>CM053625.1:161211549-161243467 GCA_028646595.1 Phalanger gymnotis | reverse complement strand
GGGAGGGGAATGGGGTGATGGAGGGGAGGGCAGACTGGGGAACAGGGCAACTAGAGTGTGTGCCATCTTGGAGTGGGGGTGGTGGAAATGGGGAGAAAATCTGTAATTCAAATGCATGTGAAAATCAATGCTGAAAACTAAACATATTAAAAATAAATTTAAAAAAAAGAAAGTGAAAAAAAAAGAAATTATTACTGTTATTATTTGGTTTATAATTGTAATTGAGGAGACGGCAACTGTACCTGTGACTGCATTGTTACAAGGGACCCCTGAATGAGGAAACTTTCTTTCCCAGTGCAGACTGGCATCCTCTTTTCTGCCACTTGTACTATTGGAGAGCTGCCTAGAGCACTGAGAGGGTTACACAGCCTCTGTCTGAGGTAGGACCTGAGCCCAGATCTTCTTGGCTTTGAGGCCAGCTTTCTATCAGCTGTACCTGGCATGTAATTTTTAATCGTAAATTTGTTTATAAATTGTGAAGATTAATATCGAGTGAGATATAAAATAGGGAAGAGTGTTAAGTTGTTCAGTAAAGGTTAATAATACAAGAGGGTTTCCACAAAGATTGTTAGGTCTTCTAGATGTTCTTGTTTGTGAATAATATTTTACTGACTACATCAATTCCTGGAACAATGCAGTAGTTCCTAAATGATATGCATAGGGACTTAAGAGTTTGGCCTAATCATCAGCACAGCAAAAACGAAGTAGGTAGAGAATGTTTATTTATCAGATTTTGATACTTTTTAAAGTATAATCTTTAAAGTTGGTCTGGAATCAGTATATATATTGTGAACCAACATGTACATGGATAACAATAGGAAGAAGACAGGGTCCTATTTATCCTTGGGAAATGATGCGTTGTTTTTAATGATCCCATGTTTCTCCCTGAATTCACAAGCAATCTTTTCATTTATTTATTTAGAATTGTTTTAAAATTTATTTTGTCAAATATTTCCCAATTATATGTAAAAAAACTTTTTTAACAATTATTTTTTAAAAATTTGAGTTCTAGATCTTTTCCCTTGCTTCTACAGTTCCCCTCTCTTTGAGAAAGCAACCAATTTGATTTCGATTATACATGTGAGGTCATGCAGAACATATTTCCATATTAGTTATCTTGCAAAAGAATCCACAAAATAAAATAATAAAAATAAAATTTAAAAAAATTATGTTTCAGTCTGCGTTCAGACTTCACCCCTCTCTTTGGAGGTGGATTGCATTTTTCATCGTTAGTCGTTTGGAATTGTCTTTGATCGTTGTCTTGATCATACTAGCTAAGTTTTTCAGAACTGATAATCATTACAATATTGCTGTTAGGGTGTTTGATGTTCTTCTCGTCCTGCCTGCTTCACTTTGCATGAGTTCATGTATAAGTTTAGCCAGATTTTTCTGAAAGCATTCCTGCTCACCATTTCTTGTAGCACAATAGTATTTCATCATAATTATATACCACAACTTGTTCAGCCATTCCTTAGTAGATAGGTGTCCCCTCAATGTCCATTTCTTTGCTACCACAAAAAGAGCTACTGCAAAAGCTTTTCTTTTTTTTTAACTAATAGACCTTTTCTCCTCTCCTTTGATCTTTTTGAGATACAGACCTAGTAGTAGTCTTGTTGGGTCAAAGGATATGTACAATTTTGTAGCTTTTTGGGTGTAACTCTAAATTGTTCTCCAGAATGGTTGGACACAACTCCCCCAACAATGCATTAGTGTCCCATTTTTCCCATATCTCTTCCAACGTTTGTAATTTTTCTTTTCTGTCATCTTAGCCAATCAGACAGGTGTGAGTGAGGTGGTATCTCAGAGTTGTTTTAATGTACATTTCTCTAATCAGTAGTAACTTAAAGCATTTTTTTTATGTGACTATCGATAGCTTTGATTTCTTCTTCTGAAAACTACTTGTTCATATCTTCTGACTGTTTATCAACTAGATAATGACTCTCGTTTACAAATTTGGCTTGGTTCCCTATATATTAGAGAAAGGAAGTTTTTATCAAAGAAACTTCCTACCAAATCTCCCACACACACACACACCTTTCCTTTTAATTTGGGCTACAGTGGTTTTGTTTGTGCAAAAGCCTTTTAACTTCCTTTAGTCAGAATTATTTATTTTACTTACTGTCATCTCTTCTGTCTTGTTTGGACATAAACTCTTCCCTTATTCGTAGACCTGACAGGTACATTTTTCTGTGTTCCCCTAATTTACTTAAATTATATCACCCCTTATGTCTAAATCATTTACTCGTTTTGGCCTTAACTTGGTATATGGTGTGTGGTGTTGGTCTATGTCTGGTTTCTGCCAAATTGCTTTAGAGTTTTCCCAGAATATTTTGTCAAATGGTGAATTATTACCCCAAATGCTTGGATTTTGGAGTGTGTCGAACACTAGATTACTATGGTCATTTACTACTGTGTTTTGGGTATGTAATCTATTTGACTGGTAACACTAACTACTTTATTTCTTAGCCAGATTGTTTTGATAATTAGAGTTTTTTAATATAGTTTGAAATCTGAAACTATTAGGTCATTTCCTTTAAAATTTTTTTCATTAATTCCCTTGCTGTGCTTGACCTTTTGTTCTTCCAGATGAAATTTGTTACCATTTTTCCTAGCTCTATACAATCATTCTTAGGTAGTTTGATTGGTATGACACTGAATAAGTCAATTAACTAAGGTAGAATTTTTATTATATTTATAATATTGTCTCAGTCTGCCCATAAGCAATTAATATTTCTCCAATTGTTCAGCTCCATCTTTGTGTGAAAAATGTTTTGTCATTGTGTTCATGAAGTCCCTGGGTTTGTCTTGGCAGATAGACTTCCAAGTAATTTATGTAGTTTATATTTTAAATGGAATTTTTCTTTCTCTTCCTGCTGGATTTTGTTGGTGGTATATAGAAATGCTGATGATTTATGTGGGTTTATTTTATATCTTGCAACGTACTAAAGTTATTAATTGTTTCAACTGGTTTTTTAGTTGATTCTTTAGGGGGGCAATCTTTTTAAAAATAACTTTTTATCAATCTTTTTTGTTTCATGTCACATTTTCCTCTGTATGTCTTTATTTCCTCCCAGAGAACAACCTCTTATGAGAAAGAAGGAAAAAAAGAGGGGAAAAGACATTCAGTGGAATTAAACAGCATCTCAGAAAAACCTTGCATTATATGCAGTGTTCAGCATCTACATAGTCTCCTATTTCTGCAAAGAAGAAGGAGGAGATATAATCTCATATCTCTTTCTTATTGCCAAACTTGGGTTGTTACAATTTTGCAGCATTCAGTTTTGATGATTTTGTTTTTCTATCTACTTCTCTTGTTGTCATTGTGTATATTATTCCCTTTTTTCTACTAACCTTATTTTTCATCTGCCCGTGTAAGTCCTCTGTAGTATTCATGTTCAGTAATTCTTAAGAGCTCCATTTAATATTTTAGTACATTTATGTACCACGGTTTTAACAGTCCCTATTTGATAGGCGCCTACTTTGTTTCAGGTTCTTTGATACCAAAGGTAGTGCTGCTATAAATATTCTGGTGTATCCAAGGTGTCTCTCTCCCTCTCTCTCTTTCTCATTGGCTTCTTTGGGACCCAAGTCTTTCGGTGAAACCTCTGAGTAAAAAGTATATTCATATGAGTCAACTTTATTTGCACTATTCCAAATTGCTTTCCAGAATGGTTGTACTAGTTCACAGCTCTTTATTAGTTGTGTTGCTCTTTCTCCACAGTGCCTCCATTATTGTCCATTCTTATCTTCTGTCATGTGCAAAAGACCTATCTTTTTGACAATAGTATGCTTTTGATTATAAATGACTGAAGACATGAAAAATTATAGGTTGTGAAGAATTAAATTTTCAAGTCACCCTAAGGGAGGCCTTTGTGGGTAACTAACATATTACCAACTAACAGTTGAAGAAGAAAAGCATCCTTAAAGGATTTTCATTACAAAGGTTTATAATTAAAATCAAAGATAGGCAGGTTGGTCATGTAGTAAGATTTGATCAATATTTCTTTGGGGATCCAAGAATTTGTTTGAATCCATTTTTACAAACCAAAAAACATTTAAGAAGCACCTACTATTTGCTAGTTTCTGGGGATACAAAAACAGAAATAAACCAATCCTTCCCCTCATGGAGCTTATGTTCTGTAGAGGGAGACAAACATGCATACATAGTTATTTTCAGAGTAAAGACTCGTATTTATTACTGTGATAGTGCTTTATTGTACAAAATAAGGTGGCATGCAAGTGTGAGTTTGGAATTTGTTGAGGTTGATTGGCTGATATGTGTACACCCAAGGTGAGCACAGAACATCTAGGAATGCCCAGTGCTTTTTGAGAACTACAGAAATAAGTCAATCATCTCCTGAAGTAAATATGACATCAGATGCCAACTATAATGCAGATAACAAGATTGAGTTTTAAGTGTGGCCCACAACCTAATCTCATGTCACAGTGTATATATACCTGATGTTAGTAGTCATTTGAAAGATGTATGTGCCAGAAAAGAGCATAAATATTTCCTACTCTTTCATCTTTATTAATACTGAAACTGGAAATATCTTATGTCTGTATTGTGTGCATGTGAATGCATTTGTTGTTCTATATAATTCTGAGAAATCTGTTAGCCACAAGTGAGAGAAACGATGATATGTGGTATGCTGATGACTTTGAGCCAAATTTCAGCAGGATTAACTTCCTTTTGAGGAATCACAAGTGGCCTGCAAGTATCAGTAGAGGTTGAGCAGAGTTGCTATCTACTCCTTTTTCTCAAGGGCTTTGACTCTCAATCTGAGGTGACTTTATTTCATGCCCATAGTAAAACAGGAAGCACATTCAGATAGCATCAAAACCCACTTCCTTATATGTACAAAATAAAGACCTCTGACAGTAGCAAAACTGATGCTTTTCTTTTAAAATGGGTAGAAACCCAGTCTTCATGGGTTTTCCTTTCAACCAATTAGAAGCAGAGACAAGTCTTTTGAAATTGAAAAAAACTCAGCCATAAAATTAATTTATTAATTTAGCCGAATACTGAAAAACTCAGAAGTTTGCAGCATTAATTACTAATTTTCAGAGCCGGAAACAATGTTCAGAGAGAAGCTGTATGAAATTTCAAGCCAAGGTAAGTCATTTGCTTCTGCCTGTGGAGACAGACCCACTAGTGTAGACTTTGTTCTGGGTGCTTTTTGTTTAAGTAACACAATTCTTGTATAAAGGATGTGTGTTGTGTAATGAAGCTTAAATATTGCAAAATGAAATAGCTCTAAAGATATTTCCTCCTTTGATGTGGTACAATTTTTTTCAATTTTTAGATGATTTGAAAGATGCAGCTGATCACTTTGAAGAGTCCTATTTCTCCCAGGTGTTTAATTGTGACTCCTGGGAGCACAAAGCTGAAATAAATTATTGTCTTGATTCCCTTCAGTCTTTTTTTTTTTTTTACTTGAGCTTATTATTGATTAGATAATAAGAATTAGATACTAATAGTTAGAATGATTAAGTTCTAGGCTTAGAAGAAAATTTTACGTCTAAAGTGAAATACCACAGACAGTATGTGTCAAGTGAAGGAAGAAAAAAATTGCATAAATAAATAGCGATACCCTGATTAAAAAGTTCTCTGAAAACAAAACTCCTTAGTTAAGTTGGTCTGGATTTGGAGGTTAAGGTTCTCCTCAGTACTCGAGTACTTGGTAAGGATGGATAAGGAGGCAGCAGTGTTTTCTCAGTTCTATTTTTCTTGAGTCTGAGCCAGGGACTCAGCAGACTGAATCAAGGGTTACATCCCTAGGGTTTGAACAACCCATTCATTTGGAGCAAGGAAAGAACAACCAAGTTCTGACTTTGAGTGACTAGTCATTATTTGGGGACTTATCTTCTTCCTCCATGGACTGAGGTGGTCAGGGAACATCATTCTGCCTTCCTGGATAGGAAAGAGGTAAGAAGGTCTTATTGTGGAATTGGCAGAGAAGAAATTTGTGTTCTGAAATGTGTCCCTCTGTCTGCTCTATCCATTCTACCTACAGTGATGAGATTTCTCCTTTAAAAAGTTTTTTTTAGAATATTTTTATATTCTTTCTCTTCTTTAATGTAACAGTGTATATAGAAGATTAAACTGATTTTAGAAATATAACTCAATTCTGATCAGATTTGGTTTATAAATAAATATTGAAATTCTGCTATGATTATTCTCAACAGTGCTGTTTTTATTTCTGATAAATATTTAAAAGTTGTAGATGAGGATTTTGGAAAACAGAACACCGTTAAGTGAAAAGTTTCAAAGTATCATTAGAATGACATAGTCTGTTGTGAAGATCTTAATGCTTATATGACTTTTGTTATTCTAACACCTTGAATATTATCTTCTCTTTAAAATATCCTGGTATAGAAGTAATGATTTTAATTTTTTTTACTTTGCACATTGAGCAAACTTAATAATAATACACTGTTTTGTGCAGAGCACTATGCTAAATAATAACAGTAATAATTAGCATTTATATAGCACCTACTACGGGTCAGCACAGCTTTTGTGCCGAGGTGACACACAAAGATGAAATAAAATGTTAATCTCTGCCCTCATTAAACTCATAATTCAGTAAAAATCATTTGAACATGGTATTGATGTTACTGACTCTTTTAGTTAAGTCTATTGCAATAATCTACTTTTAAGATTAAAAAAAATTGGCAATATAGCAAACATAGAAACAATATCTTCTGAGTTAATACCCAAAGCATTGTAGAAACTTAGGTGATGTCACATGCCCAATACCTTAGTCATCAAGTTAAGTATTTTTGGTTTTCATTTCTTTCCATAGTTGCTTGAAATTATCTGTTGGAGCCACAGATTTATTTTTTACGCATAAGTTGTTGAGATATTTTTGTAATATTGTCATTTTTATCAGGTTATAGAAAGTTCCCTTGTTTATACTTATCACAGTATATCAGAAAACATTTCGTTACTAGTTATTTAAAGAAAAAGTTCCATGATAATCTTAAATTCATACTTAAAATGCTTTCAGTCCATACTGGAGAACTATTTTATAATATGTAGCACTGAGCAACATTATTCTGTCTACTAAAAACCATTATAATACTGTCCCTAACACAGTGTGTGCTTTTCTAGTTTCTGTATATCTTTTGAAATAATTAAAATGCATTAAGTACTTACTCTGTGCCAAAATTGTGCTAAATGTTGAAGATACAAATAGAAAAGTGTGCAACACTATGTATTCTTCCAAAGCTTATACAATAATTAGTAGAGACAAAACTCATTTTGGAGGGCTCATCTGCAGGGCATTGACAAAATATTAATGCTGTAGCAGGGAGGCAAAAAAAAAAAATAGACGGTAAGGCCCAAGGGTCTTGAGAGTGCATTGGCAGAGCAGATGGTAAGGCCTTGTCTGATAGTCCTCTGTCTTATCAGAAGAATTGCAGTTGGTGATTCTCATCTCTTCAAACTGTTGAGATAGCCATGTCTGCTGTGTAAGCCATGGGGGAGGCCTGGGAAGCAAGGAGTAGGGTTGAGGGTGCAAGTGGAATGGACATTCTAGGTTCTGTAGGGACAGGGATGGGAGGGTTAAAACATTCCTTCTTGGCACCCAGTGATATTTCTGTAGGCTGGAACAGGTGAAGAGATACATTAATAAACTGTTCTTATATTATAATATTTTCTGGTCTTTACATGATTATTTTAAAGTGCAAATGAATCTGATCTTAATTCAGGTGTATGCAGTCGTTTTTATTCAAGTCCAATTTTAAATTTCTGTATATTTGTAGTTCTTTTAATCTGCAAAATATCCGTTATTTCATCAGTTTGTGAATTTTCCTTCCACCAACCATCTATTACTCTTCATGAATTTTTTATGGCTAAAAAATTAATCACTTGATGATATACCTCACACCTATTCACATTCATCCCATCTTTATAGGTTTAATGTGGTCTAACTCTCATCCAAAGGGATATAACAGATTGGAAATGTATG
Source organism: Phalanger gymnotis (assembly GCA_028646595.1). Lineage (NCBI taxonomy): Eukaryota > Metazoa > Chordata > Mammalia > Diprotodontia > Phalangeridae > Phalanger > Phalanger gymnotis. Next base: position 161,235,494 of record CM053625.1, on the reverse strand, counting down.
AGTATGAATAGTAGCCCTTTCCCTCAATTTTATCACTTGGCTATCAGCTTTTAATTGCCCTTACATTTAATTCCTGGTACTGAGCATTCTGAGGAAGGTAAAAATAAAGGATACAGTAATGTTGGTGATAAATGCAAATTCAATTAATGTGAAATGAATTAGAAAATACCAGGTTGCATTGGTGTGATCCAAAATTCAGTCAGTGCAACACCTGCACACAGTAAATAAATGGCAAAGTTGCTTCACCTTTTTTGGTTTGCCAACAACCCTGAGGAAAATACAAAGACAGGAGTAGAGTATCTTTTAGCTGTAGAGATTGAAAATTGCAATCAAAAACACATTTCTGTTAGAGCAGGTATGCAGAGAAAAGCTGAAATTTTTAAGTCTTGAAAGAAAATAAAAACGAAGTGGACAGTGAAGAGACATACAGCATTGATTCAGAAGCTTTAAAAATCAAGTTCAGTTACATATTGTTAAAACTATAGAGATGAGGATGTGGTAACTAAATATCCTGGTGTTCTGAAGAAAATAGTAGGAAAAAAAGTAGATATACTGTTCAACAAAATTTTAATATAGATGAAATACGCTTATTCTGGAAAAAGATGCCTTCCAGAACCTCTGTTTCCAAGAAGGAAATAACCTGGATTTGAAGTGTCTAACGTTTCCTAACACTTTTATTTAGAAGTATACAGAAGTTAAAAGTAATGGGTATTGCTCTTAACATCCTCATGCTCTGAGAGGATACAACCATTGATCAATTTCAACTCTTTGGCAGTTAAATAAAAAAGAATGGGTGACTGAAGGTGTTTTTGAAGATTGGTTTTCAAGTTATTTTAGCTCAACTGTTGATAAACATTGCAATGACAATGATATCCATTTAAAGCTTTACTGATTTTTAGCTAATTGCCCAGGGCATACAGTGACATTTGGTATGTGCAAATGTGAGCAGGTAAATTTGCTGAAATGTGGATAAAGCTCTCTGTACCTACCAGCACATGTATAAGGAATTAAAGGGAAGATAATTTGTACTGCTAAAATATTGTAAATGATAATAATGACATCATCATCAGGGTAGGCTAATCTTTGGGTATAATATTCAGTAATTTTCAATTTTTTAAAATTTTGCTTTCTATAATTAACTCAATTTCTAATAAACTTGAGTTAGAAATACATTTTTCTTATCCTTTGCTGTTATACTATGCTAATAAACAGATAAAAATTTTAGAAATTTTCACTGCATATTTCCATTGGAACCTGGATCCAATATTATATATAAAACCAAATTTTACATGTAATTATAACTTTGAATGGTGTGATTTGAACAGTGTGACTACTCTAGGGTTTCATTTTTCACACTAATCAGGACCTAGGGGTGTGTGTTTCTGTGTGTGTCATGACTAAATTGTGAGTGCATATTTGTCCAAGGAATGAAATGAATAAATGCCATTGGAGTTTAGAGGAAGGAAGGAGATTTTACCATGCAGTCATCAGGTAAAGGAAGGATTCATTGTGGATGAAGTGTTGCTGGTATTGGAAGACATGCTTTTACTTTGAAGAATAGGTGGTAAATCTGAGGAAGCAAGAAGGCAGAGGGGAAATGGCAAAACCATGATATGGGCAATCAGGAAATTACTTCAGCTACAGCAAAGGGTTCCTGAGACAAATATAAAGCTAGGAAAAGAAAAGGTAAAAGTGTGGGTGAGAGAAGACAAAAGCCACCTTGGTTCCTAAAAGTCATAAAGGGGAGAGCAAAACTCGTTAGTGAAAGACAAGAATAGAGAAGTGGAAGAATGGAGGTGAGAAAAAGTATTATGATATGCTGCAAATGAATATTATTCCAAACAAGATTGCCTGGGCAAATGGAGGATGATTTCTGTGTCATCTGGCTTGGAAAAGAAAATGATAAAAAATAATAAGATAATATAAATAAAAGTAACTCAAAGAATTTATTTGGGAATAGTTGGAAGGAGTCAGTGAATTAGATTAGATTAATATAGGCAAAATGAAAGAGACCAAGGGTTGATTTTAAAGATATGAATGAGAAAGAAAATAATAAAAATAATAACATTTACATTGTGCTTTAGAATTTGCAAAGCTCATTACAAATATCGTCTCTCTTCTGACCTTCCCTCCAACCCTGAGAAGTAGGTGCTGTTATCTCCATTTTATAAATGGAGAAGCTGAGGTAGAAATAAAGTACTTGCCCAGGGCCACACAAGAAGTTTCTGAAACTAGATTTGAACTCAGATCTTGCTGACTGGCTTTCCGTCACTGTACCAGCTAGCTTTCTCATAATATGTATGTAATATCGAGTAAAAATAATTTAGTGGAAGAACGTACAAGCAGCAATTATAACTCTAAATGTGAATATATTAAATTCCAATTAAAGGTGTGAATAAGAGAACAATTTTCTACATAGAAGAAAGATTTTAAAAGAGTAAAAGCGAAGGTCTTGATCAAAATCAACAACTTCAGGCAAGGCAACAATAAAAATTCATACCATCATGAAAGAAACAGGGGAAACTACATGATACAGGAAATTGCATAGGAAAACTCAGTATATTTTGATTCTGGTTCTTCATTCAAAAATACGTAATTTGGTAAAATTTAAAGAGTTAATCTCTGAAACAGAATAAGGAATCCTGATGCTTTAGATTTCTTTTTAGAGTTGGAAAGCTTAAAAAGTTTCAGTAACCTTAGGGACTGAAGTGGATTGTAGGGGATGAAGGAAAAAAATGATACTGGAAGAAAAAATACAGTCTGTAATAATGTGATCAGGTTCAACTATTTTATTCTACTAGAAATGAAATGCATTCTAGTTATGCAGTGCATAGAACTCTGGGCCTGGAGTCAGGTAGACTTGAGCTCAAATCTGAGCTCAGACATAAGTTAGTTTTTGAGTGCAGAACCAAAATTCAAAATGCATTGAATTTTCCTGTACAAATTCCTCATGAAAAAATTTTATTTGGAAAAGACTTCAGGTTATGGAAATTATTTTTGGATATGCCAACATTTGCTAATACAATGAAACACAGCCTTTTTACATAATAGTAAGTATTTTGTTTTGAAAGGTCACCATGATTCTCTATGACCTTTAAGAAATGTCTTCATTACCATTTCTCAGGGTTTGGTGCAACCTCAAAAGAAAATAAACGTTTTTAAACTGTTGTGGAAATACGAAAGAGCTGCGCTTCCAGTCAGTGGTGGGGAACCTGCAGCCTCAAGACCACATGTGGATTTGTGCTGTAAAGTTTGGATTCAACCACAGGGTCATGCTTGAGTACTTAAGAGAGCCACCTGTAGACACAGGTTCTCCACCCCTGTTAAAACTAGACTAATGGGAATGTGCTTTGAAGGCTGGCACATGGGTCAGGCTTGTTTTCTGAAGAACCTTGCCTTGTGCTTGATTTTAGTCACATAATTGCTATGTTGGCATAGCCTTGGCATCTTGCATTTTTATATCAATCCCATTTGAGAGCAGTTAATGAAGAATTTATAAGATACTGCCTTTCTCTTTTTGTGGACATAGCTTAAATCTCACTCAGACTCCCTCTTCGTAACATAGCTTGCACCGTCTGTTTTGTCTCAGACATTTTTGATTAGCACCATTAAGGATACAATCAAATGGTGCTGGAGAAAAATTTTTTTTATGTTCAGAAGTCATTTCAACAAACACTGCTAATAAATGAATAAGCTTATATAAACTGATGAGCATTATTATGCAAGTAGTTTACAGATCAGTGCCATACTTGGAAATCATCACCTTCAGAGCTGTATTATAGTTACTAATTAGTTCAATAAAATCAGGTAAGATCATAGCATTTGGACTTTTGAGTTTTATAATTGGCACCTTTAATTGTTAGATGTATCTTTTGCACATAAAAACGTGTCCTAGAAAATATCATTGCCTTTCTGATTCAGTTGATACAGAACCTGTGTGGTATAGCTGATATAGTGCTGGGTTTGGAATAAGGAAGACCTCGATTCAAATTTTGCCCCCTTGACACTAGGATGTGTGTGACTGGAGAGATCATTTAATTTCATTGTTCTTCCGGAAGAACCTTTGGACTCTTCCTACAGCTTTATCTACTAAGTCAGTAGGTTGCTATCCCCTTTGGTGGAAGAAGTTCCCACACTTAGAGTTCCTTACCTGACCATCAAGATGTCTTTTCATTCTTTTATCCATTAACTTTCAAAAATTATTCAAGATCAAATTTACTTCTTATGATCATGGATCGATGGTGTTTTCCGCTCATCTTCTTTTAGGGGAAGAGGATTTAGATTTGAAAGGGTGTTTTTTGTTTTCTTAAAAAAAATGTAAAGATTGATGTGACCAGCCAGGTGCCAGGATTCATCACTTTTACAAAAATGTTTTAATCTTCCAACCCTTAAAAAATACCACTGAGTTTACAGTGAAGGACAGAAGCCACAGTAAGGCAAAATCTTTTGTGAATTAACACTAGAGAATTCTCATATAGAGTGCTCACTTAGTTTGTCCCCAAAGAGCCTCTGGTGTTCTGGTACCAAGAGGACAAGCAGACTTACAGACTTGTCCAGGGTCCACACACCTTAAGTTGCTGCTCTGACTCTGCATGGACATCCTTATATCAGTCTGAGTCTCTGAACCTTCACTGTAATTCCTGAAACTTAATTGCTTTAGTATTTCACAATACCTTGCTGCTAGAATTCTCTGACATTAAAAAAAAAAAAATCTGTTCACTCATAAGAAGTGGAAATGCTTATACCTTGTCCTACCCCAAAGGACTTTGTCCTGCTTTGCCTATCCTTACTCTTCAGCAATGAATATTTGGCACCAGGCATGTACAACAGCCACATCAGAAATAGTTGTTGGGTGACTGAATGCCTACTTGCAGGAGGGCATGCAAAGAACAAACAAGCCAGCCTGTGTGTGCTCGCAAGCTCCTTCCCCCCCCCCCCCCAAAAAAAAAAAAAAGTAAGGCAAGCTGTTCCTCTGTGTTCATATATTTCTCTTGACGTATCTTCCTGGAGGGCAGGACAAGGTTATGTGTATAAAAGAAGGGAACTTCGAACCTTATCTTCAGGTAAGAACAGTAAAGTTAGACAATACACTAAGAAAACCATCCTAAGAAATTGAAGACGAAACAAATTAAGAATGGTTGTAGAAGATGTTAATTGGGCAGCACAGTAATGATGCTTTCAATGATAATTACAGGCTGTGAGCTTTGATTTTATAGAACTTTTAAGTTAATAAGTTACTGTACAGTGAACAGCATGTACAGGAATGATGCCTGGAAAATGCAAATGTATTTTGAAAACATGGTTCCCCCCCTTTCGTGAGGTGTTAGAGAAATGGATATTGGCATATTGTGTTATCAGCAAATCTCATTTAAGTTGCCATGTACATTAGGAGAATTCCCCATCCAAGATGACCTTCACCATCAGACTTTAGGCAGCATTGTGTTTTTTACCTGTCTAATGCACTTTATGGTATAATGTAAATTATAGTTATATTTGTATTTTATTCCCTTACTAGTCTAATATTCCTCTGAAGGTAGGTGTAGTATTTTATCTAAATATAAGTACAGTGCTTTACATGCAGTAGGCACTCATTTTGTTGGCTAACTGAATAAATGGATAGATGCTTCCTTGCTGTAATGTGGACTCTTTTTTTCTTTGACCAGAAACTTACTACCAAAAGAAGGCAGCCTTCTCCATTACTGGACAGTGCTAGTTTAAAAATGATTGATATTGGCATGAAACTGACTCTTAGTTGTGAAAGCCATCTATGTTAAATTGAATTTAATTGAAATAGCCTTTGTTCTCTCCGCTGGGGCAACACAGGACATTTATCTGATAGTCCTTCGGATAGCTAAAGACTGCTGATTCTGATGTCTCACCTAAAGATTCCCAATTCTTCAGCCATCTCTTCTCCTTCCTCCCTCTCTCCCTTCCTCCCATCTCTTAGCTTTTTCCCATCATTCCTGAACCAGTCCTGTTGCCAGGATATACCAGTATTTGTTCTTACTCCATGTGACAACTTTTCAAATATTTGATTATAGCTCGTCTAATAAGAAATCACAGATAAAATACTTGTCACTTAAACGATGCTTTAAGATTTTCAACTCATTAGTTATATCTCCATTAAATCTTACTCTGGCTAAACGTCCTTAAATCCATTAATAGATTCTTACAGGTCATGGTCTCCATTTTGATCCATTCTCCTCTAGTTACATTCCACCTTTCAGCATATCCATAAAATATGTGCAGGATTAAATATGAGATTTCTCCTGTGTTTTGACCAAGGAATAATGCAATCAAATGCTTATTCTTCCCATTTTTTGAACAATGTGTATCTCTTAATGCAGCTTACAGTAACATGTTTTTGGTTCCTATACTACACCATTGGCTTACATACTGAGTTTGCTGTCAAACTCAATATACGAGTGTAATACCAATACTGCTAGCAGCTGCTGTGGAGGTGAAAGACCAACAACGAGAGCACGCAGAATGGCTGCTAGCACAGATTCTTTGACAATCTCATTTTAATTAAACATACATCTGTCATTCACTTAGTTCAGGGGAAAAGGTCAGCACCCTGAACTTCAGAGCAAATACAAACAGAAATTATGAGCAGAAATTATAAACAGAGCAAAATAACACAAGTCAACAAACAGGCTTCTATCTGTCTGACCATAGACATTACGTACATAGTCGCCAGGGAGAGAAGCACCAAATCTGGGCTTTAAAGGGGGTGGTGGGGGTTTCAGCAGCTACCCAGAGTCTCATCACCAACACTACCCCCCAAAACAAATAGCCAACCTCAGAGCTCATATACCCTGTTCAGGGCCCTGAGGGCTCAATGTCTACTTAGCAAAGGGGGTGAGGAAAAGATCTTTAATTATTAGCACCACTTCATATACATTGTTTCCAATCAATAACTCTTGATTCAAAGGCAAGATTCAAAGACACCTGAATGCCTCGGTGCTGAGAAGCGCTCCAAAACAAAAGACAACAAAAGGTACCACTTTGCTTGCCATTGAGTTTGAAGGCAAGACTCACCAAAGTTACTTGATTACCTCAGAAGCATTCCAAAACAAAAGATGACAAAAAGTTCCCACTTTAACTGCCTGATTCAAACAAAGGCAAGACTCATTAAAGGCACTTGATTGCCTTAGCACTCCAAAAGAGAAAACCCTAAAAAAAAAAAGTCCCAACCTTCTTACATTACAATGAGGTAACTCACTCCCATCTTTTTCACACAAGAGTTGTCTATCCACACCTCCCATATAATGTATATGAAGTGTTTTGCAAACCTTAAGGCATAATGTAAATGTCAATTATTATTAATCTGATTTTTTAAATTTGTGTAGAATTGAGGTTTTAATGTGACTGCATTTGATGGATCATTTTAATTTGTTAGATCTTATTTAATCCCTATTCTTTCATCTGCTGTGTTAACAAGCCATTCCCTCTGGCTTCATTTTCTTATCTGACACATTAGAGAAACTTGGCATCTAAGTCATTGGAAGAAAAACATTGGAACAGAAAAAAAAAAATCAAGGATAGACCTCTCTCAAAGGCAGCTTTTTTTTATTTGTATTTTTAAAAAAAAATTTAAAAGTTTTAAGTTCCAAATTCCCTCCTTCCCTGCCCTCCCCCTTCACTGAGAAGGCAAGCAGTTTGGTGTAGATTATACATGTGCTGTCATGCAAAACATATTTCCATATTAGTGATGTTGTGAAAGAAAACACAGACAAAAACATGAGTAAAATTAAGTAAAAAATGTGCGCTTTGATCTGCATTTAGATTCCATCAAGTCTTTCTCTGGAGGCAGATAACATTTTTCATCATAAGTCCTTTGGAATTGTCTTAGATTTTTGTATTACTGAGAAGAGCTAAGTCATTCATAGTTGATCATCATACAATATTGCTGTTGCCTTGTACACTGTTCTTCTGGTTCTGTTCGTTTAACCTCTCATCATGTAAGTCCAGATTTTTCTGAAATCATCCTGCTTGTCATTTCTTATACCAAGTAGTATTCCATCACAAAAATATACCACAACTTATTCAGGCATTTCCCAGTTGATGGACGTTCCCTCAATTTCAAATTCTTTGCCATCACAAAGAGAGCTGCTATAAATATTTTTAGACTTATTCCTTTTTTGTTGTTGTTTTGTTAATATTTTTTTAGGATACAATACAAGTAGTGGTATTGCTGGGTCAAAGAGTATGCATAGTTTTTAATAGCCTGGGGCGGGAGGTAGAAGGGGAGGGGCAGCATATTTCTAATTTGCTCCCCAGAATGGTGGAATCAATTCACAATTCCACCAACAGTACCTTAGTTATCCCAGTTTTCCCACATCTCCAACATTTGTCATTTTCCTTTTCTTTCATGTTAGCCAATCTGATGGGTATGAGATGGTACCTCACAGTTGTTTTAATTCTAATTTCTCTAATCGGTAGTGACTTAGAGCATTTTTCATGTGACTGCTTTGATTTCTTCTCTGAAAACTGTCTATTCTTATCCTTTGACTATTTAGCGATTGGGGAATGACTTGTATTTTAATAAGTTTAACTCAGTTTTCTATGTATTTGAGAAATGAGGCCTTTATCAGTGAAACTTGCTATAAACAATTTCCCCAGTTTCCTGCTTTCTTTCTATTCTTGGCCGAGTTGGTTTTATTTGTGCAAAAACTTTTCAGTTATGATGTAATAAAAATTATCCGTTTTATATTCCATAATTCCCTCTGTGTCTTGTTTGGATATAAGCTCTTCCTTTATCCATAAATCTTGACAGGTAAACCATTCCATGATCTCCTAATTTGCTTAGTGATACCACCCTTTATATCTAAATCATGAACCCATTTTGACTTTATCTCAATATATGGTGTGAGATGTTGGTCTGTACCTAATTTCTGCCAAACTGCTTTATAGTTTTGTGCCAAAATCTTGGATCTTTGAGTTTTTCAAACACTAGAATACTAGGGTTATTTACTACAGTGTATTGTATCCCTAAACCATTCTACTGATCCATTGGCCTTATTTCTTAGCCAACACAAGATTCTTTTGATGATTATCACTTTGTGGTGCTGCTAAGCCACTTTTCTTCACTTTTTTTTTCATTGATTCCCTTGCTATTCTTGACCACATGTATTTTATTACTATTTTTCTAGCTCTACAAAGTAATTGTTTGGTAGTTTGACGGTGTGGCAGTGAATAAGTAAATTAATTTAGGTACAATTGTCATTTTTATTGTATTGTCTTGGCCTACCCATGAGCAATTGATATATCTCCAGTTGTTTAGCTCTGTCTTTATTTGTGTGAAAAGTGTTTTGCAAGTGTACTCATATAGCTCTAGGTCTTTCTTGGCAGATAGATTACCAAGTAATTTATATTGTCTGCAGTTATTTGAAATGGAATTTCTCTTTCTGGCTCTTGCTGCTGAACTTTGTTGGTAATATATAGAAATCCTGCTGACTTATATGGCCTTATTTTATATCCTGCAACTTTGCTTGAAGTTGTTAATTATTACAGCTAGTTGATAACCTAGGATTAAGTTTACCATCTTATTGTCTGCAAAGAGTGATAGTTTTGTTTCCTTCCTGCCTATTCTAGTTCTTTGAATTTCTTTTTCTTGTCTTACTACCATAGCTAGCATTTCTAGAACGAAATTGAATAATAATGATGATAATGAGCATCCTTGCTTCACCTTTGATCTCACTAGAAAGGCTTCTAGTTTATCTGTATTACACATGTTTGCTGATGGTTTTAGATAGATAAGTACTTACCATTTTAAGAAAGGCTCCATTGACTTCTGTGCTTTCTAGTGTTTTTAATAGCTACCAGTGTGGTATTTTGTCAAAAGTATTTTCTGCATCTATTGGGATAATCGTATGATTTTTGTATTTGTTATTTATGTGGTCACTTAACCTGAGAGTTTTCCTAATACTGAACCAGCCCTGTATTCCTGATATAAGTCCCACCTGGTTGTAATGCATAATCTTTGTGCTATATTGCTGTAATCTCCTTGCTAGTCTTTTATTTAAATTTTTTGCATCAATATTTATAGGGAAATTGATCTGTAGTTTTCTTTTTCTGTTTTTGCTCTTCCTGGTTTAGTTGTCAGCACCATATTTGTGTCATAAAAGGAATTTGGTAGGGCTCCCTCTCTACCTGTTTCTCCAAATAGAACAAAATGTTTGTAGAATTCACTTGTGAATCCATCTAGTCCTAGGGATTTTTTCTCAGGGACCTCACTGATACCTTTCTCAATTTCTTGTTCTAAAATTAGGTTATTTAAGTGTTCTATTTCCTCTTCTATTAATCTGGGTAGTTTATTTTTATCAGTGTTCATCCATTTCACTTAGATTGTCTTAAGACTGCTTCTTGATCCACTAATAATTGCTCTTTTAGTCCATCCATTCAACTATTTTCTAATCTATTTGAGTGTTTTGTTGAATGACCTCTCTATTATCTGGCCTATCACTCCTCGTAGCACAAAGATAAAGTCGAAATCTTTGTCTGGATGAACAGTAAGATTAATTCTAAAACACCCACAGTCTGTGTCAGACCTGTTCTCAAAATCTCTCTCCTTTGGTAAAACCTGAATGGGCCTGTGCCTTGCTGCCATCACTTTTGAGCACCTGTGCTCACCTCTGAACCACAATAGGTTATTGAAGAACTTTGGTGATACTTTCATCTTAATAACAATAGCTTCCATTTCTTTTTATTTGTAAAAACCTTTCTTCCCCTACATTATGGAGTAGGAATGCCATAAAAGGGGGTGTGTAGGGACTATTATTCTTATTTTTTAGGTAACCTTTCTGAGACAATAGCTCATTAAGTGACTTTCCCAAAGTTAATACAAGTCAGTGACATAGGTGAGATGGGAACTTTCATCTGTCATGACTTTCCCTTAGTGCTCCATTTTTTTTGTGCTTAAACTGGTTTTCTCAAGGCCCCTACTTTGACCTTTCCATCTTCTACCATAGCAGCACTGCATGTTCTCCAGCCTTATTTTAAAGAACTTTTCTTTTCCTCTGTCCTTAACAAAATCCATTCTTGTATACTCACTCTTTCTCTGTTAGGTGACATCTTAGCTAATAGATTGAACCATGGTTTTTATGTTATTGGGGGCAAATGACTTAATATCTTTTATTTAAACAAGAGCCTTGTTTCATAACCTGGCATGATTTGTAAAATCATGGACAATTCACTTCTCTGCTTTCATTTCCTTATCTGTAGAATGAAGAATTGGAGTAGTTGGCCTCAGAGTTCACTTCCAGCTCTAGATTCGTGTGCCTTTTGGATACATAATCCTTCAAAGGAATAACTAATGGAAAGTATTTCTGTGTCCATGGCATGCCAGTAAAGGAGATAATTTGGAGTAGACAGTCTTTCTTTTTTGACATACCTTTTAGTTCACCATTTTCCATATGTGGCTATTCCTGGCTACTTCTTTTCCTCTTAAACTTTATCTTTTATTTCATTGTTGTTCATTTGTTTCAGTTGTGTCTGACTCTTTGTGACCCCATTTGGGTTTTTTTTTTTTTTTGGTTTGTTTTTGGTTTTTGGTTTTTGGTTTTTTTTGCAAAGATACTGTATTAGTTTGTCATTTTCTTCTCTAGCTCATTTTGTGGAAACCAAGGTAGACAGGATTTAGTTACTTGCCCAGGGTCACATAGGTTATAAGTGTCTGAGGCCAGATTTGAACTCAAGAAGATGAGTCTTCTTGGCTACAGGTCTGGTGCTCTAACCACTGAGTCATGTAGTTGCCCTAAACTTTATCTGTATTGATAATAAAACATGAAAAAGTAGTTCTCTTATTAGGGATCATTTCCTTATTTTTATATTTTAATAAGTCTTTTCCCTGTTGCTTTCTACCTTTTTGTACATAAAATATAAAAACAGATAAAATATGAAGGGGTCAGTTTCTCTTAATAAAATATTTCACAGAGGAGGTTTAAATTGTTGACTAAAGGAAGTTTTTTGGGGCAGAGGTGTGATTTTTACCTATACATTTCAGTGACTGATAGTACCTCTGAGTGGCCAAGGATAGTGAAAATAGCACTGCTCCCTGGTTTGAATTCTGGGTCTGCCACTTAATAGCCTTGTGACCATGGGCACTTCATTTATCCTTTCTGAACCTCATTTTCCTTACATCTAAAATTGAGATGATAATACTTGTCCCACCTTCCTCACAGGCACTCGTGAGGAAAAGCACTTTATAAACTTAAAGTATTGCATAATGATGAGCAGTGTGGGTGTATTTCCAGGTTGTAGTGTACTTATCTCGGATAACTAAGTTTAATATATTGTTTTTGGGGGAGATTACATTGTGAAAGTATAGAACCCTTAAGATTGTATTGGGCATCAGCTGCCTGTACTTGGAATAAATGTTTTTATTCAAGAATATAATAGGGCCCTGCTAGTAAAAGGAACATAATAAAATAAGAAACATAAGGAAAGCATAGAGAAAAGTAGCCTTACCTATAAGGTGCTTTGGCACGGTATTCCTTTTTATTTTTTTTGTCTTATATTGAATAATTTCTCTTATTGTCATCTTCATTATTCATTTATTGCTGTATTTTTTATTAAATGCGGCAGACCTCAGAAGCCATTCAGTATGGGAGCATCCTGTTGACTACAGAAAAAAGTTGCATTAATAGTCTAGAAACTGTAAAAATACCACTTACTCCCTCTTACACACATACTTCTTCCCTGAAGAGATTATTCAACTTTGCCCTTGTAAAAAAAAATTATTTTTTAATGCCTGTAAAAGGGTGCTGTATATATTTTTTGTCCTTATCATTATTTGGTACATTTCTAGGAAGCAAAATAGGTTTTGTATTTTGTTATTTCCATCACAGCTGTACTTTAAATTAGATGTTAAGCAAAAATTATATAATAATTACAATCAGCATTTATAAAATGCTTATTATGTGTCAGGCATCATGCTAAGTGCTTTATAATTATTACTTCATTGATCTTCACAATAACCCTGAGAGGTAGGTGCTGTTTTTATCCCCATTTTACAGATGAGGAAACTGAGAGAAACAGAGGTTAAGTGATTGCCCAGGATCACACATGTAGTAATTATCAGACGTCAAATATAAACTTAGGTCTTCCTAACTGCATGCCCACTATACCATGGAAGCTAGATAGAATATTACTAATAATAGTATGTGTAGGCTAATGCAAAAAAATTCTTTGTTTTTTTCTTTTTGGAGGGGTAAGGCAGGGCAGTTGGGGTTAAGTGACTTGCCCAAGGTCACACAGCTAGTAAGCATGTTAAGTGTCTGAGGCCAGACTTGAATTCAGGTCCTCCTGACTCCAGGGTCGGTGCTCTATTCACAGTACCACTTAGCTGCCCTCAAGAAACTTCTTTGAAACTGACTGATACAAACTCATTAGGTGTGGACTGATTAAGCTCCTTCATATCCCCTTACCTGCACATCAAAAATTGCCTTCTCTTTCTCCCATTTTTTATGCTCTCAGTGATCTCATCAGCTCCCTTCTGTTTAATTACCATCTCCAGTTAAATAATTTCCAGATTTATATATCCAGCCCCAATCTCTCTCCTAAGTTAATGTCAGGTGTCACCAACTGCCACTTGGACATCTAAAATTAGATATTCTGTAAGCATTTCAAAATCATCAGATCTAAAACTGGACTCATCCCTGCCTCCCCCCTACACCCCAAACCTTCCCCTTTTCCAGTTTCCCAATTACTCTTGAAGACACCACCATCCTCCTAGACACCCAGGCTTGCAACCTCAGTGTCAGCCTCTTGCATAATCAATCTTTTGCTGAATCTTGTCATTTCTACTTTCATGAGTTGGTCTGAACAGTGTTGAGGACAGCGTACTTGTCACCTTCCTTGTCCTAGGTGCTATACCTTCCTGTAATCTCATTCGCTTTTTTGATTGCCTTGTTACACTGTTGACATTCTGTTTATTTGTGTTGTTTTTTGTTCAATCGTTCAGTCATGTCTGACTCTTTGCACCCTGTGGACCATAGTCTATGAGGTTTTCTTGGCAAAGACACTGGGATGGTTTGCCATTTCCTTCTCCATTGGATTAATGCAAATGAAGCCAAATGACTTGCCCAGGATCAGCTAGTAACTGTCAAGACCAGCTTCAGACTCAGGTCTTCCCAACTCCAGACCCAGGACTCCATCCACTAAGCCACTTAGCAGCCTCTATTTTAATTATAGTCCATTCTTTAAGAAGCTGTGGCATTGGCAGTGGCCACATCCCAATAAAACCATCTCAGCAAGACAGGCTAAGCCAGATGGAGGGTAACCGACAGGCCTGAAATCTGTAGTTAAGTTAGGGGTATGTCTACCCCAAACGTGTGAAGACTTCCCCTGGCAGAATGGTTGGATGGGAATAATTTGTTCCAAATGAAGGTTCCTGAAACAGATGCTGTGGAACACTTAGAGCTTGATCAAGACATCGAAGATGCCAGGGTCATCTACTGCATCCTAGGCCATTGCTAGTCATCACTGGATTTTGATTACTCTAGAAGAGAGAATAAGGTCGACATGAATCTCCAGTTCATGCACAAGTCAAGCCATCACCATGTGATGTCAGTTCTCTTCAAGCACGAAGGACAAACAACATCTCTTATTTAATTTCTCTCTACTCACACAGCTGCTACCTTAGTTCAGGCCCACATCACCTCCTGCCTGGAGTATCGTAATGAATACTCTTCTAACTGATCTCTCTCAAGTCTTTCCTCTCTCTAATCCATCATCCACATAATTGCCATTGTGATTTTTCTAGGTTTAACCATGTCATCTCCCTTTGCTCAATGAACTGCAATGGCTCCATATTACCTCCAGGTTCAAATATATGATGTCCTGCTTTGTCATTTGTAGCTCTTCATAACCTGTCCCCTTCCTGATTTTCTAGTCTTATAAGGAGTATGCATCTTATACTCCTTGTACACTCTAGTTTCAGCTACATTGGCCTGCTTCTAGTTTTTAGACCTTTTACTCTGCCTTTCATTGGTTGTCCCCTTTGCCTGGAACAGTTTGCTTGCCTCACCTTCATCTCTTCATTTCCTTGGCTTTTTTGAAGGCAAAGCTCAAATCCCTCTTTCTATAGGAAGCCTTTCCTGGTCTCCTTGGGTATTAATGCCTTTTCCTTTAGTATAATCTTCTGTTTTAATTTCATGTGTACCTAGTTATTTACATGTCTTTTCAATTATCCTTCTTGAGGCAGAGACTGTTTTTTGTCCTTTGTAGCACCATTGCATTTAATAAATGCTTGTTGATTGACTGGAGAAGAAGGTATTCTAGGTAGTAGGCAAAGCATAGGAGAAGGAGAAAGAAGTAAAAAGCTTCTGAGTTGTGTGTATGTTTTCTGGAACCAGGAAGAAGCCTTCACATTGAGGATGCACGTTGAATAGTAGTAGAAGATGAAAACCTTGTTTTAAACTTAGCCTATTTTAAGGGTTTATATTGGAAAGTAGGGAAGGGGAGAACTTGTTCCTCTTGTCATAAACTATCTGAAAACATAGTGAAAACTGGAAAGTAGTATGGCAGAAATTGGGCATAGACTAATATCTTACATCTTTTACCAAAATAAGCTCAAAATAGATACATGACTTAGATAGAAAGAGATATTACAAGAAAATTTGAAGAACATGAACATATTAAGTCTGATGACTTAGGGATAGATGAACAATTTGTAAATAGAGAGCAGAATAAGCTGTGAAATAACTTCAGTTACATTAAATTAAAAAAGTTTTTGTACAGATAAAACAAATTTAACCAAGATCAAAAGGAAAGCAGAAAATTGGGGGGAAATTTTATAGACAGTTTATCAGATAAAGGTCTCATCTCAAATATGTAAAGAACTCTATAAAATCTATAAGAATACAAGTCATTCCCCATTTGATAAGTAGTCAAAGGATATGAACAGGAAGTTATCACATGAGGAAATCAAAACAATTTATCATATGAAAAATGTTCTAAATCACTGATTGAAGAAATGCAAAGTAAAATAACCTTGAGATACCATTTTACACCTATCAGATTGGCTAAAATGATTGAAGGTGAAAGCAATAAATGTTGGAGGGTTTGTGGAAAAATTGGGACACTAATTGACTATTGGTGGAACTGTGAAATGATCCAACCATTTTGGCGGCCTATCCAGAAATTCCCAATGAGTTATTAAGCTGCCTATATTCTTTGACCCAGCAATACCTCTACTAGGCCAGTTTCCAAAGATGGTTAGGGAAAAAGGAAAAGAACTTAGGCATTCTAGAATATTTATAGCAGCTCTTTTTGTGTTGGCAAAGACCTGGAAATTGTGGGAATGTTTTTCAATGGAGGAATGGCTGAACAAATTGTAGTGTATGGTTGTGAGGGAATACCACTGTGTTGTAAGAAATGATCAGCTCGTTGATTTTAGAAAAACCATGAACAGACTTGCATGAAATAATGAAGAGTGAAACGAGCAGAACCAAGACAACATTGTTTATAGTAACAAAATATTATTTTAAGAACAACTTGAAGCAACATTTTGATTATTATAAAAACTCAAATGAGTTCCAGTTTCGTGTGCAGTCATCTTATTTTCTGCTGTTATGGAAATGCTTGTTTTATTTCACAAATTAAAAATAAATTTAAAAATTTTTAAACTGTCTATGATCAAAGATGGAAGGAACTTTTGAGGTTGGTCATCTTGTCTAACCCTTTCATTTTACAATTGAGGAAAATGAAGCCCAAAGAGATTAGGCAACTTGACCAAGGTCACATAGGTAGCAAATGGGAGAACTAGGCTTTGAACCTAGAACCTAATTCCAAATTTTGGGCTCTAGCCTTTTAGATAGAAAAATTTTGATTCCAATCTAAGCTGTTAAAATATTTCCTTTCATTCTTCATTCAACCAGTCGGTTTTATTGTTTTTGTTCAGTTGTGTCTTATTCTTTGCAGCACTGCTTGGGGTTTTCTCGGCAAAGATACTCGAGTACTGTGCCATTTCCTTTCTCAGCTTGTTTTACAGATGAGGAAACTGAGGCAAAAAGGGTAAAGTGACTTGCCAGAGATCACACAGCTAGTAAGTGTCTGAGGCCATATTTGAACTCTGGTCTTTCTGATTCCAGGCCCAAGTTTCTATCCACTGAGCCACCTAGCTGCCCCTAACCAATCAGTGAGCATTTATTAGATAACCACTCAGTGCTAGGCATTCTACTAAGCCCTGAGGCATGAAGAAAGACAAAAACAGTCTTTGCACTCAAGGAGCTTACAATCTTGTAAAGTAGGAGTGCTTCCTTATTTGCAAGTATGGAGAACTGCTTGTAGAGTGTTGTATATAGTGTATATCTATATTAGTATACTAATAGTATACTGTACTATTAGTCTTGAGGTCTTGATTGGTGTTGCTGAAATACTCTTCTTGTTATATCTGTATTACAAAGGCTGGCTAGATAGGAACAGTGGAGACCTATATTTATAAATGAAGGTGATAAAAAATAAAAGATTTCAATAAACTTAAATTTTAAATTTAAAAGTGTTTTTGTCTAGTCTTTGGCATCTGCTCCTTGGAAACTTGTCCCTTTTATGCCTATAGTAGTTAAAACTCAATCTAATGTTTAATGGGCTTAAAGTAGCAATAACCCAGAGGTCCTCAAAATGGTGATGTTTCCTCATCAAATAAACAATGTACCAATTAAAATGAGATGCAATACTCCTCAAAAATAATAAATTATATAGTGGATTGAAGCTGACAGAGTTCAAAGTATATACTGATGCTGAAATAATAGATTTTTTTCCATGCTGCTGAAAAGTCAAAAGATACTGGTAAAGACAAAGATGTTATCGTTTCTTCTCCCACCTCACCTTTCTCCTTCCCTTTTTCTTCTGCGAGTCCTTTTCAGGCAAAAGGAAACGATTTAAGTAGGGGTACATCAGGCTGGCTTAGGTTTAAAATAAAAACTTCTTCCACCAGTGCATATTGGCTATTCTTTAGCTATTATCCTTAAGGATATTTCTAGGGGATTTAGAGTTTGTGCCACTTTTCGATATTAGTTGAATTCTTTTTGGTCAAAAGGTATTACTTTCATGCTTTCTTGTAAGTACATTTGCTATGTCAGTGCATATGTTGTATATTTGTATAAATTTGTGTACTTATTTTTTATACTTACATGTAAGTTATATTAATGTATATTTTGTATTTTAGTACAAGGCTCTGTTATATCAGTAAAATGTAATGCCAGAAATTTAGATATTTATATAAATCTATACATTTGATCAAAGTTAGCTGTAATTTTTACAATTTTGTTTTGATGATATGAGTTAGGCATTTTATGGTGGAAAGTGTTATCCTTGAAATACACATTTATTTATTGAGATGGTTATATCATATCATAGTCTTGTATATATATATATATATACCAGTACTAAGAAGCACCTGGTGTCTGAGAGTGTGAGAACAGCTAAATATAATCTCTTTTTCTTATTCTTTAAAATAAGAGAAAATGGTAATGTAGTGGCAACAATGCAATCAGTTTTCATTTCCAGTGCAAGAAATCCATTTTCTTTCCTGCTTGTAAACTGTGTTCTTTTTTGCCTAAGAGAAACTCTTTATTTATGTTTGTGTGTTATCATGTGTTCCGTATTAGAGTAGTCATAAACCGTGACAAGGTAATAATTTCTTCTACTCCAAAATGAATTAAATTGTAGAACTAGAAGGCTCTTAGCAATCATCTAATCCCCTCATTTTATAGATGAAGACACAGAGGCACAGAGGTGAAGTGACTTGTTTAGCATTATGTAACTAGTGAATGTCAGAGCTAGGACTTCAAATTGGGAGCTAAGGCCTCCTTAGTGACCTTGCCTTGATATTTATTCTCCCCCAGCTCCACTGGTCTTTTATCCATTCCTTCCTTGTTTGGTGGAGTGGAAAGAGTGCTGGAGGCAGAGGTAGAGGAGCATCGCAGCTTCCTCATCTCTAAAATGGAGCCTTAGACCAGGTGATATCCATCTCTTACCTCTCTAAAATATTATGCTCCTGTATATGTTATGAGTAAATGCAGTGATCTCTTCCAACATCTCCTGAAAAGCTTTCACTTTATTTTGCACTTGCTCTCACTGCTGCCCCACTTCTCTTCCTTCACTACTAGATTTCTCAAATAAACAAAGAGCCTCCAATTCCATACCACGTTTCCTCCTTATTTGCCTGCTGCCACTGCCACCACCACCACTATTGAAACAATTCCCTTGAAGAGAGAGCCATGCCATCTTCTAAATAGATTCAAGGGACTTTTCTGTCTTTTTCTCCTTGATCTCTAACATTTAACATGGGTGCTTTTCTCTCCCCCCCACTCCCAAATTTAACATTTTTTCTTTCTGTAACATAACAGAGCTAATTGAGTCCGTTTAGGCAAATAGGAAATAGAATGGGTAAACAGGATGTGATCAGGTAAGAGCATTCCAAAATTCAAGAAGTTGGGGAATAAGTATTGCCTTATAATGATGAAGGCCAAGTTGCGGCCCTGCTGATTTGTTATAAATATAAGTCAGCAGAGTCAAGGAAGGAGAGGAAATGTGAAATTGAGAATTATCACTCTTGATATTGAAGTCATTAAGAAGGATGGCATGGGATGAAATGGAGAAGATAAATGCCCCTATAACATATAGGCTGAAGGGTCCAAGGAACAATAGGTTGATACATGTTTCATACTGGTCTTCCTGTCCATTTTGTAGTATATCTCATCAGATCACAGGATCATAGTGATAAGATTGAAAGGGATCTTCATAGTGTAGCATAAGGACAAAACTCTGTATTTGGATTCAAGATCTAGGTTCTACACCTGACTCTGCTGCCTCTTCCCTATTTGATTCTGAACAGGGTCTCACATGGAACATTCTCCTCTAGTTCTAAATTGTTTTCTTTTTCAATGGATCTATTAATCTAATGTTGTCTTAGAATCTCCAACCAGATAGTGCTACAAGTATTTTTCTAGACTATATATCTACAGTTTTATAAATCTGGTTTGTAAGGCAGACTGCTTCATGCTCTCTAACTTCAGCTGAGCCTTCACTGCTACTTAGCAATGTTTTTATTCATTCCTGATTGACTCAGTGTATTAACAACAGTGGCTGTTCTAAACTACTGCGATACTCCTCAAGCCCCCAGTCTTGGACTGTTCCCTTTCTACTAACTTCCCCTGAATGACTTTTCTCTTGTTTTGCTTATAAAATTGAGACCGTCTAGAGGGGAGCTCTCTCTTCATCATCAATTAGCAAACATTTTCTCCCTCCTCTTAAGTTTATTTCATTTAAACAAACTTTTATTAAAGATTTGTGATATGGAGGACACTGTGCTAGATGTTGGAGATAATGTAAAGATTAAATGAGATGTGATTCCTACCATCTTGGAACTTCTGGTTCACTAGGGGATGGAAGGTTATGATATTCCATTAAAAGATTGTTCTAGGCATGTAACTATGCAGGACAAAGAAGCAGTTATGTACATTGGAAAGAGTGAAGTTCGAATTTAAAAATCTTTGTTTTGCCTCCTGTGACCTTGGACAATCAGCCAGTCATATATGAGACACTATGCCTTGTGGATACAAAGACAAAAGGTAAACAGTACAACAGTCCCTACATTTAAGGGTTTCCGTTTCCTTATAGGTAAAATATCATATCGGACTGGCAGCCAAAAGACACTGTAAGGTGTCTTTCAGCTCAAACCTATGATTCCATCATCCTAGACACTGAGAGGTGGCAAAATGAAGTTTAAATTAAGTAGATTCCTCACCTATAGGGGAAATATGCTGTAAATAATGCATAGCACAAAATAATGCATACATGTGTAAAGTAGGTGGGAGCAAATAAAGAAGTGTTAGTGCTAGCATAGGAAAACTAAGGAAGACTTCTGGAGAAGAGGGCATCTGAGTAGAGCTTTACACAGTAGAAAAAAAAATTTGGTAGGGCCTAATGAGAGACAATGGGATTACAGGTATATGGTATATTATAAGCAAAGGCATGGAAATGTAGAGATTACCTGAATTTATTAGGTTGTCCCATTATTCCATATAATATAGGATATCAGAGGTGGCTAGGAAGAGTACATGATAATATGGAAAAGGTAGGATGGCACTAGGATGTGGAAAGCTTTGAATGCCAAGCTAATAAATTTGAACTTTCTTTAGTAGGAAGTCATTGAAGGATGCTAAACAGATGACCAAATTTACAGAAAGATGAGTCTGACAGGGGTTGTGAGCAGTAGAGGAAATGGGCAGATCAATTAGGATAACCCTGCAGTATTCTTTGCAGGTGGTGCCAATTAATTCCTATAGGGTGTGATACATTTAAAGGATATGTACAAAATATTTTGGGAAAGGGTAAATATGGAGCCAGATTGTGAAGTGCTTTAAATGCCAAATTTAGGGGTGTGGGTGTGGGTGTGTTTTGTTGTAGAGGTAATGGGGAGCCACTGGAGCTTCTTGAGCAGGTGAGTGCCTGACCCGTGCTTTAGGAATATCAGTATGTGTGCAGTGTGGATTGGAGACGGATGAGGCTAGAGGCAGGAAAACAAGTTAGGAGACTACTGCTGTAGTAGAGTTGAGAGATGATGAGGGCCCACGTGGGTTAGTGGCTAGGTGAGTATAGAGAAGGGAACATGTGGAAAATACAGGGAAAATAGAATCGAAAAGATTTGGCTACTGACTAAATGTGTTGGGGGGTTGTGAAGAGCTGAAGATATATCTGAGGCTGTGATCCTGGGTGACCTGAAGGATGGTGGTAACCTTGACAAAAATAGGGAAATTTGGGAGATGAGTGGAACAGAAGGAATGAGTTCTTTTTTGAATATATCAACTTTGAGATACCTAGAAGACATCCTTTTAAAAAAATATACAGGTGAAATAATTAGGTGTTTTAATTTTTTTTATTTTTTTTTTATTTTTGCAAAATAGTGAAAATTGAGAAATCTCATTCCCATTATCATCTTAGTTGAATCATTGGTAATAACCTCCCTGAATACATTTGCTGGATGTTGTGATTTCCTTTGTCAAGGAAAGTATCTTAGAAATAATGGCAACTGCTCTTAGTTATATGGAGTGTTCCATTGAATTTATTTAAATTTATTTTACTTATTTTTACTTTAATTTATTTCATCTCATCTTGGACTTGTTATGAGGAAAGTCACCCCCCTACCCCCACCCCCACTAAAGAATTTTCCTCAAAACTCTATTAGGGGCTGCACTTCATGTTGACAATCCAAAGAAAAAAAGATAAGGCTTGATAGCTGTGGAGGTGGGCCCCTTTACGCTACAGAGCCCACTATGCCTCTGTATTATACTTTGATGTTGAAAGATTAGATATCATACCGAGTATAGATCTTCATTTTGACTGTCTGACCCTGCCTTTTAGCCAACTTAATATATTCTAGTCCATTTGCTTTGAAAGTTTGGGTGTTTACCAGAAAGGGAGCGGAATGATGGGAGTCCACATGCCCATTGCTGGTGGCATTTTTATAGTCATGGCAGTTTTACAATTGATCATAATGCTTCCCTGTGACATGTTAGCAGCCCTAGGACCTCAAAGATTGTTCTGACGGAGTACAAACTGCTAGGCACTGCAGAGGTAGAAAGATGGGGAATATGAACTCCACCTATTGTGGAACCATTGTTCCAGGAATAGCCTAGCTAAATTCAGGGAGGCTCGTTCATTACCACCAGGTTATGAGTTTCTCAGCTAAAACAGCTCATGAAATACCACCTGCTAAAGTGAGGAAGTGTTGCAATCTGCATTGACTGTGTACCCACTGTGTTGATATAATGAAATAATTTTATTGTTTGCAATGTTTCAAAGCATGGGAGATTTCTGGGAGTCCAAAGGAAGACTTCTTTTCCTTTGGATACTTAATTTAACAAAACAAGCCTAAAGTTCCTACTCCGTAGAAATCTTTGTGTTCAGCACTGAGAGAATCAGAAAGTTTGAGAGCTGTGAGGTTTATATAGTATAGATAAAAGTATGGTTCTTCACTTTGACGACTGACTTCTTTCTCCTGTCATGATGTTAGTAAAACTAAGACACACACATACACAAACACACACCAATTTTTGTACATTTTTTTCATCTAATGGAAAGCATTCATTAAGTACTTGACAGTATGCCAAGCACTATGGTAAGTGCTGAGGATTTATCTACAAAAGAGTTCCTGTCTGGAAAGAGATTGTATTCTAATCTTAGAGACGATAGACAGACAGACAGATAGATAGACAGACATGTATATATGTACATCTATACATGTATATGTGTGTGTGTGTGTATGTATGTACACATACACACAGTGCTAGTGTTTATTCATGTTAGAGGAAGAAGTAAAAATTGGATTTGGAGCGAAGGAAGAGTAAATGAGTTGGGGGCAGCAATGTGGAAAATAACCAGGATAAAGGTGAAGACAGAATTTCAGGAAGGACAATGTAAAAGTGGCTTCTTTCTTTTTTTTTTTTTTTAGTTTTTTTTAAAATATATTTTTAATATGTTAGTTTTCAGCATTGATTTTCACAGGCATTTGAATTACAAATTTTCTCCCCATTTCTACCCCCCCGCCCCCACTCCAAGATCGTGTACACTCTGGTTGCCTGTTCCCCAGTCTGCCCTCCCATCCCCCTTTCCCTTCCTTTCTTGTAGGGCAAGATAAATCTCTATGCCCCATTGCCTGTGCATCTTATTTTCTAGTTGCATGAAGAAAAAAAAAAACTTTTTTACTTTTGAACATCTATTTTTTTAAAACCTTGAGTTCCAAATTCTCTCCCCTCTTCCCTTCCCATCCACCCTCCCTAAGAAGTCAAGCAATTCAACATGAGCCACATGCGTATCATTATGTATAACCCTTCCACAATACTCATGTTGTGAAAGACTAAGTATATTTTGCTTCTTCCTAACCTATCCCACTTTATTGAATTTTCTCCCTTGACCCTGTCCCTTTTCGAAAGTGT
>CM053625.1:161193608-161211049 GCA_028646595.1 Phalanger gymnotis | reverse complement strand
TTTTGCCATTTGAGTTAGTCTATTTTTTAAGGTGTTGTTTTCTTCAGTATTTTTTTGAGTCTCTTTTAGCAAGTCATTGACTTGTTTTTCGTGGTTTTCTCTCATCCTTCTCATTTCTCTTCCCAATTTTTCCTCTACTTCTCTAACTTGCTTTTCTAAATCCTTTTTGAGTTCTTCCATGGCCTGAGACCAGTTCATGTTTTTCTTGGAGGTTTTTGTTGTAGGCTCTATGACTTTGTTAACTTCTTCTGACTGTATGTTTTGGTCCTCTTTGTCACCAAAGAAGGATTCCAGAGTCTGAGACTGAATCTGGGTGTGTTTTCACTGCCTGGCCATGTTCCCAGCCAACTTACTTAACCCTTGAGTTTTTCAGCAGAGTATGACAGCTTGTAGACTGAAGAGTTCTATGTTCCACGCTTGGGCGGATGCGCTGCCTCACCAAGAACCCCCAACCAGGACTGGGCTTAAATCTTCAGCAGGCTCTTCACTCCTGCTCTGATCTGCCACTTAATTCCTCCCACCAGGTGGGCCTGGGGCCAGAAGCAACTGCAGCAGTAGTTCTAAAGCTGCCCCACCTCTGCTGCCCCAGGGGTGGTGGCCAAACTGCAAACTCAGTCCCCGCAGCTTTTCCCACTAACCTTCTCTGTTGTCTTTGCTGTTTGTGCATTGTGAGGTCTGGTAAATGCCACAGCTCAGTAATTCAGGATGCTAGGGCATTCTCCGCTTGGCTCCTGGTCTGGTCGGTCCGCGCCACTCACTCTGGGCTCTGCTCGGCTCAGCTCTGCTCCCCTCAGCTGGGAGCTCCATGGGGGACAGACCTTACCCAGAGACCATCCAGGCTGTCCTGGGCTGGAGCCCTGCTTCCCTCTGCCACTTTGTGGGTTCTGCAGCTCTAGAATTGGTTCAGAGCCATTTTTTTTATCGGTTTTTGGAGGGACTTGGTGGGGAGCTCACGCCAGTCACTGCTTTCCAGCCGCCATCTTGGCTCCACCCAAAAGTGGCTTATTTCATCCTGTACATAGATTCTCTTGAACAAATTTGGAGGATAGAACAGCAGCAGCAGCAGCAAAGGGGATGGGACAAAAAGTGACCAGGGGAAGCTGAGGGAGTGTGGTCAGAGTTCTGAGCAGAGTTGATTTAGCTACTAGGAGGCATGGTCTCTGGTGGTCTGGCTGGAAGGATGGACTGGCTAGAAAGACAAAAGGTCCCAGGAAGTAAAATGCTGAATTACTTAGGTATAGTGATATGAATATCTAACCCTATGCATTAAATTGCAGGTAAGAATAATTTTCTTTCCCATTCTTATCTATGTAGTCCTTTAGAACTCCCACCTAAGCCTTTACTCTAACAGAGAATTTTCCAAATTTTCTGTCCTGAAATCAATAATAATAGCCAAAGTAGTTTGGGGGAGAGGGGCTGGGGCTAGGTGGATGGAAGCGGGGTGGGGAGGAGAACACCCTTCGCCCCCACATTTTTTTTCTATACCTCCTCTCATTACTTTTGTTTTATTTGTCCCATTCGTCCCATTCCCTTTTGTTTCCTTTTCTCATTATTTTCCTTCCCATTGAGTATTTTCTCATAGAAATATAGAAAAGGAGATGTAGGAATAGTGTGCTCTTAAGTGGCTTTATTCAATAGGAAGAGCATCCGGGATTAGGAACTATATTAGCATGGTTTATTTCATATCATTTCCCAGGATACTTTCTTTGTTCTTCATCCTTTTCCTAAGACTTCTCAGTTTTGCTTTCCTTTGGCACTCATATCAGTGATAATTCCAAACTAAATTAAATGATTTTGCCCACTGGTATTCTAGAATTGTCATAGGCACAAACTTTCCAGAAATACGTCACAGTTACCCAGGACCTAGTCTTAGAAAAGCTTAAGATAGTTAGAAGTGTATCTGTAGTAGGAGGCTGTGACCACCAATTATACATCATTCTGCATTGCTCTCATTAAACTAGGTTTCCATCCATTTTGGGAGACCAGTCCTGTGATTTCATTGTTTACAACCACAATCTTAAATGATGGAGAAGTGAGAGGAAAAAATATACTCTTATTGGAAGTATCCCAACTATTCATTGAATTTTAAAGGTGAAAGGGACCTTATGGATAATTGTCTCCAACTCTTTTATTTTATAAATGAAGAAAATTAACTATAAAGTAGTTAAGTGATGGACCCAAGGTCACAGCTAGTTAGTGGCAGAGCCAGACTAGAATCCAGATCTCCATATCTACTGCTCTTTCTATTTCTACACATTGCCATCACTCTTTTTAAAAATTCAGTTTTGTTTTATTTTTAGAGCACCATAACTCTGATCATAGCACCAAAACAACTCTACGCTTATCTTAATAGGCTATGGTTAATGCAGTGACACTAGGTTAGCATTCAAGTTTTTTAGAACTTTAGTAATTTCATCTATAAAATTAAAGAATGCAAATGATGGAATGTATTGGAATTCAACACTCACTGAGTATTTTTTATGTGTGAGGCATTATGCTTAAATCCTTTCCTAGAAAGGACTGCTTGCTTGTTTTAGAACTTCCCCAAGGGAAAACACATGGGCCCAGTTTTGTACTCATGGAACAGAAAGGCATGATGCCTCTTAATGATTTGTGGAAATTGGGACTTGGTATTTCCCTTGGCAGCATTATTTTTGGTTTTCATTTTTCTTTATTTTTTCCCTAGTATCGTCTAGACTGTCACAGCCATCTTCCCCCCAGTCAAGCAGTCCATCTCCCTCCATCTCAGCTGGTAAAGTCATCTCTCCATCCCAGAAGCACAGCAAGAAGGCACTGAAACAGGTAATCAGGCTAGAGTGTGTTCATCAACAGTGTAGATCCACATTCAACACCATGTGTCTGTTTTTCATTCACCCTGGGAAATGATTAGTTAGTATTTCAATCTGGCAAGCGTTGTGGGGTGGTGGGCAATATACTTCGAAAATTTCAAATGACTTCCAAAAGCATTAAAATGAAAGCACAAAGAAAGATTAAGAAGTATTTTATGCAATTGGATAAATAAGGTGCCATCTCTAAACAAAATCAATAACCATGTATATCATAGGTGCTTGAAATGATGTGTGCCAGGGATAAAGTTCAGTGGACTTTCTACTTGCCGCAGAGCTTCCTTTGATTATTACAGTTTAGTTTGGTTTTTGAAACAAAAACCAAAAACCGTGTTTAACTTTTTAAGGTTTATGAAGCCTTTGAAGAACTTCAGATAATTTCCAATATTCTTATTCATCAAAGCTCCTCCATCTTAGTGTGGATCTATTGTCATTGATATGCCTTCTGTGCTGAATTATGAAATACAAATGCTTCTTTGAGGAGAAATATGAGACTAGTTATTTTCCAAGGTTTGTCAGTGAATTTGCATTGTGCATACTAATCATGCAAGCAGTTTTATGTAGAATTATTATTTGATGTTTTCACCATTTCTTTTAGAATGGAAATCTGAATAGGAATGTTAGTACTTTCGTAAAATGTTATCTTACAAGTTTCTTTTAGTGATAAGGTTTTTAACCTTTAAGAATTGTAATACAGGAAATTTATGGATTTGGACTTTTTCAAATCACAGAGAAAAAGGAGTCGATTGGAAATTTTGTTTTAAGAGAACTTTGAAGCTCTTCTGACTATGCTTAGGGTGTCTCTATGTGAGCATAGAAGAATGTAGTGGCATTGAAACATTTGATTGACTTGCCATGGTTGGTCTGTCTCGTTCAGTGAACAGCAAGGTTCTTGTCAGTCTTTGAACCTTAGGATATTTTTCAGCCTGTTAAAAAAGAAATGAGAAAAGCAGAATTGAACAAGTGGTAAAACTATTTTAATGTAAATATTTTTTGAGTGCCAATCATGTGCGATGCACTAGATAGAGAGATGAAACATGATCATCTCTGCCCATACAAAGCAACTTCTACTTTCCATGGTTCGTTTCATTACCCTGCTTCACCTTTTTCTTATCCCAAAGTCTTCTTTTCCAGGTAAATCTAAATGAGATCTGAGCCTGACTTTCAGGCCTACTTTTCTCAGCAGGCAACTAAGAACAGGGAGATCAGGTTCTCTGGCCCTTACATCCTCTATGACAGGAGAACAACCAAGGGTAGGTTTGATGTGAGATCAGAAGCCTGTTCTGGAGTGAGAATTTGGAAGCCTGAGCTAGCCTATTTTATGTATCTTCAGCTTAATGCACTTCGGGGGAATAAAACTTAAGTTTGACAATTTAGAAAAATTAGTGTATAGTCTTAATGTTCCCTTTTTGGCGAAATGGAGGTAAGACTTTCCTACTTTATTTGAGCTTCTACATTTTTAAGCCAGAATTTTGTTCTTTAGGCAGTAATTAAAAGAGTTTATAGAGACCTTTTAGTTTTTTGCTTTTGGGGTTTGTTGGGTTATGGTACATAAAAAATTCTGCAGACTGGGAATACTAGAAAAGTAAGTAGATACTCTGGAACAACCATAGGGACCAGACTCGGTGAATTTAAGTCAATCAGCTACCATCAATATGCATGTAAATATCTGTTTAGGAAAGGACTTTGGAGGTCTTCTGGTCCTACTGAGAATCCCTTCCATTGCTATATAATTGCTTGAGCCTTTCAAGTGCTTAAAGAAGTCTAGTGAGCCTAGCAACCATGTGAACAACTGTTCTAGATTACTAATTATAGGAGAAATTCGAGCTAACGGCAGCTTGGAGGTTTGTCCTAATGTCTTCCAATAACGAAAGACAGAACTGTTAAAGTCCTTGGCTTTGTGAAGACAAGCACTTTGATGTTCTCCTACTAAAATGTGAATTGTTGCAACCATTCTCTAAAACAACCAGAGTTAGACAAGAGCTGTCTCTAAACATTTCTTAATGCTTTGACCCATTGCTAAATCAGAACTCTTAAGTCTTCAAATTTGTTTTTCCTTATAAGATTGTAGTCATATAATTTGATCTCCTGGTTCTATTTCCTTCTCTTTGCA
This sequence comes from Phalanger gymnotis, assembly GCA_028646595.1. Classification (NCBI taxonomy): domain Eukaryota; kingdom Metazoa; phylum Chordata; class Mammalia; order Diprotodontia; family Phalangeridae; genus Phalanger; species Phalanger gymnotis. The sequence goes on along the minus strand of CM053625.1, from coordinate 161,206,090 downwards.
TCAGTTCATAGAAGCCCTCCCAGGTTTCTCTGAATCTATTTTCCTATTTTTTGTAGCACAATAATATTCCCTTTTTTTTTTTTTCTTGCAGCAACAAAAAATCCTGCTTTAAACATTTTTGTTTATATGGATCTTTTCCCTATTTTTTTTTATCTCTTTGGGTTATGTTTTTGGATTCTCCACCAGTTTTTAAGGTTCAAAGATTGTTGGAACTGGAAGAGGCATTAGAGTCCATCTAGTCCCACTCATTCATTTTTACAGATGAAAAAACCGAGACCCTTAGAGATTCAATGTCCAGGTGAGAGAGCTTTCACTTAAACTGAGGTCATCTGACTGCTGTCCTATGCCCTTTCTGCTGTGCACCTGTCTCTTGATGATAACGACTCAGAAATCCCATCTGCTGGTATTTTCAGTATCTGAAGCGAAGTTCATCTGGACCAGGTTATTTGAACCCAAGGGCAGCTAATCTCTCTTGTCTTGGAGTTTCCCTACTTAGAATGAGTTTCAGTTCCCTTTTAGTCAGTTTTTTTCTGTCCTTTCCAAGTCAAAGAAACAAAATAAGAGTTAAGATAATTTCCATCATCATTGTTCCATCCATTCTGAGCAGTTGTGTTGCTTCTTTGAGCTGCCTCTTCTCACCAATACATCTAATCCCCCTCTGTTGCCCCCCAAATAAACAACTTCTTTGTTCTTAGCATTTCTTTTCTGCTTCACATCATTCTATGCTTTAGCTGTCCTAATGCTACTTTTGTATAGTCATGATCTGTTACCTACCTTTTCTTTCATTTCTCTGTGGTGCGTGTGTGTGTGTTTTAAGAAATCCAAGTTTGTGACTTCACATTCAGCCAGTCAAAAAGCATTTATTAAGAATCCCTATGCTAGGCACTGTGCTGTGATAAGGATTCAAAAAAAATGAATCCTGCTCTTAAGGAGCTCACAGTCTAATGAATCTTGTTTAGGTAACTCCCCCTTTTCTTTTTCCTTAGAATTGTTCATCTTCATAATTTCATTCTCGATTGTTTCCCATCCTTCCTATACTTCCTTCCCTATAGAAGTCCAGAGGATTCTTACCTTTCTCTCCCTGAACATTCTAATATCTAAGGTGCATGTCAGACCATCTTCAATTTACTTCCTTTAGGACATGACAGACTTGCCAAGGTGCCTGAGAAATTATGTGACTTATAGTCATGCAGCCATTATGTGTCAGAGGTGCGGCTTGAATTCACCTCTTCTTGACTTTGAGGCCAATTCACTGTCTGCTACACTTTGACTACCTCTCTATTTTCATTTATCTTCATCCAAATGCTCTCTCTTCACCATGCTCTTCCCTAGTCTGGTTTCCTGATTTCTTCTCATCAATATATCTCCTTAACATTCAATTCTATTCTTCTCCATTAACCAACCTTTCTCCCCACTTTTTTAAGCTATCCTTTTTCCTGTTGATGAAGTATATGTGCTTACACTATTATATTACAGTCATGTGCTTTGCCATACCAACTCATAATGATGCCTTTGAGGTTAAATTTGCCTACTCTCCTTAGGATTTCTAGTTTATCTTGATTGTTGCAAATAACTTGTACTTTGCTTATATACATCTGAGATCTTAGTTTTTACTGCTGGCATCTTTCTAGGATTTTGTCTCCCGTGAAATTCGTAGAATATTGACAAGAATACATATTTAGTACTGGAAAGGATCCGAAGAGATTAACTAGTCTAACCTCCACATTTTGCAGATGAGGATACTGAGGCCTAAAGAAAGAATTTGTTGCCCACAGTGCCACAGATTTGAACCTAGGTCTTCCATCTCCATTTCCATTTTGTTTTTTTTACTACATTTGGCTGCCTCTTTCAATTTTTATACCATTCTTATAGACTAGCTGGAAAAGTATGAGTCAACAATAGCATTAATATGTGATAGATGTTTGAATGACAGGACCCATACATAGAACAGTCATTACTGCTTTGATGTCAACTTACAGAACTATCTTTAATGGGATGTGTCTTTGACCTTGTGCCATTTAATTTTTATTTAATATCTTTGATAAAGATGACCCATTTATCAAATTCATTAATAATGATTAATAATAATTACATTAATAATGTAATGGTACAAAGCCGGGAATGATAGTTAACTTATTGGAGGTAGATCAGCCAGAATATAGGCCAAATTAAATAAGGTGGGATTTCTGGATATCTACTATTCTTTCTGTATAATAGCTACCCTCTATAGTAGGAGTTTTGTGTTTTTTTTTTTGTTTGTTTGTTTTGGTTTTTTTTTTGTTTGCTTGTTTTTGGCAGGGCAGTTGGGGTTAAGTGACTCGCCCAGGGTCACACAGCTAGTGCATATGTCAAATGTTTGAGGCTGGATTTGAACTCAGGTCCTCCTGACTCCAGGGCTGGTGCTTTACTCACTATATCACCTAACTGCTCCTATAGTAGGAGTTCTTAATCTGGAGTCCTTAAACTTTTTTTTTAATGCATTTGTGGCTGTATTTCAATATAATTGTTTTTTTATCTTGTGTATTTTATGCATTTAAAAATTTTATCCTTAGAAAAAGATTCTATAGGCTTTACCAGGCTGTCAAAGAAATCTGTGATATAAAGGTTAAGAATCCCTCCTTTAAAAGCTTCCAAAGAACGTTTGCCCAGTTCTGACTCCCGCCTCTCATTGGCCTCCCATGACTGATGGAGGCGCCTCGGAGCATAGATGCTGCTGTTGTGCAGTATCTTGGCTTCAAGAAATAACAGGAAAGGGAGGTGGCTCTCACCTGTTGGACAGCTAAGACTTTTTTAACTTTCCTTTCCTCCCCCATTTTTATTGCTGTCCTTTCCCTGTGACCCAAAGATCCAAATCTGCCCTAGTTTCCCTCTGCTTGAATTAACCTTTAAACTCTTCCTATCAGGATCCATACACTTGGAGAATTAAATAAAATGTAATGTAAGAAATGAGAATATTCTCTCCTCCCCTTTCTCAGCAACAGTTGGAGGAGAATTCGGTAAAATGACTGCATCATCGTAAAGTTTTTAATCGTCCCCCTTTTTGCCACCTCCCCACCAGACCTCTTTAGTGTGGTCATGCAATAAATAGCCTGTTTATGACAAGTCTGTATGGGGCAGTCAGTCCTGGGAGATGAGTATTTTGAGCTGTGGTTATAAGTTTCTCTGTGTTACTAGCCGAGTTCAGACTTCAACCTTGAAAAGATCACCCTCCATTGTAATCATGTAGGCCTTTATGCAGCCTGGTTTCTCTGTTACAATAAAATTATTGTAGATTGGAAAAAAAAAAAAAAGAATCTCTCCTTTATAATATTTTGCACATGCATGTGTGTGTAAGATGTCTGTGTATACATATAAATGTAGACATAGCTGTTTAGACAAGTACTGCTGTACTGCATCTTTACCAGCCTTTGGACAAGCTCATCATTCCTCCGTTTTAAGCTGTAATTCAGAAATACAAATCCCGTTGTCAGAACTTCTCTTATTAACTCTGTTCACTTCACAAATCTTCCTTCTCTCCTCCCATCTTCTCCTTCAATCTCTTTAGTGTTGTTTCTTTTTAAATGATTGGGTCACATCTCAAACGTTCTCTCAGATTGCTTTTAGCTACATTTCTTGACTATCGTCAAACTAGAGACTTTTCTATGTATGTTTGCCTCTATACTTCATAAACGATGTTCAAATAATTTTTTCTTTAAAGCAAATTAGAAGTTCACATTCCAGCTTTGCTATCATACAAGTGGAATAGGAAACTTATCTGAATCCAACTTTCTATTATATTGCATGTTCTTCATATTTCTACCAACCAAAGATGTTAATATTGATGAAGGACTTTGCATTTCAGGGATAAAATGAGGTTTTACATATGAAAGTGCCTTGAAACTAGATCACTATAGGGGTATAACTTGTTTATTTCATGATTCATAGATGTGTGCTATAATATTTATTTGTTGAATGAGTAATAGTTTCTTAACTTTATGTTTTGTATTCTCCCATGTCTCTGGAAACTATCATTCTCTTTCTAATTAGTAATGTTCTCTTTGTAGGCTTTAAAGCAGCAGCAGCAAAAGAAACAACAGCAGCAACAGCAGCAGCAACAATGTCGAACAAGCATGCCCATCTCCTCTAATCAGCATCTTCTGCTGAAGACAGTCAAAGCAGCCAGTGACCCTGTGCCCACTAAACCTGGTAAACAGCCTAACACCATCCTCAGGGGACAGAATCTTTGTACCTTTTCTTCATATTACAATGCTGTTTTTCCATGTTTTGAACCAAAATTTTCTTATTTATATTGATATATAATAAATCCCTTACTACCTTCCCCTCTTATTCCCTCCTCAGTGCCTCTCTCCTACCCCCCTTGCACATACACCATAATCTCTATAGAAATTCACATGAGAAGAAAGTTAAATGGAAAAAACTTTTAAGTGTTAAATCTTGAAAAAACTTAGGGAGATGTCAGAGGGATTTGCACAGAATTATTAAATTAATGCTGCTCTAATAATACATTGGAATCATCTATTTACCAGGAAGCCACTATCTTCACAAGGACTATTCATTTTACTTTTATATACATTTATTTTTAAACTTAGGCCCAGGCCTGATTGAAATTAAGCCCCTTTTATCTTTTCCTCTATTTTTCTTTAAGCTGACAGTAAAAAAAAAAAAAATTAATTTTTCTTGGAAAAATTTCTGCTATTGCATTCCCATGGGGAGGTATATCCAAGTCTTTTGGGCAATCAGAATGAAAACCTGCTGTGTGTGCAAATTTTCTTTTCCCCTGTGAAGTCCAGTTTGCTACTAATCATTAAGCTGACTACATGGGCTAACCAGGCTTGCTTTTGATGTTTTAGGAATCTTAACCGTAATGTGGCAAGGAAGTGTGTATATAGAGTGTTGTCATGGTGTCCCCAGAGCGTGGAGTGCCCAAATCACAACATACTCTTCATAGACAATTAGTATTTGCTTACTAATTTATTGAAATATGGTCATTGATTTCCCCTAACTCCTCAATGTGCCTTTATTTAAGTCTCTTTCTTTTTCCAGCAGTTTGGGAAGGAAAGCAGTCGGATGGCCAGTCAAGCAGTCCCCAGAATTCAAATTCTAGTTCCTCTTCTTCAGTTAAAGTTGAAAATCCCCTGCCAGGTTTGGGGAAGAAACCATTCCAGAGATCTGACAGGCTTCATACAAGTGAGTTCTTTCATATTACAGGCTTTATTGATTCTGATAATATAACTGAAGGCCGAGTGGAATATCGCCAACAAAACTCTTAGTTATCACATTTCATGATCCTAGCTACCAAATTATCGCATGAGATCCAAAAGATACTTTTTTGAAAATCATTCCTTTTTTCTGTAAGCCTCATTCATAACTCCTCTCAAAAACAGAAATTTGATCATTTTGATTTTTTTTTTAATTTGCAAAGACCGTGATGGATTTTATCAATCACTGTATGTTTACTCAGTGCTCACAAGCTTCTGCTTATTAATTGTTTTTTTCTGGATAGGGTTTATTCTAAAATTTAAGTAATAAAATTTACCTTTCAATTATATGAAAAACCCATATTGACACTTTATTTGAATATAGCCTCTTTCATCTTTAGTGATCATGTGGTATATTGTTTATCAGAGTATGAGGGATTGAAGATGTATGAAAAGACTTCCTGTGTGAAGTATATAGATACTTGGAAAACTTTTTCTGCTAGGATTAGGGACAGGTTTCCTGTAATTCTTGGGTTAAGGAATTGGAACTTTGGAAATTAAATAAAGTAAAAAATGTGAATGAAAGACGTCGTCAGCTACCTGTAATACACCAGAAAGTCCACTTGTAGTGGCTTCTACTCTTTAGGAGATGATTGCATTGTGAGATGTGTGGTAGAAAAGAGAAGGATGCTAGATTTAGCATTGGATGACCTGTAAAATCACTCACTGCTCTGTCTTACCAGCTCTGTCAGCATGGGTAAGTTACTTTCAAGGCCTCATCTGTTAATAAAGAGATAAAACTTGTCTTACTTAACTCCTAGGGTAATTATGAAAGAGGGGCTTTGTGAATGATATTGAGTAGGAGTATTAATCAGAGCCAGAGATTCCAAGTCCCTTGAGGTTAATAAGAAAATGAGAAAGGACCAGAATAAAATGTTCTCTATTTACAGATTTATCGCTTATATTCTTTGTAACATTTTTTTCAGGGCAACTGAAAAGGACTAAATGTGCCGAAATTGATGTTGAAACACCTGATTCTATCCTGGTTAATACCAATCTGAGGGCTCTAATTAATAAGCACACATTTTCAGTCCTTCCTGGGGACTGCCAGCAGCGACTTTTGCTTTTGCTTCCAGAGGTGGACCGGCAGGTGAGTGAAGTGAGCTTAAAACTTCCCTTCCTTTTTTGTAGCCTCTCTCCACAAACTCCTTCAAAATCTTGTTAGAATTCTTTCTGTAGCTTTTGATGTAGCTCTGTCTTAGGAAGGCAGTGAGGTACAGTCAGACTGGGAGTCCCAGGACCCGAATTCAATTCCGAGCTTTCACTACTCAAGTGAGCTTGGGTGTGTCACTGACACTCTAAATCTGTACTTCTTGATCTATAAAATGACAGCATTGGGCTAGAGGAATTCCAACACCAGGTTTATAATCCTATGGCTCTTATTAATTTCGTGTATTAGCCACTTGTGAACCAGACAAGCAGTAAAATTGTTAGAACTGTTCTGACCAGGTCTACTACAGATTTATGTTACACAGTCTGAACTGGGCCCTCTCTGCTGTTGGGCAATCCTTCTGCCTTTTTTATCAACTCACTGTCTCACTCTCCACAGCGGCTTTTCCAAACCTTTTCGTCTTCTCAAACTTCCACAGGTTCTCCCTCCCCCTACTCTCTCAGTTGAAAACCTTGCCTTGTATTTTACAGAAAAAATTGAAACCATTTGCCAGGAACTCCTTTTCCCCCTCTTCCTCTTCACCTATCACTAGGGTGCCTTCTGCCACCCTCTTCTTTCATCCCTGTTTCACAGGATGTGAGCCTCACTCCTTACCATGGCTAACCCCTACTTGTTCATTCTATCCCATCCCTTCCAATAGATTGCCCCCTTTGTCATCCACACTTTTCACTTATTTTCAGTCTCCCTGACAGCTGGCTCATTTCCTACTGACTACAAACATACCCATGTATCCCTATCCTGAAAAATGATCTCTTGATCTTTCCATCCCTGCTGTCATCCTAAATCTCTTCTGCCTTTTTTAGCTAGTGCTCCTTACAATAGATGCATCCGTTTTCTACTTCTCTTGGTTTTTCTCCTACCTATCTGACTGTTCCTTCTCAGTCTCCTCTGCTGGATCCTCTTTCAGATTGCACCCTTATCTGTCCCTCAGTGATGTGTCCTGAGTCCTCTTCTCTTCTTCTTCTATAATACTTCTCTTGGTCATCTCATCAGCTCCCATAGATTTAATTACCATCTCTATGCTAATAATTTATTTTTTAATTATTTTTATTAATTTTCATTAAATATTTCCCTAATACATGTAAAAAAAAATTAACAATAATTTTTAAAATTTTGAGTTCCAAATTCTCTCTTTCCCCTCACCTGTCTTCAAGAAGGCAAGTAGTTTGACAAAGATTATGCATTTGCAGTCATGTAAAACACATTTCCACATTAGCCATGTTGCAAAAGAAAACACAGACCAAAAAACCAAGAATAATAAAGAAAGTGATTTAAGTATTCTATTTCTTCTTCTATTAATCAGGACAGTTTATATTTTTTGTAATGTTCATCCTTTTCACTTAGAGTGTCACTTTTACTAGCTTATTATTGGGCAAAATAGCTCCTAATGATCACTTTAATTTCATCTTCATTGGTGATGTATTCATCTGTTTTATTTTTGAATCAAGTAATTAGGTTTTTTTTTTTAATCAAGTTAACCAATGGTTTATTTTTATTGGTTTTTTTTCTTTAAAAAAAGCTTCTAGTTTTATTTCTTAGTACAATGTTTTGTTTTATTTTGTTTTTACTTTCAATTTTATTAATTTCTTTGATTTTTCAGGATTTCCATTTTGATGTTTAATTGAGGATTTCTAATTTGTTCTTTTTCTAGTTTTTTTTTTTAATTGCACGCCCAATTCTTTGATCTGTTCTTTTTCTCATTTATTGATATATGCATTTAGAGAAATAAATTTTCCCCTAATTTCTGCTTTGGCTACATCCCACAAATTTTGGAATGTTGTATCATTGTTATCATTCTCTTTAATGAAATTTACCATTTTTTCTATGATTTATTCTTTGACCCACTCGTTCTTTAGGATTAGTTTATTTAGTTTCCAATTAACTTTTAATCTATGTTTTTTGTGGCCTTTTTTATTACATGTAATTTTTATTGCATTATGGTCTAAAAGGGGTGCATTTATTCTATGGTTAGACTTATCTAACTCTGAGAGGGACATTGAGATTCCTTTACTGTCCATTTCCCTTAAGAATTTGGCTGCTATGACATTTGGTGCATTTATGTTTAGTATTGTGCCTTTCAGTAAAATGTGGTTTCCCTGATTATCTTGGTGTAATCCCTGATTATACTCCTTTTAATTAGGTGTATTTTTCTTTTTGCTTTGTCTGAGATCATTATTGCTACCCTTGCCTTTTTTACTTCAGCTAAAGCATAACAGATTCTGTTCCAGCCCCTTGTTTTCACTCTGTGTGTTTCAAGTTTCAAGTATGTTTCTTTTAAACAACATATTGTTGAATTCTAGTTTCTAATCCATTCTGCTTTCTGCTTCTTTTTTATGGTTGAGCTCCTCCCATTCACATTCACAGTTATGATAACTAACTGTATTTTCTTCTGTCCCTTTCTCTCCTCTTCCCTCCCAGTCCCTTCCTCTCTCTCCCATCCCTCCCTGTACCTCCTCTAAAGCCTACTTTGCTTCACACCACTCCTTTTTTTTTTTTATCACCCCCCCCCCACCCCGTTTCTCTTATCCTCTTCTCCTCCCCCTTCCCTTTTGGGTGAGAAACATTTCTGTTACCAATTAAGTGTTTGTTTCTGTGTGCATCTCCCCCCCTTTTTGAGCCAATTTAGATGTGAGGGAGGTTCAAGTATTCACACACACACACACATTTCCCCCTCCAGTATAAAACTTCTTTCTCACATGTCTCTTTTATGTGAGGTAATTTTCCTCACTCTTCCTCTCCCTTCCTCTTCTCCCAGCATCTTTCTTGCTTGTTTTATCTTATATCATCCCAACATAATTGACTCACTCTTGCACCCTCTTCCTGTGTAAAATCCTTCTAACTGCCCTGATAAAGTTCTTAGAAGATACATGTTTCATCTTCCCATATAGAAAAATAAACAGTTTAATCTTATTGAGTGCCTTAGGATTTCACTTTCATGTTAACCTTTTTATGTTTCTCTCGATTTTTATACTTGAAAGTTGTATTTTCTATTCAGCTCTGGTCTTTTCATCAGGAATGCTTGAAAGTTCTCTATTTCATTAAATATCCATTTTTTTCCTTTAGGGATTATGCTCAGTTTTGCTGCGTAGGTTATTCTTGGTTGCAATCCTAGCTCCTTTGCCTTCTGGAATATCATATTCTAAGCCCTCCACTCCTTTAATATAGTAGCTGCCAGATCTTGGATGATCCTCACTGTGGCTTCATGATATTTGAATGGTTGCTTTCTAGCTACTTGTAATATTTTCCCTTTGACCTGGGAGCTATGGAATTTGGTTATGATATGCCTGAGAGTTTTTATTTTGGGATCTCTTTGAGGGTGGTGATTGGTAAATTTCAAATTCTATTTTGCCTATCTAAGATACCCAGGCAATTTTCCTTTACAATTCCTTCAGATATGGTACCTACGCTCTTTTATTATGTCTTTCAGGTAGTCTAATAATTCTTAAATTATCTCTCCTTAATCTATTTTCTATATCAGTTAATTGTTTTATTGTTTCTTGATGTCTCATGGAGTCATTAATTTCCACTTCACCCAGTTCTAATTTTTAAAGAATTATTTTCTTCGTTGAGCTTTTTGTACTTCATTTTTCCATTTGGCCTGTTCAGTTTTTTAATGTATTATTTTCTTCAGTACTTTTTGTGCCATTTTTACCAAGCTGTTACTTGTCTTTTCTTGATATTCTTCCTTTGTTCTTATTTCTTTACCTAATTTTTCCTCTACCACTTTTATTTGATTTTGAAGATCGTATTTTAGCTCTTCTAGGAATTTGTGTTGGACTTGTGTCCAATTCACATTTTTTTTCTTTGAGGCTTTGCTTATAACTGTTTGATATAGTCTGAGTTTGTGTCTTGATCTTGCCTTTCATCACAGTAGCTTTTTATGGTCAGGTTCTTTTTTCTTGTTTGCTCATTTTCCCACCATGTTTCTTGATTTGGAACTTTATGTTAATACTATTGAGTGCTATGGGTGATTCTGTTTCAAACTTAAGGCTTTTTCACAGTACTATTTTCAGAGCTAGTTCTGGGGCTTTAGAAATTTTTGGTACTTCTAAGGTGGTTTGATCTGGGCAGAGGTGTGATCACCGCTCTTTTGTTTTCAGTTTCTTCCTTAGCCTGGAATAGCCTCTGATTCCTTGGAATTGCAATTGATACTTCTCCTCTGGGCCCCTTCTTCCTCAGGAGGCAAAACAATACTGTCTCAGATTTTTTAGGGCTAGAAGTGGTATTGCCCCATCAGAAGGCCTTCTACTCCCTCTTCACTGAAAGTGCTCCTCTGTGTCCTTCAACTATGACCCAGAAGTGAATATAGGCAGTGTAGTTGCCAAAAAGAATCTGGTTCTAACCTCCATTGCTAACACATGGATCCAGTCCCCTGTAAACTCTCTCTGTCCAGTTACCAGGTGCCCTTACCATCTGGCTTGGGAGCTCCCAAAGCTGCTACTGCTTCTGTTGCTGCCCCATAGTCCCACTATTGGTGTTTCATCCACATGGGTTCCAGTCCAGATGCCTCCCCCTTTGTCACAGCTTCTTCTTTCCAATTTCTTAAGTTGACTGGAAGAATGTCTTGCTCTAACCTTTTATTGGCTTTGCCCCTCCAGAAATCAGTTCAAGGCATTATTTAAAGTTGTTTAAAAGGGACTGTTGGAAGAGCTCAGCTTTCTCTACTCTGACATCTTGGCTCTGCCCCCTGAAAGTCCTAATGATTCTTTTAATTTTTTTTTTTATTTTTAGTGTTCATCATTCATTTCTATAAGATTTTGAGTACTAAATTTTCTCCTCATCCCTCCCCTCTCCCCAGTCCTACTGATTCTTAAATCTACCTGTTTGCCTCAACCTCTTTGCTGACCTCCAATCTTGCATTCCAACTGCCTTTTAGATCCAAAATGGAAAAAATTTTCTCCCCTCCAAACCTCTCCCCACCTGCATCCTCCCAGGCTTTTAGGCTTGTAAACTAGAAGTCATCCTAGACTTCTCATTATCTCTCAGCATGAGCCCTCCCCTCCCCCACTCCACCCCAATCCATTGTCAAGATTGTTGATTTCATCTCTCGAATATGATCTCTTCTCTGGTTCTGGTGTAAGCCCTCATTACCTTACACTTGGATTAGTGCAGTAGTTAGCTTGTGTGTCTGCCTGCCTCAAGTCTGTCCCTGCTCTAGTCATCCTCCATTCATCCACTAAAGTGATTTTTCTAATGCACAGATCTGATCATGTCACCCCCTACTCAAATTCCAGTGGCTTCCTGTTGCCTCTAGGATCAAATACAAAGTGTTCTATTTGGCATTCAAAGCCCTTCATAACATAGCCTCCTTCTACCTTTCTAGTCTTCTTAGACCTTACTCCCCAGCATGCACTATTTGATCCAGTATCACTCATCTGGCTTTTCCATGAACAAGACACTCCATTTCTTGGCTCTGGGTATTTTCTGGCTGTGCCCCATACCTGGAAACCTCTCCCTTCTCCACTCTGACCACTGACCTCCCTGGCTTCCTTTAAGTCCAACTAAAATCCCACTTGTCCAACAAGCCTTCACTAACCTCTCTTAATTCCAGTGCTTTCTCTCTTTTAGCAGGAAATAACTGCTTTGTATATATTTGTTTGCATGTTGCCTCCCTCATCATTGTTAGTTTCTTGAGGGCAGGAGCTGTAATTTTGCCTCTTTTTGTATCCTCATTGCTTAGCACAGTCCCTGGCATGTAATAGACATTTAATAAATGTTGCTTCAGTTGAATTGAAGAAGTAGGAGATCAGGAAAGGCCTTGACATGAGCTTTGTGGAAAGGTAGGAATTTTGAGAAGTACAGGTGTAGAGGAAATACATTTCAGTTATGGTACACATCTGTACAAAAAGCCAAGGAATGGGAAATGGAATATTATGTAATGGGATCAGCAAATAGTAGAGGAGAAAATGAAATATATGAGAAAGACTGTGTCTGGAAAAGTGTGGTGGAACTCGGTTATGAGAGACTTCAGTGCCAAATACAAGAGTTTCTGTTTTTTTCTAAAGGCAAAAGGAAGCCACTAAAGCTTCTTGATTTGGGGAGTAACGTGGTCA
>CM053625.1:161173128-161193508 GCA_028646595.1 Phalanger gymnotis | reverse complement strand
CAACCTCCCCATTCCAGTATTGTGAACACAAGCCTAGAGGCCCAGTAGGCCCGCCTCACAAGAGTAGCCAGGAGGCCACAGAAAAATAAGATGGCATAAATCATATTCACCGGCCTCAAGACCTCGCTCGAACTCCTGGGTCCACACAGGGGTCGGCTCTGCTTCGGATTTTTTTCCAGCTGTAGTTTTCTCGCGTCTCCTCCCAGCCAAGCCTCTGGCGTTCTCAAGTCCCGCCTCAACGACTAGAGACCAGAGTCCAGAGACCCATTGGTTCCCGAATTGGCCCCTCTTAAATCCTTAATCTATGCCCACACAGGTTTCACACCTGATAGGGCTTTGGGCCTGGGGCTTAGCATTTAACAGGTGAAAGTACTTTCACCGTAAACAAAAGCCAAACTCCTCAAGAGCACCCGTTAAACTAAGCCCGTTTTGCCTTACTGGCACAAGAGGACATAGACAAGATGCAGGGAGACCAGTTAGAACACTGATGCATGGAGTGTTAGTGACCTGAACTAGGATAATGATTGTATGAATGGACAGAAAGAAACAAATATGAGAGGTGCTGTGGTGGTAAAATAGACAAGATTTGATAGTTGCTTGGATATGGGGGTGGATTATGGTCAAGATTGAGAAGGACCAAAGATCCTGAAGTGGTAAGGCTAGGTGACTGAAAGATGATGGTATCATAGAGAGAAATTGAGAAGTTAAGAAAGGGGGCAAGTTAGGGCCAGAGCCAGGGTGAAAAGGCAGAGGGGTGCACGTGTGTGTAAAAATAGTTAATCTCGTTTCAAAAATGTCAAGTTTGAGTTGCAATGGAACATCCTGATGGATATGCCCCTCTGGCTGTTATCAGAGCTCAGGAAAAGGAAGATACAACGTGTATATTTGGGAGTCGTCTATATCAAGATACTATTTGAGCCCATGGGAGCCAATAAAAGTATCTTAAGAAATAAAGTATACAGAGAGAACAGGGCCCAGGCTGGATCCTTGGTGGAAGACCACAGTTAGGAGGTAGGACATCCCTCCCCTTGCAGTATCATCATTGCACAAAGGAGCAAAAGAAGGATTGGTTGGATAGGTGGGTGAAATACCTAGAAAGAAGAGTATCAAGAAAACCTAGGAAGGAGAATACCTTGGTCCTTTTAAGTGTCACTTTTGGGGGAAAATTACCAAGAGTAATAATAAATTCTAGTCTTTTCCAGAGGATGTTCCTTCCCCTCTTTTTTCTAAGAAGAGTTCCAGCTTAACTTGAAAGGATTGGAAAGGCCAAGGATTCTAGAGCATTATTATAAGTGCTATCTGAAAATTGCTCACTGAAATGAATTTTGGGGATAATAATATACACTCTTACTAGGTGCTGTGATGCTATAAAACTCCTGGGTATTTGGTGACAATCCAGTCTTAGTTATGGGTTACGCAGCTTTCCTTCTTTATCTTCTCCCCTCTCCCTATTCCCTAAGCCTTTTATTTATTTTTGAATTTAGAAGACTTTTATGCCCTTCTAGATAGATGGATAGATCTATATCTGTGTGTGTATTGTTTTCTCTTTAACCCATTTGTGATGAGAGTAGGGTCCCAGAACTACTAGCCCTCCCTCCCCATCTAAATTCGGTGTGTCACTTCTTCTCACACCTCATTTGTATAACATAATTCCTCTTTATATCTTTTCCTAGATGGTTTCTTTCAAACTACCCAATCACTAACAACAATCTCAGACATATAATTTACATTTCTTCATATAGAAAGTGAAGTTGTACTTATTGAATTCCTTATAATTAGTCTTTGATGTTTATCTTCTATTCTTCTTGGAAATTATATGTCAAATTTTCTGTTGATTTCAGATCTTTTTGTAACAAAATCCTGAAAGAGTTACAATTCATTGAATGTCCTTTTCTTTCTATTCAGAATTATGCTTAACTAATTTGACTATGATATTCCTGTAGGTTTTCTTTGTGGGATCTCTTTTCAGGTGGTGATCAGTGAATTTTTTCTATTCTGTTTACCCTCCTTGTTCTAACACTTCAGGACAATTAATTTTCTTTAATTATTTCTTGTATTATTGTATCAAGTTTTTTTTTTGGTTTTGTTTTGTTTTTTATCATAGCTTTCAGGTAGTCTGATTATTCTTATGTTTTTTCTTCTTGCTCTGTTCTCCAAATCAGTTGTTTTTCTTATGAAATGTTTCCCAAATCTTCTGGTTTTTCATTCTTTATATTTTGTTTTGTTATTTCTTGGTCTCATAACTTTGCTGGCTTCCCAGTTCTAATAAGGAGTCATTTTCTTCCTTAAGGTTTTGGATCTCCTTTTCTAGTTGGTTGACTTTCTTTTTCATAATCTTTTTTTTCTTGGGTTGTTCTTATTTTTACTTTTTCCTCAGTGTCTCTCATTTAATTTTTAAAGATCTTCAATGAATTCTTTTTGGGCGGGTGACCATTAGATGTTACTCTTTGGGGTAGGAGAGGCTTTTTTTTTTTTTTTGCTTCAATATCCTACTCTGAAGATGAACTTCATTATCCTCCTCTAAAGATGTCTTCTTTATTCCCATAGTAACTTTCTCTTGGTTATGCTGATTGTTTTTTACATGAAAATCCTTGGATTCAAATTTTACCAACCCTGTTGATAGAGCAAAACAGAAAACATTTGACATTTTATTATAAAATCACTTCTTTTCTGTATCTGTTACATTTCCTTGAGCACTAGAATGATTTTTTTCCTTTAATAACAGTTACACTAGTCCATTCAAAAGCTTTCATTTAGGTTGGTATCCTCTCTTATATGGTTCTGTGAAAGTAATTCACTTTTAAATCTTTGTATTTCTCTGTGAAACTAGTCCCTCTTAAGTGTATTATTAAAATCTTATTTTGGGGAATGGGTGATAGGATGGCTCGATAATATCAGTTATCTGGTGGGGAGTGTTCATTGGGCCCTCCTTATTGGGTTTTTATTTTCAATTCCTTTCACATCAGAACTTTTACTTTGTTTCCCTCTAGTCCAGACATGTGACTATTCTGTTTAGGTCAAAGCAAATAAAAGGCATATGCAAATGATTCTTTATAATAAAACTATTTCATTTTTTTTTCAGGTGTTCTATAATCAAAATATTTTGTTGGTGAAATTTCTGTATCACCTAATTAAAGTTTCTAGTTTCTGTAGCTTTTGCTTATAGTTTATTATTTCCTCAAAAGAAGGAAACATTCTTCCATCGTAGAGCAGTTTAGCTTTTTTCACTCTATTTCACTTCAGACATCCCTAGTCAAAAAGCCTACCTAAACCTCCAGGCCACTTTGCAAAATGACACAAGACTAAAACAGTCTCGAAGCCCATGAACTTGGAGAAATGAAGGTTATGTATGTATACTACCACCATTTTCCCTTCCTGGATTCAGAGTACTATATTCACTCTTGAGATACTGGCCTCACATTGCAAATGCCTAAGGTGATCTAATTATTGTAATAAAAGAGTAAAGGATATGAGCTGTTTCAGTTAGGATATTATTGGTTGCCACCTTGTTGGGATGTGGGTCTTATCCTCTCTTTTGCAGTTTCAAAATTTTCTTGAAAAGCAATCAGGTTGTTAGGGATTGATTCATGCTAACCAAAACCATGGCAAAGTGCTAATTTATTAATTTATGCTGAAAATTATGAATAGCTAACATATTCCTGTAGGTAAAGGCCTATTTTTAAAACCAAATTAGGAGCAGCATGCTATGTTGTATATATAGAGCTAAATGGTCTTAAGGAATTAAGTCATTGAGCTCTGCCTGATATCATGCTTGTCTCATATGTAGATGTTCTTTCCAAGCCTCACTGACTATTTGTGTCTGACAAATTACTCTCTCCCTGAGATGATACTTTGAGAAACAATGACAAGCTCTACTTAACCTCTATTTAAGTATTCCTTATTTGTTACCAGAAGCCTGTCATTACATAAGTTTTTAAGGTCATGTATCAGTTTCTAACATTATAATTTATTGTTTACATTTTCAAGTTAGCTCTTTCTTGATACCATCATCTCCTTAGGTAGGAAATCCTGTAACAGTATAATATGGTATGAGTTGCTACTGCTCTGTTCATCATTCATTGTTCACTTCATTTTCACAGGGTAACATTTACAAATATTGTCTCCACATTCCAAGGTAGATACTATTTTGAGTCCACTACAACAAAGTAATTCGACTTCTTCATACAATACATTATAATCATATATTGCCTTTATATCACAAAAGAGAGCAAAAATCCTTTTATTAATCCTATATAAGGCTGATTGGATGGTATAGTGCTAGCTGGTGGAGGACTTCTGTTTTCTTGGTGTTGTCAGGCCAAAGTTAGCATAAGCGGCAGAGAAGTGATCCAAACTTTGTTGTATCTCAGTCTCAGAGGCTGCAGTGAATACACAGTAATCTGCAAACAAAAAGTCATGTGTCAATTTTCCCTCCTCTTTGGCCTCGGCTTGTAGCCTTTTCAGATTAAAAAATTTACCATCCATGCAGAAGCTGAACTTGATTCTACTTTCACCCCTGTTGAAGGCATCTGACACCATCGCAGAAAACATGCATGCAAGCAAGCACACAGCCTTGCTTCACAACATTGGTAACTGAGAAAGCATGAGAAAATCCTCCTTCTCCTAGGACCTGTGCCACCATGCCATTGTAAAACTGATGTACAATGCTGATGAATTTCTCCAGGCAACCCAATTTCCCCATGATCTTCCACAAGCCCTCACTACTGACAGTATATCAGTGGCCTTGGTCAGGTTGACAAATGAAGAAATTTTGAGTGCTGTCGATGAGTTCACTTACCTTGTCAGTACTCTCTCCAGGGCTATCCACATAGATGACAAGGTTGATGTGGTATTGCCAGAGCTAACTCAGCATTTGGGAGACTCCTAAAGAAAGTGTGGGAGAGAAGAGGTATCAGAGTGTATACCAAACCGAAAAGTCTACAGAGCTGTTATGCTCACTGCACTTTTGTATGCCTCTGAACCCTGGGCAGTCTAGATGAGCACCATGCCAGAAAACTGAACTGGTTCCACTTGAACTGTCTTAGGAAGATTCTGAAGATCACCTGGCAAGATAAGATATCGGATACTGAGGTTCTTTCTAGAGCTGAACTGCCAATCATTTAAACCCTATGATAGAGACTGCAACTCCAGTGAGCTGGCCACATAGTCCAAATGCCAAATGCACATTTATCCAAAAAACTTTTATGGAGAACTTTCACAAGGTAAGTACTCAAATGGCAGTCCGAAGAAGGTGGTCTAAGGTATCTCTGAGGAACTTTACTACTGACTGAGAGACATGGGAAACGCTGCCACGGGACTGTCTAGCATGGCATGCCTATGTCAAGGCAAGCTCTCTTCTCTATCAGCAAAGCAGAATTGTAGCAGCACAAAAGAAGTGTGAGCCAATTCCACTCAAAATATTCTAATGGACCACTTGTACTATCTGTGTAGGACTTTCCAACTTTATATTGGACCCATCAGGCACAGCTGACCACATCATACTCTGATTCCAACGTTATGATGTTATTGTTCGTCTTCAAAAACTAAGGCCAAACGATAATATTTGGCTGACTTATTTACTTAGCTGAAACAGCTATAATTGGAGCCATTTGCCAATATTCTGGGGTCAACAGGAAAGTAATATTCATAAATTTACAAGATAAAGTAAATTCTTATGTGACGAATTTCTGTTTTTGTACCTCTCTTTGTTTTAGTTTGCTTGCTGTCATGTAAGATCTTGTGTGTATTCAGTACTTTGGATCTCTGATCTGTCTCATTATTTAAAAAAGCATTAAGTGCTACTACATGCTAAATACTGTGTTTAGTGCTGAGTTTACAAAAAGCGGGGGCGGGGGGACAAGCCCTGCTCTTAATAAAGAAACTTAAATTCTTTTGGAGGAGATAGCAATGTGTGATTGTGTATGCATATATATGCCTGTGTACATGTGCATATATACATACATTGTGTGTATACATAGGCATATAGATGTGTATGTGGGGTGTATGTACGTTCTATGTAGTAGTAATAAGGGAAGGAGAGCAGTAAAAATTGGTGGGATGATGCTTTCAGCTATATCTTGAAGGAAATGAGGGAGTTTATGGAACAGAAAGAGAGAATACATTGTAGGCATGGAAGCTGCCTGTGTAAAGAAAGATACAGAGAGTTTATATTTAGCAATAGGGAGGCTACTGCAGTTTATTGAGTGGTCAAGTTGGCACCCAAAGAAAACTATTTTGGTAGGTCTGTTGATGGTGGTTTAGATGAGGGGGAGTTTTGGGCATCAACAACTCGGGTCGGGGGCAGTAATTTTGCCCCGAATCAGATCACTTTGGGAGCATTGAAATGTTGCAGAGCATCTTGGAATAACAACACTGACAAAACAGCAGTAGGACTAGGCCAGGCACTCCTTCTAGAAGAGTCTAGAGCTCTGTCCTAATATAAAATCCTAAGGCTTTTCATCTTTTAGCCCAGGAAGTAGTCTGGAAGAATGAGCAAGCTAAAAATATAATCCCACTGCAAAAAGCTATTGTCATTGAGGCAGCTAGGTGGCGCAGTGAATAGAGCAACAGCCCTGAAGTCAGGAGGGCCTGAGTTCAAATCTGGCCTCAGACATTTGACACATGTACTAGCTGTATGACCTTAGGCAAGTCACTTAACCCCAATTGCCCTGCCAAAAATAAATAAATAAAAGCTATTGTTGTGACAGGGATATTCAAGACACAAATCCTGAAGAAGGAAATCACTCTAAAACATCCATAAGTAGAACCTCGAAGAAAAGCACAGCTTAGGCACAATTTCAACTAGATTTCCTGGAAGAGATGAAATGAAAATTTTTTTAGAGTTTTAAAAAATGTTAAGTGATAAAAGTACTATAGGAAAAAATTGGAAAAGAAATGAGAAGTATGACAGAAAATTAGAGAGGAAATTAAGAGCTTGGCACAAGCGGTAAAAACCTTGTCCAGATGTACACCTTTAAAATTAAAATGAACCAAAAAGAAGCTCCATGGGACAACAAATATCAAAACAAAGTCAAAAGACTGAAAAAAAATTGAAGAAAATATAAGTTATCCCATAGCAAAAACAACTGACCTAGAAAATGGGAGGTACTACAGTGGAGGCACTGGACCTGGAGTCAGGAAATTCAGAGTTCAAATCTCAGATATTTACTAGCTGTGTGCTACCCTGGGCAAGTCACTTAACCTCTGCTTCAGTTTCCTCATCTATAAAGTGGGCATAATAATATCACCTAATTCTTAAGGTTGTTGTGAGGGTAAAATTAGATAATATCTGTAAAGTTCTGCAAATCTTAAAGCACTATATAAATGTTAGTCATGATGATGAGAAAAAATTTAAGAATCATTAGATATACATAAAAGCCATAACTAACAAAGAGCCTAGGCATCATATTTCAAGAAAGCATTAAAGAAAATTCCCTAGATCTCTTAGAACTAGAAGGCAAAAGTGGAAATTGGAAGCATCCATAGGTCACCTTCTAAAAGAAACTCTAAAATAAAAACTCAGGAACATCATAATCAAAATCCTGCAAGTCAAAGGAAAAAATAGTACAAGCAGCCAGAAAGAAATAATTCAAGAATGGAGGAGCCATAAGTCAGGTTCACACATGATTTGGCAGCCACTTCTGTAAAGAAACAGAGAACTTATAATACAGTATTCCAAAAAGGCAGTCGAGTGTAACTTACCCAACAAAATTTGAGTAGCATCCTACAAGGGAAAAATACCTTTGCTGAAACTAGAGGATTTTCAGGCTTTCCATATAAAAAAGACCAGAGTAAAGCGAATTATAAAAAGGTAAACATGAACAAACAATCCTAAGAGACTAAACAAAGATAAACTATTTATATTCTGTTATGGGGAGATGGTATATGCATCCCCTCTGATTCCTGTCATCCGGGGTCTTAGAGGGAGTCTAATCAGAAGGCTTGATAATGGTTCTATTACATCTTGATAATCTAAGAAGGGTAGAAAGGGAGAGGAAGATGACACTAAGAAGAGGAAAGGAAGAGCAAGGTTGCACAATATCGTCTCCCATACACATATATGTTGAAGTCTGTACAAACAAGGAAAATAGAGTAAAGGGAGCTAACACTTGAAGTTTACTCTCATCCGAACTGATCCGAGGAGGGAAGTACACGCACACGCATGCACGCGCACACACTCGTACAGACATTTCACTCAACAAGGAACTAAGTGGGAAAGGGAAGAAGGGATAAGGCGGAATCAGAGGGAGGGTAGGTTAAAGGAGGAACTCGTCCTAAATTAAAAAACCCTTGAGGGTTAACAAAAATTTTGATTCCTTTTGTGTGTGGTGGCAAAGAATTGGAAGCTGAAGGTTTGCCCATCTATTGGGGAATGACTGAAGAAGTTGCAGGAAAAAAAAAGTGATGAAATACTGTTGTGCTATAAGACACGATGAAGTGGAGGGCTTCAGAGAAGACTTTTGTATAACGTGATAAAAAGTCAGGTGAACAGGACAAGAACAAACTAAACCATTTTAGAAAGACTTGGGAACTTTGATAAATATAATGGTCAACCACCATTCCAGAAGAATTAAGATGTAACATACTGCCCAACTCTTTACAGAGAGGTGAAGAAAGAGGTACACACATGCACATGTATTTCAATATGTACATATATATATAAGCATAAGTATGTGTGTATAAGCATGGCCAATGCAGATGTTTTTTGCTTAGATGT
This sequence comes from Phalanger gymnotis, assembly GCA_028646595.1. Lineage (NCBI taxonomy): Eukaryota > Metazoa > Chordata > Mammalia > Diprotodontia > Phalangeridae > Phalanger > Phalanger gymnotis. The sequence goes on along the minus strand of CM053625.1, from coordinate 161,184,792 downwards.
ATGTTTTTGTGCTGGTTTTGTTGTTATTGTTTTTTCAAATGACAGTTGGATAAAAAGCCAATTACTGCTTATTGATAAAAGAAATTTTAAACTTTTAAAAATGACAAACACATGGGAATTGATATGGTTGTCAAGAGAGTAGAGTATATGAGAGAGAAGAGAGAACCCAGGATATAATCTTGGGGTACACCCACAATATAAAGGGTATGATAACAATGACTGCAAAAGAGACCTAAGAATTGGTTAGACAGGAGAAAGTGGTCAGCAGTGGTCAATAGTCAGAAGACGTAGATTTGGCATTTAAGAGATAGATAGTATCTTTGGAGAAAGCAGTTTGAGTTGAGTGATCAGATTAGAAGCCAGATTACATGCAATTGTAAATGGAGTGAGAGGAAGGTAAATTGAAGCAACAAGCATAGTTAGCTTTTTCTAGGAGTTTGCCTGAAAAGAAGTAAGTTGAATCAAGACATTAACTTGAGGAGACTTGTGCATGTCTGTAGGCAGCAGGGAATTACCAGTATATACATAAACATGGAGAATGGGGGAAAGGGGGACTAATTGAAAGGGCATTCTGCTGGAGAAGACAGAAAAGGTATTCTCTTTAGCAGTACAGATGGCAGCCTATAGACACCAATTTTTCCTTTTCAGCTCTTATCCATGTCATTTTGTAAATCTTTCACAGAAGTTCCATTCAGTACTCCATGGGCCTTTCAGTAAATCTCTTGACATTATATGGATACCAATAGAGCATGAAGAATATGCGTCATTAATCCTCAATCTCATTATATGACTAAATTTGTACTCCAAATTTTGTTTGGTAATATGTTGCAGCCCACTCACACTTAGCACGTACCCTTCCATTGCCCTTTGAGTGATCTACAATTTTAAAATATTCTAAAATTACAATATTCCATCACTCACAATTTTACAACATCATTCGAAGGGCCTTAGTATTAAAAGGATGGTTCTTTGTTGCACAGAGAAACTTGGGGGCCATATTGTCCTCTTTTTCAGTTCTGGGACCAACTCTGACTTGTTCATTAATTGTATTATCATATTCTGGACAATTGACATTGTTCATCCAACTCAATCCAAATACACATATAGATATTTTAAAATGTTAATTGAATTAAGTTGAATTAAATGTAATTACTCTTTGTCTTAGGTTGGTGCAGATGGTTTGATGAAGCTGAATGGTTCAGCCCTTAACAATGAATTTTTCACTTCAGCTGCTCAAGGCTGGAAGGAAAGATTATCAGAAGGTGAGCTTTTTCCATAATTTTTTTTATTCCTCTAATGAGACAGATATGACCAGGTCAGTACTAGGACAGAGAGGAGCTTTTCCATATTCCAGTTTTGGCACTCTAGACAATGGGAAAATTGTTCTAGGTTTTCAGTAGGATGACATATCTCTAAAATCTAGGTAAGTGTGCTATGAGCAACCCCCTCCGTGATCTTCTTTTGGAGTTGGTAGAGGCCTAAGAAATATCAGAATTCAGATCAATGTAATGACCAGCCTCAGTACCAGAGCACTGATGATGAAATATGCCTCCTTCTAAAATAAAGAATTGGGGGACGATAGATGTGGAATGAGCCATACCTTGTTATACATAGTCAAATGTGTTCTTCTTAAGTTTATTTCTTCGTTATGAGGGAAGTTTCCATTGGGACAGGGGAAAAGGATTAGGAAGTAACACTACTATTTTAAAAACGTTTTAAAACAAAAAAGTAGATGGGGTTTAAATGACACCTCAGACAGTTTTTTTTTCTTTTGTTAGTCTTGTAGTGTCTATAATCTCCGTCCGTCCTGATAGTTTTCTCTAACTGCCCCCCCCCCTCCCAGTTCACTTTTCTTTATATAAAACTCAGGCATAACGAAGACAAAAGGTCATAGGATTCAACTCCTCTGATAGCTGGGTTCCCTTTCTATAGCTCAGTGTTAAAGTTTCCTTTGCTCTTTTCCTTGTCTTCTCTCTTAGCCTTGAAGGTTCCTTGAGATACTGGTTATGTAGAGAGTTCTTCATCCCTAGGAATTCTGTAGGCAGGAGAGAAGGCAGGAATGGAAACTTCATGTGTCAGCATTAGTTGTTCATGACCTGCCTGCAATGACAGCCTAATATTTTGCAGATGAGGTGGGGAAGCCTGAGTGCTCAAGAGAGTTGAAAGGAAGAAAGGAGAGGACCCAAGAAGCATGAGCTTTGGAGCTCTACCACTTAATAGTCTTTGGGCTGTGAAAGAGGAAAAAAAGAGAAAAAGCTTAGCTAGCAAGGGTGATGTGGACAATATGGAGGAAGGAGGTGAAGAAGATGTGCCCAGGGCGATGAGGAAGAAATTGGGGAAGCAGAGGTGGAAGAACCGAATGCAGACCTCAAAATTTTACCATTTTTCCTAAGGTTAACACAGACAAATTGCACAATTATCCTGTCCCTTAGCTTAGCCAGAGCACTACTTTTGATGAAAATTTGAGAAATTTCTGTCATCCTTGAGTTAAAATCAAGAATTCAACAATTGTTTGTTGGGCACCCGCTATATGCCAGGCCTTATACTAAGTGAGAACTGGGAGTTGCAAATAATGTCATTTCTGATTAATTTCTCTTTTTGTACATTGCAGGTGAGTTCACACCTGAAATGCAGGTGAGAATAAGACAAGAAATTGAAAAGGAGAAAAAAGTGGAGCCATGGAAGGAACAATTCTTTGAGAGCTATTATGGGCAGAGGTAAGAAAAAGCATGATTTTTATGTTAGTAGGTAGAGTCTTTTAACTTTCCTAGGAGCTTAAGTGCAAAGAGAGAAGACGGTTTGCCCACAAATCCTTGGGAAAACTGTCACTTGGTATCAGTATATCACAGTTGAGTCTCTTCTCACAAAGTTCATTCACTTATCTACTTCTTCAGGGTTGTAGCTTCTCATTAAATCATAAAACCTCTTGCCTTAGTTGTCAGTCTTCCAGATTGGAGGTTGCCTCAGTGGAGTCTTAAAACTTCCCTAAAATCTTCATAAGACATTGGCACAGAGGCTTTAAGGTCTACAAAATAATTTTCTACAATTCCAAAGTATGATGGTGATGGTAACTGCTATTAGAAACACAGGGAAAATCTTGTTTTAACAAACTTGGAGGAAAATCAGAATTGCTACTGAAGCCACAAATTCCTATTCCCCTAAAAATTCAATACCATGTGCATTAGCTCACTTACAGAGTTTGTACTTAAAAACCTCTGACATCACTTCACAGTCTATAGCTGCCCTCACACACCCCTCCTGAGCCATCAGTGCAGTGGAAAGTGACCTGGGTTGAGGGTCAGGAGAATATTATTCTGGTCTAGGGGAGTTATGCCACTGACATGCTTCAGGATCATGGGTGAACCAGCCCCCTTGAATTCTCTGGGCTTCACTTTTCTCTTCCATAAAAAGAGGAATTGGACTAGATGATCTCTGAATTCCCTTTTAGCTCTAACATTCTCTCTTCCTACTAGGATCCCCTGCATGATTTTCTCCCAGTTCTTAACAACTGAAAATGTTATATCTGGACCATGCTTTTGTCAAATTAGCATGGTTGCTAACAGACAGTTGCACAAAAAGGTGTTCTGTGTAAGAACTGCTTTTGTAGCCTTTCGAGTTTATCATATCATTCTCTTTCAAACTTTGTTACAAAAGAAGCCTGTTGTTATGGTGTGCAGCAAAGGTACTCTTACTCTTTGCAGCATGTATGTGTGTAGCACTGGAGGACTTATTTATCCTATTTTCAAAAAGAGACCCCTGTTACTATGATAAATTCTGAGAATAGTTTCCATTATAGCTAGCTGTATTCCAGGTTCCTAAAGGAAGTACTTCCTATATTATTGCTACCTTTCCACCCCATTCCTCCAAAATGTGTGTCTGTGTGAGTTGGTATACACACACACACACTCCCCCTATTAGTCTAAAATGAGCAACACATTTGGGAAACTTTGTTAAATTTTATTGCAGATATTTAGTGTAGTATATAGATACATAAAAAGCTTACAATTAATCTACACACATTTGTTATATGCTGTATTTGCAAACAATAAGTGACTGTTAGGAGGCACTTCTTTTCAATTGAGTTCAACCTTATTTGTGTAAAAGAGGATGTGTTACTGGTTCTGTGCTTGTGCCTTTATCCTTTCTGCCATCATTATAAAATACAATTGTTCTAACATCTTCATTGTCTGTTTTACTAATTGCCAGGCACTTTTGATGCATGTAGGGTCTTACTTTCAAAATCATTGCAGACATGGCAGCAAAGTAGTAATCATATAGACTGTTGACCAGAACATAGAAATAAAACAGCCTTACATGTAACCAGGAAATGTAATGGCAGTCTTAAAAAGGGATTTCTCCTCTGTTCTCATATTATCATTATAGTTGTTGATTTGGGTCCCCTTTTTTACACAAGGACTATTTCTGAACTCTTTATGGTTTCTTCCTAGTCCATTCCAGTGATGTAGCACTAACCATTCTAAGTTTTTGGGTTGCTCAGCATTCCTTTGCTTTTTCCAAAAGTTTAGGTTTCCAGAACAGCAATTAACAGCCTCTTGTTATCCAGTAAAATGTATGTGAACTCACTGGGTTTATTTGTCTCATTTTTGGCTTTGTAGTCTAATACCTAGTGTAGTGCCTTGCATAAAGTAGGTACACAAGAAATCTTTATTGAACTAAACACTTTGCACAAGGGCAGAAATATCCATGAAGCACTCACACTTTGGAGCTCACCATTTGTTTGCGTATCATGGTGACTCAAGAGGCCCTGAAGCTGTCTGTGTAGGGCTGTCTCTGCTTTAGGAGTGTTCTTGGAATTTGAGGCACTGGCAGATACCTGAGACACTTCCAGAGTAACTCATAGTCCTTGAAGAAATTTCAGAAGCAAGTTTCCAATTGTCAACTTGGTAGGAGAGATGACTAGGAATTAGGGAGTGGGGCAGGCAGGAAGGGAGGTGGAGTAAGCATCTCATACTGCACACACACACACACACACACACACACACACACACACACACACACGGTTTTAGCCCTTCTCCAAGTCTTCCTGGAATATAAACTAACAATTCCCCATGGCCATGTATGACCATAGAAATGAGCACTTTGGATTTGAGCATTGCCATTAACCAGAGTGTTTGTAGTATCCACACTAAAATAGACTTGATATCTCAATAATATCTTTTTTCTTCTTTTGTTTAGTTCTGGGTTGAGCCTTGAAGATTCAAGGAAGCTAACTAGTGCTACCAGTGACCCCAAAATAAAGAAACCCCCAACTGAACAACCAAAACCCACACCACCTTCAGATGAACCTCCCATCAAAGCAGTGATGGCTGCCCCTGAAGCAGAGTCTAAGCCAGTGCTACTGCTTTCTCCAGTAAGGAAAGAGTCAGGAATGAGCACAGAAGAAGTGGTGTCCAAACCCTCCAAATCCCCAGAGCCTTTAGTTTCCTCAGCTAGCAGTGTCATTGAGCAAGATGAAACAGGCCCTATCCCAGGCCCAGAGGATGAGGACCCCTTAGGCCAAAGGAAGCCAGTAACCTCTGCTGAGCCAAAGCCTGAAAATGAAAATCATCTCAGTACAGCTACTCCTATCAAAAAAGAAAACAAAGACACAGCTATTTTGACTCCAAGCAAACCAAAGAGCCCAGGAATTGGAAAACCAGTCATAAGACCAGTCATAGAAGAAAGTCCTCAGGAGAACACTGTGAAAGTTGCCTCTCCCTTGGAGCACAGTGACCTAAACCCAGAAGGTCTCAAGAGGAAATCTTCACTCACTGAAGAAGAGACCCCTATGAGCTGGGAGAAGAGGCCTCGTGTCCTTGAGAACCACCAGCACCAGCAGTCGCTTCAAGCCTCTCAGCAGCCCTTTCCCATCAGAGGGGAAAGGGTCCAGGTTCGAAAAGTACCACCACTCAAGGTAAGGAAGGAAAGAAAGTGGTGGATAAAGAGGGGTAATAGCTGGAGCCTGGACCTTCACTCAGACTTATTAAAAAGCTATTGTTTTGATGTTATTCCAAGCATTTACCCCTCAGGTGGGCTAAAAATTTAATTATCAGATCATAATTTAACAGGAATTAGTTAACTGCTACCTAAGTGCAAAATTCTCAGCATAGAATAGATACAGAGAGTGGCTAGAGGAAATCGAGGCTTTGTGGGAGAAAAGGGTAGCTCTGGCAAGATGGAATGAACTCTGGTCGTGGTAAGCTTTGGTTATGTAATGTCAGTGGAAACTAAGTCACATTTCATTTGTTTCCCCCCGCCAGATCCCGGTCTCCAGAATCTCCCACGTGCCATTTCCTACAGGACAGGTCTCTCCCAGGGTTCGTTTTCCAGCCTCTATCACTAGTCCCAACAGAAAAGGAGCCAGAACCCTTGCAGACATCAAAGCAAAAGCCCAGCTGGCCAAAGCCCAGAGGGCAGCTGCCGCCGCCGCTGCTGCTGCCGCTGCAGCTGCCTCTGTTGGAGGGACCATCCCAGGTCCTGGCCCTGGAGGGGGAGGAGAAGGAGCAACCGGAAGAGGAGGGGAGCCAGGATCAGGTGGAGCCAGTGAAACTGGAAAAGGGAACACACTGGAACTGGCAGGAACTGGAAGCAGGGGAGGTACGAGAGACCTTTTACCCGATGGTTCAGAGACTCAATCCCAAGTTGAGACCAAGGCCCCAGGCCCGACATCACCTCCCAGTGTCTCTAGAGCACAACTACAGCAAGCCCCCCCCTTACCATCCAGACCTGCAGTCAGTGGAGCAGCCCTCACTAACCCACCCCCCCCAACTTCAGAGAAGCTGAAGAGTGAAAGTCCAGACTCCTCTTTGGGGACAGACAGAACGGTTCCCTATAGCCCTTCCCAGGTTCCCAGTAACTTCAAACAAGAGAAAGCACCTTCTCCTTCAGCAGGCTCAGCCCTGACCTCAGGGATCCCACCTGCTCAGGTTACAGCAGAATGCACAGTTGAGCCTAGAGCTAGTTCTAGGAAGGACATAATGAGCATTGCAGCTGTAGTAGAGGCAAGTCCCAGTGCTCCTATGGAGGTGGCTCCTTCTCCTTTGACAACTTTACCAATAGCAGCCACTTTAGAAAAGCCTATGCCACCCCAGACAAGTGTTACTGCAGCACCTACTGTATCAGCTCCATCCTCTAGCACTTTGCCAACCTCTAGCCTTAAAGCTCAAGGAGCTTCCTCAAATATAAGCGGACCCAGTGCACGGCCAAGCTCTAGTATTCCTGCTAATAACCCTTTGGTCACGCAGCTGCTCCAAGGCAAAGATGTTCCCTTGGAGCGGATACTGCCTAAGCCTCTCACCAAAGTAGAAATGAAAACTGTTCCATTGGTTACAAAGGAGGAGAAAGGGACAGGAGCACCCAGGGACACCAGCATTATAGGAACTAGTGCCAGAGGGGAAGGTAGTGAGAGACAGTCTCATCTGGCTACACCCCAGTCGGAGAAAATCCATCAGAGTAAGCAGTTACCCCAGGTCCCAAGGACCCTCCACCTTTTCTCAGGAAAGGACCTGAGGGACTCTAACGTTGATCAGTATCCTTGCCAAGAAGGACTCAATAAGGCAACCCAAGAGCAGCTCCTCCAGACGCTCATTAAAAGGGTTCAGAGGCAGAATCTGCTGTCAGTCTTGCAGCCCACCCAGTTCAGCCTCACTCACTCAGGTTTCCAGTTAGAGGACATCTCTACCAGCCAGAGGTTTATGCTGGGTTTTGCAGGCAGAAGGACATCGAAGCCTGCCATGTCAGGCCACTACTTACTCAACATTTCCACTTATGGCCGGGGTTCAGAGAGCTTTAAGAGAGCCCAGTCCATGAATTCTGAGGATAGGTTTTGTTTGAACAGCCCTCCTGAGGCCTTTAAAATGGAACGCCAAGATCACAAAGGGGCTACAGCAGGTGGCAGCAGCAGTAAAGATGAAGATGAGACTGATGAAGAGAGTACTGATGACGAAGAGGAACAGATTCTAGTTAAGGAGGAGCCCTTACCTTCCCAGGTTTCTGGCAAATGCGAAGGAGGCCCAGGGGTCTACAGCAGAGATACCCTATCAACGTATGACACTCTGACCAACAAGAATATGAAAGCTGAAGCACCAGTGATGGGTCATGCCACTGTCAGCAAGGAGAATTTCCACCTCTTTCCTACAGGTCAGGTGTTTGATGGAAACACCCTGGCCAGAGATTTCATTCAGGCAGCACAGGAACGGATGGCCCATGCAATGAGGGGAAAGATGATAAATAGTAGCCCTGAGCTATATGGTACTCTTCCTCTCCCCACAGACAGCCCTACACATCAGCCTCTGCTCCTTCCACCACTGCAAACCCCAAAGCTTTATGGAAGCCCACCACGCCAGCTTGGGCCCAGCTATAGAGGCATGATCAATGTCTCTACTTCTTCTGACGTGGACCACAGCTCTGCTGTGTCAGGAATGCCTGACTGTAATCAGGTGTCTAGCAACGTGGGAGATGTCATGTCCTTCTCAGTGACAGTCACCACCATTCCTGCTAGCCAGGCGATGAACCCCAGCAGCCATGGACAGACTCTCCCTGTGCAGGCCTTCCCTGAAGAAAACAGTGTGGAGGACTCGCCTTCAAAATGCTATTGCAGGTTGAAAGCCATGATCATGTGCAAAGGCTGTGGTGCCTTCTGTCATGATGATTGCATTGGCCCCTCCAAACTGTGTGTCTCCTGCCTTGTGGTCCGGTGAGAGAAAATGGAAGAGCAGAAAATGAGAGAGACCCTAGAGGAGAAAGAAGTGGGTAGACAAGTATATAGGGAGACACAAGTGTGTATAGGTCCTTCTTTTGGAATCACAGGAAGAAATAACTAATTTTAATTGTCTTACTCGAGAGATAAATGTTACATAATCAGGAATACAGAACACAGTTTTTACCTTTTAATGGAAGAGCACCTTGTTGTACAGTAAGTCTAAGTCAAGCAAGACTTTGTGAATTGTGACAAGTTTGCACTTATAAAATCATGTAAATATGTCACATTATTTTGTTTAAAAATTATTTTTCCAAGTGTTTAGGAGATAATGTATTACCATGGACTCATGTTTTGGTTCCAGTTCATATGACTCAGAAAAGCTTGCTACCCTGGAAGAAGAGAGCCACTTCCCTCCCAACTTCTCCCATGTGAGTCAGGCTAAGAAAGGAAGGTAGAGGGAAGGGCCAAAGGTAATGACTCTCCATCCTAATGAAGGCCTTGAAATTCTGGTTGGAGAAATTACTTGGCCTCCTTGAAGGATTTGGGCACAGGACATACTTAGTCCCTTCGCCTGACAGAGAGTCCTGTTCAGTTTGGACATCGCTAAGGCATTAATTTCACGAAGAGCATTGCAAACCTTTTTTCCACCAGCTCTGGCCTGCTTCTGCTCATAGTCCCAGAAGCTGTGTGGCATATGAGCACTATGCTTGTGGATACTTGCCATTCTCCCAACCCCACCCACGTGCCCTGAGACGAAGGGTGCAGCACTGTTAGCTGCCTGCTAGCCTGGGTAGGGCAGTGATCCAGCAATAATAATGAGCACTTAGTTATTCCTGGGAGCTCTTGAGTAGGTCAGCAGCAGACATTAAAAAAAAAAAGACAGTAATAGAACTTGGGCTACATTTCCTTTTGTGTGTGTTTGAAATTGTGGGGGGCATGGAAGAGCAAAAAATTGCTCAGTTTTAACACTAGCCTTGAAATAGCCTCATCTTTCTTCAACCAGACACTCAGTGCTAAGCAGACAGTCCTTAGATAGGATGAGTGAGTAATGCCACAGTTGCAGCTTCTGTTACACTCGTTTTGGCCTGACAGGACACTGTGGGGCATGTACTAGGCTAATAATTTATATATTTTTAAATTTATATATGTATATATATATTTTTTAAAACACAAGTCAGGCACTTTTCATATTTTTGAAAATACCAAACCCTCAGTTTGTCTGTGTCTGCTCTGGAAAGCCTAAGAGTGATGATGTCCACAAATGAGCAAGGGAGAAACAGCAGATTCACCTGGGAGTACAAAACTAGAACAGAGGTCTGCACCCTGGCCAGATAGGACTGGAGGTTATCATTGGCTTACTGGGCCTAGAACAGCAACCAGAATTATTTAGCAAATTTGGGGTGTCGAGTACAAGGCCTAATTTCAAGCGTATAAAATAGAATTATCAGTGCAGTTGACAAATACAACTAGTTACGTTCAGGGTGTGGCATTTTTGAAATCCAAAACATTTTAGAACTAAAAAATTGAATTGACATTTAACATTCCAGAATAGGAGATAACACGAGATACCTATTTAGTTTACTCGATCCTTTCCCATTTTACTCTTTTTTCTCCCTTGTCATTGTTTATTCTTAAACTACACAATCTGAACCCCACCCCCGCCACCTCCCCATTCCAAACTTTGTATAAGATTTATTTTGGTCTCTCTTTGTTCCCCTGCTTATGGCCTGATGCAGTCATAGGACTGTCTGAAATTTCGTGCTCCAGCTGGCATGGTGTTCTTCCATTGTTGACCCCTATACACGAACAGTCAAGAAGAGGAAGGACTACAGGAATCCCAAGGTTGGCAGCAGCTGCTCCAATTAAGTCACACAGCAGGAGGGCAGACTATGGGTTTGTTCTGCTCTCCACCTGCAGGTAGAAACTCTCTTAGCAGGTTGAGGAGGTTGTAAGTGGAGAAGAATTTGGCCTGCTGGTGGGTAACTTCATTCTCTGTCTCCCTACTTCCTTCCCCATGCTAGTAGTGTAGGGGGCTCGTCAGCATGTGGTTCAAGGAAAGTTCTGGTTGATCCTTAAATCTAGCTACAGAGTTAGCTACGGAGGAAGGGAAACTTCAGGTCACCACAAGGCCAATCTACATTGTCTCTTACTTTATATTGACTGGTTTAAAAAAAAAGATTTTGAACATAACTCTTTACCTAATGCTCTAAAATGTAAGTTAACTAAAGCAAGCTCCTAATTTTCAAAATTTGTTAAAAAAAAAAAAAAAACAAGAAATAGATTTGTGCATTTCACCCTGCCCCCGATGCAGTGTTTGAGTGCATTCCTGTCCTGTCTTTTCAGACTGTCACAACTTATTAAAAGAATTAAGTCCATGTCTCTGCTTTTGAGAGTCATATATGAGCTACAAGGAAACCAGAGGATGTAAGGCACATCCAGTTTCACATTTTCTGTTGGAAAATAGCAATGCATTGTTCAAGGTGAAAGTCATGTCTTGTATATTAAACAGCAAAAAAAAAAAAAATACCTTTTTAACTTGGTATTAGTCTTGAAAAATGAAGCAGTTAGAGATGAAAACCTGTTGGAACATTATCAGTAGAGAGTGGTTTTCCCATATCTTCTGAGAGTTCTGATTTTGGTTTTAGTTTTAGGGTTTTTTTTTCCCTATCTTCCTTCCTACTCAACTTGAAGTATTTTCAAGCGAAGTGCTAAGCGTTCTTATAGAATAGAGTTAAATTGCACTACTCCTATTGACTTTAGTTGGGTGTTGCATCCCTAGGGGGCATGCTTCAAATACACCCCTCTCTATCCTTCAGATGCCTTCCGGTACAGGTTCTTCTGCAGGGAAATAGCATTAATAATACAATATCTCCAGGTCTTAATTATGTGTGTTCTGAATTGTTATAAAATGTTTTTCAAATTTGAAATTGTGCTAGTTATAAAAACCACACCATCTAGTCAAT
>CM053625.1:161119566-161172628 GCA_028646595.1 Phalanger gymnotis | reverse complement strand
TATGTACAGAGAAGTTGGTGTCGACACCATTCATATTTTTTCACAAATAATATAGAAAATCATTTTACATAAGAATTTTAAGTATTTGCAATAAATATATGTATATAGACTGTATGTACTTCATATATTCTCTTATTTTTCATTTTATTATTAAGTAAAAGATGGTAAAAATTAAAATAAAAACCTTTGAGCTGGTGAATTTTGAGGTCTGACCTGTATCTGAGAGTGAGTTGAATGAGTGTTTCTATTGCTTGACACTGTTACTGGGACAATATCCCTAATGATAGAAGAACAGGAAAATGGGGAGATTAAGAAAGAATCAGAATAGATTTTCTTTCTAAAATCTGACAGTTGATTTTTAGCCCCTTATTCTGCTTGTTTAATTGCTTTTCATTCTATGCTAGGTATATAGAACTCTTTGGGAGGGCCCTCAAAAGATGAAGAGAAGTAGTCATTTTGTAGAGTGGCTATTTTTTAGTTCAAAAGAAAGAATGATTATGAAAATTTTGTAAAGAAGGAAATACTGCTTTCTTCCACAGTTTTTACTGACCACTTAACAAAAGAGCTCCTCTTCCCCTACCTTATGCCCTAGGATTATGTGAGGAAATGTTCTCTAGTGAGACTGTGATTCCCCCTCCCCTTTTTTTTTTTTCAAGAATTACAGGTAAGTGTCCATTAGTACAGTCTCTGTCAAATAGTCTTCAAGATTTTGGAGAGGTCTGAATTGCATCAAGAGTCTTACTGAGGAAAAGACAGAGGCCAATGCCCAGGGATATGTGCTGTACTGCATTCATCACTTGAACTCAATACAAGTTACATGGTGCATTTTCCATTCTCTAATTTTTTAAAAAATAAATTTATAAGGAACAAGTTTGGAAACAAATATTTGATAGGATTGGAAGGAAAGAGCAGTAGTTTATTCCCAGAATAATAGCTAGTTAGCATCAATATAGTGCATCATAAAGGTTTGCAAACCACTTTACTCATGTTTTATGAGAGCCTTCTGGAGGTCCTTGAGAGCTAGGAAGGTTTATTGATAAAGTTACCCCCACTAAAAAATTATACTTTGAGATTGTAAGGTAAATGTTTGGCATAGGTCCAGACTCTTAGTATTAGTTGCCATGGGGCACTGAGAGGTTAAGCCACCCAAACTCAGTCTGCCACTGTACTGCATTCATTGCCTCTGACCATAAGAGTATGGGGTGGCTGAACACATCAAGGTGTGCAGTCCACTTCTGAAAATTTAAAACAACTTGTTATATGTATGTGATTTCTTGAGGATTTGATAGAAAATTAGAATGAGAGAAGACTATGAACTGTGAAACTGACTTCTCATTTTGTTTCAGTAGCAAACTGTCCTATAATCCCATGGCCATTATCGTTTCCTTTCACAAAATGTTCTTCAGAACTCAGTCATTTAGGTTACGTAATTATACCCTTGAGAATCTGTCAGTTTTCTTCCTTGAAAACGGGAATAGGATTAAATAAAAAAAATGGAGAGTGCCTAACAACAGAGCAGGAGAGTACTATAAGCTCATATTAAATCGATATTTTCTGAAAATCCACACATCTCTAAAGAAACTGATTGAATCTCAGGAAAACTGTCCTCAAAATCTTTATGTGAAGTAAGTAAGGTATAAAACATTAAAATGAGTTCAAATAAATAGGTCAGACAATGATTACAATCCAGTCACTTCCAATCTACACTCTTGGGAGAACAGTGCCCATTTAATCAACAGCTTTTCTGTCTTTTTTGGCCTTAGTGCCTTGATTACTGGCTTGAACATAGTAAGCACTTAACCTGTATTTTATTTCTTTTAATCATCAGGTGAAGTACCTTGCATTCATGGTAAGGCAAAGTGTTGACTTAGTGACATTCCGTTCTGTAGCCCAGTGGGAAGTTTGAAGAATGATTGGTTATTTTCATGGTTGTGACCTCATCAATGTGAGCACTCCTACCACCGTTTCTAATGCAATCCATCCATGTCTTTTTAGTTGTGCCTTATCCTTCCATAAATCCTTCATGGACAATTTAACCTGTGTTCTAAAGGACTTCTTTTAACACTTTGTTAACTGCTGACAGTATTCATTATCTATAGGTAACCAACTTTTGGTGTGGACCTGTACAGAACATCCTACATGGTGCCAGTAAACGCCTTTGGTGAGCATCTGTCTCCCTGCTTTATTTTTCATTAGATATTTATATTCATAAAATGGTTAAACAAAGTTATCACTGTGGCTACATCTATCAGGGCATCTCTTTTTTTTTTTTTTAAAAACCTTAACAAACATGGATAGCATTGAAGGAGAGCCTTAAAGGATAAAACTTCATCATGTTCTACTGAGTCAAATACATTTTGTGTACAATCAGTAATAAATCAGGATCTTCTTTCTTTACCTTCAGACAGTTGTATGATGATGAAGATACAGTCTGTAAAGTGATGTACTTTTTTTCATTATCTCCTCAATATGTGCACAGAACATCATTATTAAGTTTATTTTAGAGTTGAGGACATCACATGGGTCAGTAGTTGCTAAAGTCTTCTAAGCAACTATTGGGAGGAAGAGCATGGGGACAGTAATAGTATTAAAATATGAGAGGGTTTTAGTCATTGTTACATGACTTTGGTGAAATGTGAAATAGGACAGTGACTGGCAGTATGTTAAACAATACTTAGAGACTAGAGGGATGGTGGTTTTGGTGAGCTGTACAAATATGAGTAAAAATTGTTTGGGAATTGTCAAAAGATCTGGAATTGTTAATAAATCTAGAAGCGTTACAGTCATAGGTAATATGCAAATCAGATAATAAGCTACCATTTTATGGTCTAAAGGTACCATGGGGTTTTTAGGTTCAGTAGACTTTTTCTTTTCAATGATGAAGAGATTTGCCATTTGCCTTTGTAGTAGATTTCTTCCTTTCCCGTTGTATCCCTTAGTGGGTAGAAATGTTTTTACAACTCTCAGCTGTTAGGATCTGTTTAGACCTGGTAGAATTTGCTCTTTCCTCCTTCCCCCTACCTTTCCATTCATTGTAACCAAAAGTCATGCATTTTGGACAAAATGTGGCTTTTTTTTTCTTCAAAAAATCAGAATTCTAATGCTTGGTGTTGTAGTAACACTGGTCCTGATATTTATTTTGGTGATTTTTGTGTAAGTAGGACTAAGCAGGACTCCCTGAGCTTGTGCTCCTCATACTGTTCCTAACAATAATGTTATCTGCTGCTCCAAAGCATGGCTCTGGATTTCAGGTTCTGTTCTGTTTTGGTTTTGCTTTTAGAACTAAGAGATTTATGCTTATTCTCAATAAAGAGGGAAACAGGGAAAGATGGGCATTCCTCCCTTTTCTAAGACTTGACTATTCTAATATTTGTGACATTTTATCAGATGAGATAAAGATTTACTTGAGCAGTAAATTCAAAATCTGGACTCTTACCTCTCAACCCCATACCCACGCATTATTCTAACATGCAATAGTGGAGAGAACACAATAAGTAGTGATCAAGTGTGATTTCAGGACTGAGTGTTGGGTGGACTCTGAGGGCCCTCCAGTTGGAAGAGTCAGATGATTTTCAGAAAATGACAGAAAAAGACTGTTCCTGAACTATCTTTGTTCTTCCAGAACATAGAAGCCACCTTGGGGAGAGGGAAGATAAATTCCATATTTATTTGTTAAGTTAAAGATTTTTAAAAAATTTGGTAATCTCCAGGATGCTTTAACACCTTAAGAATCACCTGTACTTTGTAGTATACAAAGACAAGATTAATTCACCATTAGTAGAATGTGTGGTTTGTTGAGTCAGTTTACCAGATTAGCGATGGATGTCTAATATAATGGCAGTCAGTTGACTTGACCAGGATGTTGTAATCTGGTCTATGGATCTTGCTTCTAACCTCATTAACACTGTTCTAAACAACTGCCTGCACTATTAGTTGCCCTGAACATACTCAGTGTCATTTACCTTATTAGCAACAAATAACAGCCACAAAAATGAGACCTAAGTAATTCAATTTTTTTCTATAGTTAAAGTGATTTGTGACTATGAGGCAGAAAAGGGGTTGTTTATAGTTCTTGCAGTCTGAGGATCTAGTTGGACACAAGGAAGAGATCTTAGGAGCCTCTGTGTCTGTGCATAAACAGCCACACCTGCAAGTTGTGGCTTCATCTGTCTCTGCCTTGGGTTCATGCAGTGGTTATGCCGTAAATGCAGTTTAATATTTCTAGGATCGGCTCTTTTTTTAAAAAAAAAAATTTGCATGTCATCATAGCCAATGGAGTATAGGATTTGTTAAACAGTCAGGACACTTACCCTAAATCAACTATTCTTTTGATTTTATGTGTCCAGGTATCTCTTACCTGTAAGCACCACTGATGAGCTGTATAATTCTTTTGCACAAGCCTTAAAATGAGTGAAATCATGGATTTAGGCCCCCCTTTTTACGGCTTTGGAGATAAGGGCCAATTAGAAAGCACTCCCTAAGTGTTGGTCAGCATTAATATCACTATAGGGCAAGATTTTTGTCAGGTATTCATTGAGCTCCAAATGTTTGGGGAGGAGATTGCATAAAAGCTCCACTGACTGTGATCTTTTCATCTGGCCATACCATGCTGTATCAGGCTCCAGCTTACCACCTTCACCAGCACTGAGACACCAGAGGAATGGGAGCAATTACCATATGTGTCCTTGTCACTTTAAAATCTTACATGCCAGTAGGCCTTAGCACTTTGAAAAACAAAATCTGCCTTGTCATTTCCTGTCACTACCATACCTACTCCTCTTACTACCTTACACCATTCCTGTTATTATTCATGTAAAACTACCTGCTTCAGAATTGAATGTAAAATAGTATTTCTGCACATGGACAGAATGTGTATTTTATCTCAATGTTTCATTTATGTTAAATAAAAGCATATAATTTTACTCTGGTGACTGCGCCTGCATCTTTCCAAATAGCTAAGGAGGCACGCTTTCTTCATAGTCAAGACTATGGAAGAGGTCTTCATTCTATTCCACCTTTCTTGAGAAATAATGCCCTCTTTCCATTAGGAGTCCTGTTCAGATTATAAACATTAATTTGGGGAACTGATGCAAAACGAAGGGATAGTCTATTTGGAATTCTAGGGGCAATTACCTGATTCAGCAAGTGTGTCTCAGAGTAGGGCATTTCAGCTCTTAGATAAGGTGAATGTGGGAAGTCTTATTCATGTAGGAAAAATAAAACCATTAAAAACTCAAGACAGAACCCAGAGAGATTGAAACTCATGACTACTGGTTAACAGTCTAGAGTTCAAATCCTTTCAAACCCTTCTTATGTCTATGCCTTTGCTTCCTCCATTAGTATGTTTGAGGCCTCTCTTCAACTAGATTTTCCTTTAGTAGTGATTGACGCAAAGAAATCTGTCTCTGATCAAGACTGCTGGAAGTGAGAGGCTATGTCTAAATCCAGCCTGACCAACCCAACTTTAAAATAGAAAAAAGTGTACCAAATAAGGTAGGGTTGTTTTTTTAAATATGGGAAAGAAAACACTTCTTTTCCCTCTCCCCCCAAAGTGGTTCATACAATGAAAGAAGAGCGTCACATCACCAGCATACTGTACTTACTAGGCCTTGAACCCTGTGTCCTAGGATCCTCATGGCTGTGACAGGCTATATTGCTTTTGAGAGCATGCTCTCTGTGATGTAAATAGCAATTATTTCTGTTCTGGCCAGAAACCCTAAGGGTATTCCCCTCCCAGATTTTTTTTTTTCTTTTCTGAATAGGTAAAAGAGGCCTCATTCCTTACCTAGCCTTTATCACTGAATGGGTGTTTCCTCAGATAAACTGAGATCGGGGAAAGATCTTGACCTAAAAAAGCCAAGATCGCCCACTGTATCTGGGACAATCTCTAGCAATTCTGATCTGTCTTGCCATTTGACCCAGATGGCTCTTAGAGGAGAGTGAGGCCGGTGACTTTGCACAGGCTTGCCTTACTTAATCCAATTCATTTGCAAGTCAAAACATCACCTTCCTAATGTCATTGGCCCTCTGAGAACAAAAGACAAACCACAGCTCCACGGTATTTCATGGAGTAGAGATTTGTAAATTCACCAAGCCCTAGTGGTCTAGACCTGAGAGTGTTGGTGAGTTTGAATGGTGGAGGAGTCCAGCTGTGCTGAGCCTGCTCCAATACTATCTGGGCCAGAAGGGAAGGGGATACATTCTGACAAGATAAATGAGAGGTTTGCTTAAGCCCAGCTCCAACCCACCATTTCAAAACAAGTTATGTATCAAGTAGCATAAAGGAATGACAACATGCAGCAACAATAGAATACAAAAATAACATAGAAAAGCTGATTTTTTTAAAGATAAGAAAAAGACCCAACACAATCACTAAATGCTATGGAGTATAATAAACTTACTTAAACTCCATATAAAAAGAGACTTAGCAATTATCGTGAGACCTCCTTAACTCAGAAATAACTGAACAAGTGTAAGAAACTCCAGAATGGTTCAAAACAGCAGTAAAAGACAAATGAGATTAGAACAAAAAAGACAACTCGAAGAAATCAGAAGGATGAGAGTAGAGTATATAGAGCCAATGATAAGAGAACCTCCTCAAAAAGAATGACCAGCTTTGAACTTGGAAATGCAGATGTGGAAGAAAAATTGAAATAATAGAAGACAACAAAACCAGCATACGTGTTATTTCTGTAAGGCAAGAGAATTGAACTTTAAGATAAAATTGCAGTCCTTTAAGAGTCATGGGTCTTCCAGAAGACCACAATCAAAATACTTTAATACTACACTTGAGAAAATCAAGAAAATTGGACCAAAATACTGAAAACTGAAAGTGTAGGTAGAAGCCACAATCCATTAATTAAAAACTGCAAATTAACTCACCAAGAGTGTGGTCAAGCTTCACAATTTCAGCTTAAACTACAAATATTGCAGCCATCTATAATAGGAATCCCTTCCCATATGAAAGATGAATAGTTTGAATCACCAAAGAATGCTCCTAATTTAAGAAATCAAAGGATCTCCAGGTAGGAGCAGGAGAAGGATATACTAGGAAATAAGTAAGATATAGAAACAAAAGACACCTACTTTTTTAAAACATCCCATTAAATAGAAATTTAACAACTTCAAAATAAAGTTTGACAATCATTAAAGAAAGACAAAATTGAAACTAAGACTCGGACAAATAAGAGAGGACTCATGACAGTAGAAAGCCATCCTCAAAGCCAGAAAGACCCTCTTTATTGATGTTTGAGTGTGAACCATGCCTACCAGTTGATTGGTATTTTAAGCTGTCTCCCCAATTGGAGAGATTACAGAAACCCACAATTAAATACACCTCTTGGCTAAAAGGAGCTTATGACCTAGTTATAAGTTCATTATCAAAATGTATAGCAATGGATGAGTGGCATTCATCATCAGAAGGAATATCCATGTCAATGACGTTACAGCTCTGCATATTTGAGTCACTAGAAAGTGACTCAAGTGCAGTACTCCTTTTATGAGATTAATACTTGATACCTAAACTAGATTGGTATGAAGCAGAGAATTATAGAACAACATAATTCATGAACAATGATGCAAAAATTTTAGGGAAGAGACTGCAGAAATAGATGCCAGGAAATATCAATTATGACCAAATTGTATTATATCAGGGAGGATACAATATTAAGAAGAAAACAATTATATAAAAACCATACAAGTATATCAATAGTTTTTTTAATAAAACAAAAGATTCATTTATGTTTTTTAAAAATCTAAAACAATAGTTATTGAAGGAGAATTAGTATGTCAAATTATATATCTGAAATGTAAAGCTCTCATTATTTGCAATGGAAAAGTAATGCATGCTTTCCCATTAAGTTCAAGGTAGTAAAGCAAAGATATCCTCTCTTGTCACTATAATTTTATAATATTAGAAATGCTCGTTACAGCTATAAAATAAAAGACAAGGTAAAATTATTTGCAGACAGTATGAGTTTAAAAACACAAATTGTTCAGTTATTCAGTTGTGTCCATCTCATCATGATCTTAGTTACCATAGCATGCCAGGCCCTTCTGTCCTCCACTGTCCTGAAGTATGTCCAAGTTCATGTTCATTATTCTATGACACTGTATCCATCTCATCCCATCATCCTCCTTTCCTTTTGCCTTCAATCTTTCCCAACATCAAGATCTTTTCCATTCACTCCTGTCTTCTCATTATGTGGCAAAAGTATTCAAGCTCCAGCTCCCATACTTGACCTTCCAATGAATAGTCTGAATTAATTTAAATATTGACCGATTTCATCTCTTTGCTGTCCAAGGGACTCTCAAAAGTCTTCTCCACCACAGTTTGAAAGCATTGATTCTGCAGTGCTCAGCTAAATATGTTATAGTCCAGTTCTCACAGCTATACATTGCTACTAGCAAAATCATAGTTTGGACTATATGGACCTTTGTGGGCAATGTGATATCTCTGCTTTTTAGTAAGCTGTCCAAATTTGCTATAGCTTTCCTTCTAAGGTGCAAACATCTTTTAATTTTGTGGCTACAGTTGCTGTCTGCAGTGATCGTTAAGCCCAATAATATAAAATCTGGCACTGTTTCCATTTCTTTTCAGTATATTTGCCAGGAAGTTGTGGGACCAGTCGCCAAGCTCTTGGGTTTATTTTGTTGTTTTTTTTTATGTTAAACTTCAAGCCAGCTTTTACACTCTCCTCTTTACTCTTCATCAAGAAGCTTTTTCACTTTCTGCTATCTGAGTAGTATCATCTACATATCTGAGATAGCTGATGTTTCTCCTGGCAACCTTAAGTCTGGCTTTTGATTCATCCAGCCTGGCATTTTGCATGATGTACTCTGTGTAATTTAAATAGACAGTATACAGCCTTGTCATACTCATTTTCCAGTCTTAAACTAGTTAGTTGTTCTATGTACAGTTCTGACTGTTGCTTCTTGGCCGCATAACTTGTCTCCTCAGGAGACGAGTA
Organism: Phalanger gymnotis; assembly: GCA_028646595.1. Lineage (NCBI taxonomy): Eukaryota > Metazoa > Chordata > Mammalia > Diprotodontia > Phalangeridae > Phalanger > Phalanger gymnotis. The sequence continues at coordinate 161,163,659 of CM053625.1, read as the reverse complement.
AGATGATGATGTAGTACTCCCATCACTTTGAGGACTTGCCACATTTTGTGGTGAGCCACACACTCAAAGACTTTAGTGTAGTCAATGAGGCAGAATGTCGTCAATGAAGCAGAAGTAGATGTTTTTCTGGAACTCCTTTGCTTTCTCCATAATCCAGCAAATGTTGACAATTTGGTCTGTAGTTCCCCTGCCTCTTTGAAAACCAGCCTGTGCTTCTGGTAATTCTCAGTTCACATATTGCATGCAGCACTTTAACAGCACCACCTTTTAGGATTTTAGATAGCCCAGCAGGGTGGGACTCCATCAAGTCCACTAACCTTATCTTTGCAATGTTTCCTAAGTTCCCCTTGACTACATTCTCCAGAATTTCTGACTCTAGATCAGTAGCCACACTGTTGTGGTTATCACTGATGTTAAAATCTTTCTTATATAGTTTTTCTACATATTCTTGCAACCTCTTTTTAAGCTCTTCTACTTCTGTTAAGACCCTATCATTTTTGTCTTTTGTCAGGCCCATTTTTGCATGAAACATTCCCTTGATATCACTGATTTTCTTGAGATCTCTTGTCTTTCCCATTCCTTTGTCTTCTATTTCTTTGCATCGCCCATTTAAGAAAACCTTTCTCCTTGTTCCTCTCTGGGATTCTGCATTTATTTGGTTGGGTATATCCCTTTCTCCTTTACCTTTCACTTTCCTTCTTTCCTCAGCTATTTGTAAAGCCTCAATTAGACAGCCATTTTGCTTTCTCGCTTTCCTTTTTGGGGGAATGTTTTTTGTTGCCTCCTGTTCAATATTGCAAAGCTCTGTCCTTAGTTCTTCAGGTACTCTACCAGATCTAATCCCTTAAATCTATTTATCACTTCCACTTCATGTAAGAGATGTTATTTAGGGCATTTCTATATGGTCCGGTGGTTTTCTCTACTTTCTTCAATTTTAGTCTTAATTTTGCAATAGGAGGCTTATGATTTGAGCCACGGTCAGCTCCAGGTCTTCTTTTCACTGACTATATAGAGCTTGTCCACCCTGGTCTGCAAAGTATATAATCCAACTGATTTCGATATTGATCATCTGGTGATGTTCTTATGTAGAGTTGCCTTTTGGGTTGTCGAAAAAGAGTGTTTGCTATGATCAGTGAGTCATCTTGATAAAACTAGTAGTTTCTGCACTGCTTCATTTTGTACTCTGAGTCCGAAACTTGTCTGATATTCCAGCTATCTTTTGATTTCCTAATTTAGCATTCTAATCTCCTATAATGAATGATTCATCTTTTTTTGGGGGGGGTGTTATTTCTAGAAGATGTAGGTCTTCATAAAACTGATCAACTTTGGCCTCTTCAGCTGCAGTAGTTGGAGCCTAAACTTATATTACTGTTATGCTGAATGGTTTACCTTGGATTTGAACAGATAGCGTTGTCATTTTTAGATTATACCCCCATACTGCTTTTCTCCCACTTTTATTGACTATAAGGGTCACTCCATTGCTTCTAAGGGATTCTTGTCTGCATCGGTATATGTACTGATCACCTGCATCCACCCATTCCCATCCATTTAAATTCACTGACACCCAAGTTTAATCTTTCAATCTATTTGACCACTTCCTGCTGATCTTTACAGTATCAGATTTTCTTTTCATCACCAGATACATCTACAGCTGAGCTTCCTTGCAGCTTTGGCCTAGCTGATTTATTAGTACTGAAACTACTTGCAGTTGTCCTCTCTTCCCCAGTATTGAATTGGACACCTTCTGACCTGAAGGGCTCACCTTCAATATCATCTATTTTATCATTTTAGTACTATCCATGGGCTCTTCTTGGCAAAGATACAGGAATGGTTTGCCATTGCCTTCTCCAGCGGATCCCCTTTTGTCAGAACTCTCCACTCTGACTTTTCTTGGGTAACCTTGCATGATATAGCTCATAGTTTCGTTGAGCTTTTCAAGCTCCTTTACCACAACAAGGCAGTGATCCAGGAGGGAGTCAAGAGAAAGAAGATAAAATAAAGTTTTCACTAACAGATCAAGGTGGGGAAAGGAGGGAGCAATAGCTAGTTCAGGGGTGATAGCCTGGGAAGAATTGGAGGGTTGAGGAATTGAAGGTCATGATGTGGCTAAAGAGCAGCATTTGATATTAAAAAGCAGAGGGCGGGGCAGCTAGGTGGCGCAGTGAATAGAGCACTGGCCCTGGAGTCATGAGGACCTGAGTTCAAATCTGGCCTCAGACACTTGACACATGTACTAGCTGTGTGACCTTGGGCAAGTCACTTAACCCCAATTGCCCTGCCAAAAAAAAAAAAAAGCAGAGGGAGAGATGGGATGCCAGTAAATTGTAATCAATCACAAATCTGTGATAAATCAATAGACCTGGTGCATTTGTGGGTGTTGGCAAGGTCAGGGATATGATTATCCTTGTGTGTGTCTGAGGTAGAGTGAAGGATTAGGTCATAGGACATAAGCGAGTTGAGGAACTTGGAGGTTAGGATGTTAGAAGGAACATAAATATGCATGTTAAAGTCCCTTAATATGAGGGCAGGAGTTGGGGAAGGAAGAAAGATTGTTAGCCATACAGTGAATTCAGTGGAGGAGAGGTCAGTAGACAACAGCTACTAGAATTTGAATCGGGTGCTAAATGTGGATTGAGTGAACCTCAAAGGAGGAGAGATTACTAAGTGATAATGATAGAGGGGGAACCTAGACATGGCATTGAGGAGCAAGGAGTATTCCAACTCCTCTGTCTTGATCAGTGAGTCGGGAAAGTACAGCCAGCACTGAAAAAGGTTCCCAGGGGAGGTTGTGTCATCAGGAGAGAGTCAGGTTTTAGTGAGAGAAAAGGGAAGGATTTAAGATGATTATGATAACATTTAGATAATGTTTAATAAATAAATAACAAAATTGACATAATATTATGTGCCAGGTGCTGGGCTCAGCACTTTACAATTATTATTTCATGGTTCTCATAACAATCCCAGGAGGTAGGTGCTATTATTATCCCCATTTTACAGATGAGGAAACTGAGGCAGGCAAAAGTTAAACGACTTGTCCAGGGCTACACAGGGTAAGTGTCTGAGGCTGGATTTGAATTCAGGTCTTCCTGATTCCAGGCCTGGCACTCTATGTACTGTGCCACCTAAAGCAAATTTGCTGCCTGTTGAGCAAGAATTCCAGAGAATATAGTAGAAGAGAAGTGTAGTTTTGGTGTGAGACATTGGAGTTGGGAATAAGGAATTAGGCAGTGGAGGATGAGGAATGCAGTTTGAATGATGACCTACAGGGATTGAAAATGTTAATCATTAAGGGAAGATTTTAGATTGATTTTCAGTGTTCATAGGGACTTGGCCTCTGGATGGAGTCTTTTCAGAGCATTAAATAGTTCAGACAGAGAACAGGTACTTGGAGCAAAAGGCATGGTTTTATACTCCTTCCCCAAAGGCAGAAGACTAGACTAGAAGCTTAATGGAATGGCACCCTCTCCCCTCGCCATAGCAATAGTAGACTGGGATGGTTTTTTCCCAAGGGAAGCTGGAAATCAGGCAGGAATGGTATGAGAAATGTATGTCACCTTCTCAGGGGCACTGAGACTAAGCTTTGGCTGGAAGCCAGAGGTATTTCTGGTCACACAGAGAGGCTTCCATCTTGTTTGCCAGAGCTGACACTTGCTTTTCTGGTAGGCTTCCCTTCCTATTGCTGGTGGGCTTCTGGCTGAATTTTTATGCAATTCTGACTGATAGATGAAGTCACTGTAGTTCATCTTTTGGATTTTCATATTCCATCTAGTGCTATTTTTTAGGTTTTAATTGGATGTATATGTATATGGGTTGCCTAACCTCTTGTTCCAGCAGCCATCTTAGCCAGAAGTTCCTAAATAACCCATATTTACCACCCCGTCCACATCCTGGAGACATTTAGATTGCCAGCTCTCAGTTCGTTTTTCCTTTTTTCTCAAAGAATTCAAGGACCTCAGTGTACAGCTTTCCTATCTAGTCCATCCCCTGCCCTTATACTTGGGGACTTCAATATACACGTTGATATATTCTTAAATCCCCAGGCTTCCCACTTCACCAACCCCATCAACTCTCATCACCTGAAATGACCCTCAACCACACAATGATCTGAAGCCAGATTGCAATGGGTTAAGAAATGAAAAGGTGGCAAAAATGAGTGTAGATGTTTGTTTCTAGTTTTTCAGTGAAAGGGAGGAAAAAAATAGAATGATAATTGAAGAAGATGATTGGGTCAATTGTAAAGTGTGTTTTGTTTGTTTTTACCAAACCTCCGATTTCTCTGAAATGGAGAAATTCTAGCAAGGGAATTTCCTCTACCAATTCAAGTGGGTACTTCTCATGCAACTTAGTCCTGAAGAGTTCTCTGGGATACTCAGAGACTAAGTAATTTGTTTAGGGTCAGGGTCACACATCTAGTATGCATCAGAAGTGGCACTTGAACCCAGGTCTTATCACAGATTTAGAAAAGAAAGGTCACCTAGCTCTTCATACTCTATGCATTATTTTCCCTCAGTGAAATGAAGACAAGTCCCACAGTAGGTACTAAACAAATGCCTTTTGAATTTAATTTAATTGGGTGCATGTCTGCTTTAATTCTGTAATTTTCATAGTTCAGTACCCGTAGAGAAAAGGATTAATAGCACTCTTCCCTCCCTCTTTCCTCGCCTTCCCCAGGGTGTGATCAGGCTTGAGAGAATCTGCAGTTGGACTGTTTGCCCTTTGTTCTCTTGCCTGCTGGGGTTGGGGGTGGTAGGTGCACTGAGAAGTCAACTCTGTAATTAGTCTAAATGTAGGAAAAGAATGCTGGCTCATAAGTTAATTATCCCACCACAGCAGGAGAATAAAGAACAGGGGAGGTATGCAGAGGTATCCATTCTCCTCAGCCCTTGTTACTGAGCTTCACCTCCTGAGCTGGCCACCTGAAATATCTAGGAAGTTGAAAACCTGGACTTTACTGTATTAACAGGAGTAGCATTTAGAATTAGAGAAAGAGTTATAAACAGAGCCATAACTAGGGAAGGGCAATTGGTACTTTGCCCCAGGGCATAGAAATTTAAAGATTCTGAAAATAAAAACTGAATTTTGCCCCTAGATAGCAAGAATCCTTAGTTAAAATAGGAACCTACCAGATGTTCCCATTCCTCCACCTTCCTCCCTCACCTGTAGCATACTTCTGATGTCCTGAAGTTTATACCTATGGATCCTTGATGTCCTAAATTCTTTTTTTCCCCATGCCTCAACTGCATCTGTCTTAACAAGTTGATATAAGAAGTTGATACAATAACAAATTGTATTTCATGCTGCAGTCTCCAGGTGCCCAAGTTGCTAATAATGACTAGTTAGAGATACTATGACTGACAGGGTATCCCCCCAGCCCCTTGGATACCCAACCAAATAAATGCAAAGAGAAGATATAGAACAAATTGTGATACATGAATGTAATGCAGTACTACTACTATGCCATAAGAGAGGATGAAGGAAATGGTTTCAGAGAAACCTGGGAAGACTTGTATGAACTAGTGCAGAATGAAGTGAGCAGAACCAGGTGAACAACTTACATAATAACAACACTGTAAAAAGAAACAACTTTGAAAGACTTAAGAACTAGGAGCTATGCAATGAGCAATCACTATTCCAAAGAACCTATAGTAAAGCATCCCACCCCGACAGGTACGGGGTACGGAATGAGACATATTTTTTGGATATAACCAATGTGGGAATTTGTTAGCTTGACTATGCATATTTTTTCAAGCATTTAATTTTTCTTTTGTTTTTATCTCCTATGTGTGTATGAAAGGGAAAATAGGTTTTTAATTAATTGGAAAAATTAAATTAAAAAAAACAAAACCATGTCATTCTGGAAAAGGGAAAAGATTCTGGACGATTAATTCTTTTCTCCATGGGTATTGAACTATGAAAATGACAGAATTAAACTAGTGAATCTTTTTTTTTTAATGGCTTCCCTTTATCCATATCCTACCAGTCCTTCAAGATTTCAAGTTCAGTAACCACCTCCCTCATGAAATTTTTTCTAAAAGCTGTCATTTAGTCAGTCAATAAACATTTATCAAATGTCATGCCAGGCACTATGCTAAGGTACTGTCAGGATCCTCTCTTTGCTCTGACCCTTGGCCCTGATCTGTGTGTCTACTTAGAAATCCATTCTCCCCCCCACGCCCACCCCGTGTCCAAATCTTTTGTCTGCTCTGTTCTAGGCAAATCTTACTTCTTGATCTCAAACGAACCCCAGATAAGACAAAGCATTACTTAGTTCCCAGGTTTTCATGCCTTGCTCAGGTGCCTGACTTACACTGTCTGTGGACATTTAGTTGCACTTTTTTTCCTGGGTTCCCGAGGATTCCAGAAAAGTAGTCCTGGGAAGTTAGCAGTTTGAAGAAGGGAAACTTCCACCTGCGGGTACTAGGGCCCACTGGAAACCAGTGGGGGCACCTCCCTTTTTGCCCATGGTGAATTTTTCCTCTTTTTTTCTGATGCTATATTAATCCTGGTGATGAGACCCAAAGATCGTTATAAATATACTCACGCTGCCTAGGAATAAACAATACTCGTGGGAAAGCCAGGAAGGTTTTAATTATATTTTACATTTATTCAGTCTGAATAAGTGGGTACCTCCCCTGAACAGAGTACAGGAGAGGACAAGGACCCAGACCAATGCTAGTCCTTTTATTGACTCCCAATTCCAATCTCCCGCCTGGCTCTTCATTGGCCAGATGCAACCCCCCCGCCCCACTACCTACATCATGCCCTCCTCAAATGGTTCATTAAGCATGTGTACAAGCCTCTAACCCTTCACTGGATCAGAAGCCTGGTCTCTGCTAGAAAGCAGCTCTGATTAGAACCAGTCACCTGATTTACAATCTGCTATCACTATGCTGTGGAAACAAAACTCCTCCCACCTTTTTCATATGCCCAATTCTTTTCAAGCCCACATCACCCAGTATTCCTAACCATTTCCCATTCAAGTACTAACCAGGCCCAATGCTGCTTTGCTTTCAAAGTCAGATGAGATTGGGCATGTGCAGGGTAGAACAGCTATAGCTGTGCACAAAGCAAACATCTAATAGATTTTTGTTGAATGAATAGATGAACATACACATTCAGTAAGCATAAGCTCAAGATGGTGGAGGAGAGAGCAAGAGCAGGCTCCGGGAGTGATCAAGATCTGAGTTCAAGTGTCTCCTCTGACACATTGGCTTAGCTGACCCTGGGCAAGTTACCACATCTCAGTGCCTTAGACATTTCCATGAGAAATAAGATGCCAAGCTAGTCAGCATTGGTGAATGGAGATTCTCCACCAGGAGTTCCCTATTTTCTTGATCCAACCCCCACCCCATCCCACCCCCATTGCATTCAATGCATGAATTTTGGCAATTTTATTTCAGGCAGAAAATATGGGAAGCAGACAAGAAAAGTAAGAAGACAAATGTCATCTCCATTTCCAGTGTCCAGAATATCAATTATTCTAGCCAGTCAACAAAATATTTTTCCCCCATAGCCTCCTTCCTTCCTTTATTCCATAAGTATTTACTGAACACCATCTCTGGATAATGCACTGTGCTAAGAGCATTAGTCAAAGCTGTGAGGAATCTTAAAGAGAGAAGGAAAAACTGGCATAGTGAAAAGAACACTGAACTTGAAGTCACAAGACCTGAGTTCAAATCCTGATGCTACCACTTACTGCTTGTGTGATACTGGGCAAGTCGCTTCTCAGAGACTCAGTTTTCTTTTGTGTACAATGAAGTTGTTGGGCCAGATGACCTCCAAGGTTGTGTCCAGCTCTAGATCTATGATTCTCTTAATGAATCACTCAGAATCAGAAATTTTCAAAGATAGACTATGTCAAAAGACAAAGGAGGGGTTCAGAACCCCTCACACTTAGAGAAGCTTGGTAGTTGTTAATCAAATAAGCATCACCTGGCTTTTAATCTAGCTTTCAGCAGTTACAATTGGGCAGTATATGGAATGATCACAATAAACTAGGTAAGGTCTGACAGAATGATGCAAGTCTCTGAGCCAGAAAGAGGGGTCTAAGAAAAGACCAAGTCTAGCTGGAAGGACCCTACTCTTTTTTCTAAAAATCTTGGTGCCTGGGGCTCAGACTCTTGCTGGGGAGTTGAGAAGCATCAGTAGCCAAAATTCTGAAGGAACAAGACTAGGAGGAAGTAAAGGAAGCTTCTTCTGGTTCCCAGACCAAGATTTCTAAAAGAGCTGGAAAAAGTCTGTGGGCTTTATTTAAGAGAACAATCATGGGGAATTACGCACCCAACAGAGTAGTATTTGGAGGAGGTTATACTTTGAGTAGAGCTTCATTTGGTGAGCGTTTGTTGGATTGAGACTGTAAGCAAGTGAACAACATCTAGCAGAGACTGAATGACTAAAAAGGGGAGTGGACCCACTGAAGGCAGGGTGATGGCATCAGTGACTCTGTAGCATCAGAGTCGTGAGTGGCCTCCTCCATGCATGTCCCTCTCCATAGTGTACTCTAGGCACATGTGTTCCTTATGTGCGTACCTCCCCACATATGTTCCCCATTACTGTTCTCTCTAATATATTTATGGGAGACTACACCACAAGTTTATAAGTGAAATGTCTTGTTGCTATTTTTCTTACTATATCATTTCACTAAATTGCCTTCAACAAATTGTGTCGTCTGGCTGACAACTAGTAAGGTAAACACATTGGTGGGGGCTTGTGTACTATGGTTTCAGAGTATGCAGACCTATAGAGTACCTTGATCTTGGATTAGTCATTACTTAAAGAACCCGTATGAGTCCTCCATGGGTTAGGTGCTACCCCATGAATACCACACGTGTTATTTCCCTGCTAAACCTTTTTAAGTTTCTTATAATACAATATAGTATGATATACACTTATTAAACGCCTACTAATGTGCCAGTCACTGTACTAAGCACTGGTTGCTGTTGTTCATTTCAATCATGTCTGATTCTTCATGACCCTATTTGGGATTTTCTTGGCAAAGATACTAGAGTGATTTGCTGTTTCCTTCTCTAGCTCATTTTACAGGTGAGGAAGCTGAGGCAAACAGGGTAAGTGATTCGCCTAGGGTCACACAGCCAGTAAGTGCCTGAGGCCAAATTTGTACTCAGGAAGATTAGTCTTTCTGACTACAGGCCCAGCACTCTATCGACTGCATAAACTAGTTGCTACTAAGCACTGGGGATACAAATAAAAAGACCTTTTTTGCCTTCAAAGAGGTTATAATCTGATGGGGAAGTAAATACAGAAATGGAAACTGAAATGAGGAGGCACCAGAGGGTGCCTGTCTGGGGACATGATGAGGGTGGAGTAGAAACCAAGCAAAGCGGCTGGTGCGAAATCAAGAATTTCCTGGGAATTGAGCCCTCTATATAAGAAGGCTTTGGGAAGACAGTTTTTTTTTTGTTTTTTTTTTTTTGTTCCACCTTCAAGCCCTCTAATCAAATTGGCAGATGCATCTGAGAGCACTAAGGAGCCATGAATACCAAAGCTGAAGCAATCTATGCATGTTGAGTTTCCTGGTGATGAACTTATCTGGAGGGGAAGGAAGATGATGGTATGAAATGAATGTCTTTAAGGACAAAGACATAGGCAGGTGGGTGGCACAGTGGATAGAGTGTGGAGCCTGGCGTCAGGAAGACTCATTCCCCTGCGTTCAAATCTGGCCCCAGACGCTTACTAGTTGTGATCTTGGGCAAGCCACCTGTTTGCCTCAGTTTCCTCATCTGTAAAATGAGCTGGAGAAGGAAATGGCAAATCACTCCAATATCTTTGCCAAGAAAACCCCAAATGGGGTCACGAAGAGTCAGAAGCAACTGAACAACAGCAAAGGGCAATGATAGAGTCTAATTCATCTTTCTGTCTCCCTCAGCCAACTTAACGTAAGAAATTGAATTAAAACTGAACTCTCTGCATCTGCAATATTAGAAGTAAATTTGAAAGTGTGGGGGAATGAGTGCTTTAGAATCTCCAGTGAGCGGCTAGTAGTAATAAGAGCTAAATCTAGAAGCTATCGATTATTTATTAATGATGCTGATAGAGCTGATGTTTCTTTAATTTGAACCTCCATAACACAGGCATCTCTGATAGCAGTTCAGCAGTACTAAAAACTCTCATTCCTTGGCTGAGTCACTTAAACTCTGTTCACCTCAGTTTCCTCAACTACAAAATGGGGATGATAATAATAGCACTTACCCGATGGGGTTGTTGTGAGAATCAAATGAGATCATATTTGTAAAATGCCTAGCACAGTGTCTGGCACATAGTAGGTATGTGTTCTCTCTCCCCTTCCCATATATATGTGTGTGTGTGTGTGTACATATATATATATATATATATATACACATATATACACATGCACAGACACATACATATATTATCATTATAATTTTTATCACCATCATCATCAATCAAACATTATGCAAGGTACTGGGCATAAAAAGAACAAAATTCAGCAATCCCTGCCCTTAAGAAGCTTACATTCTATCGATGGGAAACAACCTGTACATAATAATTAAATGCAATACAAAATATTTACTAAGAAAGCATAAAGTCATTTGGGATTGGGAGAATCCCAGCAACTGGGCAACATCAGGAAAGATCTCAGGTAGGAGATGGTACTTTGGCTGAGCCTTAAGGGAAGCTAGGGATTCTAAGAGGCTATGGTGGGGCCTGAAAGGGATTTAGGAAGGGATACAGACAGCCCCAATCCCAGAGGTAGGAAATGAAATGCTGAATTTAACTGGAACAGCAAGTAGGCTGGTTTGGTTAGAAAATTGAGGGTGTCACTGGGAGCAATGTGCAGTAAGATTGGAAAAAATAGGTTGAGACTAGATTATAAAGTGCTTTAAATGCCAAACAGAGATGTTTATGTGGTAAGTTAGCATTTGTGAAAGAGCCAGAGCCGTTAGCTTCTATAAGGAGCTGAAAGACAAAACACTACATTAGAAAAACAATATTTTGTATGTATTTTCAGGTCACACAAACACATTTCAAAATTGAATTGTGTTTCTGTGCTCCACAAGCAAAAAAACAAACCACTCAAGTAAAGGTGAATCAAACAACAGAAATCGTTTTTAAAACTCAAATCCCTCAGCCAAATGAAGGGGACATAGAGCTGCTTATACAAACTTTGAACTTACAGGACTCCAGAAATAGTTATGGAGCCCTCTTCCCACCAAAGCCATGGCCTTGGCTCAGCTGTCAGTATCAAGTTAGTAGGCAATGCTTTTTTTTTTAACTGATTAATATATTTTATTGTTTTTACATTACCTTTATTTCTCAATATATAACTCCCTACTGTCCCTTATAACAAAAGATCCAAAAGAGAGGAAAAAAACATTCAGCAAAACTAACCCATAGATGAGTCAAGTGTGACTGGTCATTCTAATTACAAATATTATTTTCTCCACTCATTTTGATCTCTCCTCTACACATTTGCCAAATTGTTATTCATAAAGCACAGTTCTGAGTATGTTACTCCTCTGCTCAAGAAACTTCAGTGGTTCCCCATTGCCTCTAGGAGAAAATACAAACTCCTCTGGCATTTAAAGCCCTTTACAAGCTGATTCCAGTTTATCTTTCTAGGCTGATTATATATTATTCTCCCTTAATGTTCTAATCAAACAAGCTTCCTTGCCTTTCTTTCTAAACAACCTTCTATCTGCATCTTCCCGTATTTGCACAGGCTACCCTGGTGTTTGGATTATTTTCCCTTTCTCCTTTATCTCTTGGAACTCTTAATTCCCTTCAAGGTTCCTTTTAAGTGCCTTCCCCCTCCTCCCTCCTTTCCTGAGACTTTCTGGATTCTCCCATTTTTTTTTTTGTCTTTTTTTTTTTTAATTCATCCTACATTTACTTATCTCTGAATGTGTTTTATTCCCCAAATAGAATCTAATCTCTTTGAGGCCAGGGCATAGTGCTTGACACAAAGTAGCCATTCGATAAATATTTGTTGACATTGATTGGTGTGATGTTATAATCCAACTCTGGCACTAGTAAATGTTCAAACAATGCTGTAAGCCATGTGTACTAGGTAATTCATGATGCATGGTGAGGGCCTTTATTGCTGTTGTATTCCTGGGCAAATTCTTTCTGTTTCTTTGAATTTCTGAACTTGCGCCAGAGTGGTTTACCAGCAGCAATTTCTAGGATGGGGTTTTGTCCAGAGCATTTTAATAGCAATTAAGGAGTGCTATGGGAAAGACGAATCATCCCTTGCTTGTTCTCCTGGCATAGCACCAATCACGAGCATCAATGGCATCAAATTGGCATTTACCAAATCGCTGTGTGAAGGGAAGCTGGAACATTTAATAAATTGTTGTTGATATCATCATCAATACTGATAATAATCCTCCACTCAAATTGCTGTAGTCTTTGCATGTCCCCACCCCCACCTCGCTCACTTGCCCAATCTCCACTCACAGGACTCAGGTTGGGTACGCAGAAAACTGATAGCTACCACTTTCAAGATCCTAAGGGGGGAACATTGGCTTGATATCCTCCTAACACCAGCTCATGAATGTCCACTCATGTGCTTCCCTTTGACCACCAAGCAGTAGATTCACTTCTTTAGGAAAGGCATTTAATATAACACATCAAATTACTTACCCTTTTAGGGAGGGAAAAGAGGGAGAAAATTTGGAACTCAAAATTTTATAAAAATATTAAAAATTGTCTTTACATGTAATTGGAAAAAATAAAATGCTATTTTTTTAAAAGGAAAGGCATTTACTCAAATATAGCATGAAGAGTAATAACAAAGTATATCCTCAAAAACAAGGGGCACAATCTCCTGTGAATACACAGAGTCCCTGGAGGGAAGAGTGGGCTCAAATTTAAAGCAGTGCGGTAGAGACGGAGCATGTGAAGGGAACCCATGTGGCCAGGTGACTCACAGCTCTAGCAGCAAGGACTCTTTCTCTGAAGGGTCAATCTGCTGTTGAGAGGGTCGAGTAGGTGGCCTGGCTCAGCAGGGGCTACCCAGATAGGGCTCGCAGGCCACTTTGCTGCCAGGCTACTAATTCCAGCCTGGGATAAATAGATGCTTTGGCTTCTGGGCACTTTTCAGAACACAAAGTCTTTGATGAACAGGTTGATTCCCTAGATTCCCTATTTCAGCTGAAATGCTACTGTATTTTGCACCTGGGGCAGTGTCTTAACTTGAGGTAGGCAGAAGCCTCTTCTTTTTTCATTTCCTCCAAGCCTTAACTCCCAGGTTGTTTATTACCTCCAGGCAGTATGTAGGAGATATTTTAACCTTTTTAACCATAGCCTCTTCCCTTAAATCACTTTGCCTTAGGGTGATTAGATCCAATTCATTGATTTTGCTTCCCATACTCCTCTGGAACCTTGTGTAGATGAATGGCCAGGGAAAAAGTATGAATTCAGCCTATGCTCTGGAGACAAGTTCATTGTTACATTAGCCTTTTCATAAGTAACAGAGGTATTCCAGTCTTAGTATCTTTGTATACTGAGAAATTTCTGTTTGGCATCTGAAAACTTAATTTTAGCCCAAACACACCTCTGGCTTTTGCTGTGGTCTCAGCAATGATGAGCGCCGCTCCCCCCTCCCATCCTTACATATATTTTTCTCTAGTTTTTGTTCATCTTCACTCTGTATTGAATCCTATATATCTTCCCTTGTTTTTTTGCATTAATCATAAGTGTTTATTCTACTGAACTGACTGGTAGAGGGGCCCAAAGGAATGATATAAGCTAATCAAATGCCTTGCTCTTTGCCTGAATAAAATTTTTTTTTCTCTATCTCTTTTTTTTTATCTCCTCCTCTGCAAGTCCTTCCTCATTAATCCAGCAGTATTAGGTGCCCTTTCTTCTCTTTTGCTTCCCCCTACCTGCCTGTCTCTTGCTTTTTCAGAATTTGGTCCCATCCTATTTTTTGTACTGTTTATTTCTATCACCATCCTTGTACAATCTCATGCCTCTTTTTATTTATTATGGTCAATTCAGTACATTTACTTAAGGGGAAAAACATTTCAAGAAGCTGTCAACCTGGGGCTGGGGCTGTTAACAATCAAATTGAATTAACTTTGCAGAACCATAGCTGAGGAGGCTAACTTGGCAGAAGGGCTAGGGGTCACATGGCTACAAGGTGATATGGTCTGCTGGGATAACTCCTGATTAGATTTTATGAGGATTTTCCAAGTGCATAAAAGACAACTTTCCATTTGATTACCTTGTTTCCATACAACTATCAAATAGAGCAAACATGGTGAAAAGAACAAATTGTGTGTTGGTTACTTCTAAGTAATCTAAGAAAGCTGTAGTTTCTTACCTCACTGCACACACAAAGTGGAATGTGTTCATTGAATATAGAGAGAAAAGCATCTACACCCTCCTACATGTTTTCCTGCTGTGGCAGCATGTCTTGACCCGAGACTGGTACTTGGTTTTGGGGGTTTTTTGTTTATAACTCTACCACAGATATTAGTCCCCTCCCCTCAGATAATCGTAATGCACTGAGAGGGGATCCGAATTAGGGGCCAGAGGGTTTTGTGCTAAACTCTCAATGTGTTGCCTCTTTCTGTTTTTCTAGGATGACTCAGGGAAGATGGTGACTCACTAGTATGCGAACATGTACTTCTGATCCCTGAATCAAGATATGTTCGAGCAGCTATGGAACAGAGATGCTCTGTGCCCCATTGAGTGAGCAAGCAGAGAGGGAGCCTTACAAAGGAAGTCAAGGACATGGCCTAGATCAGAGGCAAAATTTGCTAAGCCAGAGCCAGGGCAGAAAGGTGGAAAGACTGCAGGAGGCAAGATCTGTCTGTCTAGTGTGGCCAAAAGTCAATATGAATCACTAGGATGGAACTGAGCTAGTTAGACTCTTAAGGTGAGACAGGCTAGCATCATTAAACATAAGTTCAATCAGGCTAGGTGGCACAGTGGATAGAGTGCTGGGCCATAGTTCAAATCTGACCTCAGACTCTTACTAGCTGTGCTACCCGGGGCAAGTCACTTAACCCTGTTTGCCTCAGTTTCCTCATCTGTCAAATGGGCTGGAGATGGAATTGGCAAAACCAATGTAGTATCTTTGCCAAGAAAACCCCAAATGGGATCACAGAGTTGGACACAACTGAACAGAAATGAATGAATGATGACAGGCCAGCATATGTCATGAGCATAATAACAGTTTATACTTAAGATTTACATAGTACTTTCTGGCACATGGTTAATAAGCGACAGAACCAGGACTTACTTGAACCGCCCCCCCCCCAAAAAAAAAAAAAAAACAAAAAAACGACAACTAAAAAGGTCAGCCAACACTCTTCCTTCTCTTAGACCTGAACAAGACAAGGCAGAATCCGGTGCTAAGCAGGCAAATGACAGAAGGACTTGGACACTAAGGACCTCAACACCAAGGAAAAGTTGAACAAAATAAAGATCCTAGATGACCGGTTTTTTGGGTTTTTGTTTTTTTTTGCTGACTGGAGTTTTTTATTTTGGGCAACTGGAGGCTACAAGCTGGCCCCACCCCAGAAATTCTTTAGGCCTTAAAGGGTTTTGACTAGTTTGAGCAAGTCTGGCTCTCCCTAAGAGTAAGCAATCCTTCTCATCTAGCCTAGAGTATTTGGTCTGTCTCCAAAGACAAAGCCACGCCTTGTGGGTGGATTTAAGATTCAGCAGAGAGATTGTTTATCTCATGGCCTGTATTGAATTCAATCTCTGGGTAGGATTTCTTAGTTCAGTTGAGGTGATCCGCATCTCTGGGTTATCTGAGCTCATGTCCTTAGTGGCTCAGTCACCCCTTGGAACAGGGGCAAAAGGGATCCCTGGGAGGAGAGACCTTGGCAGGAAGATGTGTACATTTTGATAAATATTGAGGAAGATGCTGATAAAGAGAGGAGGACCATTAAGGTAACACAATCCTAGTGTAGTGGGGAGAAGATAAGAAGGAAGGCATAGTTGGAGTATCTAGCCATAGAGAAAAGAGAGACACCTATTACTGCGAGATAGATTGGGAGAATGAGCAAATTAATCACTCCATAATGCATTCTAAATGGCTTTGTAACATTAATACTAAGACTGTACTGTATATATATTAAAAAAAAACCTAGAAAAGAAGCAGTTCACATATCATGGTATGGGGAGGAAAGGTTTTTTTTGATTTTAAAAATTCAGTTTTATTTTCACTTCCTTGGTGAAGGACGTCCAGGAGAAAAGGTATGAACCATTACATAATCTCAGAGTTGAGATCAGACACCAGTTAGCCCAATTTGTACTTGATCAAGAGGCTTTATTCTACGTTTCATCCTCTGCAAGTAATTAACCTTCCCTCGAAGACCTCTAGTGAAACATAAACTACTGCCCTTGGATCAGCCCAATCCTCTTTGGGATTGTGCTCATTATGTTGAAGTTTTTCTGTCTGTTAAGTGGAAATCTGCCTCTCTGGAACATCTACACATTTCTACAAGCGATGTCTTCTAGAGAAAAACAAAACAACTGAAACTGATTTTCCACATGACAGCTTTTCAAATACATGGAGACATATAAATTTTTTCCGAAATCTTCTCTCCTGCAACCTAAACATCCCCAGTTTTTACAGCCGATTCTTATAGCATCCACTACAATCCAATAGACATTTATTGACTGCCTGCTATGTGCAAGAAAGAAACAAAAACCTGCTCTTGCCCTCAGTAACTGCTTATATTCTATAAGGTATGGCCAAGAGGTTTCTCTCCATCTTGTTTGCTCTCTTCCTGGTTGTTCTCTAGCTCACCAATGTTCTCCCTAAACTATATTGCTCAGAAGTAAACACATTCTTCCAGAGGAAGTTCTCATGCCACCATTGCAGCCATGTCCCATTAGTGAGTTCCTTCTAGGCACCTCAATTTTGGGGATGGACCCAGACTAGCCATGCTTCATTCTCCTCCTAGCTTAGCTTTTGGCTCTCTCTTTCCAGACTTAACCACCTTTGCCTTCCCCCACCTCTGCCAATGCAGGCTTCTTTCCCCCACCAGACCCCCAGATTTTTAGCTCCCTTTTTATGTGTTGTCTTCCCCATTAGAATGTAAGTTTCTTCAGGGCATCTATTGCTTTCTTTTTACCTGTATTTGTATCCTTGGTACTTAGCACAGCATTCATAACATTTTAAGCCCTTCATAAATGTTTATTGCCTGTTACTTGCCTCTGTCATTCTCTAGTAATAAGCTGAAACCCTAAGGCAAGAATAGAGATATGACTCACATTTCTAGCACACTCTAGTTAAAAAATACTTTTTTTTCTCAGCTTTTTAAGGTAGGTAATGCATTTATTCACCTACAGTCACATGGTCATTAAATTATAGAGCTGAGAAATGAACCCATGACTTCTGACTCTAAGTCAAATGATTATTCCCTAATGTCCCTAAAGAAAATATGCAATGTAGGTAAGTCAGGATTAGGAACTGGCACCACAGAACTGTTGTTGTTGGTCTTTTCTTTTCAAAGAGGACAAGTGACATTATGGGATGATGTCTTGACTTGCATGTAAATTGAATTTAAGTGAGACAGAGTTAAAGAAAATCATCAGCCTCACTCTCTTTCATTAAAGTCCAGACAAAAGTCAGGACAACTGGCAGTAGCCTGGGATATCTTGGTATCTTCAATGTCTGACCAAGCTCTAAGCATTCCATAGCACCTTCTTCAGTCACCTTCACAGCCATTGGAAGAAATTGTTCTCATCTGCCCATTCTGCCAGGGGAAGTCCTCACATGCTTAGGGTAGGCATCCCCCTAACTCATCAACGGAGTTGAGGCCTTTCAGTTACCCTTAACCTGGTTTAGCCTGTCTGCTTAGGCAGTTTTACCAGTGTGTTTTTGCTATACATAGTAGTTTCTTGGAGCCACAGGTGAGAGTTGAGTGCCAAGTGGACACCAAAGGGCTGAAAAGGGCTTGGCAAGCTCTCACACCGGAGGTGCTTGTCCTCCATGTCCTCCCCATACACCATGGAACTAGGAAAAGGTTAAGGGGGTGAAAAATCTTATAACACTAGTGAGGAGTTTTCTTGTTGTCTAAAGCAAGTTAATGGCCTTGAGAAACTGAGAAGAGTTGAGTTTGGACTAAAAGCCCCAAGGCAGAAAAATCTATTCAGTGAGTCTATAGGAATAGAAGAGGTAAGGACCTTAAGATTAGATATGAAGAACTCCAAGTTTAAATTCTTGGAGGTGAAGGTTCCATTAGCTGTGTTAGATGAAGTGGAGTGGAAGAGTTAGGCTCATGAGTATAATTCATTGGGATGGCCAACTCAAAAACAAGTGTTCAGCAGCCACAGGTGATGACCAGGGGGTCCACTGCTGAAGCAGTAAGGCAATAAACACAACATCAATGATAATCATGAATATGCCTCTGTAGTTCTGTATTGAAAGGTATGAGAGACTCTCCATAAAGAAGGTAAGAGAAGTATAACATTTATTCAGACACCAGAAAATCATATAACTAAATGTTCAGCTCCCCCAGCTAGTCAGCCTACTTTATCATAACAGCAAGGAACTTAAAACACCATATCACAGCCTGGAGCCTGACCATCCCCAAACCTCTCCAACTTCCTGCTAGGGTCTTCCTCAAAACAAACTCAGGGTACAGCTAAGTCAGCCTGTTGAGTTCTAACAATCACTAGGGTGGCCATCAGCAGCCATTAATAGCCATAACCTCTCTCTCTCTCTCTCTCTCTCTCTCTCTCTCTCTCTCTCTCTCTCTTTCTCTCCACCCCCGTCTCCCCGCCCCCCCTTCAGCATTTGCTGTGACACAACTTCTTTTTCCTGTCAGGAAGCTCCTCCCACCATGTAACTTTGGCTTCCTATGATATAATCAGGTCACATGGCCTATTAATGGGTGGGAAAGATCTTCAAATCTAAGTTGCTACCACATTCAGCCCCAAGATCTTTCTTTTCCATTATATATGGAAATGGGAATTCTGGGATAACTGGTGTCAACAGAACTTTACAAAACAATATAACAGGGATAACACAAAATAAGTATATAAAACAATGTCATCATTCCGCCCTTGAACAAGTGGGGCTCAAAATCTTGGGGTAAGGGGCAAAGATCTTGTCCTCCAAAGCTTCTTCCTGCTGAAGCTGGTTGTAGAGCTATCCCTGCCCCAAGAGATTGAGTCCTATTCAAGAGGTCAGTTCTTTAGCAAGGTGGCGTCTAAACTCGATTGACACCAGGTCAAGGGATGACACATCACAGTCGTGGACAGGTCCAGAGGTGACATCTGAACACTTCAGAGGGTGACATCTGGCTTAAGTGATCAGGCATCTGCAGGTGGATGGTACTAAGCCTGCAGGAAACAAATCTCACAAACAATTCAGCAGACAAAAGCCAAAAAGAAACAAAGAGACTATCATAGCCTCATTCATGATAAAATACATGAGTCAAAGATACAGTTTCATAACCATTTTCTCCTGGGTAAACCACTATTGTCTTTACCACGTGCTATAGTTTCTGCATCCTTTGGAACATCATCTGGCTTCTGTTTTACCCATACTTTAGCTCCCAGTTTTATTCTATCAGTAGGACCAGATCCTTTCTTTCCTCTCATAGTTATTTTGGAAGGAGGGTCAGTTTTCACAAGAAGTATTGTTTCACAAGGAATAATAATCAGTTGAACTATTCTATTATTTTTACACAACTGTATAGGTTCTTCACCTAAATTCTGGAGTGTTACAATAATTTCTCCTTGATAACTAGAATCTTTCACTCCAGCCAATACATGTATTCCTTGAGCTGTTAATCCTGGTTTAGGTAATATCTGTCCAAAATGATTCTTAGGGAGTCTCATATATATTCCAGTAGAGATTTTTCTTATCTCTTTTCAATCTAACCGAAAGTTCTCTAAACAATGTAAATCAAATCCTGCTGAACCAGGTATTCCTGGATGTGGTGGTGGGACATCTCCCCTCACAGTCCAATACTCAATATTTTGGATCTTAATGTGTTTGCTGTTTTCTAATTTGCAGATTCAGGGTCATCATTCTGGCTAGAGGTATACTTCCTCCTAATGGTCTGTTATTCAAATTATGTAACGCAGTGAACAAATTATCCTTCCAATGTTGATACAAATTATTAGAACTTAACTTTCTTAACTGTTCTTTCAACAATCCATTCATTCTTTCTATCAATCCAGATGCTTGTGGATAATATGGAATATGATATATCCACTCTATATTGTTCAATACACAATATCTCTTCATCCCATTACCTTTGAAATGTGACCCATTGTCACTTTGAATCTGCATTGGGGTTCCATAATATAGACTTATAATATCTAGAGTTTCACAGGTGTTTTTCTGGGTTGCATTCTTAAAAGGACGAGTCACTAGTACACCTGAGTAGGTGTCAACACAAGTACATATAAATTTGCATCCTTTATCTTAGGGGTAGTGGTCCAATATAGTCCATCTGCCAAATCTGGGCTGGAACTTTTCACCTTGCTATTTCTCCAGTTACTACCCAAGGAATAGTTTGTTCCTTTTCCAATTGACATATAGGATATTCCTGTGTTACTTGCTTTAACAATGAACAAGAGATACTAATACCTTGATCTTGTGCCCACTGATGTGTGGCCTGGACCCCTAAATAGTTGGCCATTTGGTAGACCCATTTTGCTAGTACCAGATCATCAGTTGGTGTTGGAGTAGGGATAATACATTCAGTAACAATCTTTGTTAGTCGATCAACATATGCATTGTACTTATGTTCTGGCATAGAGAGGGGCATGTGAGCATCTACATGAAAAACTGACAGTAACCAAAGACATGTCTCATATATCTTCCCATAGTTCATTGCACCAAACTTGTTTACCATGAATTTCCCAATTTTGATTTTTCCACATTGGCATCCACATAGCTAACCCAACAGCTACTGCCCATAAATCAGTGAATATATGACATTGTTCTCCTTTCTCTGTTTTAATGGCTTGATGTACTGCCAGAAGTTCAGCTTATTGACTACTTCTACATATCCCAGTATTTTCCAAAGTTCTGTTAGTACATGGGTTATAGGCTATCGCTTTCCAATGTCTTATGGCTCAAATATTTTGCTGTCCCATCAGTAAACCATGCATGTTTCTTCTGTTCTTCAGTCAGTACATCATATCTGTCATTCCATTTAACCAAGGATTGTACCAACTGTTGCCTTGGTTCAGAGGTTTTGTTATTCTCATCAATGTCTATGCTTGCGATGGATTCATGTAGAGCAGAAACTCCAGTTTTGCCTGTTTTTGATCTATTCTGAATATACCATTTCAATTTAATTATGCTAGCCTCTTGTGCATGTCCAATTCTGTGAGATGCTAGGGTACTCATTACCCAAGTCATAATCGGGATGCCAGGCCTCAATATCACTTCATGGCCCAGAGTCAGTTGTTCAGTCTGTACCAAAGCCCAATATACAGCTAACAACTGCTTTTCAAAAGGTGTATATTGTAATCCAGATGAAGGTAGTTTCCTTGACCAAAATCCTAAAGGTACATTTCTGCTTTGTTGTTTCTGCTCTAAACTCCATTCACATAGTCATCTTGTACAGTCACTTGTAATTCCACTGGTCTACTTTGCATAGGCCATAAATCCAGAGCCAATTGTATAGCAGCTTTAGCTTCTTCAAAAGTTTTACTCCGTTCAAGTCCCCAATCAAATTCATATTTTTCCTAGTAACTTTATATAAGGGTTTCAAAATTTATCCAAGATGTGGAATGTGATGCCTCCAATATGTCCTATGAACTTTTGTGCCTCTTTCTGATTGCTGGGGATAGGAAAATCTTGAATCTTCTGTTGAGCTTGTGGAAGAATTTCTTGCAGTCAGTCCTTTATTCCATTGTATACCCCAAAACTTTAAGTTTGAGCTGGTCCTTGAATCTTTGCGGGGTTAATTTCCCATCCTTTGTTTTTCATATGCTCAATTAAAAGCATCAAACTCTTCTCCACTTCTTTTACATTTTCTCCATATATCAAAATATCATCTATGTAGTAGGTAAGCTGTATACCAGATAACTTCAATTCATCCAAATGTTCAGCCACAGTCCTGTGACAAATAGTTAGGCTGTGCAGATATCCTTGTAGCAATCATGCAAAAGTATATTGTTGGCCCTGCCACGTGAAGGCAAACTGGTCCCATTGTTTGGAGTCTATTGGGATTGTAAAGAAAGCATTGGCCAAATCAATAACTGTGTACCAAGTCCCATCACATTTCTGGATCCTTTCTATTAAGGTAACAGTATCTGGAACAGCAGCATACAAAGGTGGAGTCACTTTATTCAGTTGTCTATAATCCAGTGTCATTCTCCACATTCCATCTGACATCCATACTGGCCATACGGGATTATTCCATTGAGTAGTTGAGAACACTCTTGCTTCGACATATTACTTTATAGTATTGGCAATTTCATCTTGCCCACCTGGCTCATGATACTGCTTCAAAGTAATTACTTTAGAAGGTTCAGGTAAAGTGATTGGGTCCATCTTTACTTTTCCCATGAAAACTATATTAATTCCTGTGTTCCTTACTGCAAATTGATATCTCCCTTCATGCAGATTCAGAGTTATGCCTTTCAATATATCTATTCCAATGAAGTACTCCAGAATAGGTATAATGACCATAGTATGTTCTTTCTTAGGCAATTGTCCAATTTTCATCATCAGTTTCACTTATTTGGCTGATATTTCAGCCCCTCCAAGTCCTGTGATGGTAATTGGAGTTCTGTGCTTAAATTTGTCAGTGTTTCCATAAATCAAGCTGGCCTCTGCCCCAGTGTCTCCTAGTTATAGTATTTGATCCATTCTTCCAATATATAGTCAGATTAATATGGGGTCTATAAGCCCATCTGTGTGTTTCTTTAATCTGAGCTGGGGCTTAGCCTGTTCCCTAGTCTCCTTGAAGGTGTGACTCACTTGGATACAAGGGTTCAAGATCTGTAAGATTTGTAGGGGCAGTTCTTACTTCTCTATTCCATTTGCTATTAAGCCCCTTATCTTGGTACATTTTGTATAGTTCATTAGTTGGAATACCATCTATTCTTCTAAAATCTACCCCTGCTTTCAATAGAGCAGTAAACATTTATCTCCTTGCTTTCTATTCCAACATTGAAACTGTTGGCTATGTACCCTTCTTTCCTGAGGAAATTTATCTCTTTCCCAGTCTCCTAAGTCACTTAACTGTGAAATCTTATCCAGCACCTCTGAAAGAGGGTTCCCTACTTCTGCAATCAGCAGAGTCAGAATCACATGTTTATAAGTGTGTGTGTGTGGGGTCCCATCTTAACGATCAAATTCCTATTAGAGACTCCCAAGGGAGATTCTTAATAAACTTTAGCATTCCCCAACATAATAGCAGTCTTCATTACCTCCTCCTTTAACTTCCTTATACAGTCCCTTATTGAATATCAGGGTCTATATGCAGTAGGCCACATAGTATCAGCAGGATATTCCTCTTTACAGCCTGTCACAGCCAAAGCCAACAAATTGGTTGTTTGGTTAGTTCTTTGCGAATGATAATCCCTAAAAGCTTGCTGTACAAAAGAATTCTGACTAATACTTCTGAATCTCATACAATCAACAGAATCTACAGACACTCCTGAGGCCCCTTCATCACTGATTCTCACCATCCAAGATAATTAATGATTCTCCCATTCTGTGGGTGAACCTATTCAAGATATCTTCGATTTCCTGCTGTATAAAATCCTCCAAAACCAGCCTAAACTGAGTAGAATCACTTTGTGTTTCTTACCTCCTCTACTCTATGGGATGTACTTCTCTTTGAGAAGCCTGGTGTGATACTGTCTCACTGTCTCTGTGAGAAGTGCCATGCAACAAAATATTGCCTCCTGCCAGAGGTTCTGATATTGTATCCTTCTGTCTAGAGTCTCTGCCCCTGTTACCATGGTAACTAGACTGACTGCAAGGCTCAACCTCAACTGAACTGAGGTACACTCTTGACCCTCTGCCTTCTAGCTGAATTTACAACAAGGCTGTTAGCTTCTTACTGTTCTACCACCTGAGTTTCTCCATCTTGCTGCGGTATAGAAGAAGCACTTTGACTTGAATTATCAGACCTTTCAGCAACTATCTGAGCCTGAGCTCCCTCTCTTAATAGTCTGTCTCTGTGTTCATATACAATACGGTAGGCTGTGAGTAAAATCCAGCCTCGTCTAGAGATCACTCTTGGGATCCCCATTCCTGGCTCAACAGTAACCTCTCTGAGACATAGCTCCAAATCTCTAGGTCCTCCACTCTGTAGCTTTTGCTTCCAGTCCTCACAGAGACCAGTACCCTTAGACCATTGCCTTGCAAGGGAAAAATTAGTTACATCCTCCCATCTTGGGACAACCCTTTCTTCTTCTAAAGCCCTTCCACCTCTAAATAGAGATCTTATACCTTGTGATCTCATCCTCCTAGTCACCAAATGAAACAGCAAGGCAATAATAACTATGTAGATGATAATTGTCAAAATGCCTATGTAGTTCTGTATCGCAAAGTATACAAGACTCTCCACATACAAGGTAGAAGAAGTAAACCATTTATTCAGACATCAGAGAACCATATCTCACAAGTCATTTATCTAGTCTACCACAGCAGTAAAACATTCCACACACAGTATAATAACCTGGAGACTCGTCATCCCGAAACCTCTCTGACCTCCTGCTGGGGTCTTCCCCAAACACAAACTCAAAGTACAGCTAAGTCAGCCTCTTCAGTTTTAACAATCACAAGAGTGGCCATTAGCAGCCATAACATATTTCTCTCTCTCTCTTTCTCTCTCTGTCTCTCTCTCTCAGCATTTCCTATGACATAACTTCCTTTTCCTGTCAGGAAGCTCCTCCCACCATGTAACTTAGGCTTCCTGTGACATAAGCAGGTCACATGGCCTATTAATGGGTGGGAAAGATCTTCAAATCTAATTGCTACTACAACTGCAAAGGTAGATGTACAAAAGCACTATGAAACTAACAGGGGAGATTGAATCCTGAGGCCAGGAGGACTGTGACTTTGGGAGGGAGACAATCAAATTTTTATTTAGGCTTACTATGTGCAAAGGCACGTACTAAATATTGGCTATTAAAAATATATCCCTTACCCTAGGACAGGTAGGATATAAAGTTCAGATATATGAAGGTCGACAGGAGGAGGGTGTGAGTCAGAGGTAATGAACTCCAAGTAAGCAAAAAAAAGTATAGAGGGCAGGTATAAGGGCCCCTTACAGATTTCGAAAATTTTGCTCTTTGAAAAGGGGAAAACCAAAAACGAATGTGAGTTTTTTGCATTTGAGAAAAACTAAGAAAGCAACTTGCAGAGACAAAGCACTTCCTCAGGGTAAAGTTGTTTGCTGTGTCCTATTTCCCAATGTCTAATTTGCACATAACTGGCACAAGTAGTCTGGAGTTAATAACTAGGTAAACCTGGACAGAAGATGTATTTTGTCATTATTGGACAAATGTACATTACCTGGTTATGACTTAATAAAAATGAGGATTTTTGTTAATCATCTTATGTTCTATGTATGTATGACCTTTCACTAGGAGACCTTGCTTTGGACTAGTAAATGGGTCTAAACAGAGACCCTATAGATGATTGGTGATCTCCTCCTTGATACTCTGTTCTCTCTACATTTTTTGTGACACTCTTCTCTCCTAGTTTTCCTTCTGTCTCACCACTCCTTCTCAGTCTCTTTTGCTGGATCTCCACCCAGGACATTTCCCTTCTTTTGCACAGTGCCTGGCACATAATAGGAACTTAATAAATGCTTGTTGTTATTGAGTGTTGGTGATAGAACACCTTTACTACTTTTCTTTGAACTGCTACATGATACCTAGATGAATTTTACAGAAAAGCTTTCCTTTTCTAAAGACAGAAAGGCTTTGCTACCTTTCTCTGCATTGTCACCTACTACCTGGAAGGTAGAAACCTCTTAATGTCAGCCAAAGGAACAAAAATAGGAAAGTTCTTTGAATCACAGGCCAAGGATTTCTGCCTTTTCTGAAAGAGTGCATTACTCCCTTAGTGGTTAAAAAAAACATGGACCAGCTTAGCAAAGGAGCCACTTGTCCAACACCAGCAACATGCCTGTCAAATAATTTTGGGGGCGGGCTATTCTTAAGGAAAAGAAAAGACATCAAGACCCATCTCAGAGTTGCCACTTGCCCTGGGTGCATGGCTTCTCTACCTATGTGCCTCATTACGATGGTATTTTAAGTCTATGTCACTCCCCTCCACAGACTCTGCATATATTCGTGGGATAGTATACCTCAAGTTTGTGGGCTGAATGTTATGTGTCATTGATCTTGTGCTATCTTCTGTTTAGTAAATATTTTGGTTAAAAGTTAATAGAGTCAAGGGGCTGATTTACTCAATGGGAAGCATCCCCTTGGAGGCCTAGGAGCCAAAGTGTTAAAAATAGGAGTGTATTGAGCTCCTTGCCCCATCCCACCCCTATCAGGATTATCTGTAGAATGTTGAGAGAGTTACTACTCTCTATTGGATAGCAATAACTATCCGCATTTGAGAAACTTCCAATCTGCCAATATGGGTGCAGTCTGGGTATCAAGTTAACCCAAGAGAAAGAAAGTCTCAAGTAAAGTGGGATCACACACATGCCCCTGATATACAGGAATCCATTCTAAGCAATGGGGGTATACAGGAGATAGGGCCCTATATAAGTAAGCAGGGCCACACTACTGGCACAATAAGGATTGAGGCTCCAATTATTGTCATCCCTGGTCTAATGATTGGACAGGTGTGGGTGGCTTAGGGTTAGCAGATATGTACTGGGTAAGGGGAGGTAAGAGATGGAAAGGTTTGCTTCAGAAATTCTCAATTGGTAAGAGCAGCTGCTTAGACAGAAGGGTTGGCTGACCTGACAGTGTTTACTGCTATACCTCTTATAACCCTCACATCAAGCAATAATTTTCATAGTTCTTCTAGGACAGTGATGCATCAGCATTTTTACCCTCTGCATCTGTACCCTCTGTTTTCATAGGATTTGTTATATTCTTTTATATACCAAAGGTATTTTTATTAGGATTTGATTAATATACTATTAATAACTTTTTTCTCAATTTCCCCTGTCACACGATAACCCCTTCCTGAAGCTGGGTTGATCTGTAAATTACATTTTTTTCTATCACGATTACCTTTTCTGTTCCCCAGATAGCTTTCTGAAGGTCATCATGAAAATATTCTTTCTCCATTGAACTGAATCTTGTGGTAGAGAAATGGATGCATGTAACTATTTTTGCCATGTAATTTTTAAAAAATTTTTGAACGTTTGTATAAATTCTCACATCATATCAATATATAGCTACTTAGTGGACTTAATTGAATAGATTTAATAGAATTTAATAAAATCATTTTAAAAAAGATACTCTCATAGAGAGATGTATGCCCAATCAATGAATCTATTTCAGATGCTAAGACAGCTGAAAATGTTAAATTAATGCTATTTAGCCTATTCTTTTTAGTTGGTATATTAGAGAATGTCACCAGTAATCATAACGCTAATCACAAATTTCTATGTTTGTAGGGATTTAAGAATGCATCTTTCAGATAATAAAGACCCTACCAGATCAGCTTGGACTGAGCATCCCCTACACACAATGCCAGAGGAAGAAGATAGAAGATACAGCTAGAAAAAGACTTGTCTCTATATCAAATTCCCTACAACATACGTTCTCTTCTGTCCTTAATCTCCTACCTCCAACCACTGCCCTCCTCCTTTCCCACATGAAGGAGAAAGCAGCTTCTGGTACTCCAAGAAATGGTGTCTTAGATCCACTGTCTTTCTTAAGCTATGGCACCAAGAACACTCCCTATGTGGTATCATAAGACCTCCATGCCTTTCTGGCTGCCATATTATAGTGCTGATTCACATGGAGCCTGTGGTCCACTAAAATTCCAAGGTCTGC
This sequence comes from Phalanger gymnotis, assembly GCA_028646595.1. Taxonomy (NCBI): domain Eukaryota; kingdom Metazoa; phylum Chordata; class Mammalia; order Diprotodontia; family Phalangeridae; genus Phalanger; species Phalanger gymnotis. Next base: position 161,135,750 of record CM053625.1, on the reverse strand, counting down.
TTTAGACACATTGTTGCCCCTCCCTGCTTCCCCCACCTTGTGCTTGTGAATTTTTTTTTTAACTCAGGCATAAAACTTTACATTTATTCCTATTGAATTCCTTATTTGATTAGATCTTGTCTGATGCTTTTGGCTGTCAAGATCTTCATGTATCCTGATCCCATAATCCAGTGTATTAGCTAGCTTTCCAAATTTTGTCATCTACAGATTTGATAAGCAAGAGAGGGGAAAGGTGGATTTGGGGTATAGATGGATGCATAATTCATCACATCATCAGATAGTCCAGAGATTCTAGAAATTCCAGAATCCTCTTGACCTCTTAAAGCTCATAAGATCCTCCTCCATCTAAGGGTTGGGAGGAGGCTCCTCCTCACCCCAAAATGGTTCTTCTGAAAGTCTTGGCTAGAACCCTCTCTTGGCTTGACATTCATTCCAAATCTCCAGTTCCAACCAGCTTAATGGTGTTATATAATCCTCAGAGAGCATGACCAAGTACCTCAGCCAATCTGAATAAACTTGCTTTGGGAGATCTTCATATCTTTTCACATTTAGTGAAAAAAAATGGAAGTGTGTTATTAGTTTATAAATGCATTAGAGTGAAGCATTTTATCAATTCAAGTCAGATGGGGTAATTGTCTACACTGACATGAACTTCATCTCTCACCTCACACACTTCTAAACATAACAGAATCACAGAATTTGAGAGTTGAAAGGGACCACAGAGGTTATCTAATCCAACCTATACTTAAAGGAATGCTTACTATACCCCTATGTCATGCCTGATATCCAGCCTCTTTTTGAGGCCCTCCAAAGAAGGGTAATCACTCAATATTTAAAGTAGTCCATTTCACTTTTAGATAGTTCTAGTTATGAGGAAGTTTTTCCTGCCATCAAGATTAGATTAACTCCTTAGAACCTTCCACTCATTCCACCTTTCTTTTTTTATCTATCTTAACTCGATCTTAGAGGATGAGATAGTCCACATTTTTGCCAGAGTTAGCACATGCCCTTATTTCTTTCTCCACATCCTTGCTCCATCAATTATAACTCCAGTGCATATTTTCTCTCCTCCTCTTCTTGACCTAAAAGCATGTTTAAACCTCCCTATATAGACAAGTAAGTAAAGCAAGACAGTATTAAGCATTTATTAAGTATCTACTCTCTTCCAGGCACTATTCTAAGTGCTGGGGATACAAAGAAAGGCAAAAGACAGTCCCTGTTCTCAAGGAATCACAGCCTAATGGGAAAGATATCATATAAACGATTATTATGTGTGTGTATATATATATGCATACACCTATGCATATACACATATGTATACACGTGAATACAATCACGCACGTATATAAGTAACATACAAATACATTATATGTTCAAATACATTAAGTGTATTACATATTTGTATGTAATATAACATAGGATGTTATATTACATGTTTATATGTAATAGAAATGCAATATGTAACAATATATTAATTATATTATGTACTTATGTATAATATAAACATAACATATAATATTTAAATTATATTAATCATTATGTTAATGAATTATATCATACATGTATCATATATGATATATACAAGATACATTGGAGATAACCAGCAGAGGGAAGGTGATAGAAGTAAGGGGGCTTGGGAAAGGATTCTTGTAGAAAGTAGGATTTTAGGTGGAGGCTTAAGGTAAGCCTGGGAAACCAAGACATAGAAATAAAAGGGGAAGAAATTCTAGGCATGAAGGACAGCCAGTGAAAATGCTAAGAGATGAGTGATGGAGTACTTTATTTGATGAACAGAAAGGAGGGCAGTGTCCCTACCTTCTCAATATATTATTATTCCTTTCTCCTCTTCACTGTCAGGCAGCTCGGGGGTACAATGGTTAGAGTGCCAGGCCTAGAGTCAGGAAGACCTAAGTTCAAATGTGACCTCAGACACTTACTAGTTGTGATCTTGGGCAAGTCACTTAATCCTATTTGCCTCAGTTTCCTCATCTGTAAAATGAGCTAGAGAAGGAAATGGTAAACCACCCCAGTATCTTTGCCAAGAAAACCTTAAATGGAGTCACAAAGAGTCAGATGAATTGAAAACAACTGAACAACAATGGGAAGAGAGTACCAATAACTGGGGAGATTAGGAAAGGCCTTATAATATTGCATTTAAGTCTTGAAAAAAACTAGAGACTCCAAGAAGCAAAAGTGAGGAGGGAGGAGAATACTTTATGCAAAGAGACAGAGAGAAGAGAAAGAAGTTCATGTATCAGCAACAGCAAAGAGGCCAGTTTGGCTGGAGCATAGTGTTCGAAGGGAACCCCTACCAAATTAATCTTTCTTATGCGTAGATCTCACCATCTCTCTCTTCTGCTCAAAAATTTTCGGGGTTCCCTATCAAGTAAAGTTCGCCCTCCTTTTCCTGCTTTTCAAGGTCTTTCACCAGCTGGCACCACTGTACCTTCCTAGCATTGTTTTGACGAACTCACATGTATTCTACCATCTAGCCAAAGAAGACTACCCACTCTTCCCTAAACATATCTAGTGCTTGCTTTCTTCATGGTTTTGCTTGTGCCGCTCCCTGTGACTGAAATGCCTTCCTTCTTTCTGTTAGTTGAGTTCTACCCATCCTTTATATCCCAGTTCAAATGCTACCTCTTCTTTCTTGATTTCCTATCAGTGACTCTTTTCCCCCCTCAGACCTCACATAGTGCTTAGTTTTGCAATTCTCTAATGCACTGATAAGGGTGAATTCTCCTTACGATTTTCTTCCACAAAACAGAAAATTATTCTATCAATTGAGTTTATTGTTGGAGAATCTTATCCTGGCTAATATTCTGCCAGCTTGGTTTCATTGCATAGCAACACCACCTGCTTTAACAATTTCACTCTTTAGTAGCCATTTTCCCCCCTTCCCACCCCACCCCCCAATTGCTCCCCTTGGGATATTTATAAGCTGTTATCCCAGATCCACCCACATTACAGACTGTGGGGCCAAACTGGACTCATTTCATATCATTTTGTCATATCTCCCATGCAGATGAGTTGATTTGCCATTGTAGAATAATCTGTGGTACAGGACATGAATGGACCATCCTAGTCCATAGTTTGATTTGAATTTTTCTATACAAAAAGCCATGTTTTAATCTCCACTCACTACTTAGGTTAATCCTTGTTGCTCTGTTGCTGCCAGTGGAAGTTTTGTGAGCCTGCTGGCTTCACAAATACTAGATACTTGCTTATTCTCATTAGGGCTTGCTTTAGCCTATAGCAAGATGAAGCTACTAGTTCTGGAAACAGAATGGTATGGATTCATTTGCAGGTTTATCTAGTATATACTCATATAGATGTAAACTATGATCTGAGACTCCCCAAGTTTTAGACTTCAATAGATTGAATCTGATCTTGGGGGCTGACCCCCAAAGAATAACTCCTTTTTGACTCATTATACTCTTACCAAGTAACTACTCTGAGAAATCTCCAAACATATTTTGTCTGGGTTTCTTCAAAGGTGGGTAACAGAGTCCCCATATGTGTAGCCAAGATAACAAATGAATGTCAGGTATAGGACAATTTTTACTTCCTTCTGCTAAAAATATAGAAAATGCAAAAGACTCACAGGAGCCCATAACAGGAACAGAAAATTCATTAAGCATTCAAAGTATTTCCTTGTGAAAGGAACTGAACTTCAGGTTGCAAGCAAGGTTGCAAATTTACCATTCTGATGAATTTCTTCTTCTGCCATAGACCACACACGATGCCTCCCAATGCCTCATAGAACTTTCTGTGGTTTGAACTTCTCCTAAAAGACCAAAACTTTGGAGCTGTTGAATAGAAAGCCCATTTCCCTTCACAATCTGGATTTCTGATAGAAATAGTGGGCAGCAAAGACCAGGTTTTCTGCTTCACCATCTCATGGACTGAATGCTCTCTCTGCTCTCCAACTACAGGGACCACATGAGCGATCTTCTTCTTTCTCCAGATAGCATTAACTTGTCTTTTCTCTCTCAAAGCCAAGTCTCTTGAACTTGGGGTTGTTCTTGAGCCAACTCTCAAAGATAGCACTGCTCAAGAAATCCTCTGCTAAAAGGCTAGATTTTGATATCTGTGCTCTGGTCTGTTTTTCTGAACAAGGAAAAGGTGAAAAAGTATGGGGAGGGGTCTTCTTTTGGCTCTTTTATAGGCCAGCACAGAAAGGCAGCTTCTTTGACAACAGTCTGTCCTCCCCAGAATCCTAGCTGGCCAATCATATTGAGAGAAACACCAGGCACTGGAATCAAGTTGTCTTTGCCCTCTTAACAAGTTGTCAGTAGGCATGTCCATATTCTATAAGGAGAGATGAATGTTCGTCAAATTGACTGGGAAAGTCTCTGATCAACCCGCTCTACTTGCATACTTAGCTCAGTAATATTTCCTTCAACTATAAAAGGTTAATACAACATTGATATATGTTTATATATGTGTGTAAATATATATTTCTATATGTAGAAACATTGCTGTTTTTCCTTTGTTTTTTTAAGAGGACCAATGACATTATGGGGTGATGTCTTGACTTACATGTGAACTGTATTTGTGAGGCAGAGTTGCACAAAGTCATCAGCCTGCCTCTCTCTCTCTCTCTCTCTCTCTCTCTCTCTCTCTGTCTCCCTCCCTCCCTCCCTCTCTCTCTCTAAATCTTTGAAGTCTAGTGGTAAGACAGAAGTCAAGATGATTAGTGATGGCTTGAGATGCAGCAAATGACCTTGGTGTCTTCAATGGCTGACCAAGCTCTAAGTGCTCCACATCACCTGCTTGAGCTGCCTTCATGGCCATTGGGACAAATTGTTTTCATCCACCACCCATTCTGCCTGGGAAAATCTTCACATCCTCCTAACTCACCAACAGGTTTGAAGTCTGTTGGTTACCCTCAACCTAGTTTAGCCTGTCTGCCAAGGCAGTTTACCCAGCTGTGACCACTATGCATGCTACCTCTCTGGGTCTCAGTTTCCTCATTTCTAAAATGAAAGGCTTGGACTAAATGGCAGGTTAGAACCCTTCCAGCTTTAAATCTACAATCTTATGTATCTGGTAAGTTGAAAAGCAGGGACTCAAACCTAGGTCTCCTGATTTCCAGTCTAACATTCCTTTTTATTATTATTATTATTATTATTATTATATACCTCCTCTTTCCTGTAACAAAAGCAGTGATGGCATTTTATGGCCAAGCAGAATTAGGCAGCCTATGTAACCCATTGTTCCTTATAATTTTTTTAAAAGATGCAAATAGATGATTATGCTACATGAAGAACAAACTAATAAAGATGAGAATACAAAGGATAATGCAATAATCACAACTCATCACAGTTAATCTGGCATTTAATGATCAACATAATTGTTGTGCTCCATAGTAATTAGATATAAATAGCAAGCAGTTCATGTAAACAAGTAATTACTATAGTGTATTGCTATAACTTCATAGCTATATAAATTCCTAAGATAGGTCCATTCTCTACAATTCACAAGCTTGTTTAACCACTAGGTGGCAGACTACTGTATGTGTCAGCACAGTCTTATTAGCAGCTTAGTGGCTTGTTTGCAAATGGGTGTTTGAGAGATGAAAAAGTACATTTTCTTAACTAAATTAGATAATATTAACAACAACTTTATAGCTAGTTCTTAACAAATTTAACAATAAGTACTTATAGAATGATATTAAAATATTTCTCAACTATATCTAGTGTGAATGTGTCCTTCATAATGGAAAGAACATTGGTCTTGGAGTCAGAAGAAAGTTTCAGCTCCAACACTTCCTAACTGTGTGACCCTAGGTAAGTCATTTAACCCCTTTGAGCCTCTGTTTTCTCATATATAAAATCATTATTCTAGAATTGTGCTTATATCATAGGATCTTTATGAATATAGCCCTTTTGCAAACCTTTAAGAATCTAGGTGTTCTCTGAAAATCTCAAAAGAGAGAAGTTCTAATATCCACTTCTGTGGTCAGCTCCTTCAGTGTCCTTTCTATAGAGGATGTTTGCTTTTCCTGCTACCTTGCTAAGCCTTGGAAATTGCCTTAACCTTAAAACTTTGCAAATTATTAGTTGGATGTGTTCATTAGCTAGTTCATTAGGTAGGTAGAGCTGTTCCTCAAATTGTGCCATGATTATCTAATCTAGGAAGGAAAGTATGAACTTCCCTGGTCCATATGATCATTTGATATAATCAGAAGAGCTCTAGCTTGAACTCAATGATGGAACCGCTTCCTGATCAGATTAAACACAGTCATCAATCTAGATATCCTAAAATGTCTGATGTCAAGAGATTTCCATCCTCTGGTAGAGTTGAGGAATTCTCAGTTCAGAAAATGGTATGTGCTGTCACACAGAAGGTTATGCTTAACTGTTCTTTGTTACAAGTGAGAATTCTCTCGGGAGAAATGATAGGTGTATTTTGCTCAATCAACAAATATTTAAGCACCTATTATGTACTAGGCACTTGCCAGATGCTAGGGATACAATGTGTAAAACAACCCCTATCCATAATTACATTCTAATGATGAAAACAACAAATGTAAAATAAGTATATACTTATATATAATCATGTATAATTATATACTAACATATAATTATATAGAAATATTATAAATATGTTATATAACCTATAAAGAGAAAAATACAAATAAATACAAAGTAGTTAAATACAAGGTAGTTTGAGAGGGAGGGTGCTAGCAGTTGAGGGGATCAGGAAAATTTTCCTAAGGAAAGTGCCTGAGCCGCATCTTGATGCGAGAGAAAGATTCTGTGAGGCAGAGGTGAAGAAGTACATGGCATGGAAGACAGCCAAGCAAAAGGGATTGGAGAAGGAGTGTAATGTGTAAGGAACAAAGAGAATACCAGTTTAGCTAGATAACAAATTATAGGTGGGAGAATTATATACAATAAAGTTGAAAAAATAGGTTGGGGGGAATGTCGTAAAGGGCATTGAAACAGAGGAGCTTATATTTGATTCTAGAGGCCAAAGGAAGTCATCTGGATTTTATTGAATAGGAGAATAATATGGTCTCAAAATATTCAAATGGGTGTGAATTCTCCCTGATGGAACTGCTTCCTTTAACTGTACAGACCCATTCATTCTTGAATATCTAATGATACTCTTGTCCCTGTCCTCCCATAAGCTGGCCATAGGGTACCCATCCAATCTGGCGATGGGCTGGTTCTTCTTGGCTTTTTTTTTAACATCAACAGCATACCAGTGTCTGTCCACTGTTTATCCCTCATTCTCATCATGTGAACAGTCTTTCCTCTTTTTCTAGTCTATATTTCTTTGATGATATCCTTTATTCTGGCTCTTATTTGTAGTTCTTTACTTGTTATATGTTGCAAACTGCTTACATATCCCATTGCTTTCTGACAGATAAAGCATTTATTAAGCATTTGCTATGTGCTAGGCACTGTGCTAACCACTATAAATATAAATACAAGCAAAACCAATACAGTTCCTATCCTCATGGAGCTTCTTTTCTAAAGGAGGAAAACAACACATAAAAGGGAGTTAGAAAGCAGCAGGAGGAGGTTTACCTATATGGAGGCAATTCTGAAAAGTCAGGAGTTGAGTTAGGAGAGAAGTGATCAAAGATGGCCTGGGAACTTCCTGAAATGGTGTTCCTGGGGAGGACCTTTCCAGTCAGAGGAGAGAGCTGCAGAGATGGAGGCTCCAGGGTTAAAAGGTTGTTGTAGCAGAGGTGGAAAAATCAGGAGTGTCAGGAGTGGAGCTAGAAGAGAACCAAACATGGAAGGCCTGGACACTTCCTGAAATGGTAGTCTTGGGCAAGAATTTGCTCATCAGAGGAGAGGGCCACCAGGATGAAGGTATTTTCAGAGTGACAAGGCTGTGGTATGAAAGTGGAAAAATCCAGAGTCAGCAACAGAGCTAGTAGCGAAGTCTAACCATCCACACAGGAAGAACCAGGTAGATAAAGAATGTTATTGTCCAGATTATGACATGCAGTGAGGTCGACAACTCACAGTGCTTGTCCATCATTGAATATAGATATCTATAACTTTAAATAGAAGATATAATAGATATATGTATATATACATATACACATATATGTGCACACATATGTCACAGAGGATATATAGTGTATATGTACGTACATATATCTTACAAATGATATGTGATTATATACACACATTTACATACATATATGTATCTAGACTTGTAATTATTACTATTCTGTCACTTTTTATTTTGATATTATTAAAGCCTGAGTTTTTTCCCATGCCTTTACTATCTTTCTCCTCCTTCAGACACCTTGTGAACTGTTTGCTCAATGGTTTTATGATTGCATCACCCTCAGCATAGCTCTCCTTCATATGTGTTTGACTGAATACTTCTTTTCCCATCTTTGATCCTTTTAGTGTTATTTATACATCCTCTATAAACACACCTGGGACTATGATGATACAAACCAACTGTAATGGCTCTATTGTTCTTGATGATAAAGAATTGTATATCTGTATATCTGTTCCATCTTTCTTCTTTTATTGTCCTTCTGGTTTGGTTTTTGCTTTTTAAAAAAAATTTGTAATTAATTTATTTTTAGTTTTCAACATTCACTTCCATAAGATTTTGAGTTTTGAATTTTCTCCCCTTCTCTTTCCTCCCCCTCCCCAAGATAGCATGCAGTCTAATATAGGCTCTACTTATGCATTCATATTAAACATATACTCACATTAGTCATGATGTAAAGAAGAATTAGAACTAATGGGAGGAACAATGAGAAAGAAGAAACAAAACAACAAAACAAAAGGAGAGGAAATAGTATGCTTCCATCCACATTTAGACTCCAAAGTTCTTTCTCTGGATATGGATAGCATTTTCTATCATGAGTCTTTTGGAGTTGTCTTAGATCCTTGTGCTGAGAAGAGCCAAATTTATCAAAGTCAGTCATCACACAATATGGTCATTACTGTGTACAATGTTCTCCTGGTTCTGCTCATTTCACTCAGCATTAGTTCATATAAGTCTTTCCAGGTTTTTCTGAAGTCCACCTGTTCCTCATCTCTTATAGCGTAATAGTATTCCATTACATTCATATACCACAACTTGTTCAGCTATTCCCCAATTGATGGACATTCACTCAATTTCCAATTCTTTGCAATCTGGTTTTGTTTTTAAATGTTCTTGGGATAACTTTGGTTAGCTGAATGTCTTGTCAAGCTTTTTAAAGAATTTGTTTTACTTTCCATTGTTTTTCTCTGCTTTATGAAATAATATTGCTTCTAATCCTTCACTATCCTCCATGAGATTTTACAAATGAGTTCATATTCCAAATGATGTTGCCTTTAGCTAATATATCTTTCCTCTTGGCAACTATGTCAAATTTTTTTTGACTAGGGCATTTTTTAGGCTTCTTTGGTCTCTGGCAATTGATTTATATCAGTGAAACTTCTGGATGGAAATATATATTGTTTATGTCTATTCTTCTGTCTATTCAAATCTTTCGTTATCAATTATTTATTTAAATAGGTCATGTTTGACTTAGTTTAATTAGATTGGAAGTACAGTGGTCATTCACAGGCCCAATTCCAGTGCTGTTTGGCATGGACACTTTAATCTATTCCTTTTTTCCAACCTGGACCAGTTAAACCTTCTTTAGGCTGCCTGATGGCCCTCTTCCCCTAGGGATCACCATTTTTGGACCAGACTTGACGCATACACCCAAGCAGTTTTAGCTGGTTGTGGCTCAGAACCCCCAAATTCAAGTGACCCACCATCTTTAGCCTCTCCAGCAGCAGGAACCATAGGTATGCACCCCACAGCTGATTTATTCCTCTAACTTGTACAGACTTTGATCTTTTATCTGACAAATGAATTGTCTATACAGGAAAATTATTTAAGAATGACTCCTGTGTCAGTAATGAGTCATTTCCTTTCTGTTAAAATGCAGTAGATTTCCTCCTTCCTTCCTTCCCTCCCCCCCTTCTTTCTCTCTCTCTCTTTCTTTCATGATTTGTGCCATGTCTAGTACCTTCTGATTTTTTTCTTGACAAAAGAATTCATGATGTATGAATATGAAGCATCTGTGTAGTCTACAAATATTTGGCCTCTCTCATTCCTAATTTCTAATCCATGTTTTCCAACATATTTTCCCTTTTCCTTAAAGTAACTGAATATCAAAATATATGTTGATTTAGGTCTTATGTCTTTGTAGACTTTCTCTACCTCTTAATCCTTAATTAATCTTAATTAATAAATCTTATTTAATCTTAATTAATAAATTAATGCAAGAGGAAGCAACATGGTACCATGGAAAGAGTGTTAGATTCAGTCAAGGACCTGGGTTTAAATCTAGGCTTTGCCATAAGTCACCTTTAGGATCTTGGGGAAGTCACTGCATTCTGGGGACTTCATCTGTAAAATGAAGAGGGTGAAATTAAATAATCTATGAGGTCTATGCCAATTCTAAGTCTTTGATCCTATTTTGGCACAATTATTTTCATGGTGGTCTTTTAAAAAATCTTTGTTTTAAGCTATTGATGTTTAGAACTTCACTAAGACTTTTGAGACACTCGGCAGTTATCGTGCATACAAGATGACTAAATGCTTCATGAAATTGTGTTTCTTATTGCCTTAAACACATAATGAAACCAAGTGTGTTCCTTATTTGTCTCTTCAAAGAGAACCTGTGAGCATACTTCTGTTTTCTGGTTTTGATTATAGTCAGAATTTCCAGATTAATACAATTCAATTCTTCTGATATTTCTACATGTTGCTCATTGGACAGGAACCTAACATTTAAAGGACCAATAATTGTGATAGAAAGTCAAAAGCTAGTAATACAATTTCAAAACAAAATCCAAACTTCTGGATTTGCCTAATATTTTTCAGCTACTCTTTGCCTCGTGCGTCCCCAAGGGAACATTTCCTTGGAACCAGAGTGCTAAAGGTGCTCTGTCATTCCTTCTAAATCAATTCACAAGTAATTGCTATTCACTTATATTTACACTAAAGGATAAATTATTAATGTTATTAATATCAGTAATATTAATATTATTATTATTAGTGATTACTTGTATACTCATCTCTGACTGGCTTTTTCTCTAACTAGAGAATAAAAGGCATTATCCAAAGGCTGTGGTGAGTATTTGTCTGGAATATTGTGGGAGGCAATTCATGCTTGCAAAAATAGTTAAATGACCTTTAAAGGCCTTTATAGTTCTAAGATTCTGTGATTTTGTTAAAGAAATCTCAGGAATCACTGAGTAGATTGATGAGTTTTTGTTTCCATTTGTGTGTACGTGTGTGTGTGTGTGTGTGTGTGTGTTTGTGTGTGTGTGTGTGTATGCAGGAAATCCATCTAAAATTGTGACAGCTACCAGGCAGCCACCTGCTTTATCTTCAAGTAAGGGTATCCATAACAACAACAAATACCAATTCAGCAGACATAATAAAACCAATATCCCATAGCGCCAAGCATAAGACTGGCTGCCTACCTCTTTACTCACCAAAATATTTCAACTTGGGCTATTGGATTGAATTATATCTCCGATTTTAAAATAGAAGATGTTGGGGAAAATAGGATTTAGGTTACAAATCTCTATTTTAGAGTCAAATTTCTTGGAATATGTATTCAATTTCAATCCAATAAAGTGGTTACTCTCTGCCTCTACTCTAGGATATTAAAAAATAGATTCAACAGAGACTCTCAAGGTCCAGTGTAGAGACACAGAATTCTGAATTTATAGTCAAGATATGTACTCTTGAATTTTGATAGTAACAAGGTGTGTAATCTTGAGTGAGTCACTTGATAACACTGAGCCTCCATTTTTCCTCCTTAAAAATTAAGTAATAATACGAGGTTAGCTTTCCCCCAAATCTTCCTTTATATAATTTTTACTGAAATATGAAATTTTATTGATGCCTTTTGTTATTCTATCTCAGTTGTTTCCCAATAAATTCTCTCCTACTACTATTGAACTTGTACTTGTAACAGAGAAAAATATTTAAGTAAAACCAATTGACAAAGTGGATGTATCTAACTAACAGTGTATGTATTACGTGCTTTTCTCCAGTCCTTGGTATAGCGGATAAAGTGCTACTCTTGTAGTCAGGAATATCTAAGTTTAAATACATTTAGACACTTACTAGCTATGCAAGCCACTTGCCCACAAAAACTCAGTTTCCCCATCTGTAAAATGGGGATAATAATAGCAATCAACTCATGGAGGAAAATAGAGACAATATAATGGTTGAATCAAAAGTCTTAGTGAAGTTTCAAGCTTAAATAAATTCAGAAATATAAAATCTACAAACTTAAAATTTGAAAGTTTAATTATGGAAGGTGGAGTCAAGATGGTGAAGTTAAGGAAGGCACTCACTTAAGCTCTCTCACTTTCCCCTTCAAACAACATTAAAATAATGCTTCAAAATAAATTCTGTAGCAGCAGATCCAGTAAAAAGATGGGATGAAAAAATTTTCCAATCTAAGACAACTGAGAGGGTTGGCAGGAAAGGTCTGTCTCTCTGAGGTGAGAGTGGAGTGCAGTCAAACACAGTATAGCACAGGCTGTAACAGCACAGGCCATGCCCCAGCAAACCAGCAGCAGGCCTTGGGAGTAACTGAATCAAAGGCAGCTTTAAAAGCTCTCAGCCCACAGATAGTAAGGAGGACAGACAAGTGATCAGAAGATGATTGCAGGGGACCCTTTGCTGGCACTAGGAGCAGGACTCGGTTCCATTGCCTATAAGCAGTTCTAGGATCACAGTCCCAGGGTGAGAAGGAGCACTAGCAGGAGCAGGGACCCTAGTCACACTTCTGGGGTGGAGAGGAGTACTTGTAGTCATTCACAGATTACAGCACCAGCCAGGAGAGCAGTGACCATGCCTTTCCTTGGATCATAACACCTTTAAAGAACTGAAAACTTATGGATGCCTAGAACTAGCTCTGACAGTAGCAGCACAAAAACCCTGAACTTTGGAACAGTGCTCCCTCCATCCCAGGAGCAGAGTCCAATTTTAACATAAAGTTAAAAGTCAAGAAATAGGCTGAGAAAATTAGCAAACAGCAACAAAAGGACCCAACCATAGAAAGTTACTATGGTAACAGGCAAGATCAAAACACAAACACAGAAAACAACAATGTCAAAACAGCTACATACAAAGCCTCAAAGAAAAATGTGAATTGGTCTCGGGCCCAAAAAAGAATTTTTAAAAGAGCTCAAAAAGGATTTTGAAAATCACATAAGAAAGATAGAGGAAAAATTGGGGAAAGAAATGAGAGTGATATAAGAAAATAATGAAAAAAAAGTCAGTAGCTTGGTAAAGGAGGCACAAAAAACACTGAAGACAATACCACCTTAAAAGACAGAATTGGCCAAATAGTAAAAGAAACACAAAAATTCACTTAAGAAAAGAACTCCTTACATAGCAGAATTGGTCAGATGGACAAAGATGTACAAAAATTCATTGAAGAAAAGAACTCCTTAAAAATTGGAATTGGGCAAGTGGAAACTAATGATTTTATCAGGAAACAAAATAAAATCAAAAGAATGAAAAAAAGATGAATATTAAATATCTCATTGGAAAAAACAACTGACTTGGAAAATGGATCAAGGAGAGATAGTTTAAGAATTATTGAGCTACCTAAAAGCTATGATAAAAAAAAAGAGCCTAGACATCATCTTTCAAGAAATTATCAAGAAAAACTGTTTCAATATCCTATAACCCGAGGTTTAAATAGAAATTGAAATAATCCACCGATCACCTCCTGAACGAGATCCTAAAATGGAAACTCCTAGGAATAGTATAGCCAAATTCCAGAGCTCCGAGGACAAGGAGAAAATATTGCAAGCAGCCAGAAAGAAACAGTTCACTATCTACATCCAGTGAAAGGATTGATGGAATCTGAAAGCAGATTGAAACATACCGTTTTCACTTTTTTCATGTTTTTTTCCTTTTGTTCTATTTCTCCTTTTACAACATGACTAATGTAGAAATATGTTTTACATGATTGCACATGTATGACCTATATCAGATTTCTTGCCATCTTTGGGAAAGGGGAGAAGAAGGAGAGAGGGAGAAAAATTTGGAACTCAAAATCTTTCAAAAATAAATGTTAAAAATTGTCTTTACATGTAACTGGAAAAAAAATATTTTATAAAGAAAGAAACAATTCAAAACTCATGGAGCACAGTTTTCTAGGTTTAGCAGCTTCTACCTCAAAGGAAAGGAGAGCTTGGAATATGATATTCCAGAAGGCAAAGAAGCAAGGATTAAAACCAAAAATCACCTACTCAGCAAAACCAAGTACAATCCTTCAGGGGAAAAATGGATATTTAATGAAATAGAGGACTTTCAAGCATTCCTGATGTAAAGATCAGAACTGAAGAGAAACTTTGACTTTCAAATACAGGACTCAAGAGAAGCATAAAAAGATAAGCAGAAAAGAGAAGCCAAAAGGGATTCAATAAAGTTAAACTGCTTACATTCCTACATGGGAAGATGATGCTTGTAACTCCTAAGAATGGTATCATTTTTAGAGCAGTTAGAAGGAGCATACATTGACTGAGTGCATGAATGTGAGTTGACTATGATGGGATGATATTCCAAAAAGAATAAAATGAAGGGGTAAGAAAGAGGAATACACTGGGAGAAGCGGGAAGGGAGAGGCAAAATGGGGTAAATAATTTCACATAAAAAAAGTGCAAAAGACCTTTTGCAGTGGAGGAGAACATCGTGGGATGGCAGCAACATTTGAACCTTAATCTCATTGAAATTGGCTCAAGGAAGGAATAACATACACACTCAGTTGGGTATAGAAATCTACGTTACCCTACAGGAAAGTAGGAGGGGAGGGGGCTAGGATAATGAAGGAGTACTGAAAGAAGGGAGGTCATATTGGGGGAAGTGTTGGCCAGAAGAAAAATGCTTTTGAGGAGGCACATGGTGAAAGGAGAGGAAGAAGGACAACCAGGGGAAAAAGTAGGACAGAGGGAAAGACACGGTAATCATAACAGTGAATGTGAATGGGATGAACAATTTAGGGGAGCAATTTAGGGAAGTATGGAATAGTTTAGCTGTCAGATCTAAGGATAAGAGAAGAACTTATGACCAAAACAGGAGATAGAGAGCATTACAAGATGTAAAATGGATAATTTTGATTACATTAAATTAAAAAGGTTTTGCACAAACAAAACTAATGCAGCCAAGATTAGAAGGAAATGGTGGGGGAGAGCCAACATGGCAGCTGGAAAGCAGGGGCTTGCCTAGGGCTCTCCCCCAGGACCCTATGAACAAATTCTAGAACTGCAGAACCCACAAAATAGCAGACGGAAGCAGGGCTCCAGCCCAGGACAGCCTGGATGGTCTCTGGGTAAGGTCTATTGCACATGGAGCTGGGAGCAGAGCAGAGCAGAGCCCAGCATGGGCTGCACCCAGACCAGACTGGGAGCTGGGTGGAACAGGCCCTAGTGCCCTGAATCAGTGAGCTGTGGCAGTTACCAGACTTCTCAACCCACAAATACCAAAGACAACAGAGAAGGTTAGTGGGAAAAGCTGCAGGGACATAGTGAAAGGAGTTGGTGGTTGGGCTGCCACCCTGAGGGTAGCAAGGGTGGTGCAGCTACAGAACTACAGCTGCAGTTGCTTCTGGCCAGAGGCCCATCTGGTGGGAGAAATTAAGTGGCGGATCGGAGTTGGCGTACAGAACCTGCTTAAGATCTGAGTCAGGTCCGGGTTGGTGATTCTTGGGGAGGAGGAGCACTGGTGTGGCAGAGCTTGCGGTATAGAAATAGCTCTGAAAACAACAGCGCATCCCCTCAAGCTCGGAACAAAGTACTCTCTACTCTACAAGCAGTCATACCCCGCTGAAAAACTCAAGGGTCAAGTAGTTGGCTGGGAACATGGCCAGGCAGCAAAAACAGACTCGGATTCAGACTCAGACTTTGGAATCTTTCTTTGGTGACAAAGAAGACCAAAACATACAGCCAGAAGAAGTCAACACAGTCAAAGAGCTGACACCAAAAGCTTCCAAGAAAACGACAAGGCCTGAGACAAACTGGTCTCAGGCCATGGAAGAGCTCAAAAAGGATTTGGAAAAGCAAGTTAGAGAAGCAGAGGAAAAATTGGGAAGAGAAATGAGAGTGATGCAAGAAAACCAGAGGAAAAATTGGGAAGAGAAATGAGAGTGATGCAAGAAAAATAAGTCAATGACTGGC
>CM053625.1:161101273-161119466 GCA_028646595.1 Phalanger gymnotis | reverse complement strand
GAAAAGGAGGTCCAAAAGACCACTGAAGAAAATACTACCCTGAAAATTAGATTGGAGCAAGTGGAAGCTAGTGACTTGATGAGAAATCAAGAAATTATAAAGCAGAATCAAAAGAATGAAAAAATGGAAGACAATGTGAAATATCTCCTAGGAAAAACCACTGACCTGGAAAATAGATCCAGGAGAGATCATTTAAAAATTATTGGACTACCTGAAAGCCATGATCAAAAAAAGAGCCTAGATACCATCTTTCAGGAAATTATCAAGGAGAACAGCCCTGATATTCTAGGACCAGATGGTAAAATAGAAATTGAAAGAATCCAGCAATCACCTCCTGAAAAAGATCCCCAAAAGAAAACTCCTAGGAATATTGTCACCAAATTCCAGAGCTCCCAGATCAAGGAGAAAATATTATAAGCAGCCAGAAACAAACAATTTGAGTACTGTGGAAACACAATCAAAATAACACAAGATCTAGCACCTTCTACATTAAGGGATTGAAGGGCTTGGAGTATGATATTCTGGAGGTCAATGGAGCTAGGATTAAAACCAAGAATCACCTTCCCAGAAAAACTAAGTATCATGTTCCAAGGCAAAATATGGATTTTCAATAAAATAGAGGATTTTCAAGCTTTCTCAGTGAAAAGACCAGAGCTGAATAGAAAATTTGACTTTCAAATACAAGAATGAAGAGAAGCATGAAAAGGTAAACAAGAAAGAGAAATCATAAGGGACTTACTGTACTTGAACTGTTTTGTTTACATTCCTACATGGAAAGATGACGTGTGTAATTCAAGACACCTCAGTATTAGGGTAGCTGAAGGGAATTATATATATATAGACAGAGGGCATGGGGTGAGTTGAATATGAAGGGATGATATCTAAAAAAATAAAAACAAATTTAAGAGATGAGAGAGGAATATATTGAGAGAGGGAGAAAAGGAGAGACAGAATGGGGTAAATTATCTCGCATAAAAGTGGCAAGAAAAATCAATTCTGTTGGGAGGGAAGAGAGGACAGGTGACGGGGAAAGAATGAATCTTGCTCTCATCAGATTTGACCTGAGGAGGGAATAACATACACACTCAATTGGATATCTTACCACACAGGAAAGAAGGAGGAAGGAGATAAAAAAGGGAGGATGATAGAAGGGAGGGCAGATAGGGGGAAGAAGTAATCAAAAGCAAAAATTTTTGAAAAGGGACAGGGTCGAGGGAGAAAATTGGATAAAGGGGGATAGGATAGGAAGGAGCAAAATATAATTAGTCTTTCACAACATGAGTATTGTGGAAGGGTTTTGCATAATGACACACATGTGGCCTATGTTGAATTGCTTGCCTTCTTAGGGAGGATGGGTGGGGAGGGAAGAGGGGAGAGAATTTGGAACTCAAAGTTTTAAAAGAAGATGTTCAAAAAAAAGTTTTTGCATGCAACTAGGAAATAAGATATACAGGCAATGGGGCATGAACATCTCTCTTGCCCTACAAGAAAGGAAGAGAAAAGGGGATGGGGGGAGTGGGGTGACAGAAGGGAGGGCTTACTGGGGAATGGGGCAATCAGAATATATGCCATCTTGTAGTGGGGGGGGGTAGAATTGGGGAGAAAATTTGTAATTCAAACTCTTGTGAAAAT
This sequence comes from Phalanger gymnotis, assembly GCA_028646595.1. Lineage (NCBI taxonomy): Eukaryota > Metazoa > Chordata > Mammalia > Diprotodontia > Phalangeridae > Phalanger > Phalanger gymnotis. Next base: position 161,117,834 of record CM053625.1, on the reverse strand, counting down.
TAATGCTGAAAACAAAAATAATAAATAAATAAATAATGATTAAAAAAAAGAAGGAAAACAGGAAACTGGGGGAAAATGTTTACAGCAAGTTTCTCTGATAAAGGCCTCATTTCTCAAATGTACAGAAAACACAGTCAAATTTACAAGAATACAAGTCATTCTCCAATTGATAAATGGTCAAAAGCAGTTTTCATAAGAAGAAATCAAAGCTATCTATAGTTATTTGGAAAAAATGATATAAGTCATCACTGAATGGAGAAAAGAGAATTAAAACAACTCTGAGGTACCATCTCACCTCCTAGCAGATTGGCTAAAGGGAAATGACAAATGCTGGAGAGGATGTGGGAAAATTGGGACATTAATGCACTGTTGGTGGAGATGTGAACCAATCCAACAATTCTGAAGAGCAATTTGAAATTATGCCCAAAGGGCTATAAAACTGTGCATATCCCTTGACCTAGCAATACCATATTATGAGATCTGTATCCCAAAGACGTCAAAGAAAAGGGAAAAGGACCTATTTGTGCAAAAATATTTATAGGACCTCTTTTTGTGATGACAAAGAATTGGAAATTGAGAGAATGCCCCTCAATTGAGGAATGACTGAACAAGTTGTGGTATATGATTGTGATGGAATACTACTGTGCTATAAGAAATGATAAGCAGGATGCTCTCAGAAAAACCTGGAAAGACTTACATGAACTAATGTGAAGTGAAGTGAGCAGACCCAGGACAATAGTGTACATAGTAACAGCAATATTATGTAATGATCAACTGTGAATGACTCAGCAATACAATGATCTAAGACAATTCCAAACTACTTATGATAAAAAAAGGTATTCACCTCCAGAGAAAGAACTGATGGAGTCTGAAAGGAGACTGAAGATTTTTAAAAACTTTTTTTTGTGTTTTTTTGTATGTATTTTCTTTCATAACATTATTAATATGGAAATATGTTTTGCATGACAGCACATGTATAATCTATATGAAATTGCTTGCCTTCTCAATGAGCAGTGGAGGAAGAGAGAGTTTGGAACTCAAAATGAAAAAAAGCAAGTTAAAAATTTTTTTCATGTAATTGGAAAAAATAAAATATTAAAGTCCATAAAAAGAAAGTTCAATTGTTTATATCTTTGCACTTATTTGCTTTTGTGAATTTTGAATGATAAATTTTTAACTTTAATTTTAACAGCATAGTGAACCCTGTCAGTATGTATTCTCCATGCTTCATTTCTGGATAACACTCACACTCATGGATCTGTAGAAGAGGTCCTCTTGCTTGGCCACCTGAGTCACTTGGTCCATCTTCATTATACCTTTTATTGTGAGGTCATTCAAAACTGACATGTGTATGTATCAAATCCTCATTCTTTGGATGCTCTTAAGGCTAGGATCATGAAAACAATCCTTTCAAATACTGAGCAGTATCTGATGAAAGTTTTTACAGAATTTGAAAACTGCTACAGTGATACGTAGCACAAGATGGTGGCGATATTGAATTGTAATAGAAGCATCAATATTTTAAAATTTTAAGTAATTGACCTTTCAGATGTTTTTTGTAAGTCTGTAGCACTTGAACTTTTGAAGTTATTAAAATGTAAAACTCCACTAAGAATTCTGGGACACCCTATGTGTAAAGTGCTTTGAAAACCTTAAAATATCATGTAAAAGCTAGCTATTATTCTTTTTGTTCTTACTGTCAAGAAGAGTGAAGTTCAATTCATTATCTCTTCTCTGGGACCAAGCTTAGTTAACACAATGAATCAGTGTGGTGGTTTTTTAGAGTTGTTTTCATTTGTATTATTATAGTTTATTCTGTACACTCTCTCGCACAAGGTTTTTTTTTTTTGAGACAAACACTTCGTAAACTTTAAAAGCACTATGTAACTGTGAACTATCTGGATAGATAACTTATAGTTTGGGAGTGTATGGGGTTTGAGCTAGGCCGAACATATCCACAAATAACTATGTTAGAAGAGAAATAGAGATAAGTGTAAAGGAATAAGTAGGTTGGGAGGTGGGGTAGGAAATAGGAAAGTTCTACTTAAAAGCCAATAAGTTATACTTGGAAAGGGGGATAAATTCTTGTGGTCCTTAGGTAAAATGGGTGCTAGAGATAAATAGCATAAGAACAAGAGAATCGAGTCAGGCAGTTAACAAGCATTTTATTAAGTATTTTTTACTTATGCCAAGCATAAGGGATATTAAGAAAAACATAAACCCGATCCCTGCCCTCAAGTAGCCCATATTTTAAGAGGGAGACAACATACAAACAACTGTGTACCTATAAGATCTATACAGAGTCACTGGGAGATAATCTCAGAGGGAAGGGGATGTGTCTGTGTGTGACAGTGTGGAGAACATGAAAGACCTCTTGAAGAAAGTGGGATTTGGACTTAGCTTTGAAGGACGCCAGGGAAGCTAGGAGCTGGCGATGAGGAAGTATACATAGAGATTATAGAGGCAAAATCAACATGATATTATCAAGTATGTTAACATAATCAACATGAATAGATGTACAAAGTGAAGGATTAAAGATGTCTCCTACTTTGGGAGCCTGGGAGACTAGGAGGAAGGTGATATTATTAAAATAAGTAGATAAATTAGAGGGAGAGGTGAGTTTTGGAGGAAGAATATGTACTTAGTTCAGTTTGCAGAGGGCATATTGAGTTTAAGGTGCCAGAACAGAGATAAATAGCTTGCTACTGACATCGAAGGGCATTGTTTCAATAGAGTGACAACACAAGAGAGCAGATTGTGAGGGTTTGAGATTAACTTAATGGAAGTTGAGTGTAGAATACGCTTTCTAATGTTTTTGTAATGAAGGAGAGGAGAAGAAAGGGAGAGGAAGATAATTTGAAGGTTGGCAAAATCAAGGGGTGGGAGATGCAGAGCATGTTTGTAGGCTGGGCAGAAGGACTCAGTAGTCGAGGAAGAGAATGAAGAGGTATGAACAATGCGGCAAGGCCTTAGAGGAGCCGAAAGGGAATAGTTTGGAAGGAGTGACTTAGGCAAGGAGGAGGGCTGTCTCATCTTTCAAGACTGAAGGAAAAGAGGAGAGAATGGATGAAAATATTGAAAGGATTAGAGAACTAGAGGAGGGGAACTGGAGTTAATTATGTGAGATAGATTCTGCATGTATTTCATAAAATTAAAGATTCTTCAATAGAAATCTTTTTTAAAAAAACCATTATATATATGCATATATATATATATTAAATGCATAGTACCAGTCAATAAAAACAGGTAATTAAATAATCATACAATAGAAGAAAATCTTATGCAAACTCTTAGCATTTAATAAAGAAGAACCAAATTAACAGGCAATAAACAAAAATTCATTTGCTCTCTGTCTCTTTTCAAGTCTATCTAAAATTCTTCTACTTTTGGTTTTGTCTTTTTAAATATCAAAATTATAGTCAAATATATATGTATTACAATCTTGGTTCTGCTGATCTTTGCAACACTTTCATGATTTTTTTTCTAATGTTTTTTAATGAATAGAGTAAGGGACTTGGAATCAGGAACATATGGATTGGAATCTCAGCTCTGGCACTTATTAGCTGTATGACCAAAAGCAAGTCACTTAACCTCTCATTTTCTTAATCTGCAAAATGAGGATGGTATCTGTGGTACCTTCCCCACAAGATTGTTGTGAGGATCAAAAGAGCCATACTATTTGTATAAAATGCTTTATAAACCTTAAAATTGCCATGTAAATGCCTGCTCTACCCTTGTGTACTTTATATTTATCATTTTTAATAGCATCATTATAGTTTATTATAGCTCCTCCTGCAAACCTGCAGAGACTAATTACATAGCTCCCTGGTAGGAGGCGGTTCGTGATCTCAGCAGGGCTGAGTCTGGACAGGCTGGGATCTTGCAGTCCTCTTGCTCAAGCAATCTAGTGAAGCAGAGAATAAGGGTTCAGAGAGAAACAGAACACTAAGAGGCTGTTCGAATTTAGCAAGGCACTCATCACAGGCAGAATGGGCATTAGCAGCTAGAGTGGGAGCAAAGCCTGAGCAGTATTGGCCTCTTTCCCTTAAGTAGTGAAGGGCCAGAGGGTATATTTTGTTTTCTCTTCTCCCCTCCCCCAATTCTGTTTTTCTCGAGGAAATCCCCTTCCCCGAACTTTCTACCCCCTTTTCATAGAACTTTCATTGGGCAATGGTGTTTTCCTGTTAAGCTTGATTCATTTAGAGAAAGAGTCCTTCAGTGTTTTGCTGAGTATGACAGTAAGTGCTTCTCAATTGTGTTAAGTTTGGGGGAGGGTGTGGTTGGGGAGTGAAGCACAGCTTTAAAGAGTTATTTTTTTTATTTTGCAGAATATATAAGCCACTCCTGGCTTAGTGTTCAAGGAGATGACCTAGGAACATGTTTTACGTGCTATTTATCCAGGGAAGGCCCCATCCCAAGACTAGCCCCCTAGGCAGATCCAGGAGTCTACAGAGACTTTCTTTCTCACCCCTTACCTAGTTGGTCACAAGACAGACATTCTAATGTTCCATAGTGACACAGTGAAAATGTATATAATAATGATTATTTTGAAAACATTAGGCAGCAACATTCACAAACAATACACACACATACACATTTATATACACATATATAATGTACTTCACAAATAACATATATGTAAAATGTAAGGTTTTGAGTTTATATAATTACATTGTATAATATACATGCTATATGTAACATTATATATATGTACATGTACATTTGTTATATTTGATGTAAATGGGACAGCTAGGTGGCACAGTGAGTAGAGCACCGGTCCTGGAGTTAGGAGGATCTGAGTTCAAACCCAGCTTTAGACACTTACGCACACTTACTAGCTGTGTGACCTCGGGCAAGTCACTTAACCCCAATTGTCCTGTCTTCCCCCTTCAAAAAATATTTGATATAAACTCAATAACAAAACCTTACATTGCGTTCATGTGTGCGTGCGTGTGTCTGATTTCATTGATGTAAGTGGTTCCTGGTGGGGAAGCTCCATCTGCCCATTTTAGTACCTTCTCTGCAACTTGTAATTTTAAAAAGTTAAGGGCAGTGAGAGGTTAAATGACTTATGTGCCAGATTCGAACCCACTCTTTCCTGACTTTGAGACTTGCCTTCTACCTACTTTGCCATGCTACTCCTCCCCTCCATGCTCTTCTCTTCTGATCCCCTCTCTTTATCTTCCCTCCCTCTCTCTTTATATAATGTAACATAATGCAATATGTATACGTAATGCATATGTAACTAAATCACAAAACCTTAAGTTTATATTCCATTTCTGTGTGCAATGTTTCACTTGATTCTCCTGATAAATATGCAAGGTAGTCTAGGCAGATAGTATTTCTGTTTTATAGCTGCAGAAACTAAAGGTCAGAAAGGTTAAATGAACATTGCCATGTGAGGTAGGGGGTACATAAGTTTTCTCAGGATCTTTTGCATATCTTTTATGTTGACACTCACAGACCTTAATTTGAGTTGTGACCTAAAGTTGGAAACCTATAATACAAATCCCTAATAAATCTGTTTGTAATATACATTATGGCAATAAGTTCTATATATGCGCCTCAGTTTCCTCATCTATAAAATGACAGGGTAGGACTAGATGTGTATAAGAATTTATTAAATACTTACTTTATATCAGGCATGGTGATAAGATAAAGGTAAAAACATAGTCCCTACTTTCGTGCAACCATTCCAGTGGGAGGAGACAATATGTAAATAATGATGTGAGGACTGTCCCCCATGTATAGCATAGGGGTGTGGTGGTGTGGCTTAAAGGAGGCAGGATAGATATCTTTAGTCTCTTCTCCCCTACCCCTTCTCCAAGGGAGACTATTTCCTTCCAGGAGGGGAAGCAGGAGGTGGAGGGAGAAGTTTGTCCACTCTCTGCTCCCTTAAATATCTTTAGCCTAGGGGATGTGATTTTCATGTTCACATTAAACTTCTGATCACTGTTTATGGGAAAAGGAAGACCCCAAGTTTTATATCCAAAGCTTAACTCTCTTCCTACCAAACACTAGTTACACAATGAACACAAATAGCAATCAGCAGAGACCCATCTATCTGAATTTATAGTAAAACAGAAATTAGAGAAAATATACAGAGAAGAATATACACCAGACAATACAGAGTGAAGGAGCTCTTCCACTGGGAGTAATGTAACTCAGCTCATGAAGAGAGAGTTCTAGATCTCACACAAAGAGAAGTTTTCTGAATTCACTATAGCAAGCTGGGAATAGGGACATGATGGAAATTGTCAATTTCTTGGCTTTTCCCCAGAGTCTTTTCCTTCAGCAACCTCAAGTGGGGTTGGCATCTTCCATCTCTCTTAAAGCTGGAAGCTAGAAGTGACTGATGTAACACTGGAAGCCTGAAGAGACCCAAAGAGAGTTGGAGGTGAGGAGGAAGATCATTAGAAGTATGGGGGATACCCATTTTTTTTCTCTCTTTTGTATTTGTTGTTGGGTTGTGGGTTTTTTTTTTTGTTCTGTTTCTTCTTTCTCATGAGTCATTCCATTGGTCATGGTTCTTCTCCACAACTTGACTAGTGTGTAAATTAATTCAATGCCAAGTTATACATGGAAGTTATATGGGATTCCATGCCTTCTTGGGGAGGGGTGGGGAGGGAGGGAAGAAAATCTGGAACTCAAAATTATGTAGAACTGTTTGTTGCAAACTAAAAATAAAAAAAATAAATTAAAAAAAAGAAGTATGGGGGATAGACAGAGAAACAGAAATCATGTCTTTTTAAGTGTATTCAGTGTCAAAGGGATGTCCTTCAGAGAAACTCTCCAAGCTCACCTGGGGTAGTAGTGGTAGAAAGTGGTTATAGAAAAGAGAGGGACAGGTTGCGAAGGGCTTTGTACGCCAAACAGGATTTTATATTTGATCCTGGAGGTAACTGATTCTTTTTGGTTCTAAATCCTATGATTACTACTCACAGCATCAAATAACATTTGCTTTTATTTATCCTAAAACTGCCTTCCTTTCTAGTTGCGAAGTCCATTGCCTAGTTCTGGTGTAATCCCAATTTAAATAGCTCCTCCCATGGAGACCTTGGATACTGCTAACTTTGAGAGAGAAGAGAATCTTAGAGATTGACAGTTAGCTATCATAGCTGGAGAAGTATGTCTCAGGCAATGAGAAAGAATGAATAGAACTGTTATTCCTCTGACGATTAGTAGTAAAACTATCACTGAACAAGAATCTTTGATTGATTTGTACAGTTGTCATTTTTGAGAAACTTTGACATTCTGAGGTAAATTCCTAAGGGGGAACTGAGTTTGTCTTTCACTGTTTATGAAAAGTGAATTGAGATGTTATTCTTTGGAGAAAAGCAATTAATTGCCATTTCTAAAAAGTGAGTAAATTATTATCCTGAGAGGAACTGAGTTAACATCATTCTGAAGAGAACTGATTTTTTTTAGACTGTGATTTCAGTGTTTTGGAGGAGTTGACAGTAGGCAATGCATGAGAAAAATTTGAGTCAGCAACTTCTTCCTTTCTATGTTTTCCCAGAGCACAAAGGTGACTCTTTTTGGGTCTGTCCTCAGAGTTGCATTATTTAAGCATTCTTCTATTTTTCTGCATTATTGGTTATCAAATAACAAATCATACAGTTACTAACAGACATGTTCGTCTAAGCTTACAAGCTTTGGGGTTTGAGAATGAGAGAGGTGAGAAAATCTTCGAGAGAAGAGATTTCTCCAAGGCCCCTGGGATGGGGCTTTAGCTAGCTGATTAATTAGTGAGAGAGATTGAGATAATTTTAGTTCATATGCCTTAGATTGCCTTGGAATCCAGAAGATAAAGAATAAGGTAACAAGTGAATTGAAGATTGAGGTAGACTTAAGAACTTGGTATGCTCAATCTTAAAAGCTCCTGAGAGGTGTTGATTATATCCTATATCATGACACCCATGATACCCACCCCACCCACAGTAGGTTTACTACACTTATATTCTGGGATTTGGTGAATGTCATCTTATCTATTCCTCTACTGGTTTTATGACCATGACACTTTCCTTTTCAGCCATAATCTTTCTTGATTAGAAACCTTTATCGTTGTTGTTTATCCTACATGGCACTTTATCATTTCCTGGCCCTTTTTCTAGTTACTTTTTAGCTCCATCGTGTCTTTCTTATAAAGCAGAAACCACAACTGCACATGGTATTCTAGGTAACGATTTACTGTGATTTGGTATAAGGACAATATAATGGTTTGTGCTGTTTCCATTACTCTTTTGATGATGCTTGGCATTTTGTTGGAAGCTTTGAAGGAACAAAGTGAATGATTTTTAGCTCTTTCCTGAATTGTGATAGCTCAGGACCCATCATCTTTTAAGTGTAGTTTAAATTCTTCTTATTTAAGAATTAAATGATTACTTTGTACTTGTACACACTGCAGCTTATCTGTCACTTTCCTGCCTGCTTACATAGCCTTGTGACATATTTCTGCAATTTGTTCCAATTTCCTATCGTTTCACTGCCTGGAAGAATTCGACGGCATCTATCAATTGGAGATTTATTGTATGTTCTTTTACACTATTATAAAAAGTTTACTAGCATGCATAGTTCAGGGATTAGAGGCAGCATTAGGTAGAAAGAACACTGGATTGGGAGTTAGAGGACCTGGGTCCTGTAACAACAACATGGCTAGCAGCTGCTATAGGGGTATAAGACCCAACAAGACCAGCAACAAGAGCTGCCAGCATAGGTTCTTTAACCTATGCCAGCATAGGTTCTTAAATCTAATCTTCTAAGGAAAGCAACTTTAAGGGGTTAACAATCTCACTTTAATCAAAGATACATATATCATTTACTTAGTTCAAAGGGAAAAGCCAGCCCCTGAACTTCGGAGCAAATACAAATAGAAATTACAAACCCTCATTAGTTATGGAAAGTAGTATGCTTTTTCTGACTATTGGTGGTATTTCTGCTTGGCACAAATGAGTCAAAAGGTAGACTTAAGAACCTGGTTCTGACTATCTTGGATAGCTCTGTAGTGTGTGACAATTGTTCTTACTGCATCCTTCTGGTACCCTGTTCTTTTCTAGGCCCTTAACAAAATCTCCCTGCAGAGAAGCTCCTGTTCATGTACCAGGGTTTTCCTACGTCGCTCTCTCAGGATTTTTTGAGTTCTAGTTCCAGTTCCTCTATAAAACTTTAACCAGTTTTAACCAGTTTAACCAACCCTAATTACTCTCTCCCTCCTTTAACTCTCTTAATATATTGCACCACTTAATAAAGATACTTAATCTTATACTTGATTGCTTGTTATAGAACTCTACATGGACTAACCTAACAAAATTATAAGTTTCTGGTGGGTAATAAAAAAAAAAAGTTTGGAAGGCTTTTCTGCCCTTGTACCTTTTTTTCCTAATGCCTTTCAATTCAACAAATACCTATTATGGTTCCCTCTGCCTCCAAAGCTCTCCATTCTCTATCTATATGACTGTCAAAATTCTAGGCATCCTTTAAAGCCCAAATGAAATGCTGCCTCTTCCAGGAAATGTTTCCTCCCTCAAATTCTCACAACACTATGTTTTTACAGCACTTGTAATGTTTTACCTGGTATTAGTGTAGCCTACTGTGAATTCTGGGATGGGGTGTGTCTTCATTTTGGCTCCCACTCTCACTAGAATGTGGGCTTCCTAGGGCAAGACTTCCTTTCAGCATTCTAGGAATATTTCTGAAGGGTTTGGATGTCTCTCTAATTACATTGGCTTGAGCACCCATTTTGATGTTTTCTCCCCAATAACAATCACCCTAGTAACATTTAACCAATTAAAATCAATAAACTTTTACCAACGAATTTTTATAGAGAAGATATAATGAGAACTGAAGTACAAATTTTTCTCTCTCAACACATAGGTCCACTTTTCTGCTATATCAACACAGTCCCTGAGTAGTTGATACAAAGCATTCACCCAACCAAGTTTACTTCCAAAGGTGGCAAAACATGGATGAGTCATTGGGGTGCCTTTGATCCACTGCTATGCTGGGTCAATCAGGTAACTCTGGGTTTCATGCATCACTGACCTGGTCTGTCTATGAACTCTGGCATAGACTCCTATGGCTAGACCTCTGGCTGATTACTCTTTTTTACCTTTCAAAGCTCACAAGCTTATAGCTTAGTCTATTCCATTTCCAATACTCCTTCACCTAAGGTAGGAGAGAATAGGCACAGCAAACACAGAAGCAGCCTATGTGCTCATGGATTCATGTAGCTCTAAGAGGGGAGAACAGGCCACTCATGTTAGCTCTCTGTTTCCCAATCCAGAGTCTTATAGCAGTCCTTGCTTCCCCACTTACCATACTTAACCAGGTGTGAAAGAGAATTAGATTAAGCATTTGAATTTGTATTTGTATTGAGTTCTGGCTCAGAACAACAAACTTGCCTTGGGGTTGCATCACACCAAACATGTTATGCATATTCATAAAGGTTGGCTTTTCCTTGTCCAATCCATTGTTACATTAGTCATTCATCTTATCTCCCCTGTCAGACTATGGGCTCCTCAAGAGTAGGAGGTACACATAGTTAATGGTCAATAAGCATTTTTTGAATAAATGAATGACTTGAATCAGTGGTTACTTATTTGGCAATCTCAGCTTTCCTGGGAAACAAGCAAACAAGCCTTTGGTCAGCTAAAATAGATGACCCAAAAATTGAGGTGCTGTTGTGCATACTCATAAGAACCTCTTTCCTGACATCTCACCCCTGACCCAGCTTCCCTCACTTAGGATCTACTTACTCATATTCCACAAAACTCTAACAAATCTGTTTATCCTAGCCCATAATAGATTAGAAGCAGCAAATTAGAAGGTTGAAAGAGGATGCTAGAGGTAGCCATACTGACAACCTGACATTGAGTGAGGAGAAAGAAAAAACTATAAAAAGCAGTGACAAAATTTTTAAAAATCATGGCAACATGGTAGTTGGGGAATGTGAGTCACTAAGCATCTGGCAAACCATTCCATGTACCTCAAGTCATTCCAAAGCAAGTTCCTCAGCATTGGTAGCATTTGATCTAAGCTTGAATGACACCTGTCTAGGGTTGGATGAGATGACTTCTTATGTCTTTTTCAACAGAATGAGTGTAACCACAGTGTTTCAGGACAGGACATGAATGGTTCATGATGGTCATCAAGCAAAAGCTAAATTGTGCATATACCCTTTTGTTGAAGAAGGGAGGTAAAGATTTCTATTTCCTTTAAATACGCTGTCAAATCCATGATATTATTCATGTAGACACTTACTCCTACCAGTGTAGATCACTATCCAAGTAGGACTTTTTATACTGCACTATTCTTTTCCACTTTAACAAATCTATATTCTCATTGATGTGGGTACTCCATTACATGAAAGTTGCAATACATAATAAGAATTATAATCATGTATGTAGTTCTTAAGGTTTACAAAACACTTAATATATCTTATTGAAAGGTTACAACATTCTTCTGGGTGGGTGGTGCAGTGGTTAAAGTGCTGTGTCTGGTCAGGAAGACATGAGTTCAAATCTAGCCTCAGACAGTGACTAGCTGTGTGACTTTGGGCAAGTTACATAATCTTTGTTTGCCTCAGTTTCCTCGTTTTTAAAAGGGGTTGTTTTAAGGATCAAATGAGATAATAATTATAAAATACTTAGCTCAGTGCCTGGCAGAGAGTAAGTGCTATATAAATATATTTTTTTAAATCCTTGCAAAATATTTCCAACATCTCTAACAGAGACACAAAGGCTATAGGATCATAGGTTTTTAACCTGGAGTACTTTATTATTTTATTCTTTTCCAATTACATGTGAAAATATTTTTAACATTCTTTTTAAATGTAGGGGGCAGAATGCTGAGCCTGGAGTTCAAATCTGCCCTTAGATACTAGCTGTGTGACCCTGGGTAAATCACTTAACCTCTGCCTCAGTTTCCTCATCTGAAAAATAAGGATAATAATTGCACCTACTTCCTAGGGTTGTGAAGGTCAAATGAGATAATAATTGTAAAGTGATTACTCATACTCATAACGAACTCCCTTCTTATTAGAGTGCCTGGCACAAAATAAATACTATATAAATGTTAGCTATTATTAGCTATTATTGACTCAGCAGGTATGTCTTGGGGATTTGAGACTCAGAGAGGTTGCAACTTGTCTGTGGTCATTCGGCTAGTAAATGCCAGAGGTAGAATTTGAATACCTATCTTCCTGAGTCCAAGTCTAGCACTTTATAAACACTGTGCTTTATCATCATGAACTTTTGTCTAATGTCCTTTCATAAATTCTCCACATCAGTTCTACCCAACATCCTGGGAACATCCTTCTAGATCTCTTGGGATTTTGTGGGTTTTGTATTATTTATCTATTACTTATTTGCTCATCTCCTTTTTAATCGTACATCTCCTTACTGATGTTCTTAAAAATACTTCATAAATGCTTAAGTGTCTCACTATTAGCCTAGAGCAGTGGGTTTTAACCTTTTTTGGAGTCATGGATTCCTTTGGTAGTGTGGTGAAATCTATGGAACCCTTCTCAGAATAATGTTGTTAAATGAATAAAATAAAATTCATAGGTTTATAAAGGAAACTAATTATATTGAAATATAGTTAAGATATTTTTAAAAAATTCTCAGACTTCATGCTAAGAATTCTTGGTTTAAAGACAATAGAGTATGCAAATTCTTCTGTTTGGCATTGAAAACACATTATAGTATTGTTTCTGATGGCCTTCGTAGACTTATTATCATATTCTTTGGTCCAAACATATTTCTTCTCCAGACATCTCTCTTCTTCTGGGTGGGTGGTGAAGTGGATAAAGTGCTGTGTCTATGGTCACAAAGCCTATGATATATTCCCTCCTCATCTCCACATGTTGGAATCCCCAACTCCCTCCCAAGGTTAGCCGAAGATCCGTCTTCTATGAGAGGCCTTTCTTTTTTTTTAATCTTTTTTTTATCTTAGACAAATACTAAAACTTAAATACATAATAAGAAAAGAAAAAGAAACAAACATACCATAAACTTTCATATTAAACTTAAATATAAAATAAGGAAAAAATGTCATGTGCATAACAGAACACAGGAGAGGATTCAGAAGATATAGCAATAACTTTTCATTTCAAGAAAGCCTATATGTTAAATACTGGGCGTTATGTTGAAAGCTGTCCGTTTTTTCTCTGCTTCCTTGTAGGTTTTCTTTGGTTCTCTGCTATATACTTTTTGCTTTGTATTTCCTGCCCCCCTCCCCGCTTCCTTCCCTCTCCTACAATTAAACATGGATATATTTATATATAGATATTGACATATACATACCCATATACTTATACATACATACAAACATACATAAACATTTACTTTCCCTAAGAGATTCTACTCCTAATCTTTATTTTTATGTTTGTGCATATCTCTTTTTTCCTATCTCTCCTAACTCCTCTTTGACTTCTACCCACTACCCTGCCCTCCTGTTACTTAACCTACTCCCTGTCCAAAGATCCCTCCCTTATCCTCCCCTTGCCATAAATCAAAACATTCTTTTGTACACCTCTTTGACCTATTCCCTCACCCTCCCCTCTAAAGATCCCTCTTATCCTCCCAAGAATCCCTCCCTTATCCTCCCATTCCTGTTGATCTAAACACCCTTCTATATCCTCTTTCTAACCTATTCTTTCACCCTTCCCTCTAAAGATCCCTCCTTCATCCTCTTCCTCACATCTCCTTAGAGTTTTATTTCTTTTAAATTTAGAAGACCTTTATACTCTTCTAGATGTATATTTTTCTCTCTTGAACCCAGTCCCAATGAAAGTAGGTTTCCAGAACTAATAGCCTCCTTCACCATCTAATTCCTCTGTATTGGTTCTTCCTCTTGCACCTCATTTGTATAAGATAATTAATCTTTTAGCTTTACTTGAACGGTTTAACTTTTTGAAGTCACATCATACTCAAATGTACCCCAATCTTTCTTTTAAGCTACCTAATTACTAATAGCAATCTTAGACATACCGTATTTCCCCATGTATAAAATTCACCTTTTTTCGAAAAATTTGGGGTCTAAAAACTGGGTGCGTCTTATACAGCCATTGTAGATTTTTTTCCTTGCATTTCCTGCTTTTTTGCACTTGTTGTCTTTGCGCTCGTTGTCTCTCATTTGTTACTGGTATATTAGGTTATGTTTTGCCACGTTCTGCCCAGAAATGGCTCAGAAAAGATTTTTGTACAGTGCTGAATTCAAGTTAAAAGTGACCCATTTTGCAAAAGTGAATGGAAATTGTGCTGCTGAACATAAGTTTGGTCTTCCTCCAACTGAGAAAACAATCCAAGACTGGCTATGGGAAGAAGAAACCCTACTGAAAATGCCATGGCAGAAGAAGGCCATGAGAGGCAAGTCGGCAAAATGATTTAGAGAGGGAAATGAAGATATGGATTGAAGAGCAAAGGGCAATTGGATTTCGTGTGTCTACAAAGATGGTTCAGCATGAGGCAAGAAGAATTGCTGATCAAAAAAAAGTTACTGATTTCAAAGGAGACACAATTGGTGCTTCAGGTTCATGAAACGAAATGGACTAAGCATGTGTACACGCACCAGACTTGCCCAAAAGATGCCTGAAACTATGAGCAGATGAATAAAACATGAGTTCAATAACTTTATGTAATACATTTTTTTCAAATTTCAGGCCCCAAAATTAAGGTGCGTCTTATACATGGGAGCGTCTTATACGTGGGGAAATGCGGTAGGTTTTACATTTTTACATACATAAAAAGTAAACAATATCATTATTGAGTCTCTTCTAATTGGTTATTGGTTTGTACCTTATATTTCTCTTGGATCTTGTATGTCAGATCTTCTATTAAGTTCAGTTGCTTTTTTTTTTAAAGTCCTGAAAGTCTGGCAATTCATTAAATATCCTTTTTTTCCATTCAGAATTATGCTTAGCTTTGCTGGGTATGTTTTCAGCCAGAAGCCCAGTTCTTTTGCTCTTTAACATATAGTTTTTCAAGACCTGTGATCTTTTAGTGTCCTCACTGCTAGGTCTTGTGTGATTCTAATTGTGTACTACCACATGTAAACTGTTTTTTTCTTGCTGCTTGTAATATTTTGTCCTTAAGCTGGGGGTTTCAGAATTTGACAATAATATTCCTGTGAGTTTTCCTAATAGGATCTCTTTCAAGTGGTTATCGGTGGATTTTTTTTTTATTTCTACTTTCCTCTCTTGTTCAGGACAATTTAAAAAAATTATTTCTTGTATTATTGTATCAAGATTCTTTTTTTGATTATAGCTTTCAGGTAGTCTGATTATTGTTATGTTTTCTCTTCTTGATCTGTTCTCCAGATGAGTTGTTTTTCTTATGAGATGTTTCACATTCTCTTCTATTTTTTCATTCTTCATGTTTTCCTTTTTATTTCTTGATCTCTTATAACTTCACTGGCTTCCCCTTGCCCAATTCTGATTTTCAAAGAGTCATTTTCTTCCTTAAGATTCTGGATCTCTCTTTCTAATTGGTTGACTTTTTATAATTTTTTTCTTGTATTATTCTTTTCTTTTTAGTTTTTCCTCAATCTCTTTCATTTGATTTTTAAAGTCTTTTTAAAGTTCTTCAATGAATTCTTTTTGGGCAGGTGACCATTTGACATTACTCTTTGGGGCAGAAGATAATTTCTTTGCTTTAGTATCCTCTGAAGATGAGTCTTCTCATATTCCCATAGTAGCTCTCTATGGTTGGATTTTTTTCTTCTTTGCCTGTGCTTTTTTTTTTTGTAATTTTTTATAATCACCTCTACTCCTGGGGTATGAAGGATGGTTTCTCTGGCCTCAGATCCTCTTCAGTTGTCCCCTCTGACCTTGAATTCAAACCAAGATCTCCAGCCTCCTGTAAGTGTCCACAGCCAGCGGCTTCCCACTCCCATTGCTTTCTACACTCATTCAGCCTGTGCTTGTTCCTTCTTGTCCCTTACCACATCTCCATGGCACAGATGGGTCTGGCATTCCTTGTCAGCACAGGTTCCCTAGATCTTTCTCACCCCACTCAGATGCCCAATTCTCCTCACTATCTCAGGAGTAAAAGTTCCTGTGGCTGGGGCAGAGGCAGAGGCAGAGGCAGACTCACAACCCACCTAACCCCAGGGCTTGTGTGGTCCCTAGCCTGGAGGTATTTACTCTTCACAGGGGTACTGGGATTTTTCTTCAGATCTTCTCCAATTTCTGTTCTGCCCCCACTCTTATTTATTTTCACCCTCTGTATTAATTGTGAAGTGCTATTTTATCTCTTTTGTGGAGGAAAATCTTGAGAGCTTGCAATTTTCTGATCTACTCCACCATTTACCCAGAATCATCTCCTAAGAGGCCTTTTTTAATGCCCCTAGTTAATTATGTCTCCCTGAAATTATTTTGTATTTCCTTTTTATATATTTTCTATTTGTTTACATGTATACATATTGTTTTTCTCAATAGGATGTAAAATACTTGAGGGAAGACTTTCATTTTTGTGTTTGTATTCCTAGTACATGGGGTCATACCCATGGGAGGCTGGCTCCCAAAGAAGGTTAGGGGAATGCAGGGCCTCCAAAGCCAGTGCTT
>CM053625.1:161084946-161101173 GCA_028646595.1 Phalanger gymnotis | reverse complement strand
CAAGGTATGAGAGATTCTCTAAGTAGAAAACAACAAGAAATTTATTTAGGCCCCACCGCAGCTGATCCATGAACTAGCCTCCCCATTCCGACATCTTGACAAAAAGACTCCAGGCCCAGAAAGCCCACCTCACAAGAGTAACCAGGAGGCCACAGAAAAACAAGATAGTATTTAGCCAAATCATTTTTACTGGCCTCAAGTTCCTGCTCGCACTCCTGGGTCTACACATGGGTCAGCCCTGCTTCCGCAGCTTCCTGCTTCCACAGCTTCCGCTTCCACTGTAGTTGTCTCTTGGCTCATCTTTCCTCGCAGCCTAGCTTCTGGCATTCTCAAGCCCCGCCTCAACGACCAGAGACCATTGATTCCCCAGTTGGCCCCTCTTAAGTCATTAATCTACACCCACACAGGTTTCACACCTGATAGGGCTTTGGGCCTGGGGCTTAGCACTTAACAGCTGAAACTACTTCCACTCAAAAGAAACAAAAGCCATGCTAAGGAGACAATTTTGCTTAACAACACACATGGGAACTAGTATGTAGCACATTGCCTACTACATGATAGGTGCTTAATAAATGCTTCTTCTTGATTGATTCTTAACTGTAATTCTTTGGCCCTTAAGCCTCTGTCCTTGACCCAGTGCTCATGCCCCAGACAAGACCTTCCCTCTACTCCTTACTTCCTCAGCCTAGTACTATTACCTCCTATCTCTTGACTAGACAACCCCAGCCATATCTTAACTTGCTTCTCCCTACTATGAGGTCTATTTCTCCAGCCTCAGAGGACCCAATGTTACCTGCCATAAGGTTGGACCTTAAGAGAGGATCATTAACAGACTAATCACCTATTTCTCTTGAATGACCTCTCTCCAACCACTGATAAATCACCTAGATTTATTCCTCAATGGTTAGAGGAGTTGTACCTCTTCATATTATTCTTATCGCAATGATTCTAAACCTCGGATCCTCAAAGTACAAACCCTATACGTTCTCCAACCATTGACTCCCTCATCCCCATCCTCCTCAACCATATTCTCCTAAAGTCTGACTGCAGATCTGTTTATCTCTTCCATTGTGTTCTCTATAATGCCTACTCCATAATTAACAAACTTTTACCTTAAAGTCCTGTCCTTTTTTACTTCTATTTTTTGGCCCTCACTAAGATATGGTTCCTCTACGAGGATATTGTTTCCCTTGTTGCCTTTTCTAATACTGACTACATTTTTTCTTAAACACTCTTGTATTCATAGAATATGGTAGAGGCCCCAGAATATTCTTTGTTCCCCATGGCTACTTCCTTACTATCCCTCTACCTTCACCATTCAACAGTCTCTTTTTTAAGATTCATGCTATCCACATTTTATTGCCCAATCTTGATGACCATTGTCTATCAAGACCCCAGGCCATTTTTCTTCCTTTCTCAATGAGTTTAGTGATTGGCTATGGTTTTTCTCTTCATCTCAGCTCCTACTATCATATTAGGGTACTTCAATATATACTTCCTGATTCTCCCTCAATTACCTTTATTTCCCAATTTCTCAATCTACTCAGTTCCTACGCTCTACTCCTCTGCTCCACTTCAGCTACACAGAGAGATGATTATGCCCTTGACCCAGCCATCACCCACAAGCATATTTCATGTTGATGAATTCCAAAATTCCTTTATTTGATCACAACTTTTTATCATTCCGTTTTTTCTTATTTCTTACAACCCTCTAATACTGTTTTTCATTCTCACTTCGCCATCTAGTCCTTCCCTTTTCATCACCCATATGCTGGCTACACTATCCTCCCTTTACTATCTTGACCCCCTAGTGAATTAGTTCAAATTTATACTATCTCTACCTAGTCAAATAAATCATACCTAGTCAAACCCTAACCTTGGATTACTTACCTATCTGCCTCCTTTACCCTTATTTACATGTGGCTAAATAGAGCAGGAGAAAATCACAAAAAAGCATGCTGATTGCATCCCCTACAAATTTATACTTCACAATCTCAACTGGGCCCTCACCACAGAAAAGCAACCAATTTATAACTTGAACAGGTTCACTATCTTGCTCACTACAAAAGCTATTCAATTTTTTTTTATCCCTTCTCAGGTGTCCCACTGTAAATACTTCTTCTACCCTCCAGCCAAAAAAATTTCACCAAAACATACTTTACTAAAAAAAAAAAAATGAGATGTTCACTGAGAGCTTCCTCCTCTTCCTTCCTCCTTATCTCACATCACTCAGACACTTTTCCCTATCAACTGCTCCTCTACCCCACCACACATGAAGATATGATCCTTCTCCTTGGCAAGGCAAAGCCTCATTAAGTAGACTCTTGATGCCATCCCTTCCTTGTTTTCTTCAAGAGACCACCCCCAACTAACACCCTACTGTCTCTAAAATCTTCACATCTCCCTCTATATACTGCCTCCTTCACTGATGACTATAAGCCCACATATTTCTCCCTCATCTTTAAAAAATACTTCATCTGTCAATCCTCATTAGCTACTGGTCTATTTTTCTCTTCTTTTTGGCTAAACTTGAGAAAGACATCTACACTTGGCACCTTTTTCCTTTCTTTCCATTCACCTGTAAACCCTCTGCAAGCTGGCTCTGGACCCCATTATTTAACTGAAACTGATCTCTCTGAAGTCACCAATGATCTCTTTATTGTGAAATATAAAAAAATCCTGGTCCTTCTTGACCTCTCTGCAGTCTTTGATACTGTTGATGAGATGACTTTTTCCTTGTGGATTACTCTTTTTTTGTCTAGGTTTTCATGTTACTGTTCTCTTGTGATTCTCCTCCCACCTGTCTTTTCCTTCATCTCCTTTGCTTCATTTTCATCCAGGTCATACCCACTAAGTCTGGACATCCCTCAGGTCTCTGTCCTGAGCCCTCTTCTCATTTTATTCTATACTTCCATGCTTGATGATTATTACATCGCTTCCTATGGGTTCAAATATAATATCTAAGCGAATGATTTCCAAATATATGTATCCATCCATAGTCTATCTCTTGAGCTCCAGTTCTTCATAACCAGATAAGGACAGATTTGGACACCAGAAATTGGATGTTCTATAGGCACTTCAAACCCTAAATGTCCAAAACAAAACTCACTCATTTCCCCCCCACCCCAACCCTCTTCCCTTTGCAACCTCCGTTTTTACTTTCAAGGCCACTACCATCCTCCCAGAATCTAAACCTTGGTGTTATCCTACACTACCCACTCTCACTGACCCCACATATCTAATATGTTGCCAAATCTTGTTTTTACTGTTACACTATCCCTTCCATATATCCTCTTTTCTCCACTCACACAGCTACCACCCTTGTACAAACCCTCATCATTTCCTGCCTAGACTATTATTACTTTAGCCTTCCACCTGAATCAGGTCTCTCCTTGCTCTAATGCATCTTTTACTCAGTTGCTAATGTGATTTTCCTAAAACACATTTGTTATCCCTGTATTCGATAAACTCATGTGCCTCCCTTTTATCTCCAGGATCAAATGTAAAATCCTCTGTGGGCATTTAAGGTCATTCACAACAAAAATAGGAAGACCTTTTTTTTACCTTTCCAGTCTTCTCACATCTCCCTTCCCTCTTTGCACCCTCTTCTAGCTACACCGGTCTACTTGCTGATCCTCCACATGCTTTTGTCACTCTACTGACTTCATGCATTTTTCATCAGAAATGCCTAGAATACTTTTCCTCCTCACTTCCAATTCCTAGGTTTCCTGACTTGAAAACTCAGCTCAAATCTCCCCTTCTACAGGAGGCCATTCCTACCTTTCTATTAGTAGTCTCTTCCCTTTGAGAGATTATTTTCCATTTATACTCTATATATCATGTATGTACATAGTTATTTACATGTTGTTTCTTCCATCAGAAGTGGGCTCCTTTAGAGATAGGGCTTTGTTGTTTGTTGCCTTTCTTTCTATCTCCAGTACTTAGCATGGTGCCTGGCACATATTAAATACTTAATAGAGGTGTATTACCCATTCTGGATCAATGCCTTATTGTGGTAGGGAGGTTTGCTTAGGCCCATGAAACTATGAGCATGGAAGATTATTTAAGATGGACAGGTCATAGTCGAGAGTTCTGACAAAAGGTAATACATTAGAGAAGGAAATAGCAAATCACTCCAGTATCTTTGCCAAGAAAACCCCCTGGGAAATATGAAAACGATAAGAGATTATGACATTGGAAGATGAGTCCTTCAGGTCAGAAGGTATCTAACATGTTACTGGAGAAGAGAGTAAGACAACTAAAGTAGCTCCAGAAAGAAAGAAGCAGCTGGGCCAAAGCTGTAAGGAAGCTCAACTGTGGATGTGTCTGATGATGAAAGGAATCTGATGCTGTAAAGATCAATACTGCATAGCAACTTGGAATGTAAGATCTATGATCCAAGGTAAGCTGGATGTGGTCAAACAGGAGATGGAAAGATTAAGCACCAACATCCTGGGTGTCAGTGAACTTAAATGGACAGGAATGGGAGAATTTAATTCAGGTAATCATTGTATTACATACATACAGAATCCAGTATAAGAAATGGAGAAACCCTCGTAATTGATAAAAGGGTGAGAAAAGCAGTACTGGGGTATAATCTAAAAAATGACAATGCTATCTGTTCAAAACCAAGGCAAACCATTCAGCATCAAAGTAACACAAGTCTAAGCTCCAAGCACTGAAGAGGCCAAAGTTGCTCAATTCCATGAAGACCTACAACATCTTCTAGAAAGAACATTAAAAAATGTCATATTCGTCATAGGGGATTGGAATGCTAAAATAGGAAATCAAAAGATAACTGGAATAAGAGTCAAGTTTGGCCTTGGAATACAAAATGAAGTAGGGCAGAAACTAATAGAGTTTTGTCAAGATAACTAACTCACTGGTCACAGCAAATACTCTTTTTCAACAACCCAAAAGGTGACTCTACACAAGAACATCACCAGATGATCAATTTCGAAATCAGTTTGATTACATACTTTGCAGGTAAAGGTAGAGGAACTGTATACAGTCAGTGAAAAGAAGATCTGGAGCTGACTGTGGTTCAGATCATGAGTTTTTTACTGCAAAATTCAGACTTAAATTGAAATAAATAGGGAAAATCATCAGACCATATATGTACAACCCAAATAACATCACTTATGAATATGAAATGGAGGTGATAAATAGATTTAAGGGATTAGATCTGGTAGAGTGCCTGAAGAACTATGGACAGAGGTTTGCAATATTATATAGGAAGTAGCAACAAAAGAGATTCCAAAGAAAAAGATCAAGAAAGGAAAATGGCTGTCTGATTGAGACTTAACAAATAGTTGAGGAAAGAAGGAAAGTGAAAGGTAAAGGAGAAAGGGAAAGATATATACAACTGAATGAATGCAGAATTCCAGAGAATAGCAAGGAGAAATAAGAAAGTTTTATTAAATGAGCAATGCAAAGAAATAGAAGACAATTGGATGGGAAAGACGAGATCTCTTCAAGAAAATTAGAGGTATCAAGGGAATATTTCATGCAAAAATGGGCATTATAAAAGATAAAAATGGTAGGGACTTAACAGGAGTAGAAGGGCTAAAAAAGGAATGGCAAGAATATACAGAAGAACTATACAAGGAAGATTTTTAACATCACCGATAACCACAATAGTGTGGTTATTGATCTAGAGCCGTATATCCTGCAGAATTAAGTCAAGTGGGCCTTAGGAAGCATTGTAAGCAATAAGGCTCTAGCGGAGATGGCTGAGTTCCAGCTGGGGTATTTAAAATCCTACAAGATGTACTTCGGTCAATATGCTAGCAAATTTGAAAAACTTAACAGTGGCTACTGGATTGAAAAAGATCAGTTTATATCGCAATCCTAAAGAAGGGCAATGCCAAGGAATGTTCAAATTACCAAACAGTTACATTCATTTCACATATCAGCAAGGTTATACTTAAGATTCTGCAAGCTATGCTTCAGCAATATGTGAACTGAGAATTACCATAAGTGTAGGCTGGTTTTCAAAGAGGCAGGGGAACCAAATTGCCAACATTCATTGGATTATGGAGAAAACAAGGCAATTTCAGAAAAAAATCTACTTCTGCTTCATTGACTACACTAAAACCTTTGAAAGTGTGGCTCGCCACAAAATGTGTCAAGTCCTCAAAGAGATGGGAGTATCATATCATCTTCTTTGTCTCCTGAGGAACCTGTGTGCAGGTCAAGAAGCAACAGTTTAAACAAAACATGGAACAACAGATTGGTTTAAGATTGGGAAAGAGTACAAAAATGCTGTACCTTGTCACCTTACTTATTTAACTTATAAGCAGAGTACATATTATGTGAAATGCCGGTCTATATGAATCAAATGCCACAATTAAGGTTGCCAAGAGAAAGAGCAACAATCTCAGATATGTAGATGATACTGCTCTGATGGCAGAAAGTGAAGAATGAAGAAGTCTACTGATGAAGGTGAAAGAGGAGAGAGCGTAAAAGCTGGCTTGAAACTTAACATAAAAAAACACCCTAAGATCTTGGCAATTGTTCCCATCATTCCTCACAAATAAAGGGAGAAGAAACAGAAGCAGTGTCAGATTTTATTATTCTTCAGCTCAAAGATCACTGCAGACAGCAACTGTAGTCATGAAATTAAAAGATGCTTGCTCATTGGAAGGAAAATGATGGCAAATTTGAACAGCTTACTAAAAAGCACAGATATCGCCATTGCCAACAAAGGTCCATATAGTCAAAGCTATGGTTTTTTCCAGTAGCAGTATATGTTGGCTTATAAGGAAAGCTAAGTACCATAGAATCGGCAAGATTTCGAGAGTCCTCTGGATAGCAAGTAGATCACTTAAAAGTGTCCACAAAGTTTTGCCTTGGGGAAACCCGGACTGTGAAGAGAGGGATCTGGCTTTTTAAAAGTTGTAGTTTTTTACTTGTTATGTGCCTATGCCAGAAACCTCAGGAAAATCAGTTAAAGCTTAGGCTTGGCTCACATGTACAGTCTCTCCAAAAGGGATCAGACAGTTACTAAATGTACAATGTTGCTTAGTTAGAGGACAGCCATTTATTTCCTCTTCACAAAAGAAATGCTCAAAATACAAAACTCATAAATGTACAGGTCAGAGACTTAAGATGCTATAGTAACTCATTAAAATATGATACAGTAACTCATAACTCCTATTCTACTCTCTCAGGAGGTTGGTACTGAAAACATTAAACCATGAAAAAATTTTGTGGAACAGCTAAACAATCATTTAATCTTCACCTTGGCTCTGCCCTCTTTGAACGGTTTCTTAAAGGTACAGTTCTCTAGCAAAACAAGCCAGGGCTTGAGTTTTGACTCTTGTTGGTGGTCACCTTCTCTGAGAAAGAAATAGTTACAGAAAACTCCTGCTTCTCATCAGCTTCAACTATGAGATGCAAGATCTCTTGACCTGTCAGCCTCATGAGGATGCCTCCAAACCTGGAAATGTCCATTTCAGGATTACTGTTTGGTCACATGCTAAAGCAATGAACTTTTTGCAAAAGAGGCAGCCAAGGCCTTGAGATTCCCACCAGGCTCCATTAGACAAACACATGCTCTAACTTCAATGAAACAAGAGACTATGAAAAGTTGGAGGCAGGAATGTACCCCTTTTTCTCTTGTGAGAAGAGGAAGCCTCACATAACATGCCATTCTTAGCAAACTGGAAAAGCAGTGCTCCAGAGGGCAGTTACTTCTTTTAAGGTTTGTTGAGGGGGTAGCTCTTTCTGGCTCAGCGGTCAATTCTCTCTGGAAGCGCATGTCTCTCCTTGCTGCCACCAGTGGGACCAAAGTATTGTTAGATGATCCCTGAGCCCAGATTTCCTCCATGCTAAACCAGAGCATAAGTGGCCCACTAAAAGTGTCCAGGGCAATTCAGCTCAATTTTATGCATAGTCTAAAGGGGGCGTGCTCTAGCTAGAGCATAAAGGTAAGGGAAGTTTCATGAATATAAAAGTATATAGAGAGGCAAACTAGACCTGTGATTTCATAGGCATAAGGAAAACACCCTGGGTGAGAAAATTCCCTCTTATCAATTCAGTTCAGTATCTCCTCTGTAACTTATAATCTCTTTTAAGAGAGTGGCCTAGTACACTGAGAGATGAAGTTACTTGCCCTGGGTCATATAGCCACTTGAATGCTGGTCTTCCATGGCTTGAAGGCTGGGCCACATTGTTTCATGTTTATATGACTATAATACAACAAATAATATGTATATTTTAAAACCACAACCTAGTGTGTTTTAAAGGAATTAAGCTTCAATTATCGGAAAAAGTCACCTCTTCTAGTCCACGTGAAGATAAAAATGACCTCAGGCACATGGATGTATCATCCTTCCAACAGTAATGACATTTATATAATAGCACGGTGGCTTCACAAAAGACATTATTAGCTCTTCACAAAAGACATTATTAGCTCCTCACAACCAACTAGGGAGGTGGGTAATTAGTCCTACTTCACAGGTGAGGAAACTAAGGGTCAAAGTGGTTAAGTGTCTGGCCCAGTACACAGGAAATCCAAGTCTTGGGATCCATCCACGAGACCTCTCCGCCTCCTCTTCGACACGTACAGGTAGAAATAAGCCTCTTCACGGGATGAAATTCTCCTCCCACCTTTGGGGCAGGCTGTCTTGAGCTCCCACTAGCAAGGGGCTGGTATCCGCAAGGATGTACCGTTTCCAGGTGGCATTTTTTGTTCTAAGGGCCTGGAGAATGGCCTGAGAAGAAACTTCTCCGGGGGCCCCAGCTCCCGACCCCCGAGACGTCCCGCAGCAGGCTGAGCTCTGCAGGGATTGAAGGGGGAAGGGCTCGAACAAACCGTAGTCAATCTCCTCGCGCGAGGCCCCGCCCCCGCCCCGTGCCTGTTCTCGCGCGGGCGAGGCGGTGAGCCGCGCGCGCCGTCGTCACCCCCTCCCTGCTGCGCGCCTCCATCCCCCCAACACCCTTACCCCTCCCCTCCCGCTCGGGTGCGCGCTCCGGGCTAGGGAAAGCGGCGCTAGCCTGGCGGCTGCTCACGTTCAGGCGCGGGGGTGGCTCCGGGGCCTGAGCGGGCGGTGCTGCTGCTGCCGCCGCCGCCGCGGGCAGCGGACAGAGGAGGAGGAAGAAGAAGAGGAGGAGGAGGCTCCCGTTGCTGCAGCAGCTGCCGCCGGAGACCCCAGGCCCCCAACCCCGGGAAGTGAGTACTACAGGGGGGCGGCGGCGGCGGAGGAGGCCGATAGAGTGGGGTGAGGGCAGCCTGCTGCGCCCCCGAGGGAAGGCAGCTCGGTAGCCTGGCAGCCTGCTGGGGTCCCTGCGGGCGCGAGGTCCGGTCCGGGAGCTAGCGGACCCCGGAGCCCGCCTGGGCCAGCCCCCAGCGGGGGGGCTCAGTGCCGCGCGGGAGAGGCGCTGCTGTTAGTGCCGGGGACCCCCGGTCCGCACCGGGGCCCGAGGGGGAGGGGTGCCCAGCGGTGCCCCGGGAGAGCGTGCGGGGCCGGGACCGGGCTGGTGCTAACTGCGGCGTGCCATGCCAGAAAGGCAGGACCTCGGGTGCCCGGTGCAGCTGCCGAGTCGCTGAGCGGAGCTGACTATGGGGCTGGAGGGGGAGCGATCTGAGGGCAGACTGCAATATATGCTCAGCCTCGAGAAAGGGGAAGGTCCCTTCCTTTCCCACCCTCTCCATCTCTCCTGCCCACCCCGTGCCGGATTTGCAGCTGCTCTTCGCCACTCGAGAGCGCGGTGGCGCCAGGGACTCCATGGCGCATTCGGTCCGGGAGCGTTGATGAGCCGGGCTGATGTAGACTGGAGGAAGCAGCTTCGAAAGAAGACAATCTGCAGCAAGTGCTGAAGGGGTGAATGGGGCAGGTCCTGGCAGAGGGCACGTGAAGGAGGCAGGCCCTGGCAGAGGAAGTGGTTATCGGTCATCGAGTCTTGAGAGAAAACCAGAGACTTGCAGTTAGAGTGACCCGGAGTTCTGAGCCCCTAAAAGGAAAATAGCTGTGGGGTTCGAGATCAGGTGTATGCCTCATTGTTAAGTTCCTTACTCTAGCCTTGGAATCAGGCCCTCTGGCATGATCATTAACAATATTTATTGAATGCTTACTGTAGGTATAATGCACACAGTGCTAGGTAGGCATTTTTAAAGGCCTCTTGAAGGGACAGTAGTCCCTTTGGGGAGACAAGAAACATACTTAAAGATGAACAATAAAGTGGCAGTGAGCTTTGTCATTCATAACTTAGTTTTAGCCTGCTGAACGCCTTTGCTCCTTTACTTTATCTGAACATTTGGTGCTTAAATGGCTTGTTTGTGGGAGAAAAGCACAAGGGTCAAATGAATAGCTGAGTGCAGTTTTGGGCTATCTTGGAAGATCTCAAATTCAATACTTAGAAAATTGGTAAGAAACAAGAGCCATGATTTAACTGCTCAATTAGCTACCTTTTATTTAGGGTGAGTGGTGCAGAATTGCCACCCCAGATTAAGGTGGACATATGGACTTCCTACATGGAGGGTCATTCCAACCATGTCAACACAGGTCTAACTCAGTGTGAACATTTCAAAACAGTGGTTACTACTATGGGATACACTGTTTTCCTGTTTGCATCATGACACTTTCAAGTGATTATCTGTAAGCTGTATCAAAGGAGTTTGTTTCTTTAGATTCTTAGAATGATCATATCTTTCCTTCCAGCAAGTAATATGCTAGTTTCATGTTGTTGGAGTATATAGGTACTTTTTCTTAAAGACCCGTGGCCTTTCAGTTTTATCATGACATCTATGATAGAAAAGTTACATGTTTTTACTGTTGGTGGATTGTGAAGATTGGGATTCTTCTACCTGTTCTGTTTCTTAGTTGAATTTAGGGGTCTCAAGTTCCAGGCAGTTGTTTGAGTTGCATTGGGTTGCACTGCCTGTTGGGTTACTTTGTCTGCCAAATTAAAACTTGACCTTTTATGAGTTCTGAGAGAATTGTTATTGGTGGAATTGGCCTTTAGAGTATAGTGTACTCTAGATAATACTGACAGATTTCAAAAGATCAGAGTAGTTCCTCAGTCTGCGAACATTTATTTAAGTAAAACACATACCATATGCCAAGCACTGTGCTAAGCACTGGGGCTACAAAGAAAGGCAAAAAAACAATAGATCTTGGGATACAAAGAAAGGCATAAACAATGATAGTAATAAACCCTACTGTTTGTGCTTTAGTGCTATTAAATTGAATATTTTAAATAGTTCTCATGAAATTTGCTTGGGGAATAGATGCTGGCAGCGTATTCTTGTTAACTGTTCTAAACATGGTTTGTAAATTCTAGACATTTAATATATACTGCTTCCACAGGGAGTAAAAATTTTCTGTTATGTGTGTGCTGCTGCTCCTGAGAAACACAGTTCCTACTGGTAAAGGAGCTTTAGATGTCAACTTAGCCAGCATTTAATATATGCCTACTATGTGCCAGGTGGGGGGGGGGTGATATAAATGCAAAAATGAATTACTTCAAGGGATTACATTAACTAGGTGTGAAGTTACACCATACTTATAGGTAAGTAAATACAACATAGATACAAAATGTTGGGGTTAGGGGAACTTAACAAACTAACCACTGGGGGAATTAGGAGGGGCCACTTGAAGGTGGGAACAGTTGAGTTGAATCTTGAAAGGAAGTGAGGGAAGTTTCAAGAGTCAGAAGTAAGGAGGGAGAACAAGACCTGACAATTGATTAGATGGGGGTGGGGGGAGGGAGGAGAGTGAAGAGGTAAGGATGACTTCCAGGTTGGGAACCTGGGTGAATGGAAGAATGGTGGTGCCCTTGACAGAATTAGGGAAGTTTGGAGGAAAGATAATCAGCTCTGTTCTGGACATGTTGAGATTGAGATGCCTGTGGAACATTCAGATAAAAATCTCCAACAGGTAGATGAAGATGTGGGACTGGAACTTAGGGGAGACATGAGAACTATATGTGTAGAATTGGGAATCATCTGCATAGAGATGACTATTCAATCAATGGGAGTTGGTAAGATCACTGAAAATAATTTTTCTTAGGCATTGCACCTTGTTAGTAGTTGTACCAGGTAATAGTCATAAACTGTGAAAGGACTTTAGAAGATATCTAGCGCAGTCTCCTGATTTTAGAAGGTAAAGGTAAGGAAATTAAGTTGCAGAAAAAATTAATCATAAAGTGGAATCACTACAAGAAGAACCCAGGTCTCCTCTCAGTTCTTTGGTGCCCTCTTCAACACACAAAAACAGTATGCATGCAACCTTTGAGCACATATGATATGAAATTCACAGCCTATTTATTGGTTTGAGGGTTCAGAGGATGGAAAAGATGTCATTAGAGAAATTTATGATGTGAAATGATTGAGAGTAAGGGGTAACTAATGAACCACAGTGCTCCATTGATACTCCACGAAGTGTTAAGAGATCTACAGAAAGGCTTCCAGCATTATGGGTAGATGTAAAGAAAATAGTTGCACAGTATAAGAGGGGAGGCATGATTTACCATCATTGTAAGTAATAGCCTTATCGATGAGATAACAGATTAACTGAAGTATTCAAAATTCAAAGCTTTGATTTTGCAGAAATACAGATAACTGAGCAGCAGGTACATGGCACATGACCTATTTGTCTTCGTTATCTACAAAAATTTTACTTAAATTAGCAGTTAGTATTTTAATTTCTAACTTCTACTTAGAAACATAATATGCAAGTCAAAGTCAAGTTCAAAATACCACCTATGTATAAGTACCCTTTTCATTGAACTTTATGTCATCAGAGTTTAATCAGCACCCCCCCCCTTTTCTCAGTTGCACTTAGCTTGTTCAGTCTTGCTCCTATTTACTTATCATGCCTTTAATTGATTTCTTAACACCTTCTTTTTAAAGGAATAACCCTTGCTCTAACTTTCCCTTCTGGGGAGAGATTTTTTTTAGTGTTTATTCAATCTAGGATCTTATCGCCATTTTATTACTTGGCCCTTGCTAATCTTTTGCAGCTTTTTTCCAGGGACAGTTCTTAAAGGTACCAAGTTTTTTATTCCAGATCAAAACACCCAAACACAGCAATTTTTAAACAAACTTAATAGTGATTTATTTATACCTTCCAAACTGAGGGTTGAAGAAGTTGTTTGTCCTTTGTTTTGAAGATGAATGACATCATGGGGTAATGTCTTGGCTCATTCATGAATTGGATTTAAGTGAGGAAGAGTTGTTCAAAGTGGTCAACCTCACTGTCTTCTAGAGTCATTGAAGTCCAGCATCAAGACAAAAGTCTGGATGTCTGGCAGTGACCCAGAATGCAATAGATGACCTTGGCATCTTTGATATCTGACTGAGTTCTAAGTGCTTCACAGTTCCTGCTTCAGCTGCCTTCATGGCTGTTGGAACATTGTTCTCATCCACCCATTCTGCTGGGGGAATCTTCACATGCTTAGGGTAGGAACCCCACCCTTCTCCCCAACTTACCTACTGGCTTGAGGCATGTCTCTTACCCTCAATCTAGTTTAGCCCATCTGCTGAGACAGTTTTCCCAAGGTTGTGACTGCTGTGCAATGCTGTGCATTCTTCAAGCCATAGGTGAGAGTTGAGTGCCAGCTGGACACCAGAACTGGAAAACAGCCCTAAAAAGGGATTATCGATCCCTCCCAGAGGGGCTAGTCCTCCCTGAACATCCCATAGCTTGGAAGGAATGTCCAGGGCTAAATGAAGTTTAGCACTGGATGATGGTGAATTGAGAGCTTTAACTCTTCGTTGTTACCCTTGTATATACCAGTTAGTAACTTCTCATTAATAACTTTCTTAGCTTTGAATTCTCAAAAACTAGGGCAAATTAAATGTTTTTTCATTTGATTTTACTGCAGTAGCATTATGTATTCTTTGAAATCATATTTCTTTTTTTACAAGAAGATAATGACATATAAAATTGTTCTCTTTATTCAAGCAAACTATGTAAGATACTTGTTGATCTTGAGGGATGCTTTGGTGAGGCAAGATTGTTTTTTTCTTGGGCATAATTCAGTATTTTGTGATATGTTATACACATTCAAGTTTGTATTACACAGACAGGGGAATATCCATTTTAAAATATGCCATTTCTTTTTTTTTAATAGTCAAGCATTTATGTATTTTTTCTTCGTATCTCCCCCAACTCCCTTCCCCTATCCTTGACAAAAAAAAAAGGAAAAACAAAATCCTGTAAGAAATATAGTCAAGCAAACAAAATGTCAATTTTGGCAATGTCCAAAAATGTGTATCTTAATTTGTATATTAGTCTAATACATCTCTGTCAAGAGATGGATAGAATTTTTCATCATTGGTTCTTTCAGATCATACTGGATCATTGTGTTGATCAGAGTTCTTTAGTTTCTCAAAATTGTTTTTACATTGTTGATACTAAGTATAAAGTATTCTCCTTGTTCTGCTCACTTCACTCTTCATTAATTCATACACATCTTACCAGGTTTCTCTGAAATTGTCTCTTTAATCACTTGTTATAGAACAGTAGTATTCCATTACACTTATATACCATAATTCCCCAATGAACACACACCATCTTATTTTCCAGTTCTTTACTAATACAATAAGAGTCACTATTATTTACAAAAGTACTATATATACTTTTTTTTTTAACATAATAGGAGCTTTTCCTCTTTGATCTCTTTGGAGTATAGGTCTAGCAGTGGTATCTATGGGTCAAAGGCTATGCAAAATTAGCAACTTTTTGGGTGTGGTTCCATGATTTTCAGAATAACTAGACCAATTTATAGTTTCACCAACAGTGTATCAGTGTGCCTGGTTCCCACCAACATTTGTCATTTTCCTTTTTTTTTTTTGTCAACTTTACCAACTTGATGGGTGTGACATAGAACCTCAGAGTTGCTTTAATTTGCAAGTTCTTTACTAATTATTAATGATTTGGGACTTTTTCTTCATATGGACATGCAAAACTTGGATTTCTTCCCTTGACAACTGCCTGTTCATATCCTTTGACCATTTATCAATTGGCAAGTGGCTCTTATTATTACAAATTTGAATCAGTTCTTTATGTATTTTGGAAATGGGACCTCTATCGGAGAAACTCACTACAAAGATTTTTCCCAGTTAAGTGTTTCTCTTCTAATCTTAGGTACGTTGGATTTTTTGTGGTGCCATAGCATTTTAATTTTATGTAGTCAAAATTGTTAATTTTATCTTTTGTGATCCTCTCTATCTCTTGTTTGGTCATGAACTTTTCCCCCATTCATAATTCTGATGGGTAATTTCTTCCTTGTTTCTCTGATTTGTTTATGATATAATCGTTCATATCTAGACCATTTGGAGCTTATCTGGAAAAAAAATCTGATATCCTGCTTCAGGTTGCCCATCAGTAAAATGGGGAGAGAGAGAAGCTTGGTGTTTTGGACTAGGTGACTTGTGTGGTCCCTTTGGACTTCAAAATTATGTGATTCTGTGATGAGTGTTTCTTTGGCTGTGGTCAGGTCAAAGTAAAATTTCCACTCTCTAATAAATTACTGTAAGATAGTGAGGACTCGGACGGAAGTACCTTCCAGTTCCTCTTGTCCTTACCGCCTCACACGCCGTCCCGTTCCCTTTCCCCTCTGCTGTTCTTTTCCTTCTAACGCTTCCATTATCCCCTCCCCGTCCCTCCCTTCTCCGCCGCCCCCGCTCCTCGTCGTGATGGCTGCAACTGTTATGTTCCGCGCACGGCCCAGGCCCAGCGTTTTTCAGAGCTGCCAGCTGCTGCACAAGTTTTTGAAAAGGGCTCAACTTTCTAACCCAGGACAGAAGCCCTCCCTGCCCCTCATTTTACGGGGTCTGGCTGTCGAAGCCAAGAATACTTACGTGAGAGACAAACCCCATGTTAATGTTGGCACTATTGGCCATGTGGATCATGGCAAGACCACGCTGACAGCAGCAATCACCAAGATTCTGGCAGAGGGTGGTGGGGCCAAGTTTAAGAAGTACGAGGAGATTGACAACGCACCAGAGGAACGAGCCCGAGGTATCACTATCAATGCAGCCCACGTGGAATATAGTACAAACACTCGACACTATGCTCACACTGACTGTCCTGGGCATGCTGACTATGTCAAGAACATGATCACTGGCACAGCCCCGTTGGATGGCTGCATTCTGGTGGTAGCAGCCAATGATGGCCCCATGCCTCAGACAAGGGAGCACCTGCTACTTGCCAAACAGATTGGTGTGGAGCACATGGTAGTGTTTGTGAACAAGGCAGATGCTGTCCAGGACAATGA
>CM053625.1:161052031-161084846 GCA_028646595.1 Phalanger gymnotis | reverse complement strand
GTCTGTTTATTCCACCCCTGGCCGTGGCACAGTGGTCACAGGGACTCTGGAGAGAGGAACTGTGAAGAAAGGAGATGAATGTGAATTCCTGGGCCACAGCAAGAATATTCGCTCTGTGGTCACAGGAATTGAAATGTTTCACCAGAGTCTGGAATGAGCTGAGGCTGGAGATAACCTTGGTGCATTAATTCGGGGACTGAAAAGGGAGGATGTTCGATGGGGCATGGTGATGGTTAAACCAGGCTCCATTCAGCCTCATCAGAAGGTTGAGGCTCAGGTTTACATTCTCAGCAAAGAAGAAGGTGGCCGCCACAAGCCATTTGTGTCACACTTCATGCCTGTCATGTTCTCTCTCACGTGGGACATGGCCTGCCGAGTCCTTCTGCCCCCAGAGAAGGAGATGGCCATGCCTGGGGAAGATCTGAAATTAAACTTAATCTTAAGACAACCCATGATCTTGGAGAAAGGTCAGCGTTTTGCCTTGGGGGATGGTGGCAAAACCATTGGTACTGGCCTGGTCACCAATCTGTCAGCTCTGACTGAAGAAGACAAGAACATTAAGTGGAGCTGAGCTCAATTGTGGCCTTCTTCTCAGCATTAGTACCTCATTGGCCTGAGTCAAGAAACTCAAGTTTAGGAAGTAAAAAAAAATAGTCCTTAGGCTGTTCCTTCCATTTGCAGCAAGGATGTCTCCTGGAACTGAGGGGCATGTAAGTTGTATGGGAAAATAAAGTGTTGTATGAATGGTGAAAAAAAAAAAAGACAGTGAGGACTCAGAAATAGGGAGTGTTATGCTCTTTACCGAGCAGCATTGTTTTTGAAATAAAGAGTCTTAGTTATTATGGTAAAAAGAAAATGAAATAAAGATTGATTTGCAGAGAGAGAGAGAGAGAGAGAGAGAGAGAGAGAGAGAGAGAGAGAGAGAGAGGAGAGTGATTGTATGTGTTTTCCTTTCCTCCAGACTACTTAAACAAGGTTTTACTCTTATATTCTTACCGTACTGTTGGATCAAGGTCAAATATGGAAATGTACAAGTAGGATCATCTTTCCAAAATATTATTATAAGCAAAAATTATCTCTCATAAAGGAAATGGGGATAAACACTACAGAATTTTCTGTTTTTAATTTTTTTCCCTTTTGGTCAGCTGCTTTACTTATTATCCAGATACATTTTTTTTTTGCTTGCGACTGAAATGTCTTCATGTTAACTAAGCAAGGCAGAGTTAGCCCAAGATAAAATTGTTGAAATATAAATTAGAGGATGGGGATATTGTTCCGTGTGCTCTCCATTTCCTATGGTTCCTTTTACTTTCCACTCCCTTCATCTTCCAGGTAGTATTATACTTTTTCTTCTGCACTTCTGGGGTCAAAAGAATTCTCAGATCCTTAATTCACACTAAGGTCTGAATGATTGACAACACCTTAAAGTGTTATTGGCTTTGAGTGGCGTCTGCATTTTAATCAGGAACAAGTGTCACAGTTGAACTAGAAGATCAGTCTCAGTCTGCTGGTAGAAGAACATCTCCCACCCTCCCCAGGGTAGAGAAAGTGAGGGGGTGGAATGGGGTGGAGTGGAGTACAGTGGGTAGAATGTGGTGGAATGGGGACTAAATCAGTAAGAGGAACATTTATCTCTGTATTTGAAATCACAAATCACCTCTTCTTTCTTTAATTCCATTTCTGAAGAAAGATCTTAGATTTAGGGCTAGACAGGACTTTAGCATTCTTCTAGTTCAGCCCTGTCATTTTCTAGGTAAAATACCACTATTAAGTATCTGTATATCCCTGGGCAAGTCACTTAACCTCTATTTGCCTCAGTTCCCTCTTATGTAAAATGGGGATAATAGTAGTACTTACCTTCCAAGGGTGCTGTGAGCATCAAATGAGATAATGATTAAATCCCTAGCACAGTGCCTGGCACATAGTCAGTAGTAAATAAATGTTAGCTATTAGCTAGCTATTAAGTACCCTTTGGGTTCTTCAAATGGTATAAGGTGCTGAATGATATAAGGTGCTGCGTCAGACCTAGTTAGTATTTGGAGTGAAAAAACTCTTAGGAAAAGAGGCATTGTAGAAAAGTGATATACAGGAATACATATTCTTCTTGTCTTCCTTTTGAGTTAATATTAAATCAAGTAGGATGATGATAGATTTTGAGGACACCAGAAATAACTTTTAAACACTATTTCTTCAAATGTATTTAAGATTTTGGGAATGGAGGAAGAGTTCATTTGTTGAAAAAGCCTGAAACAGGTTGGAAAAAAAATCTGGCAAAGGTTACTAGTATAGCAAATATTATGCACAACAATCTTAAGGTATTTTGATAGGCTGTTCTGTGAAAGGACAATCTTTAGCTATTCTGAGCACACCTGCAGAGAAAGAATAATTTATTGTCAAGAGTGCCCTAAAAAAGACAGAGTGACCAGAATTAAAAAATGAGAATAAATTTAACCACCATGTATATTTATTCCTCTCTCCTGTTTTTGGGAAGAAAGGAACATGATGGAAGTAATCATGGATTCCAGTAGGGGAGGGTGATTTTAGAACTGTTCTTTGATTAGGAAGGTAATTTTTTTTTATCAGAAATACTAGTTAGAACAGAGTCCTGGCTAATAACATAAAAACCCAGGCTACCCACTATTCAGTTAAAGGGGAAATAGGAGAAAAACTGTCAGTCTTGTCATGAGGGCTGGGTGCAGGAGTGCCAGGAGTGCCAGTAACAACTGAATCACTGGGGAAAAAAAGGTAAGCAGACACTATTAAATTCAATCTGCATTATTAAGATTTTCCCATCACTTTCTTAAGTCTAGATAATCAACAATGCAATAAATCAAGCCCTAATTTGTATTTGTCGATTTTCAAGTTGTAAATGCTCCCATTAACAGTGAACTGGAGAGGCTGTTTGAAATGGCTTCAGCATACTCCTGCTTGGTCTGAGAGGTTTCCATATTGACAAGGCTAGAAATTCCTAAGAATTGGGTTTTTAATTCTAAGAAAAGATTTAAAGTGAGTGAAAAATGTTTCTTAGCCCTGGAAAAGAAAAAAAAAGAGATAAGCCTAAATGTTTTTAATAGTGCTCTATGGTATCATGTTAATTTAATTCAACTCAAATTTTACAGTGCCTACTTTAACCTTTCTTAAAGTGCTGACTAGTACAAAGCATTGCCAGGTTTTAGGGACAATATCATGAGATTGTTTGGGGGCTGCATGTAGGTCATACTTTTTCCTTTTACTTGACAGAGATCCTAGCTCTGCTACTTGCTATTTGTATAAATTTGGGCAAGTCATTTAATCTAGGCTTCAGTTTCCTCATCTTTAAAATGAGGAGTGAGTCGGACCAGATGACATTTAATGACCCTTCCACATTTAAATCTGTCATTGTTGGAGAGTAGCCTTGTTATTATATTTGTAGACTACATATATATGTGTGTGTGTGTGTGTGTGTGTGTGTGTGTGTGTGTGTGTGTGTGGTATATATATATATATATATACATAAATATTTTTTTTCTTACCAATGGTGTGGCCTATGTGTGTAGTATTCTCCTTATTAATCTGCTTTAAGTCTCTCTCTTGCCCACTCCAACTACCATCAAAATAATATTCTTTGAGTATAGTATGTCAGTCCCCTGCTCACTAAGCTTCAGTGATTTCTTGTTGACTCTATAATCAATACAGATTTTTCTGCTTGACATTTAAAGCTTTTCACATTCTGTCCTTATCTTCCTGAACTCTATGTCCAGTTGTACTGTGTTTCTTGGTGTTCCTCACACATGACACTCCATCTCTGTGCCTCAGTACAGGCTTTCTTCCATGCCTGGAATGCACTTCTTCCTTGCCTCTGCTTCTGAGAACTGTGGTTTCCGACTGGCTCACTAATACATGATTGATGGAACTATGAATTGGTCCAACTGTTCTTGAAAACTGTTTGGAAATGTTTTAAGAAAGTAGCTAAAATGCTTATATTCTTTGAACGAGAGATCTCATGTAATACTCCAAGAGATGAATGACAAAATTCCATGTGTTCTGAAATTGTAGTAGCAAATGTTTGGGAACAGAGAAGATAACCCTTGGGTAATAGCTGAACAGACTGTGGTACCTGAATTTAATGGAATAATACTGGGCTGTAAAAAACGAAGGGTATGAAGAATACAAAGAAACATCATGTAATGAGCAGGTCAGTTGAAGACTTATCCAAGTGGAAGCAAAGTGAGGTAAACAGAAAGCAGGAAACAATATAACAATGACTTCAGCGATCTGATTGGAAAGAACAACAACAAAAAAGAAATAAGATTGAACATTGAAGTTATAATGACCAAGCCTTACTCCAAAGAAGAGAAATGAAAAAGAACCTCGGGACAGCTAGGTGCCGCAATGAGTAGAGTACTGGCCCTGAAGTCAGGAGGAGCTGAGTTCAAATCCGGCCTCAGACATTTGACACACTTACTAGCTGTGTGACCTTGGGCAAGTGACTTAACCCCAATTGCCCTGCCTTCCCAAAACCCTGCAAAAACAAAAAAAGAACCTTCCTCATTTCTTTGTAGAGGCAGGAAACTATGGGTCTCAAACACTGCATATAATGTTGGACTTGGTTAACATGTGGGTTAGTTTTGTTGAATTGCTTTTTTTCTTCTTTGGTCTCTAACTATAAATGGGAAGAGAGATATACTGGGAAATGAAGAAGGTATAAAAACAAATCAATAAAAATAAAAAAAATAGCAAAGACCTGGGAATAAATTATATGATCTTTGGGGAATGACTGAAGAAATTGTGGTATTTCTGGCTTCTTTCAAGTCTCAACTCAAATATCACTACCTACCTAAGGCCTTTCTTGATTTTACCTACCCTTCCAATTGCTATTGCCTCCTCCCAAAACCCTTGTATTTGTTTTGTATATATTTGGTATATACTTATTTGGTTTCTGTATATGTTGTACAAGTTTCTTCCTAAAGAATGTAAACTCCTTGAGGGCAGTGATAGTTTTCTTTTCCTTTTTGTATACCAAGTGCCTGCACATAATAGACGATCAATAAATGTGCGTTGATTAATTGGATAAATGCAGTAAGTATCTAGGACATGGCCCTGGTATTTATGGAACTCACAGTTTCGCAAGGATTTACTATCTTTATATGCTTTCCTGTAATACCATCACAGAATCCTAAAATTGGAAGGGACCTCAGAGGCCATTTAATAGAAACAAGAATCCCCTCTCCAACCAAAAAGTGATCATTCAGTTCTTGCTTAAAGGCCTCCAGTGAGGGAGAAATCCACTACATCTTGGGCAACCCATTTCACTTTTAGGTAGTCTTAACTGTTAGGAATTTTTTCCTTATAGGAAGCTGAAATTTGTCGCTGGAATTTCCTTCCATTGCTTTTGCCTCTGTCCTCCGGGGCCAAATGGAACTAGTCTATTCCCTCTTCAAGATAGCCTTTTAAATACTTGAAGTCAACTATTTGGTCTCCATCAAGTCTTTTATTTTCCTGTTTTCTCTTCTGTCATCAAACTATAAAATAATATGTAATGTTACCTAGTCTTTCGTGGGCTGTTTGGTTGTTTAAATGCTGTCCTAGCATTATCCTAGGGTTGGCTCCCTGTGCTTTGATTAGGATTATTATGAATCCTTCAATTTAATAGTTACTTCTGCACAGTCACACTCTGTGGCTTTTTGCTGCTCATGGACATGCTAATCTTTTATTCTGCCTCTGCCTCAGCTCCTAGACCCAAATCATTGCCTGAATTAGTGAAGTTGCTCAATTCCTTGCACCTGCTTCTTAGCATGTTCTTGTGAATAAAGTTGGGTGAATCTTATTGTTAGTATGTTCACAGAATAGCTATTTAGTGGGTTTTTCCATTTTTTCAATACCAGGAACCTGGACTACAATCTTTTTCACTGCTAGCACCTTTTGAGTAAGATCTCTATGTGACTGAAATAGCTCTCAGATACATTGCAGACTCTAGCCAGGTATTTTCTTTTCCTGTAGTTATTCAGTAAGGCCATAAATGACAAGCATGTCCAATGGTGGATGATTTCGTTACACTCTGCATTCATATAGCGTATCAGTTGATGAATTCTACCTATGAAAGGAATGATGGTGGGGGTTGGGGGAAAGTACTCCTAAGAAGAAGTAAGTTTCTAAGGATTTGTAATTCTGATTTCCTGATAGAGACATCCACAGGATACTATTAGAGGTTGAAAGCCAGTGCTACTGAGCTAGTACCCTGGCCTATTGTCAGATCCTGCTTCATGTAGCCTCCAGAGTCCAAAACCTTGGGAAATACCCTACCCTGACCTTGTTAAGGGGTGGATTAAAACCTCAAAATGCCTGTGTTTTTTCCTTTTGATTCATTTGCACTCTGATAGGAAAATGTTGTCAATACTAGTCAAATCAATGGTGGGGCATCTTTTAATATAAAGTGCTAGATTTGTAGAGGCTAGATGCATTCTTATTAGGCTTAAGGCTGCCTTCATGGACATTAAAGAAATTGAATATCTAAATCCCTTCACTCATAAAACAGTCTTCAACCTTATGATAGGCTTTTGTAACTTTTCTTAAGTTCATTAAAACCTCATTCTCTATTCTGAACCTTGAAGCTGCTTGATTCTGATCCTATAAACCTATCTTTCTCTTATATAGGAACATAACCTTCTTTTATTGTTCATTTTGTTACCTATGGACTTATCTACTCCTACGCTTTTCCTTCCATCTCCTCCAATTCCAAGTAATACCATCTATCTGTCCAAATTCTTGGGGTTCCATTCAAGTATGGTAGAAGTATTGATCAATGAGAATTTGTTTTTATTAAAATGGTTACTATACTTATAATTGAAAAAAATTAGAAAACAAAAACATGAATGAAGAGAAGTTGTATGGTATGGGAGGATGTACATTTTAGTGAAAGTCACATTGGTTTTAGAGTGCCAGGATCTGAGTTTGAAGCTGGCTCTGCCACTTACTGTTAATATTGAAAGTATGAGTCTTTGTTTCCATGGGAAGATTGGGGTCACTGAAGGATCTTTGGACTTCTGGCCAAGAGAAGTGCTTTACTAAAGGCATGCCCATCTTTCACATATCTACTCTGGCAAACCCCAGAAATTTACATCAGATTGAATAATGATCAAGAATCCAATGAGAAATTATAGTAAGTGACTTCTATTTCAGAACTACAAAAAAAGTGAAAAGTCTATGAGCTGTAGGAAAAAGGGCCACCAGCAAAGCTAGTGCAAATAAGCCAGCAGCCTCCCAGCACAATAAGATACAGGCTAGAGCCACTTGTAGCCCATAGTGTTCTGTTCAGAGGCAGCAAGAATATAAAACCCCTGTGTGGAGGGTGGATAGCAGCAATAAATAGTGTGGCATCAGTCAGACTAGGATACCCTAGGGGCTCCCAGGTGGTTGGCACACTTCTGAGGTGTTGTAGAAGGCTGTAAAAAAATCTAGGATTCTGAACCTTAAAGGTGTGGGGGAGCCTAACCCTAGGAAGATGGAGGTCAGTGCAGGAACACAGAGGACCCAGAGTGAGATCAAACAGGGTGACTTCTTTACCCAAAATGGAGCAAGGGAGCAGATCCTGACCCTCTACAGAGCTCTAATTCAGGAACTGAGGCTGGGGAATGGAAAGACTGGCCAGTATAAAAAATTTGAAGCAGAGACTCAAAAGAAAAAAAAATGGATTTTCCATGGCTACATGAATAACTAGGAGATATGAAGCAAGAGATTAAAAAAAAAGAAATAAAAGCTCTTGAGGAAATAATTGGAAGGAGAATAAGTAACTTAGAAGAGAAAGTAAGAAATCTTACCCAAGTAAGACTCTTTGAAAGCTACAATAGACCAAACAGAAATCAATGACTCTGTAAGATAGCAAGAAATATTAAAACATAATCAAAAGACTTGAAAAAATATAAAATATCTGATATTAAAAACATCTAAAAACAAGTGGAGAGATAATTTAAGAATTGCTAGACCCTCTGAAAACCATGATTAATAAAAAGTCTAGACACTGTATTTTAAGAATTCATAAATGAAGACTTCCCGGATCTATTAGAACTAGAGGGCAAAATGGAGGTAGAATCCATTGATCATTTTTTGAAATGGATCCCCAAAAGTAAGACATCATAGCCAAAATCTAGTACTTGCATATTTTGTATATGTGTACATATACACATTTATCTATATCTATATGTACACATATACATAATTGTGTATGTATATATGTAAATCAATACACATTTGTGAATATGTAAATATATACATATTTGTATATGTACATATATCTATACATACACATTCTCTCTTTCCCCCTCCCTCTCACTCTGCTTCCCTCCCTTTCTCACATCAATGTTTACACACATCCACATCGAAATTCAAATACCAAGGAATGTCAGTCAGGATTACACATGACCTGGAAGCTTCTACCAAAGATCAGAGGAGATCTTATAATACAATATTCTGAAAAGCAAGAGACATAGGCTTAAAACCAAGAATAACTTACCCTGCAAAGCTGAGAATGGGGTGGGAAGGGATAGAAGGGGGAAAATGGATTTTTAGTTTACTAGAGGACTTTGAAACATTTCTGATGGAATGTCCAGAGTTGAGTTGGAACTTTGAAAGCAAAAACGAGTCAGGAGAAACTTAGGAAGGTAAATTTATTTGAGCAGTTGTAAAGGATTGTATGATGATATAATGCTAACATTATAATAAGGAAAATGAAACAAATGTCCCTTCAGAACTTTAGTGTTTTCAAAGAATTTCGAGCGATTAAAAAAACCAGGGCATCTAGGTAGATTGGTTCTGTTCTGAGGGTTAGAGAAAGGATATAAGGGACTATGAAAGGAATACAGCTAGTGTAGAAAGGAGAAAATATGGGTTGGAACTTGCCATTTTCATAATTGGGGTACATGAGAAGAATATGTCAACATGGAGGAAAGGATGGACGGAACAAATATTAGGCGAAACTCTTATCTGAAGTGGGCAAAACAGGGTTGAAATCTCACACAGACACACAGTTTAGTGTAGGAATCCATCAATCAAAGCAGGCAAACAAGGTGACATAGCTGTAGTTAGGAGGGAAAATAATACTGGAGAGGGAATTGCCACATGCAAAACAAACTTTAAAGGGGATTAAACTTCAGGAGGGGATTAAAAGGGAAAAAAAGAAAGGAACTAGAAGCTACAGTGGTGTCCATCAGTTGAGGAATGACTGAACAAATTGTTGTTATAGGAATGCAATATAATATTGTCGTGCCGTAAAAAATGACAAAAGGGATGAGTTCAGAGAATTGGAGAACACTTGTGTGAACTAGTGCAGAGTACAGTGAGAACCAGAACAGTTTATACAAGGACAACAATATTGTAGAGAAAAGCAACTTTAAAAGCTTAAAACCTGTAATGAAGCAGGGTATACACTTTCTGACAGAGAGGTGATGGTCTCAAGGTACAGAAAAAGACATACATTTTTGGATATGGCTATTATGTGGGTTTGTTTTGGTTGACTATACTATTTGTTAGTTTTATTTCTTTTCTCTTTTTTAAATTAGTGGTGAGAGTTGGAGGGGAAGGAGGGATTAGTAATAGTTATATAAAAATAAAAAGGCCATTGAAGCATTTAAAAATGTACAGAAGAGAATAGATTATAATTGATGTCAATATAGTTTCTGTTAATTACAATAATTATTTAAATAATTAAGGATTGAATAAAACTTCAAATCAGCATATACTCTGACACTTGATGACATAACAAAACTTGGAAAAGATGAGGATGTAGAGAGGTGCACAGAAGGAAGCGTAGACTAGCAAAAAAAGGAAATGATAGGAAATGGAAATTAAGGGTCTCATATACAATCTCTTTTTGTACTGTAGAACATGTGGAAATATTTTTTCAGTGTTTAAGTTAAGAATAAAAAAAGGGGTTTTTTTTAAAAGGAGCTTTGCTGTCCACCAAAGCCAGTGTAGCCTGCTTGATTTAGACCATCTATAAACTTGAATTTGGATTTAATACTCTAAATATGAGATCATCATCCAGCGATTAACAAGTGGACATATATCTGGAGGTCTGTTCAAATCAATCTTAACAGTCTTACTAAAAAGGAAGCCAGAAGAAAGAAAGAAGTTGCAGGTAAATGAAGAGGATGACTTACAGGTACTTTTTGGAGAAGCAAGGAAAAGAGTTGGTAGATTGTAATTTTTGTATACTCCAAATCAACAAGAAATATTTGGTCATCATATATTTCATTTTTAGTGATAAGTATTTGCAAAAAGAAAGACACTACAAAAATAATTTCATCTTCTGTAACATGGATGGTAGAGGAAGAAGTTGGAAAGAAATTCTTTGAAGAACTTGATGAAACCCTTCAGATCAGCATACGCTCTGATGACTGGTGGTGACTTTGATGCAAAGCTTGGAAAAGATGGA
Organism: Phalanger gymnotis; assembly: GCA_028646595.1. Classification (NCBI taxonomy): domain Eukaryota; kingdom Metazoa; phylum Chordata; class Mammalia; order Diprotodontia; family Phalangeridae; genus Phalanger; species Phalanger gymnotis. Next base: position 161,074,438 of record CM053625.1, on the reverse strand, counting down.
AATAGGGAAAAGTATATGGGAAAGTTTGGGTCAGGAGAAAGAAATGAGAGAGATGTCAAAGAGTTGTAGATTATAAAGCCTTGTGCTTCTATGTCATGAACACTTTTCAAAAAAAAATTGGTAGGGTCTAGACTTAGCAACCATAAAATAATATCAGAAAGAATGAAATTGACTACATTGTAACAGACTGGAAAAAGACTAATAATTGGGGAGGGGGAGTAGTTATTTCTGAATCAGCCATCTGTGCCCCACCAAATCACTGATTTGCTAGAGCTTATATCAGAATTTATAATATTAAATAATAATAAGGGAAAGATATATATAATTGAAAACTCAATCCTGAACTATTTAAACTAATATTGTAATTGACAGAAGTTATAGTGACAGCAATCAGTTCTTTTGTGCAGAAATTTAATCAGTGTAATATAATTGTTATAACCAGGAACCCCAAAGAGCTCAGAAAGCATTTTAGTCAGCAAACATATGATTTACTTGTTAAACAGAGAGAGAAACAGCTGCCAAAGGCAACACTGGGTTAGGATATAAACTCATTTTGAAAATCTTATAAAGGGTGATGGACGATTGTGAACAGCATAATCTCATAAAACAGAGAGAAGCAGTGGAGGGTAAAACCAGTTTAAAGAAAGTTTGGCAGGTTATACAACTAAGAAGTCATCTTCAGGGCATTTAAGGACAAAAATGGAAGGAGAACATCAAACAGAAGAAAAGAAAATAGTAAACATTATTATAACAAACTGTTTTCTCCATCAAGGATAGTAGAACCACTATAGTTGTGCTCAAACATCACAGCCCTGTATGTACCTACAGGGAAGTAGAAATAGCACTAAGTAGAGTAAAGAGTTATAACAACAGAAATAACCTTTTTAAATTTCTTATAAACACCAGGTGAGGAATAAAAAAGGGAGATATGTGCTTGCCAAAGTTGTTTGCTACTGTGATATAGGAGATTCAGTGAAGAGTCCCAAGAGGGAGAGAGTTCCTGTGAATGATGAGGTCTTCCGTAAATTTCTGTTTGAGGACAATGTTGTGTTGATTGCTTCAAGTTCTAGAACACTAAAGAGCCTTTTGGAAATGATCAGAAATCACTCTTAGGAATAGGGCACATACATTTACATAGGAGCAGCAAAGTGGATAAAACTTTTGCTGAAATTACAATATGAATTTAGGTGGATACCATATAGAGTTTATCCAATAGTATGTATGTCTGGACAGATAGTAAAGTTGGACAATGAACTTGAAAGGGAGGAGAGCCTACTTGGATTGCTTTTAGGAAATTGCACTTTTACTTATGCCAGACTTTTCATGAAAGTAAAGACCTCTCTTTTCAATTCTAACATTTTACTAATATGGCTAGATGGAAGTGAGATGCCATTGCATTCACAGAACTAATGATGAGTATCCTGTGGAGGGTAGTGGAGAGGTACATAATAGGTGTGCAGGCTGCAACAAATAACCAATGAGGAACTCCAAAGAAGAACAAGAGTAAAGGGCATTATCAAGGAATTGTATAACAAGAAGAGAAGAACTGCTGGTCATGTGGCAAGAATGATGGATGAGAAATGGTAGAGTGTTTCACTGATACTTATATAGAAGTCCTTTAGCATATTAGATAGACCACCTGTGACGAGTCTGTGGGGAAACATGGATAAGAATCATACGGGACAGGTAGGTGGGCAGTCATGGTTGTGTTATATAATTTTTATCATTGGAAGGGAGTCCTGAATCTATGAGATAACGGATTCCTTTGAATGTTGAGGAGGGGGAGGAGAAAAGAGAAAGAAGAGGAGTGTTAGATGGTGAAATGTCAAACAGGCTTCTCAAAATGAGGTTTGTACTAGGCAAAAATTGGAGGGGGCATTATTGTTGTTTGTCCTTCATTCTTGAAGGGGACCATGACATGGGGAAAATGATGTCATGCCTTGAAAGTGAATGGATTTAAGTAAGTCAGGGCTGTGCAAAGTCACCAAGCCTTACTCTCTTCTCTGGAGCCATTTGGGTCCAGTGGCAAGATATAGATCAGGATACCTGGAGATGGCCCAGAATGCAGTAGGAGACCTTGGCTTTTTTAAGCTAAGGTCTTTCCCATGTCTCAGTTTGGCTGAGGCAACACCCATTCAGTGATTAAGGCTAGGTAAGAAGAAATGAGGCAAAGAATGGCCTCTTTTACGTGGTCCAAAAAAAAAATATGGGAGAGGAAGACCTTCTGGGTTTCTGGCTAAAACAGAAACAACTGCTATTTAAACTCACTTTGAGTCATTAGAGTCCCAACAATGACCAAATGAGGCTTGGGCCGGGACCTGTTGGCCAATTAATGAGAGCCAGAGCTATTTGGGTTTAAGGCATTGTCCTAAAAAAGAAATCTAGTCTGTAAACCCCAACATGTCTTGGGAAGTTTCAGTGATCAAAATTTATATTCCTTTGGGTAGAGCACCTGCAGGTAAGGGTATGATTCCTTGTGTGGACAGAGGGAGAGGAGAGAGGGAGAGAAGGAGGGAAGAAGGGAAGGAGGGATAGAGAAAAAGAAGGAAAAAGGGAAGGAAAGAGGGAAGGAGGGAGGAGGGGAAGGTGGGGGGCATTATTAAACACTAATTAAGTAGTTGGGTCTTGAAAAAGACTTCTTTTGACTCTGATACCCTCTTAAGGTACCATTTTTTCCCCTTGTTTTCACTTCTATTTCTTCTAAGAATGGCTTACTCTTTTTCCTTGAATGAAATCCCTATCCACTGGCTCCGTAACCCCTTGCAATCTTTCTGCTTCTACAAGCATAGCGACTCCATTAATATTTTCTTGAAAGGTCAGATTCAGCAGTCCATTCCCTGTCTTCTTTCTTCTTGCTCTTGATGCAGTTACTTCTCCTTCTTTGTAAAAGCTTCATTGTGCCTTCTGCAGCTTATTTTTTTGCCAGCATTGCCTTTGAAAACCCAGTGTAATTTCTATGTCCTTATCAGGTTTCTGTGATGGTTTAAAAAAAAGTTTTATTGATAATGTTGTTTTGACAAAATAATCATTTCCCTCTGTCTATGCCTTGTAACTGCTCTAATAATGAGAAAGTTTTTAAGAGTTATAAATATCATTTTCTCATATAGAATATAAACAATTTAACCTTATGAAATCCTTATGATTTCTCTTTCCTGTTTACCTTTTTATGCTTCTCCTGAGTCTTGTATTTGAAAGTCAGATTTTCTGTTCAGCTCCGATCTTTTCATTAGGAATGCTTAAAAGTCCAGGTTGTGTTTGTCCTTCATTTTGAAAAAGGACCATGACATCAGAGAAATGATGACATAACTTTCAGTTGACTTTGAGTGAGGGAGGGCTGTGCAAGGTCACCAGCTTCACTTTCTCTTCCAGAGCCATCTGGATCTAGTGATCAGATATTCATCAGGATGACTGGAGGTGACCCAGGATGCAATGGGAGACTCTAAGGCCTTTTTATGTACTCACTTAGAGTGAGGTGATGCCCATTCAGTGAACAACCCTGAGGGTCTTCCCCTCCCAGCTTTGGTAATAACCTTCTTCTTTAAAAATATAATTTATTGATGCCTTTTGTCTTTTCAGGGTAGTCATTCTCTTTTATCCTCCCACCCACATTGAAATGTACCTTATTACAAAGAAAAATATCCAAGGAAAAAACATCCATTGCAACCATTTGTGACTGTATCTAATATTCTCTCCTAGTAGTCATCACCTCTTTGCTGTGAGGAAGGATATAGCTTTCATTATCTCTTCTTTGTTAGTTTGCCCATTAGTCAGTATTCAACTTTGTTTTGTTGATCTTTTAATTTATATTTTTGTGTTTATCGTGTATTTTCTTATGGTAAGTTTGTTTATATGCTTCTAGCAATGCATGGAGTAGAAATCAAAGAGTTCAGGAATTTAAATGCTAGGCCAAAGATGTCGTATTTTATTCAGAACAGAGCTTCTTAATTTTTTTTGTCATGAACCCCTTTGGCAAGAACACCATCTCAGAATAATGTAAGCAATAAAATACCTAAGATTACAAAGGAAACCAGTTTTATTGATACGTATTTATCAAAATATTAACAAAACAAGTTCATGGACTCCAAATTGAAAACGTTTGCCCTAGAGAGTAAATGAAAGGGTGTAGGAAGAAGCCATGGATGGGAGTGTAAATTCACAAAACAATGGGTAGAAGCCCTCAAATTGATTTACCTGGTGTACGGTTAGTGGAATGTAAGATCTTCCCTGTTCATTAATAGGCTCTGTTCCCAGGTCTAAAGGTACGCAGGTATTTCAGTCATGAATGTCTTGCTGCTTTGAGCTCTGGTCCAGCTCACAGCTGTGATACATCCTGGGTCACATAGAGGCTATTGGGGCAGAAACTTGCCTAAGGGGAAGCTTGCTTGCAGGAAAGCTTTCACACATTCTGATACTAAGCTAATTAGGCACTGAGTCAGAAGGGTTGTGATGCCTTCTGGCTCTGAGGCTATTAGCTGAAAGTGTATATATATTCTGAGGTGAGGGTTTGCTTTGGGGGCTTGCTCAGGAGGAGGACCTTTTGATTTACTGGATCTGACTCTGGGTAGCTGTTTGTTAAGGTACCTCCCCTCCACCTCCAACTACTCAGATGTTGGTGCTTCCCTGGTGCTGTATGTAGATGTTAAAGTGTGTACCAAGATTACTAGACAGTTGGAGCCCTGTCTGTTGGATCTTTTGTGCTAATTGCTCTGCTTGTATTTTTTCCACATTCAGGGTGCTGACCTTTCCCCTGTACTAGTGAATGACATTGTTTAAAGTAGGATTATTAACCTCTTTTGAGTTGCTTTTCCTTTAGAAAAGCAGATCAAAGAACCTGTGTTAGCAGGCCATCCTGGATATGCTAGGGTGCTTGCCAGTATACTTGGCATACACTCAGCTTGGATAACACTGTCCTAATATTGGAGTCACAGTGCTTTATGTTCCTTTCTCCCCCAGTATTGTGATGGAAGCTACCTGGAAAGCCTATGAATACCCAAGATGTTGCAGCAACTAGTAGTAGAAGCAGTGAACTTATGGTACTATTGGAGCTCCTGACATCTCCCACTCCCATGCTTATTTACTTCATGCCTTTATGAAGCTTCAGCTCTTCCCCTTCTTTAGGATAACTCAGATATAGTCATAGCTTCTAGGGGCTCAGAGAGACAGACATTGGGTAGTATATCTGCACCAGCAAACACTGATCTCCATTGTCCTGGGATGGTTCATTCTGTTTATTTTAGCTTAAATATAGTTAATATAGATCTTCCACATTTCTTCAAAGTCCTCATTTATTGTTAATGTTACAACAAATAATATAGTATTACGATCATATATCATAGTGTTTTTTCCCCCAGCCATTCAGAATTAGTGGATACTCACTTTGTTTCATCCTTGGTCTCCAAAAGGTGCTGCTATGAATATTTTGGTGCATATTTAAGAATGAACGAATAAAACTTTTATTAAAGTCTTAGTAGGTGCGAAACACTGTGCTGAGTGCTAGGGATAAAAATAGAAAAGTAAGATGGTATTTGCTCTCAAGAAGCTCACATTCTAATGGGAGACAACACATATGGAATGTACACTCAGATGGAAAAGTCCCATGGTCCTTAGTGTGCAGTGGCAAAGCGAATATTAATGTTTCTTCTTAATGTAATTTCTCCTGATAAAATAGAGGGAAAGAAATAAGCATTCATTAATACCTGCCACTAGGTATTATACTTAATGTTTAACAGATATCTTATTTGATCTTCACAACAACCCTGTGAAGCAGATGCTATTATGAGCCCTATTTTACAGTTGAGGAAACTGAGGCAAACAGAATTAAATAATTTGCTCAGGGGCAAACAGCTAGTAAGTGTCTGAGGCTGCATTTGAACTCAGGTCTTCCTGACTCTGGGTCCAGTGTACTAACCACTGCACCACTGAAATTTCACTACCACATTTCCCCATGTATAAGACACACCTTAATTTTGGGGCCCGAAATTTGAAAAAAAAAATATTAAAGTTAGTGAACTCAAGTTTTATTAATCTGCACATAGCTTTTGGACATCTTTTGGGCAAGTCTGGTGCATGTCCGCATGCTTAGTCCATTCCATTTCATGAACCTGAAGCCCCAATTGTGTCCTTTGAAATCAGCAACTTCTTTTTTTTTTCTTTTTGCTTTTTTGCTCTACTCACTGTGCCACCTAGCTACCCGCTAGTAACTTCTTTTTCATCAGCAGTTCTTGCCTCATGCTGAACCATCTTTGTGCACACAGGAATTCCAATTGCCCTTTGTTCTTCAGTCCATATCTTCTGTCTCTCTTCTATCTATTCTCTCTAAATCAGGCCATTTTGCTGACTTGCCTCTCATGGCCTTCTTCTGCCGGGCATTTTCAGTAGGCTTTTTTCTTCCCGTAGCCAATCTCAGATTGTTTTCTCAGTTGGAGGAAGACTAAACTTATGTTCAGCAGCACGATTTCCATTCACTTTTGCAAACTGGGTCACTTTTAACTTGAATTCAGCACTGTAGGAAAATCTTTTCTGAGCCATATCTGGGCAGAATGTGGCAGAATGTAACCTAATATACTGGTAACAAATGCGAAACAATGAGCACAAAGACAATAAGCATAAAAGAGTGGGAAATGCAAGTAAAATCATCTACAACAGTGAGCCCAAAAACAAGTGCAAAAAAGTGGGAAATGCAAATAAAAAAATCTACAACCACTGTATAAGACTCACCCAGTTTTTAGACCCCAAATTTTTCAAAAAAGTGTGCGTCTTATACATGGGGAAATACGGTAGTTTTGTTTTTTTAATTATCAAGCATTTCTTTTTTTTTCTCCCTCCTACCCTTCTTTCCCCCACTGGAGAAAAAAAAATAAAAAAAAATTGTAACAAGTATAGCCAAATGAAACTAATTCCCATATTAGATGTGTCCAATAATGTATGCCTTATTCTGAATTTTTAGAGACAGTAGATAACTGGAAATTTACCAGTCTTTATGGCTTTGTAGAATTTGTCAGAGTATGTGTTAGGCTGATACGGCCTTTGAAAATCTAGGGTTACTAGCAGAGTAGCACTTTTGTGTGAGTTTTAAATGAGGTGCCACATGTGAAAGTACCTTGTAAACTGGATGATGATGATGATGATGATGACGACAACGATGACAGTGACAATGATGACTTGATATAAAGACAATGAATGATTATTTTTTTCAATTTACGTCTCCAACTTATTTTTACCGACTCAATTTTAATATATGCACAAGTGTTTCTCAACAGCAGTAGTATGATAAACATTTAGTATTTTGTCTCTCTATGTGTTTAGGATGATTGAGGAAAGTGGGAACAAGAGAAAGACCATGGCAGAGAAGAGGCAGCTGTTTATGGAAATGCGTAAGTTCCCAGTTCTTTTGTGTTCCATTTTATTTATATGGGTATTTCTTTTCTTTTTTCCCCCAAATAAGTTGCTGGTTTTAATTAGTCAAAAGTTTTAAATTAAAATTTTTAAAAATAGAAAAGCCAGAATTAAATTTCTGTTCTTTCAAGAGTGTTTTTATGAATACTAAAAAGACATATTGAAATGATTTTTGATTTTTTTTTTTGGCAGGGCAAGTGGGGTTAAGTGACTTGCCCAAGGTCATACAGCTAGTACATGTGTCAAGTGTCTGAGGCCTGATTTGAATTCAGGTCTTTCTGACTCCAGGGTCGGTGCTCTACCCAATATGCCACCTAGCTGCCCCTATTGAATTGATTTTTAATCCATAATTATCTTAGCTGTAGTACTATAGCTTTTTTTCTTTCTGCTAGAAACATATTTATCAATGGTGTTTAATGTCAATCAATCAATCATACTGCAAGCATTAATTACCAACTTTGCTCCAAGCACTCTTCTTTAGTTGTTGGGCATACAAAGACAAAAATGAAATAGTCTTTGCCCTCAATGAGATTATATTCTGTAAGGTGGGGGGAACAATATGTTCAAAACCCTGTACATCGAAGTAGATACAAAATATATACAAAGTAAATGCTAGTTAATTTTAAGGGATGCTACTGGTAGTTGAAGGGAGCAATAAAGGTCTCATTTAGAAGGCAGTATATGAGCTAAGCTATTTTTAAGAAATAAATTATTATTAATATCTTTGTTTTTACATTGCTTAAATTTCCTCTTATACTTCTTTCCCTCCTCACTCCAAAAGAGCTATCCCTTTTAACAAAGAATTTTTTTAAAAAGAGAAAAGAGGAAGATGAGAAAGAAATCAGCCAAACCAGCTAATACACTGAAAAAACTATATTAAAAAAATGCAATGTTCCACACCCATGGATCTCTACCTTTGCAAAAAAATGAGGGAGAAAGTGTTGTCTCATATCTCTTCTATAGGGGGAAGTTTATAATTTTAAAATTTGTTACATTCATTTTTGATTGTTTATGGTGATTTTTTTTCCATTTATGTTGTTGTAGTTACTGTGAGTATTATCTTCTTGCTTCTGCTTATTTCACTTTGCATCGGTTCATGTAAATCTTTCCATGTTCTGTATTCATCACATTTTTTGCTTCTTACAGCACAGTAATATTTCTTTACATTCTTATATCCCAGTTTCTTTAACCATTCCTTAATCAGTGTTCATGTATTTTGCTTTCAGTTTTTACTACCACCAAAAGTATTGAACTGAACTTTGAAAGGAATCTAGAGATTCTAAAAGGTAGAGGTGAAGATGCATTCCAGGCATGCGAGACAGCCTGAGCAAAGTCTCGAAATAGATATTCCAGAAAGCAAATGAGCTAGGATTACAACCAAGAACCTAGCAAAACTGAGTATAGTCTTCCAGGGGAAGAAATGGATATTTAATGAAATTTAGGACTTTCAAGCATTCCTGTTAAGAAGACTAGAGATGAATAGAAAATTTGACTTTCAAATGCAAGACTCAACAGAAGCAGTAAAAGGCAGTTGTGTAAGAGAAATCATAAGAGACTCAATAAGGTTAAACTGTAAACAATCCTATGTGGGAAGATGATAAATATACACCTAAGAACTTTTTCATTATTAGGGCAGTCGGAAGGAGTCTACATAGGGAAAGGGCATGAATGTGAGTTAGTTACGTTGGGATGATCTAAAAAAAAATTGATGGGTGAGAAAGAAGGATGCACTGGAAGAAGGGGGAAGGGAGAGAAAGAATGGGGGGAATTATCTCATATAAAAGAGGTGCATGAGGAAGAGTGTTTACAAGGGAAGACGGGTGATGGTGAATGATGCTTGAACCTTACTCATCAGAATTGACTCAAAGGGACAATAATATACCCAATTAGTTGGGTATAAAAATATATCTTATTCTCTGGGGAAGTAAGAGGGGAAGGGGATAAGAGAAGGGATGAGATTGATAAAAGGGAGGGCAGATTAAGGGTGGCAGTGGCAAAAAAAAAACAAAACAGATTTTAGAGGAGGAACAAGGTAAAAAGAGAAAGAAGGATAAGCAGAAGAAAATAGGATGCAAGGAAATACGTAGTAATCTTATAACTTTGAATTGTGAATGTGATGAATTCACCCTTAAAATGGAAGCAGAGGGCAGAATAGATTAGAAACCGGACTCCAACAATATGTTTTTTTTTTTTAACTACAAGAAACACACTTGAAACAGAGATACGCTGAGAGTTAAAATAAAGGGCTTCAGCAGAATCTTTTATGTTTCAGACTCAAGTAAAAAAAGGCAGAAATAGTAATCATGATCTCAGGCAAAGCAAAGGCAAAAATAGACCTAATTAAAAGAGATAATCAAGGAAACTACATTTTGCCAAAACATACCATAGACAATGAAGTAATATCAATACTAAACATGTACCAAATGGCATAGCATCCAAATTCTTAAAGGAAAAGTTAAGGAGAAAATAGATATTAAAACTATACTATTGGGGGACCTTAACTTTCCCTTCTCAGAGCTAGATAAATCTAACCTTAAAATAAATAAGAAAGTAGTTAAGGAGAAAAATGTAATTTTAGAAAAGTTAGATATGAGAGACCTCTGGAGAAAATTTAATGAGAATATAAAGGAATATACCTTTTTCTCAGATGTACATGACACCTCACAAAAAATGACCATGTTTTAGGGTATAAAAACCTCACAAATAATTGTAGAAAAGCAGAAATTATAAATGTACCCTTTTATATTCAATAGGGGGCCATGGAAGCATAGAGTAAAAATTCATTGGAAACTAAGTAATCTATTCCAAAAGAAGGAGTAGGTCAAAGAACAAATTGTAGAAACAATCAATAATTTCATTAAAGATAATGACAACAATAAGACAGCACTGTAAGATTTGTGGGATGTAGACAAAGCAGTAGTTAGGAGAAAATTTATATCTATAAATGCATACATCAATAAAAGAGATAAAGAGCAGATCAGTGAGTTAGGCATGCAACTAAATCTAGCAAGAGAATAAAATTAAAAATCCTCAATTAAACACCAAAATGGAAATCCTGAAAATCAAAGGAGAGAGTAATAAAACTGAAAGTAAAAAACCCAAATATTGAGCTAAAAATAAGATTAGGATCTGGAGCTGATTTTATGAAGAAAAGACCCAACCAAATAGATAAGCCTTTTGTTAATTTGATTTTTAAAATAGAATAAAACCAGATTACCAGTAGTGAAAATGAAGAGGTGAAGAATGAATGAAAATGAAATCAAAGCAATTATTAGGGGCTATTTTTGCCAGTTATGTGCCCGTGTAAGTGAAATGAATGAATATTTACATATATATGTATATATATATATATCAGATTAGCAGGAGAGGCCATAGAATATTTAAATAATCCTGTCTTAGAAAAAGAAATTGAACAAATCATCATTAAGCTCCCTAAGAAAAAGTTTCCAGGACCAGATGGATTCACAAGTGAATTCTACTAAACATTTAAGGAATAATTAATTCCAATACTATATAAACTATTTGAAAAATAAGCAAAAAGAGTTCCACCAAATTCCTTTTATGATGGAAATATCAACCATTTGGAAAAATAGGTAAAGGAGTCCTAATTTCTTCTATGACACAAATATAGTTTTGATACCTAAACTAGGGAGCACAAAAACAGAGAAACAGAGTAGGCTAATTTCCCTAATGTATATTGATGGTAAAAATTTTAAATAAAATATTAGCAAGTAGATTACAGCAATACATCACAAAGTTGGTGTGCTATAACCAGGTGGGATTTAAGCTAGGATTGTAGGGCTGGTTCAACATTAGGAAAACTATAAGCATAATCAACTACATCAATAACAAAAACAACAAAAATAATATCAACAAATGCAAACTAAAAATCCTTTGACAAGTACAACACCCATTCCTGTTTAAAAAAAAAAAAACTAGAAAGCATAGGAATCAATGGAGCCTTTCTTAAAATGATAAGTAGTATCTATTCAAAACCAAGAATAAACATTATCTATAATGAGGCTGAACTTGAAGCCTTCCTAATAAGATTGGGGAGTGAAGCAATGATGTCCATTATCACTACTGTTATTCAATATTGTACAAGAAATGCTAGCTATAGTAATAAGACAAGAAAAAGAAATTGAAGGAATAAAAACAGACAATAAGAGGAAAAAAATCTATCACTTTTTGCAGATGATATGATGGTATACTGTAAGAACCCTAGAGAATCAATGAAAAAACTGAAACAATTAACAATTTTAGCAAAGTTGCAGGATGTAAAATGAACCCACATAAATCATCAACATTTCTATATTCTACCAACAAAATCCAGCAAGAAGTGTAGAAAGTGAAGTTCCATTTAAAATAATTCCAGACAATATAAAGTACTTGTGAGTCTACCTGCTAAGATGAATCCAGGTACTGTATGAACACAATTACAAAACACTTTTCACATAAATAAAGACAGGTCTAAATGGAGAAATACAAATTGCTCATGGGTAGGCTGAACCAATCTGATAAAAATGGCAATTCTACCAAAATTAATTTACTTATTCAGTGGCATACCAACCAAACTACCAAAAATTTATTTTATATAGCTAGAAAAGATAGCAAAAATCATCTACAAGAAAATAAGTTCAAGAATATCAAGGAATCAATGAAAAGAGATGTGAAGGAAAGTGGCCTAGCAGTACCAGATTACAAAGAAGTTATCATCAAAACAATCTGGTACTGGCTAAGAAATATAGTGGTGGATCAATGGAATAGATTAGGTACCCAATACACAGTAGTTAGTGATCATAAATAATCTTGTTTGATAAACCCCAAGATCCAAGCTTTTGGGGCAAGAACTCTCTATTTGACAAAAATTGCTAGGAAGAGTGGAAAGCAGAAACTAGGCATAGACCATCATCTTGTACCATATACCAACATAGGGTCCAAATGGCTAAATGATTTAGACACAAAGAGTGATAGATGACATCATAAGTAAATTAGTGGAGCATGGAAAAAATGTGTCTACTATCTATATCAATGGATAAGGAAAGAATTTATGACCAAACAAGAGATAGAGAGGATCATAGGAAGTAAAATTTTGATCATATGAAATTGCAAATTTTTTTTTGCATAATCAAAACCAATGCAACCAAAATTAGAAGGAAATCAAGAAACTAGAAAAAAAATACAGAAAGTTTCTCTGATAAAAGCTTCATTTTTTTCAGATATATAGGGAACTGAGCCAAATTTATAAAAAAATAAGAGCTTTTCCCCAGTTGATAAATGGTCAAAGGATATAAACAGGCAGTTTTCAGAAGAAGAAATCAAAGTTATCAATAGTCAGGAAAAAATGCTCCAAATCACTATTGATTAGAGAAATTCAAATTAAGTAATTCTGAGGTGCCCCTTCATATCTAATAGATTGACTACCATGTCAGAAAAGGAAAATGGCAAATGCTGGAGGATATGTCAAAAGTAAACTAATATACCGTTGGTAGAGTAGTGAGCTGGTCCAGCTGTTCTGTAGAACAATTTGCAACTATGCCCAAAGGCATAGAAAACTATATCCTTTGACCCAGCAATACCACTGCTAGATCTATATCCCAAAGAGATCAAATAAAAGGGAAAGGGACCCATTTTTACAGAAAATATTTATTGCAGCTCTTTTTTATGTGTTGTCAAATAATTGTAAATTGAGGGGATACCCATTAGTTGGGGAATGGTTGAACAAGTTGTGGTATATGATTGTGGTGGAATATTATTGTGTTATAAGAAATAACAAGAGGGATGGTTTTAGAAAACCTGAGAAGACTTACATGAACTGATGTACAATGAAGTAAACTTCCAGGTGAACCTGGTACACAGTAAGAGCAATATTGTAATGATGATCCACTGTGAAAGACTTAGCTACTCTGATCAAGACAACAATCCAAAACAGTTCCAAAGGATCCATGACAAACAATGCTATCTACCTCTTGAGAGAAAGAACTAATGAACTCTGAGTACACATCAAAGCATTGTTTTTTCACTTACTTTTTCTTTTCTTTTTTTTTTTTTGCAATATGACTAATGTGGAAATGTTTTTCATGATTTCACATGTAAGATTAATATGATATCGCTTACTTTCTCAATGGGTGGAGAAGGGACTAGAGGGAGGGAGAGAGAATTTGGAACTCAAAATTTTTTAAAAAAAGTTAAAAAAAGACAGCAACTAATTGGATGTGTTGGATAAGGGAAAGTGAAGAGTTGAGGAAGTCTTCAGGGTTCTGACCCTGGAAAAGGATGTTGGTAGCCTTGGCACTAATTAGGCAATTTCAAACAGAGAGGCACAGATTTTGGGAAAAAGATGAATTCTGAATTGAATTTAAGATGTCTATGGGCTAGCCATTGAGAAATGTCCAGTTGGCAGTTAGTGGTGTTGGCCTTGAGATTACAATTGAATATATAAACTTGGGAGTTGTCAAGTAGAAATGAAAAGTAAACCTGTGGGATGTAATCAGATTACCAAAAGAGAAAATGTAGAAAGAGAGAAGAGGTCTAAGACAAGCTTAGGATATACCCTTAGGAGTGGTATAGATTGTAATCTTTCAACAGAGACTAAGCAGGAGTGGCCACACTGGTTGGAGGAAAACAAGTGAGAGCAGTGTCACACATTCCCAAAGGAAAGGGTGATCAGTAGGGTCACAATAATGCAGAGAAATAAAGAACGATGAGGACTGAGGAACAGCCATGATATTTGGTGTTTGGGGGATTTGTAGATAATACAGACTGATTCTGAGTCAGAATATGTGTATGTATGTATATATGTACATGTATGTTCATATATACATACATACATATATGTGTGTGCATATATATTAAATGTTAAGACAGCTTTGTTAACATTGTAGGGAGAGATAGACTTAGAAGGTGGAAAATCACTATTTTGTGATTTCATGTTTCTTATAAAACATATCTGAAAGGAGTAATTAGAAATAAAGAGGAGTAATATTACAGAGATTTTTGCTCATCACAGGAACTTTGTAGTAACTGTCTTTTTCTAGGTGAGGAACTGGCTGCTTTCTAAGAGAAAGAGTTTCTTTAGAGCTATCAAGTATAGGCTAAATGATCATTTTTAGGGATATTGAAGGGCAGCTAGGTAGGCAAGGGCAGCTAGGTGGCTCAGTGGATAGAGCACTGGCCCTGGAGTCAGAAGAACTTGGGTTCAGATCTGGTCTCAGATACTTAGTTAGCTATGTGACCCTAGGCAAGTCACTTAACCCTGATTGTCTCAAAAAAAAAGACAAGAAAAAGAACAATAAATAAATGCTCTGGATCTGTGATTTCACTAAAAAAAATCCAGAGAAAGAACTGATGGACTGTCAATGCAGATTGAAGCATGCTATTTTCACTTTATTCTTTTTGTGTGTGTTTTTTCCTTTTCGTCTGTTATTCTTTTACAACTGTTAGTAATATGGAAATGTGTTTTACATGATTGCACGTATATAACCTATATCAAATTGCATACTGTTTTAGGAGGAGGTGAGGGAGGGAGGGAGAAAAATTTGGAACTCAAAATTTTATTAGAATGAATGCTAAATATTGTTTTACATATAATTGGAAAAAATACTATTTTAAAAAAGAGATATTGAAGGAAAGATTCCTATATTGTATGAGATTTGGGAGTAAATGACCCTTAGTTACCTTGACATTCATATTTTAATATTCAAAAGAACATAAAATATATCATTGTTTTGTGTTTTTTTATTCATAACTTATGTGCTTGTATTTTTGAAGGGGTTTTCCACAGCAAGAATGGTACTTGTATTTTTTTCTATCTTGTTGTTTTTGAAAACTTGTACTTTCGTATACTTTTCTATACTTGTAGTTTTTTCTATCTTGTAGTTTTTACTATTATCAGATTTATTCAACATGTTACATTTTAGGCTGCTAGGTGGCATAGTAGATAGAGTGTTAGGCCTGCAGTCAGGAAGACCTAAGTTCAAATTCAGCCTAAGACACTTAACTAGCCTTGTTGTTCCCAGGTAAGTCATTTAACACCCATTTGTCTCAGTTCCCTCATCTGTAAAATAGGGATAATAAGAGTACCTATCTCCCATAATTGTTGTGAGGATTAAATGAGATAATAATTGTAAATGACTTTACATGTTCCTAGTATATAGTACTATGTAAATTTTAGTTAATAATAATAATAATAATAAATCCCTATTAGGGTTAGGGGTAGAGTTAGGGGCTTGTAGGCAGGGGCCTTTTGTTTCCTTTGCTTTTTCTTTGTATCCTCAACACTGAGCACAGTGCCAGGCACATAGTAAGTGCTTAATAAATACTTATTGATTGATTATCAGTTTAACCAGGCATTGTGGTGCAGTGGAAAGAATGCTGGGTGTGGAGTTCTTGGGTTTCCTTGGGCAAGTGGAATGGGCTGCCTTAGGAGGTATTGGTCTTATTTGAGACTAAGCAAAGCAAAGGCTAGTTAACTGTTCTTCCGCTATATTAGGTGAGGATTCCTTTTAGTTATGGGATGGACTAGATTAGATGGATCCTTTTCAATCTGAGATTCTTTGATTCCGTGATGCCACTTAACACCTTTGTGCCCTACTTTTCTCCTAAAACAAATGGGTTAGAATAGATGATTAAAGGTCTTCAGCACTGTTCTTGGCACATAGTTGGTGTTTAGTGAATGTGTGTTGACTGAGTCTAATTCCAAATTCGTGAAAATGAGCACGTATCATTGTTAAGAAGCATCAGATTTATTTCTTGCTCAAGATTTTGCATTGGGTTCATTTTTTTTCCAGCAGCAGCATAGTGGTGTAGTGGATTGAGAGCTGTCCTTAGAATTAGGAAGATCTCGGTTCAAGTTCTACTTCTGACATCCAGGCAGTTTGACCCTCATCAAGTCACTTAACTGTTCAGAATCTCAGGCAGCTTTCAAAGATTGTCAAGTTGCATAGCATATGCTGACTTGTGTTGCAAGAGAGAATTCTCCACTGAGAGTTCCTTAAACGAGTGGATAAAAAACAAAATTTTAAAGAAAGAAAATTTTTTCCTCTGGTAAAATAAAATAATTGTTCATATCATGTTTATATTTATAAATGATACATATGGAATTATAATTGTTAAGTGTCCACACCATTTATATAGATGTAGGTTTTAATATAGCATTTATTAGACAAAACATTTCTTGTTACAAAGGCCATTTCATACTGCAGTAAAAAATGGAGGCATCTTTGAGACAAACTGGTGACGTGAATGAATCTGATTTTGAACAAATACGGTCTCCTTCCTGATGTAGAAATGATAGGAAGCTGGTGAATAAGTGATCTTGCATTCTGCCTTAGAATTTGTTACAAATAAGGAAAGAAATGTTAGACTTAGAACCTAGATTTGGGGAGAGGAGATCTTAAGGAGTTCCTCTGATAGCTAAGATCCCATGGTCTCAAATTCTACAGGGGAATTTGGCCCCTGACAAATGGGAGATGTTTCCAAGAATAAAATTTCGAGAATACAAACACAAATCATTACATTAGGGGTAAGCCAAACTGGTAGTGAGGTTCTTCCAACCTAACTAGGGTGGTCCTCAAGACAATAGATGTAGCTTAGACAAAAAGGTTTTTCAATTTGGTAGATTCCATCAGAGCTTGTATTCTGCTGAAATTGCCTTGGGGAATACAGAGTAAGGGCTGTCTAAAGACACTGTTGTTGATGCATAAGAAACTCTCAGTTAACTTACACTTTAGAAAAGAATATCTATAGTAGATGGAATACAAGAATAAGTAACTGAGGATGAATACAAAACAGCATAGTTATCTAAGAAGAGTGTTAGGATTAATAAAGTTCAGAGAAACCTGCAGTTGGTGATGAATGTGAAGGCCAACTAAAAAAATTTTTCCTTAATTTGGAGAAAGTAAAAGGTCACTGAAGGAATTGTTCTAGATGGGTGAGAGGATGATAATATTTGATAGAGGAAACTCTTTAATTCTTTTTAGTTTCTGTTTTCTCAAATGGGGAAAAATGACTAGGAATTTTAGAACAAATTATTAACCAAGAATTGAAACCCAGTGTAAGGGAGAAGCGGTAAGAGACTATTTAGCTGTCCTCAGTGAGTTAGTCACCAGGCACAAACTACATCCAGATGATCTGAAAGAACATATGGCTATGATTGCAGAGTTGCTCTCAGTAATCTCTGAAAAATATGGAGAATGTGAGCATTTCTATAGGATAGGAGATGGACATGTATTGTCCTAGTTTTCACAAAGGAGAAGATAGATTTTTCAGACTGAAAGTTGGTAAATTTAACTTCTGTTCCTGGCACAAAGAAATATCTGTTTGTTTTTGACGTGTGATTTTCAATGCTCAGTACAGTAGCTGGCACATAGTAGGATTAATAAGTGCTTATTGACTTGACTTTCATCAATGTAGGGAGATCCTTTCGAGAAATATCTTACAACTGGGCTTATTGGCAAGGGTTGTGTGTTATATGGCCCTAAAGAGTTGCCTGGGGCACAGAGTTAAAATAGCTTTCTCAGAATCATACAAAGAGAGAGTATGTGTGTCAGAAGCAGGATTTGAACCCAGATTTTACTATGACTGAAACTGATTCTTTATCCACAAAGCTGTGTTGCTATGGAAATTTTTTTAGGATGCATTATTGAAGATTGTGAATACTTAGTGCATATTTCGCAGAATCATTGTTAGATTTACATAAGATAAGGTGATAAGGTGCTTTGCAGATTTTACTATATTGTTGTTACTGTTTAGAAAGTGAAGTGGTGATAACTAAAAAGCTAATATAGATCATATCAGGTAGTAAGTTAATCACTATTAAAAAAAAGGGTTGTCCTGACTTATTGTGGGCTCAGCAAAGAGCAGATTTTTTTGTTTGGAAAATGTAGATGTCTCTTGAATTCCCTAAAATTTAAATCAGTAACTATAACATGAGAGATGTGACATGTCAGTTCCCATTATCCAAACTAAAAGCACTATTCACTAATCATTGCAAATAAAGATGAACTGCACTAGTAAAGATTCCCAGGACAAAGAAATGAGGAAACATAGGAATCCAAATAAACTGAATTTCAGGAAAGTGGTTATTTTATAATGAAGTAATTGGAACAGGTACTAGAATACAAGCTTTCTTCTATTCATATAGATCATAAGATGGCTCTAGAAAAATAAAAACCGTTCTCTATGATCATGAAAAGCAATTTCTATAAAGTCTTAAATATGAAGAAACAGATTTACTAGTTGTAACTCTCAGTACCCAGCTTTTCACATATTTATATTTGATTATGCCTACAAAAACATGGGCTTTAATTGAGAGAAGTTTGCTTATTACCTGAATTGGAGCTGCTTTGGAACAAAATGGATAAATTAGAAATTTTGTTTAGAGAAACATTATCTAGATTTTTCTAAATTTGCAGCATGTTCTATCTAAGCCCCATGTATTAGTGGCTTAGAAAATTGGACTATTTTGCTTTGGAAAGTTTTGAACTAGAATTGGTCAGGTTTAATTGCCTTTAATATGACACTTCAGTATTCTGTAGTTCTCATGATCATATATCAATATGTCTTGGATCTGTGTAGATTACACAATCTTTTTATGATTAAATATGGTCTCCTATGGTTGCTTTGCTCCCCTCCACCCAGGCAGGATATAAATCCAATTCTGCTAGACTTCAAGTCCAGCACTCTAGCCATCATGCCATACTATCTTGGTATTTGTTTTTAGCAAAGGTATTTGTTTTTTAGGAAAATGTTTTATTAAAATATGATACTAGATATTGAAACTATTGGCATTTATCTATTTGTGAATTATTTGTTGCTCAGAGAAGTTTGCTTGATTTCTTTCCAAATTGCGTTGCTTTAAGCACTTACCAAAAAAAATAAAGATTTATTTTTGTTGCTCTTTGGGACAATACCATTTTTACAAGCAAGTGTGAATAAAAGAAGTTAAGATCATTCAAATACATGCGGAGTGGAGATTTCAAGAGAACCAATTAAGGGGAAAAATCAGCTCTGGGTTAGATACTGTTTTGATTTTTGTTAGTAATGTAAATTCAGCATAGAAAATGGACTGAGAACCATTGGCTTCTTTCAATACAGAAATTACATATCATGGAATTAGAGATCCCTTTTCATACTTCTGTTCTGGCAGTAGTATCATGCTGAAGTTGCTATAATAAAAACTAATTTTAAAATTCAAGTCATCAAACATTTATTAAATACTTTGTTTCAGGTTACTATGTTAACGTTGGGGGTTCCTACACTCTTGGAATTTATAGTCTAGTGTAAGGAAAAGGCAAACACAGGTATGCAATGTCACATAAATTCATTAGAGATTTGTGAAACAATGTTCTTTAAGAAGTAGAAAAGGAAAAGTAATTTTCTGTTGAAAGAATCTGAATATGCTTTCTTGTGGTGATGGTATTTAAATAGGGTTCTAAAGGAGGAGTATGAATTGAGTAGATGAAGAGAGAGCCTATTCTAGGTTTAGGGATGATTATTAAGCACTTACTATGTGTGAGGCATTATACTAGGAATACATTAAAACAGGGAAAAAAAAAGATAGTTCTGTCCCTTAAGGAGAAAAAGTGACCTGTAGGTCAGAGAAGCATAGAAAAATCTAGAAGAACTGATACAGAGTGAAGCAAGCAGAGACAAGAAAACAACATACATAGCAATTACAATGTAACTGGAAAGAACAACCACACAAGGAGCACTCAAGCAAAAGCAGAGGGGTTAAACTTAACTGCCTTATTGTTTGAGACTAGAACAAAAGAGAGTAAGATGGGCAAAGAATGTGGGAAGAGAGAGGAGGCAGTTTGTCTGGTGTGGGCAGTGTGTGGAAGGTAATAATATAAGAGACTAGAAACATAAATTAGTACTAGATTATAGAATATCTTGAAAACTGGGCAGAAGAATTTGAATTTCACTCAGCAGTCAAAAGGAAGCATTTATATTTTTTAAGTAGAAAGGTAGCATGACTACATTGGTGTGAAAGAAAAGTTATTTTGGCAGTAGCTCATGTATTGATGTATATATGTAGGGAGGGGAAGAAAGAGGAGGGGATTGGAAAATGAATAGGTCATAATTAAGGCCTAAACTGGGTTGGTTGGTAGACATCAAGAAGAGATGTTTCAAATTTTATTTTATGTTATTAAATAAGTTTTTATTGATGTATTCTGTTTTTTATATCATCATAGGTGTCCCCAGTATCTTTCCCCTTCCCCATCCTAGAGAGCCATCCCACATAACAAACTATTTTTTAAAGAAGAAAAGAAATCAACACAACTGATTGATAGCTTGACAAAATACTAATGCTTATGTAATATGCAACAACTGTGGCCCTCTCACCTCCATGAATAGGTGGGTTTAGGGTGTTTCCTCATACTTTTTCATCAGAGTCATGGTTGACCTTTTTAATTTTGCTGCATTCACTTTTGATTTTTTGGTGTGTGGCTGTTCTTTCCAGTTACATTTAATTGCCATGTATGTTGTTTTCTTGTCTCTGCTTGCTTCACTCTGTATCAGTTCTTTTAGATTTTTCTATGCTTCTCTGAATTTATTGCATCATTTCTTTTTAAAAAATTAAAAAAAAATTTTTTTAGTTTATCCTTGTTTAGTTCTTTTTTTTTTTTTTTGGCAGAGCAGTTAGGGTTAAGTGACTTGCCCAAGGTTGCACAGCTAGTACATGTGTCAAGTGTCTGTGGCCGGATTTGAACTCAGGTCCTCCTGACTCCAGGGCTGGTGCTCTACTCACTGCACCACCTACTTGCCCCCGCATCATTTCTTAAAGCACAATAATATTCCGTTTCATTCATATACCACAATTTTTTTAGCCATTACCCAATCACTGGGCATTTACTTCATTTCCAGTTTTTGCTATCACAAAAAGTGCTGTTATAAATATTTTGGTGAAGATGGAGACTTTCCTGATGACTTCCTCAGAGTATAAGTTGAGTAATAGAGTTTCTGGTTCAAAGGGTATGTCATTTTATTTGCATAATTCCAAATTGCCTTCCAAAATGGTTGTACCATTTCACAGCTACACCAACAATGTATTAGTGCGCTTATCATTCCACAGCCCTGGCAACATTAAGTATTGCTATTTTTTGTTATTTTTGCCAATTTGTACAGTATGAAGAGAAACTTCAGAATTATATTGCTGTGAATTTCTCTCATTGTTAATCATGTGGAGCATTCTTTCATTTGTGTAAATAATTTGCAATTCTTCTTTTGAGACCTGTTTGTTGGGGGGTGGAGCCAAGATGGCGACTGGAAAGCAGGGACTAGCGTGAGCTCCCTGCCAAGTCCCTCCAAAAACCTATAAAAAATGGCTCTGAACCAATTCTAGAACTGCAAAACCCACAAAATAGCATAGGGAAGCAGGGCTCTAGCTCAGGACAGCCTGGATGGTCTCTGGGTAAGGTCTATCCCACACAGAGCTGGGAGCCAAAGAGAGCTGAGCTGAGCCCAGCGTGGGCAGCGTGGACCAACCAGACCGGGAGCCAGGCAGAGCGTGCCCTAGCACCCTGAATCAGTGAGCTGTGGCAGTTACCAGACTTCTCAACCCACAAACACCAAGGACAACAGAGTAGGTTAGTGGGAGAAGCTGCTGGGGACTGGGATAGAATTTGCAGTTTGGCCACTGCCCCAGGGGCAGCAGAGGTGGAGCAGCTTTAGGACTACAGTTGCAGTTGCTTCTGACCCCAGGCCCACCTGGTGGGAGGAATTAAGTGGCAGATCAGAGCAGGAGTGAAGAGCCTGCTGAAGATCTAAGTCCAGTCCTGGTTGGGGGTTCTTGGGGAAGGAGCAGTGCTGGTGTGGCAGAGCTGGCACATCCCCCCAGGCTTGGAACATAGAACTCTCTAGTCTGCAAGCAGTCATACTCTGCTGAAAAACTCAAGGGTCAAGTGAGTTGGCTGGGAACATGGCCAGGCAGCGAAAACGCACCCACATCCAGTCTCAGAATCTGGAATCCTTCTTTGGTGACAAAGAAGACCAAAACATACAGCCAGA
>CM053625.1:161030312-161051531 GCA_028646595.1 Phalanger gymnotis | reverse complement strand
AGCTGTAGTCCTAAAGCTGCTCCACATCTGCTGCCCCTGGGGCAGTGGCCAAACTGCAAACTCTATCCCAGTCCCCAGCAGCTTCTCTCATTAACCTACTCTGTTGTCCTTGGTGTTTGTGGGTTGAGAAGTCTGGTAACTGCCACAGCTCACTGATTCAGGGTGCTAGGGCACGCTCTGCCTGGTTCCCGGTCTGGTTGGTCCACGCTGCCCACGTTGGGCTCAGCTCAGCTCTCTTTGGCTCCCAGCTCTGTGTGGGATAGACCTTACCCAGAGACCATCCAGGCTGTCCTGAGCTAGAGCCCTGCTTCCCTATGCTATTTTGTGGGTTTTGCAGTTCTAGAATTGGTTCAGAGCCATTTTTTATAGGTTTTTGGAGGGACCTGGCAGGAGCTCACGCTAGTCCTTGCTTTCCAGCTGCCATCTTGGCTCCACCCCCTTTTTTGTTGTTTTTTAATGAAATGAGCTTGCCAAATTTACTCTGATTTTAAAACAATTTTTTGGTATTTTTGTCATCACTTTAATTTATCACCATCATTTCCAAATATATCCTCCCAGAGAAACATACCCTATAACAAAGAGAGGAAAAAAATTAAAAACTACTTCAGCAAAGCTAACCAGCATATCAAAAAGTTTGACATGTACATTGTTGATCCCCCACCTTTGCAAAGAAGTTGGGGGGAAGGTTCTGTCCTGGGCCCTCTTTTCTTTTCCTTGTATAGTATCTTCCTTGATGGTCTCATCAGCTTCCGTGGATTCTGCTGTTACCTCTTTGCAATTGATACCCAGCTCTAGACTGTCTCCTGAGCACAATTCTTCTCCATAAACTGCCTTTTGGATTTTTCCAACTGAATTTATTGTAGGCATCTCAAATTCAGCATCTCCAATAGAAAACTCAGTGTCTTTCCCAGGGCTCCCAAAGTGATCGGTAAAATCACTAGATCACTCCTGACCTGGTCTGAGCTCTGCAGGTTCCTGATCTGGGTTTGTGTCTGAGCCATGGGCCTATGGACTTGCCCTGTTTGGAGTTCCAGTAGATTGCTGCTGGACTTAGCCACTATCAGCCAGCTGAAAAGCACTGCTAGTTCAGAGGGACAGAACGTGATGTTTCCCCTTGGTCTGGGTTTCCTGACCTGATTACTCTATAGCAGACTTCGTGCTGAGCTGGAAGCTGGATGTGAGACCCTGTTCTGCTCTTGTGGTCACAAAGCTTTTGCTTGCTTCTGAACTTGCTGCTTTCAGTACATAGCCTTCCAACTGGGGAGAAAGGGTTAGTTTTCTAGGCTTGCAGGCTTTCTGAATTTGGCCTTGTTGTTGATTTCACCACAGAGGTTATTCCAGTCACCCACTGGAATGTGTGCACATTTATAGACAACACAAAATCCAATAGACCTGAAAGACAAACAGCTCTTGTCGTGAGAGAACTCAGCAGGTATTGCATCCAAACAACAGCCCTGAATGAAACAAGGCTGGCAAATGAAGGTCAGCTTATGGAAATTGGAGAGTTCACAGAAGGGTTTGAGAGCCTTTGGTTACCCTCAAACTGATTCAGCCCATTTGCTGAGACAGTTCACTAGGATGTGGCTGCTGTGCATGCTACAGTTTCTTGGAGACAAAGGTGAGAATTGGGTGGATCAAGTAGGCAGCAAAGATTTTTATACCAAGTTTTTCTGATAAAGATCTCATTTCTCCAATATATACTGAGTATAGAACTGAGTCAAATTTATAAAAATAAAAGCCATTCCCCAATTGATAAATGCCCAAAGGATATAAAAGGCAGTTTTCAAGAGAAGAAATCAAAGCTAACTGTAGTCTTATTAAAAATGCTCAAAATCACTGTTGATTAGAGAAAGGCAAATTAGAACAACTCTGAGGTACCACCTTACACCTATCAGAAATGACAAATGCCAGAGGGGATGCGAAAAATAGGCACACTAGTGAACTGTTGGTGGAGTAGTGAACTGGTCCAAATATTCTGGAGAACAATTTAGGCTATACAACTCTGAATAGCCTTCAACCCAGCAGTAGCACTACTAGGTCTGTATTCCAGAGAGATCAAAGAAAAAGGAAAAGTGAAGTAAACTTTTGTCATGTTTGTCAGTGCTTTCCATATTCAGCAAATCCAGACTGTCTTCTTGAAAAAAGTATCCATGGTCTCTAAGCATGAATATTTGGAGTAATCTCCAAGCCTTTGTGGTCTTTCATGACTTAATCTGGAGCCATATATATATATATATATATATATATATGTACATATATGTGTGTACACACACACATATTTATATTTATATAGTCCACTCTCTTCCGTCTTGTCTTTTTTTGTAGTTAAAGATCATCATAGTATACATTGATTTTGTTTAGAGGATTTTGTGTAGTTCTTCATGAAATCTCTTTACTTCATCCATTATAGCCAATGTTAGTGAATAAGCTATAGTTTTCTTCATGAGGACTGCTCGCTTTGATGATCAGATAAATGAGTATCCTTTGAAATGATGGTTTATGTTGCCTTTGAGCTAAAGCTGAAATAAATGCCACCTCCTTTACATGAATCCCTGAGGAGATTCTGTCTGCCTTCTATCATGTTATAACTTGCTTATGTCTTCTGGTTTTGTTTATCAGGATAATATTGATATGGACTTGTTTCATTCCCCTCTAGCAGTGTCATTGGACCAAGCTCTCACATTCACTGTATGAAACAACCAAACTAAGTCTATAGACAGTTTAAAAACTGAGGTCCTTGATACTCTCTTCCCCTTTTCTATCCCTCTCCTGTGGTCACTGCTGAAGCAGAAGAGGCCAACAGTACATTGCAGTTGAAAAGTGCAGTGAGAGAACCTCGGTTCAAATCCTGTCTTTGATACCTACTCCTTGTGTAGTCTTGGGCAAATCATTTATCTTCTTTGGGCCCCCACTTTCCTCAGTTGTAAAGTCAGGGGACTGGACTAGATGACCTTTAAGAGCCCTTCTAGCTTTAGAGATGTGAGCCTGTCCCATTTAAGGGATGTTTTATTTATTTATTTATTTTTCTGTTTTCCATAGCTAGAGAATTCATGACCTCATGGCTGCGGCTTATTAGCCTCTGTGTACTTAGGCTGGCCTTTACACAATCTGTCTGTGTCTGGGATCTCTTTTCATGGGGCAAACTCCAAAGGCCTTTTAAAAACTGTAAATTGCAGAGCATGAGGTAGATGGAGGGGTTCAAGCAGGGATGGGGAACCTGCAGTCCCAAGGCCATATGTGGGTCCTTGTAGGTCCTTGGATGTAGCCATTTGACTGAGTACAAGTTTTATAGAACAAATCCTTTTATTAAGGGGATTTTTTCTATGAAGTTTGGATTCAGTCAGAGGGCTACACTTGAGGTCCTAGAGGACCACATGTGGCCTAGAGGCCGCAGGTTCCCCACTCCTGAGTCCATTCCTTGTTCTTTGGAGGGAGACAGTGCTAGCACCTCTAGGGACATAGTTAAAATCCCTGAATGCTTTTTGCTCAGCTGCTAAGAGGGGGATGACCTTCTCAAGATAGTGTCAGAACTGGGGCTTCTCCAGTGAACTCCTTATCAAAGTTACTGATGTCTGTTGGACCTTTGATCCCAAGAATAAGGAGAGGTGGCAGATGGTAGGCAAATAGTGTGCTCTAGTCCAGGATCCTGAAGAATAATTGCTTCTTAACATCCTCAGCATCCCATTCACCAGAGCCCAGACATCTCTTTGAGTGCTGTCAAAACAACCTACCAGTGGTTTCTGTGGAAAGGAACTGGTATTAGCAGACCTCATTATTGACTGTGCTGTCAAACACCTCCTCCTCTTCATCATCTCCAGGGAATGGAGACTAGAATGTACTTCCTCCTCACTTTCTTTTATAATAATACCTAGTTTACTTTAAAGCGTAGCTTGGATTAGCCCATGGGAAAAGACAAAAAAAAATAGAAGTTGAATTTAGATATCAGGACATTTCAGAGGGTTGAAGCAGGGGATAAATTGGAATGCTTTGTGGCTGTTGGATGCCCTGACTGCGCTCTCTGGTGGCGTGTTCCTTCTGTAGCAGGCTTGCTTTGGATTGATCTGTTCCTCAAAGGGAACTGGCACATTTTGAGATTTACATAGTGACGGAGCAGAAGTAATACTGTATCACTTACCTTATATAACATATAAGGGGTTCTTTTCAGAGGCTGATTCTGGATTTTCTCAGGAAGTCTAAAATTCCATCCTCAATGAAACACAAAGCATTTATAGGCATTACAGGCAGAACTCTAGAGCAAGAGACCTAATCATTTGGTTATAGACCTGACATTGTAAACTGGTATGCACTATTCTTGAAGAAGCATTCTATGAGATGTGATATGTGCTTGTGAGACTCACCAGATCCACTGGTTAATACCTATTTTTGCTTTTCCACATTGAATAAATTTAGAACAAATATGTGTTGGAAGAAATCTGGAACGTCTCATTAGAGATCTAGGTAGACAGCTGGAGGATTTGGAGTCATAGTTTTTTATTCTCATTTTAGATGTTACTGAATTTGTAAGAGAGCACAATATAGAAAATGAGTAGTTAGTGATATAGATGCCATCACAGAAATATCTGGTTTTCCATATGATATAGCTTTTGATACCAGGAAAATGGCTGAGGGAAAGAGTGTAAATCTTGAAGACTGGAAACAATATACATATTTGGCAGGAAGCTTGCTCACCTGATTGAGAAAGCTTTGAATTCTATTTAGTTTAGTTTAGTTCTGTTTAGTTAGTTTAAAATCACAAAACCACATTCAGAGAAGGACCACGTATGATATAGAAAACTTTAGCATAGACATGGGGTCCAAGCTTTAGATGAAAATAGCAAGAAAGATACTTGTAATAAATACTCATAGCTCCAAATGCCTATTTTTTTTAGTACATTGGTATAAATCAGCAAGAGTAAATTAAAATTTAAACACTGTAAAGAAGACATCATAGATATCACAGTACAATATATTGCATGTATTATTAAAAGAATATATTAAAGAATAAATTTGTGGTGGTGGTAGAATGTATAGGGTGGTAGCTAGAAAAGCAATGGCTTTAGAGTCAGAGGACCTGGGTTCAAGTCCTGTTTTTGATGCTTATTACTTGTATGACCTTGGGCAAGTCACTTAAGCTTTATGGTCCTCATTTTCTTTATCTGTAAAGTGAAGAATTTGTATTAGGACTCTAAAATCCTTTAAATATCCTAGGGTCATAGACTGTGGAGTTGGAAGAGACCTCATGTTTCATGTAATTTATATTTATATAATTCACATTAATTTAATTCATATAATTCACACTAAAGATGAGAGCTAAGATGGAAGTTCATCTTTGATAGTTAAGTTGGTTTTGATTCTGAATACTGAGAATATTAACAAAAAAGTGTCCTGGAGGCATAATGTATGACATATTGCTAAGAGGTTTACACAGATATATTATTTAAAATATTAAATATTTGAATTCTTATTCTTTTGTTTTATAAACCTAAACATGTTATATCAAAATTATCTTTGGTTAGTTTTTTATTGTTTTCTAAATTTTTAAGTTTAGAAATAATTTATTTGTATTTTAAAATTTTTATTGATATCTTTTAAAAATCATTTGTTTTATTCAACCAAAATCCGCTTTCTCATCCTTCTACCCTCAATTGTGAGAACCCCTGCCCTCAATTGTGAATACAAGAAAAATAAAATCAAAGCAACTTTCCATATTGGTTATGTTCAAAAAACATTTGTCTCATTATGTATTCTGAGTTCTTCACCTCTTTCAGGAGGCAGGCAGCATGTTTCATCATTAGTCTTTTGGAATTGTGATTATTATGCTGATAAGAGTTCAGCACAATAGCATTCCATCGTGTTTATGAACAATAACTTATTGATCCTCCAATTTGTAGATTACCTCTCAGATTTGCATTCTTTATCACCTCAAAAAGAGCCATATATATGTGTGTGTATATATATATATATGTGTGTATGTGTGTATATATATATTTTTATATAGTGTTTGTTTTGCTTAGGACTAATCCTTCCATTAATCTACCCTTCTAATTCCCCCTCTACTTTTCTCCTCTTTTTCTTCTACTTTCTTGTTGAGAGAAATATGTTTCTGTACCTATGTCTGTATATTCCTTTTGTTGACCAGATGAGAGGGAGGTTCAAATGTCAGCCACTCCCCTCCTGTTCTCTCCCCCTTGTTTATATAGATGTCTTCTTGGGCACCATGATTATGTGAGATAGTTTTCTTCAGCCTGCCTTGCCTTCCTCTCCTCCCTCCCACCCAAGTGTGGTTTTTTTCTCTATTTCCATTCTTTTCATAAGCTCATTAGAACATAAGAGAAACACTATGAAATTTTATCTAATTGGACTCCCTCTATGACCCTGATGATGTATGGTTCAGAGAAGATGCAGGTATCATCTACCCATACTTGAATGTAAGTAATTTATCCTTGTTTAGTCCTTTATCATTCTTCATTCATGTTTACCTTTCTAACGTTTCTAAAAATTTCTATGCAGCTCTGATCTTTTCATCAGGAATGCTTGGAAATCTTCTATTTTCTTCAAGATCCATTTTTTTGTCCCATTGTATTATATTCCATTTTGCTGGTTAAGTTATTCTTGGTTGTAATAGCCTTTGCCTTCTGGAACACTGTATTCCAGTTTTTCTTGATCTCTGTAATAGAAGTTGCTAAATTGTGTGTGAACTGGACTGAATCCTTTGTTTCTGAATTCTTTCTTTCTGGATGCTTGCAATATTTTTTCTTTGACCTTTAAACTCTGGATTTTGGCTATGGTATTCCTGAGAGTTTTCATTTTGGAGTTTCAGGAGGTAACCAGTAGATTCTTTTTATTTCTGCTTTGCCCTCTTGTCCTAAGAGATCTAGGCAGCTCAGCTTCTCTTGAAATAGGATTTCAGCTCTTTTTTTGGGTCATTGCATTCAGATAATCCAATTATTCTTAATTTTTTCTCATCAATTTGTGTGCAAGGTTAGTTTTTTTGCTTTGAAGTATATTTTTTTCTATCTGTCTTTCGACTTTGCTTTAATATTTCTTTTTTATCTTTTTTGAGGTGGGAAGGCAGGGCAGTTGGGGTTAAGTGACTTGACCAAGGTCACATGGCTAGTAAGTGTGTCAAGTATCTGAGGCTGGATTTGAACTCAGGTCTTCCTGACTCCAGGGCCAGTGCTCTACTCACTGTGCCACCTAGCTGCCCCTGTTTTAATATTTCTTGTGTCTTATGAAGCATTATCTAGGCAAAAATATATGGCATCATTGTGTATTGTGAAATTGAATGTCTAGGTTTATGTAGTACTATATGGTTTTATATTGTGCTATTTAGTGATTATGATGCCATAACAAAACAGATTGCAAAGTGATTATGTAATTGAAAGATATATAGATATAGATATATAGTCACATGGCTAACTGGTTTTATTTACCTTGGAATTAATAACTTTGTTTTTCTTATACCTAAAAATTGAATAGGGATAAAGATTAGAAAAGGAATTGGACCTGTGCTTTCATTGGAAATCCCCTGTATCAATGCAGATACTCATCTTTCAGTAACTTACAGTTTTGAGGAATTATCTAGAGCATTAAAAGGTTAGGTTGCTTGCTCAGGGTTGCATAGCCAGTCAGCACCTGAGGCAAGATTTGAACTCAGGTCTTATTGGCTTCAAGATTGGCTTTCTATCTGCTAAGACAATTCAATGTATAAATTATTTGTGATTTTATAACTTGAATTTCATTGTATACTCATTAATGCCTAATAAATCACATTGCTTTATCTTACATTGCCATATTTTATGTCTATATAGTGTTTTATAGTTTAGAGAGTACTTTGATTATTTGACATTATCTTCTTTAATCCTTATGACATTTCTGTGAGATAGGCGGAGCAATTATCTGAATCTCCACCCTGATACTTTGTACCTCTACTTGTGTGATATTGGCTATGCCACTTAGTTTCTTTAGACCATGGTTTCTTAAACTTTAAAATGAGAAGATTATACTAGATGACCTTGAAGCCCCCTTCCAGAAATACTGAGAGGTGGTTAATTGACTACACAAGTTCTTTGACACCACGTCCATTATTCTTTAAATTATACCATTTTAGAGTCTCTAACATCCTGGCCAACAGGTTCATCAGCCTCCCCAGTTTTCATGACCTGTATCATGTACTCTGTCTCATCTCCACATAGTGAAAGTCATACCTTTGATTTTACTATCACTTGTCATAGAAGTTTTTCCACTTTTTGGGTCAAGAACTCTGAAGTCATTCTGACCTTAACTTCCTGTTTTTTCATCTTCCCTTGTCCCTTATGTCTAAATCTGTTCTTCATTCTCACCATAACTTCCAGTTATTCTACTCAGCTCACCACCCCTGGCCTCATCTCACTTTCTTTCCTTTTTAATTTTGACCCTGTAGGTGATAATTTTAATGAACCCATTTCTCTCTTCTTGAAATGCCTGCCTCCTTAACTTCCCATTGCTTATGCCTTGCCAAGCTTCAGCCCAGGGTTACATTCACTACCTGCCTTGTGAATTCTTTTTACCTACTGCTTATTGGTTCTGAAAGGAGTAATACAGTCACACTCATTCGGTCCCCTGCAGATTTATCCTATCTAATCTTAGCTGCTACATGATGATCTCTTTATTTTTCCAGGAGTCTCTTTCTCATTTATTCTCTTCAGGATGCTGTGCAAAACATCAGCTTCTCTACTCAAGCCTGTGCCATTCCTTCTTCTTCCCTTTCAGCAGAGGACTTTGCCTGACTTTATAATTTCTTACTAGAAATTCTTATTTGTCCTGAGCCACTTTTTTTAGACCCCAGAACCCTGTGACACCATTTCCCATTTTCTCCTTCAGTTAGTTCTGATTTTGGCTGTTCTGGCCAAGACCAGCCCCACTAATTTACCCCAATCTCTCTTCCAAGGTCATCCTGTCAACTTCTAACCTTTGACCCCCATGTCTAAATCTGTTTTTCATCCTGACACAGCTACCACCTTGATGTTCCTAAAGTACAAGTGGGACCCTGTCGTTCTTCTGCTCTCCACCTCCCCCGGGCTCAAAAATTACTTTGTATTTCATTTTTATGTACCGTGTGTTGATGTATCTCTCTATATATGTCATTTTCTGCAATGGAATGTAAGTAAATTTCTTTAAGTACAGATAATACTTGTTTTTGTATCCCCCAATGCCTAGCAGTGCCTTACATATAACATGGTATCCTCTTAATAAATGCTTGATGAGTGAATGATCAGGCCTATATTTTCTTTGAATTTTTGGGACTCTATTTTCCTGAAGTCCAAGATACAAATCTTATAGATGTGAAATATGTTCTACGCTTTAAAATAGGTGACAGTTGATTTTTTTTCCTTCATTTTTAGTGCACCTCGTTGATATCTGGAACATGATTGAAGCCTTCCGAGACAATGGCCTTAACACACTGGACCATAACGCTGAGATTAGTGTGTCCCGTCTGGAAACCATCATTTCATCCATCTACTACCAACTGAACAAGCGCCTGCCTTCTACTCACCAGATCAGTGTGGAACAGTCAATCAGCCTTCTCCTCAACTTCATGATTGCAGCATATGACAGGCTAGTACCCTGTGTAGTTGTGTACTTCATTTTGATAATATTATGCCGATTTTCCTTTTCAGAAATTGGTCTTGTCAAATATTGTTAACTGTAGAAGCACAATTAAAGAGTAGGTGCCATTATCTATGTGCCTTTTCCAGTTATAAAACAGGGAAACATTCAGCCTCGTGACTGGATTCCCTCAGCCACATCATATGTGTGGTTCAATAGCATCGCATTGAATCTCTGCTCCCTTGCAGGAGCAAAAGTTTTCTGCTCTCTATTCTGATGCATTTAGGAAGTGCAAGCCCATTTTAATAATAGCCTTTGAAAAATATAATAGAAAGTTAAACTTATTGTTTAAAAAAACAACACAAAGTTGCACTCCACAACTAAAAAAAAGATTTTATCCATCTCTACTTTTCATGGCAATAACAAAAAGTTGGCCATATTACAGAAGATAGAAATAATTTTAAAAAGGACAAAGTCTAACCAATTGAACCTGGGAAAAAAGGAATTTTTCCTTTCATTGCTTCACTTTCCTTCTTTGTAAAGCCATTTCATAGTATTATATGCATCTGTAAAAAGCTGTCATGGTTAAATGTAAATTTGATGATAAATACAACATGGGTAAATTACTATGATATTTAGTTTTTGTCACTATTTGGTTAAAGTTACTTCCATTAAGATGCATATCATTTTGGCATGCTTTCCTGCTTATTCCTGTCATACAGAAATTTGCTCTTTGAAAATCAAGAATTTTAGGTGCAATGTCAGCCAGATTGTCCCAATGTCAAATCTGTTTTTCATTGAATTAATGGACTCAGATTTTGATGATTCTCTAGGATTAATTTAATTCTAATTGATAACGTACATGTGTTCTTAACCTAAGGAACCTTAGTTAAAGTTGTTCTGAGGGAGGGATGTGAAACATTTTTATGTGTCACTGATGATAGAACAAATCTTTTTTTTTAAATAAATTTATTTTTTATTTTTAGTTTACATCACTCAGTTCCGCAAGTTTTTGGGTTCCAAATTTTCTCTCCCTCCCTCTTTTCCCCCTTCCTTCCCAAGGCATCATGTAATCCAATGTAGGTTTTATATATACCTTCACATTGAACTTATTTACATGATAGTCCAGTTGTAAAGAAGAATTATAACCAATAGAGTGAATCATGAGAAAGGAGAAACAAAACCAAAAAAGAAGGCAAAAAAAAGTAAAAAG
The DNA here is from genome assembly GCA_028646595.1 of Phalanger gymnotis. Taxonomy (NCBI): domain Eukaryota; kingdom Metazoa; phylum Chordata; class Mammalia; order Diprotodontia; family Phalangeridae; genus Phalanger; species Phalanger gymnotis. The sequence goes on along the minus strand of CM053625.1, from coordinate 161,040,730 downwards.
TTTGCCTCAATATGCATTCAGATTCCATAATTCTTTTTTTTGGATGTGCATAGCTTTTTCCATCATGAGTCTTTTGGGGCTGTCTTTGAACCTCTCATTGATGAGAGGAGTCAAGTCTATCAAAGTTAGTCTTTACAGATACCATGTGTCTGTAATCATGTATAATGATCTCCTGATTCTGCTCCCCTCACTCAGCATCGGTTCATATAGGTCATTCCAGGTTAAAATGAAATCTGTCTGCTCTTCATTTCTTATAGCACAATAGTATTCCATTACATTCATATACCACGGTTTGTTTAGCCATTCCCCAGTTGATAACCCCTTGATTTCCAATTCTTTGCTACCACAGAAAGAGCTGCTATAAATATTTTTGTACGTATGGGTCCCTTTCCCGCTTGTGTGATCCCATTGGGATATAGCCCTAGAAGTGGTATTATTGCTGGGTCATAGGGTATGCACATTTTTATAGCCCTTTGAGCATAGTTCTAAATTGCTCTCCAGGATGGCTGGATCAGTTCACAACTCTACCAACAGTGTAACAATGCCATAGAACAAATCTAATGAGGACCCATGTAATATAAAAAAAGCTACTTAATTTTTAAGATAAAGAAATATAAAATATTTCACTCATCTACTTTTAAAGTCTCTATCAGAAAAATGTCACTCAATAATTATAACCATAATGAAAATTATTCTTTGGTTTTGTATATATTATGGTTAATTAATGAGAAAAGATAGAAAGGGTAAAGGGAGAATAGGGATACATAAAGTGAAAGACAAAGGTGTATAGAGAGAAACACATGCCACGTATTGAGTGCTGGACCTGGTGTCAGGAAAATCTGAATTCAAATATGGCCTACCTGCGTATCCCTGGGTAATTAAATAACCTACTTAACCTCTCTTTGTAAATTTGTAAAAATCTTTCCTTAACTGTAAAATGGAAATACTAATTCCCATCTATCTTTCAGGGTTGTTCTGCGGGTCAAATGAGATAATACTTGTAAACATTTATCAACATGTCTGGCCCATAGTAGGTGCTTTATAAATGTTTATTTTCACATACCAGATATATAGGCAGAGGTTGATTTAATGAGCCTTCCCAGTGCCAAATATTTATTCCTAAAGTACAGGCTGGGGCAGGTAGGTGGCACAGTGGGTAGAGTGCCCAGCCTGAAGTCAGGAAGATTCATCTTTCTGAATTCAAATTTGACCTTAGACATTTATTGCTGTGTGACCCTGGGCAAGTTGCTTAACCCTCTTTACATCCGTTTCTTCATCTGTAAAGTGAGCTAGAGAAGGAAATGGCAAAGCGCTCCAGTGTCTTTCCCAAGAGCATCCCAAACAGGATCATAAAGATTTGAACTCAACAACAACAGCAACAAAGTGTGGGCTTGACCCTATCTCTTTCATGATGAAGAATCTTTAGTAGATCCCTATGGTGGCAGCTAGGTGGTGCAACGGGTAGAACCCTGGTCTTGGAATCAGGAACTCTCAGTTTTGTGAGTTCAAATCTAGTCTCAAGACACTTATTAGCTGTGTGACCCTGGGCACTTAACCCTGTTTGCCTCAGTTTCTTCATCTGTAAAATGACCTGGAGAAGGAAATGGCAAAGCACTCCAGTATCTTTGTCAAGAAAACCTCAGATTGGGTCACAGAGAGTCAGACACGACTGAAAAGACTCCACATCAACAACAACAACAGTTCCTTCTAGGATATTTGGTGTTTGAAGCCCTTTACAACTTGGTTCCACCTCCCAATGTTATGCCAAATTCAGAGAACTTGTGTTCCAATCCTGGCTGTGCCACTTACTACTTTTGTGACCTTGGCCAAGTCATTTCACTGTTCTGGGTTTCAGCTTCTTTATCTTTAAAATAAGAAGTTTAGAATAGATGACCTCTTGAAATCCCTTTGAGGTCCTTCTTCCTAGGATGATTTCACATTACTCCCCAGCACATGTTCCATATTTCTGATAGACTGGCCAGCATGCTGTTGTCTGTAGATGACTCGCCATCTTTGCACAGGTGTGTCCCCTGTCCCTGTAATCCCCTCTTCTTTGATTTTTTTGTCTTGGATTTCCTAGATCCTGTCAGTCTTCCACTTAAGTGCTAACTCTTACATGAGGCCTTTTTCTGATTCCTTCCTTTTCTCTCTGAAATTATTTTGTAAATATTTTGTATGGATTTATTTATGCAAATGTAATTTTTTTCTTCAGCTGAATGTAAACTCCTTCAGGGCAGGAACTATTTGCATTTGGAATTTTTATCTGTAGTGTCTACTGCAGTGCCTGGCATCTAGTAAGTGCTTAATAAAAGCTAATTGAATTTAATTTAAGCAGATGGAGAGAGAAAAATGTTAGAAAGGGAAACGGATTGGGAAAGTAGATTTTGTGATGTGTTTGTGTATAGACCCTGTTTATTTGAACTATGGGCGTCAGAATAAGTGCTGTGTCATTTTAGTACTATACGCATACCAACACATTTTCCTGCAATTTAACATTAGCTTTTCTGTTTAAAGTTTGTTTTTGAAATTGAAGTCTATTTTCCCATGGAATTCCAGTAATTTGCACACCTCAAGGAATGGTTTGAATTATAGGCCTCTAATTCTCACCCTTAGGGAACAAATACACTGCTATCTTCATGCTACCATCATCACTCTTTAAAAAAAGCAACAACCCCAAAACAAAAACAGCAACAAAATTCCTGCTGTCTCGTTCTGAAAATTATGATGTTGAATCATTATTTGTTTAATTGTTCAGTACCTTTTTGGTAATTCAGATCAAAATTTTCGGTCCAATTGGTTTGTAGTGTGTTTTAACAGGGAGTTACTGATCTTTTTCTTTACTCCCCTTCAAAAAAATCCAACCTCCAGAATAAATCGATTAATGTCCATTTAAGACTAATTTCGTTTCTTAAGTAGGTTTTGTGTTCTTAGGAGTTTTTAACCTCATGAAGATCCAGTTATACCAAAAAGTATGCATATGTGTTTAACATATTTTTAATATCTAATTTTTTGTTTTGTAATTGTAGAGTTTGATTTTTTCCTCAAACTCTCTGATACCTCCATTTAGGAATTATATCCAATGTATCAAGCTGAGGGACACACTGATACCCTCCAAAAAATGTATCTCCCTCTCTATAAGTTGCTTCTCTGCTGTCTATAGAGTAATAAGATAGCAAGTCAAAGAAAACAAAGCCTCTTGAAAGTATGAACAAGATATCAGTCTGGAATGCTAGCATTGTTCAAATTAAATGAATGTTGCTGAATATAATACTTCTAAATGCAAAATGATTAAATTGAGTTGCAGCAAACCAAGAAATTACTCTCCTTTGGGCTCACTGCTATGCCAGCATCTCAAGGAATTACAAACATAGAAACACTTCACATAAGTCCCATTCAACACATGAAATCATGAACTGTAATTATTTATGGCTTTAGAAAATCTACATATTAATATATTTTTATTTATTTATTTTTATTTAAATTTAATATTTAATATATTCTAAAACTTAGAATGCACTTGGAAAAAATTTTAGCATTTGATCCTTAGAGTATCCCTGTGAGATAATTGTTCTCATTTGCTCTTATCTGTTCAGTTCTCATTTTACAGAAAAAACTGAAGTGTCATACAGCTAGTAAATGCATTAGGTATGGCATACTCTTGTTGATTCAATTTTGTAGATGGCCCATTTTCGAAGAGGCAAATTAAACTTCCCTAGCCCATTAGTACAACAAAACATTTTAGCAATGGAGTCAGAACTATTGTATCTGATGGAAGTTAAGCCTAGAATTAAATGATTACTGAGTTTGGAAGTTAGCCTGAAGCCTAGCAGTTTATCCCTTGAGGTGTCACTAAATGATTGAACATAGTAGTTTCTGAAAGAGGTCATAGTCATATTGACACATTTTTCATGTGAGTTAAGCTACACTAAAGGATAGCTAAAATGTCCTACTTTTTCTGAATGCAAAAGAAAATAGAGATCTTTTAACATGTGTTCTAAGAAAGTTGACTTTAAAATAATTTTCTATATATAATCTTATTTCTCCATTAAATTCCACTTAAAAATGAACCTACGTCCTTAACACAAAAATTGGTGTTTTATATTCAGAATGTTTTATATTTTTAAACATTTAAAATAATTGAAAGGAAAATACAAAACAGAATTTAAGAGTCTAAATATTTTAACATTGAAAACTTAAATTTACTCCAGTATATTACCGCCACGGAATTACTTTCAGCAAAAATACATTTGGTAAAGGGAATTATGTTTCAAGTGTACTGTTTCTTGCCTGGAACTCAAAAGTATTTACACATAATTTTATTTTATAGCATCATAGGACTTTAGAACTAGAAAGGACCTTAGAGCTCATTTAGTCCAGTATAAATATTAGCTATCACCATCATCATCAGTTTGACTTTGAAAGGGAAAAGAGATATGGGGTGATTGATTGAGGAGATGGTAGGGTATAGTGTTGTTTTTTTTCCCAGGATGGAAGAATCTTGGGCATTTTATAAGGAGAGCAGAGAGAACCAGTAACTAAGAGGAGACTGAGGAATCAAATGAGAGTGGATGATTATGGGGCAAGCTGCTAAAAAAGATGAGAGGGTTGTGACATCAGAATCACCTCTTCATTAGAATCTAGAGTAAAGGAGAAGAGTATAGTACATGATGTCAAGAGCTTGTGAGATATAGAGAAGAGAGAGCATGTAGTAAATGACCTTTATTTTTTAATGGATAAAACTGCTTTTATTAAGCACTTAATATGTGCAAAGTACTCTGTGCTAAGTGCTCAGTATGCAAATGCAAAGGTAAGACAAATACTGCTCTCAAGGAGCTTGCATTCTAATGGGAGAGAGAACACATACTGAAACTTTCAGAAACAAACCAGATAAAAGAATTTATGGTCTTATGAGTGTAGCAGCAAAGCAGATAGTAATGAATTTTCTTTAATGTCATTTCTACTGATAGAATCATATCCATTTCTCTTGTACCATTTGACAGTGAGAAAGGCATTGGTAGCAAGAATTTTCTTTTCTGGTTCTTCAGTTGCTGTGAATTCTGAGGAAGCAGGACTATAGTCCCCACAGATGCTACTATGAGGTCATGTTTCTACCCATATTGGTTGCTTCCTGAAATCATGGTATGGAGCCTGTGCTGGAAGCAGAGCAGTGGTATAGGTGGGTGCTGCTACTGCTAGCACACTAGTGATTACCTTTCCACCAGTGGCAGTGGATATGGTGGTATTGAAAAATGTGGGCTTGTTCTCCCCAATGATTGCTCCATTTTATAGATTTGGAGTCCAGAGTCAAAATGCAGTGGTCTGGAGGGCCCTGCTATTCCCAGCACTCATGCTTTTAGGTTCTTAGAATTTTTCCAGTAGGATGTGAGGGCAGGTGGTTGTAAAGCACTTGTGGTGCTTTGACTTGCCTGGCACATGCTGCCCCCTCTCTTTCCTGCAGGGGTTCCTACTAGTTTGTTTGTCCCTTAGATTTAAAAAATTTTCTTAGTAAAGTATAAGGCAAGGTCCTCTGATGAAAGGGTAGTCATATAGTAGATTTGAAGAAAGAATTACACAATAGCCTTTTGTGGAGAGAGGGATAGAAAATCAAAGAGAAATAAAAGAATTGCTTTACTCTTGTGGTGAGAGCCTGGTTGAGATTTGAAACATACATTGAGAGTGAACCCAGTTGATCTGATTACATGATTTCTTCCAGCTTTGTTTGGCAACATGTGAGGCAAGGAGGAAAATGTTGGGAGGGTAGGGTTTTGGCAAGTCAGGAGAGTTGATAGGATGAAGGAGCAAACTGTGGAGGACAGTGTACAGGTGAATTGGTTCACTTTTTAGGGTCCAGATTGGAAAGGGAAGAAAGTGAAGTTAGAAACAGTATGATGGCCCAGAAGAGTCCTGAGGGATTGAGAGATTGGAGGTTCCAGTGAAGATGAAGAACACATTTAGAAAACATAAGGGGTTTTTTTTGTAACTAAACTAGACACAGAGGGATCTTGTATTCCCCATATTTTTTTAGTCAAAAGTACGATGACAGTAACATGATGTGTTATTTTCCCTGCGGGGAAAAAAAGGGATGCCTGCAGTGTGTGGGTGGGGGATTCTCAAAACGTTTCATAGATAGTAGAGTAGTAACCTAACTAGTTGTTGATTTGTTGGCCCTGGTCCCTTTTTTTTTTTTTTTTTGGTATTAGTTGAGTCCGATTTTTTCAAACCTTTGGTATCTTTGCTTCATTCAGATACCTTGTGACTTGATCTCTCAGCATCTTTACAGTTGTGTTACCTCTTGTGCTAGTGTTCTTTTTGTATACTTGGCGTAATCCATCTCTTTTTCCTATCTTTGTTCTCTTCAGTGGTCTTTCTACCTCCTATAAAATAAACACATCTGGGACCTTGTTAGACTCCTCTAGGTTCCACTATCTTCCATAACTCAAATTAGCACCATATTTCCACTGCACTGGAACCACTTAACATATTTGACATAATTATAAATTTGAATTGTATGAATCTGAATGCATATGAGTTCTACAGAGGTTCCATTATTTGAACTAATCAGCACCTAGCTGTAATTTCCTCATCTTTTCATCCTCTGGAGCTGACGTTGGCACATAACCTACAGTTATTTATCTGGTGGTCTTTTTGCAAATATTTATGAGCACTGAAATATGAAATAGTCAGATGCCCCATGAAATATTTTTGTTGCCTTTGGACAGAGAATAAAACCAATTCTGTCAACTTATTAAAAAGAAGGAATTAAATCCTTCTCTACAGAGAGCTTATAAACCATCCTATTTATCTGCTTCTGCTTTCTGTTTTCTGATTTCATTCGGAGTGAGAATGTCAAGATGCATAAGGTTCATTTCTTTGAGTGATGTGTCCTGTTATTTATTGGACAAAGATCTCACATTTAAAGCCCAAGTCCAATTTATAGAGTCCATCTAAAAATAGTAAGATCTTTTGTACCCTTTGTTTTCTTGGCTGACCTTCTTTCCCTTCAGAAGTGGAAGGGAGGAAACTTCTTGCAACTGAGGGTCATTTTGTATACTTTGTTTCATGAGTTGAGATGGCCAAAGAATTTGTCACCAAGTGGTGAGCCTACTGCTAATGAACTTCAAATAAAATCAAGAAGTTAAGTTTTTATAATATTAAAATTTCAAAAATATTATGAAAATAAGATAACAAAGATTCTCAATTGATAAAATTCTTTATGATTTTAATATTTTTCAATCCATAAAATAACCATATTAATAATGTTATTAATAAAATATGTGGACTTGCTCTTCAGATGCAGTTTCTCTAAATAGATGGTGCCATTATGTTGTTACTTATATTTTTTTAGCTACTAATTGAGATTGATATTTCACCTTTACAATAACATCAGAAAACCCCACTTTATGCAAATAAGAAGTTCTTGGTAATAAATTTGTATTGCTTTGTTTGATAAACCAGAATACTCTTTATTCACCTGTAGCCAAAATACAGGATTTTGGGGCTTAAATGCTTATTTCAGCATAATAGATAACAGAAGATAAGTTCATTAATAGTTCTTGTTTAGATAGAGTAAGATCAAATATGTTGTATTTGTCTGTGACAAATAAGTTCTTCAACCATTCACATTTATATTTAGACTTTAAAAATAAAATGAGAATTATTTCTGTAGACTGGTAAAGGGATTAATAAACAGGTCTTTACTTCTGTTTCATTTAATGGCAGGAACTTTTTTATTGGGAAACAACATTTTTTTTTGTATATTTATTACTAATAGCTCTAACACATTTATGGTGTTATTTGATCATTCTTGATCAGAGTGTAAATTAATGATTTATCTAGAGAACAATTTTCTAAGGATAGTAGCTAAATACCTATTTCTGGAGGAAATTTTTGCTTAAAATGAATTTACTTTATCTCTATTATTATGGCAAAAGTTTTTTAATTTAATTTAATTTAATTTTAATTTTAATTTAATTAAAATTTAATTAAATTAGATCATACAGCGTTAAGTGCTTTGGCTTGAGAAAGCTTTGTGTATTTTGTTATCACAATTTTCAAAAGTCTGCTTTTTAGTGGAATGTTCCTATAAATTGGTTACTTACAACAATTTGAAAGATTATGTAGCTTTTTTCTCCTATTTTTCTACACAAATGATTATGACAATGATTTTACACAAAGGATCACATTTAAACTAATGCTTATAGGTCTGTGTTTTGGTTGAGAGGGGCTTTTCAAGCACATGTACAATGTGCCAGGAATTGTGCTAAGCACTAGCAATACCAAGGAAGTCAGTCCTATCAACAATTGAGCTCTGTTGTTGCATAATCAGTGTATATGTTATCTCACATAGCATTTTCATTTAAGAATTTTTTCTATTCAAAATTTATCTTGACATGACATTACCATGAATGAATTTTCAAAATAAAAAAAAAACCTTAGCTCAGCTACCATCAGTTTAACCAATGTATTGTATATACATCTGTAATAAACTGAGCATCTTTAATCACGTCTTTCCTTTATTTTATTCACTTTCAGTGCAAAATGGGGAGCTTTTAGTTTCTTGATTAATTGATTCCAGATCTCTTTAGACATATGGGTAATTGACTTTTCTAGCAATATTTTCTGCAAGTTGAACCATTTGAAGCTGTTATGCATAAAATTTGTTACGCATCATTTCAACTACAGTGGTAGTTGCAAGTAGCATCAATATTTCTCATATTGAATGAGGTTTTTTATGCTCAGTTCTATAAGCAACCTTCTATAATGAAAGCAATCTTTTTGATAACACAAAATATGTTGTGAAAAACTCAGTTTGTATTTATTAAAAATATCTGATTTTCTCTGGAAATTCTTTTGTTTTGGTAATGGTTGGGTTGCTGTCCTTTATTCTCAAAGAGGATCAAAATGACATCATTATTTTGGAGTCAAGGTACAATGTGTCCAACTGTGGTTGATCAGACCAATGTAAGCTCAGAAGGCTCTACTCTAGGTCAAGCATATATTTACTAATATATTTTAGACATTCATTTCCTCTTTAGCATTTTATTTTTATCACCTTCATTTTCCAATGCTTAACACAGTGCATGGCATATAGTAGGTACTTAATAAATGTTTATTGATTGTTATTATTTATTGATTGACTTTATCCCTTCCCATTCTTTTGACAAGGGAAACATCAAAGAATTTTTTAAAAAGTGAATTAAAAAAAGAAGTTCAGTAAAATTAACCAATACATTTATCAAACTTGGTGTAAACTGCATGTACACTTAGATTTAGATCATAGATGTAGAGCTAGATAGGATCTTAGTAAAACATGTGATGACTTGCCAAGATCACATGGAAAGTAAATGCTACAGATAGGATTTCAGGCTGTCATTTCAACTTAGTGGATTTTATGCTATCTGCAGCTAAAACATTCCTATAAAGCGTTCTCTTATCCTGCCTCATCCAATTTGTTGCCAGGTCCCATAAATTTTTCTTTTGTAATATCTCTTGTACATACTCTGTTCTCTCCTTTGACACTGCTGTCACTCTAGTGAAGGCCTCTATCACCTTATGCCTGGACTATTGCAGAACTTTACTGGCTGGTCTCCCTGCCTCAGTCTCTCCTTGCTCTAGTCCACCTTCCACTCTATTGCCAAATTGACCTCCCTTCAGCACAGTTTTGACCATTCAATAAACTGCAGTAATGGTACCCTTTCACCTCCAGGATCAGACATAAAATCTTCTATTTGGCATTGAAGGCCCTTCACAATCTATTCTCCTTCTACATTTCCAATTTTCTTACACCTTACTTCCCGAAATGTACCCTGCTCCAGTAATACTGGCCTCTATGTTGTTTCTTGTTTATTTATTTATTTAATATTTTAGTTTTCAGCATTGATTTTTACAAGAGTTTGAAATACAAATTTTCTCCCCATTTCTACCCTCCCCCCCACTCCAAGATGGCATATATTCTGATTGCCCCATTCCCCAGTCGGCCCTCCCTTCTGTCACCCCACTCCTCCCCATCCCCTTTTCCCTTCTGTCACCCCACTCCCCCCATCCCCTTTTCCCTTCCTTTCTTGTAGGGCAAAATAGATTTCTATGCCCCATTGCCTGTATATCTTATTTCCTAGTTTCTTGCAAAAACTTTTTTTTGAACATCTTCTTTTAAAACTTTGAGTTCCAAATTCTCTCCCCTCTTCCCTCCCCACCCACCCTCCCTAAGAAGGCAAGCAATTCAACATAGGCCACATGTGTATCATTATGCAAAACCCTTGCACAATACTCACGTTGTGAAAGACTAACTATATTTTGCTCCTTCCTATCCTGTCCCCTTTTATCCATTTTTCTCCCTTGACCCTGTCCCTTTTCAAAAGTGTTTGCTTTTGATTACCTCCTCCCCCTATCTGCCTTCCCTTCTATCATCCCCCCTTTTT
>CM053625.1:160982818-161029812 GCA_028646595.1 Phalanger gymnotis | reverse complement strand
GGTGGAAATGGGGAGAAAATCTGTAATTCAAATGCATGTGAAAATCAATGCTGAAAACTAAACATATTAAAAATAAATTAAAATAAAAAAATAAAATAAAAAGAAAATCTAGTTCTTAAAACATTTCATTCTTTAAAAAGATGCAGTTTTTGGAAAATCATGTATTTACCAAAAATTTTTTTTCAAAATACATTTTGACCACTTTTGTTTTTACATTGACTTCATTGCCCCCTGTATATCTCCCTGCCTTACCCTTCTCAGAGTCAGTTTACATATCAAATAATTTTTTAAAATAAAAGGGAAATTGGAAGAAGAGGAAATAAGGTGAAATTGATGAATAAGATGAAAAAATTTGATGCTGTAAGCAATATTCCACACCTGTGCACCTCTACCTCTAGAAAGCAGTTGGAGGAGATGTCTTTTCAGCTCTCTTTTTTGGAGCCAAACTTATTTGTGATCATTTCTGCAGTATTCATTTTTGATTATTTGTGGTAGTTCTTTCCACCTCTATTGTGTGGTTGTATATTTTGCATGTTGGTGTTTTCTTCTCTTAGTTTCACTTTATGTAAGTCTGTGCTTCTCTGTATTCATCATCTTTGTTGTTTCTTACAGCACAGTAATATTCCAGTACATTATCACAACATACTTGGCAGTTAACCAACCTGTGTAATATGCTTTATGTTCAATTCTTTGTTACTACAACTAGAGGCAGCTAGGTAATGCAGTGCATACAGTCTGGGGCTGGAATCAGGAAGAAAGAACTGAGTTCAAATTCTATCTCAAACATTTACTAGATGTGTAAAACAGGGAAAGTCACTTGACCTCTCTCTGCCTCATTTTCTTCATGGTGATAATAATAACACCTCTCATCCAGGGTTCTTATGAGGATGAAATGAGATAATATTTGTAAAGTATTTGGCACATAGTCAGGAATTCCTTTCCTTTTCTAAATGCTATTATAAATATTTTGGTGTATCTGGAGTCAGATTCTCTTAAAAAATATTTTCAATGTATAAGTAAGTACAAAAATTGGTATTTTCTCTCCATCTCACTCCTCTTCCCATTAAGAGAAAGAGACAGACAACTCCCTAGTAACAAATATAAACATGCACACACATATGTATGTGATATGCATGTGTACATGTGCATATATGTGTGTGCACACACACATATGCACACATATACACATATTGTCTAGCAAATAAATTCCATAGTTGGTCATGGCTAAAAAGTATATTTTTCGTTGTGTACCCTGAGTTTCACCTTTCTGTTACCATTGGTCTTCTGCAATCATGATTGGTAAAAGTAGTTATAGAAAGCAAAATTAAAAAAAAAAAATCACTTGATACAATACCTAAGGATAAGCCTACACTAACAATATGACAAAAACATTGTTATCGTCATTTAAAATATTTTAAATGGATTCTGGATTCTCTTTCTTTAAATCTTCATACAGAAACTTGTAAGTACAGAAAGCCTTATGCACATCTTAATCTGTTGTTCAATGTATCCACCTTCTAACATTTTCTGCAAGACTTTAGGGTATTTAGCTGCCATGTTTTCATCTGTACCATCCACTTTTCTAGTAATTTTAACGTTATGCATTTGAACTCAATTTTTAAAGCAATTAAATCATTCCTTATAGTAAAAAGTTTTTTTTTTAATTTATCCACTTCATTTCCATTTTCTTTCACTGCTTTAAATAAACTTAAAGCTTTTGTTTGAATCATTACTCTGGCAAAGAAATACGCTTTTGATTGAAGTCTTTAAACTTTACCTCTAAAAGATTCTCCACTTCTGTCATTGTGTCACAAAACAAATAACATATCACAAAAACAAACCACAAAAAGCTGATACAACTTTGCCTTCTTATTTTGTTTTACCTGTATTTTATAATACTTTTATTTAGATTCAGGCAATTTAACATCCTGTTCTATTTTAGAGTCACTATGATCATATTCATGTGCATTAATTATACAAATTTTTGTTCTAATGTAATTACAGTTTTCTTTTTCACATGTGCTGGCAGTATTTCCATCTGAAGTATTCTTCCTTTTGTCCATTTTGTTAAGGGCTCTTAAATTGTTTTTTAATTCAAATGTTGGTATATGGTATGTGGTAGCACATTACATCCACATGCTGTGATAGACAAATTCAGACTGATGATATAGCAGCATGTGAAAATCCTTGATTAGTTCATACAAATTGCATTAATTGAATTTTGACTCACATTAAATGCAACCTATTATGAATTTATAATTTACTAAAACACTAAATGTTTTCAAAATTTTATTTTTGAGTTTCCTGTATCCATAGGCCTCCCTAGAGGATTTTAGTCCATGGACTCCTATGTATCCTTTCTTTAATTCCTTTGAAATTTACTTTGCCAAAATGTAGGGCACATATGTGACAGCACTTAGTATAATGCCTGGTACATAGTAGATGCTTAATAAATGTTTATCGATTGATTGATTGGCTATATCTGATATTCACAGAATTGCAGAATTTCAGAATTGGGAAGGTCTTAAGTAACCATTAGTCCAACCCATACTCCAAAAATAATCTCTTCTATAGCATACCCCACAGAGGGTCATCCATCCTTTGCCTGAAGACCTCCAGAGAGAGGGTACCCACTACCTCCCAGGGTGGCCCATTCCACTTTTTATATAGCACTAAATGTCAGAAAGCTTTCCCTGACAGAAAGACTGAATTTGTCTCTTTCCTTCTTTCTCCTGTTGTTCCCAGCTCTGTCTTTTCAGGCTAACAGAAGAGTGTAATTTCTCTTTCACATGACAGGAAAACACACACAATTGGCCAGCCATTCTGAAAACAATTTGCAATTATCCCTGAAAATAACACTGAACTGTACAAACTCTTTCACTTAGTAATACCACTACTAGCCCTATAACCCCCAAAAAATCAAAGAAAGGAAAAGAACCCTCCTACACAAAAATATTTACATTTGCTCTTTTTGTAGTAGCAAAAACTGAAAACTAAGGGGGTGCTAATCTAGTGAGGGATGACTAAACAAATTACAGTATATGAATGCAGTGTAACATAATATGACATAAGAAATGACAAAATGGGTAGTTTTCAAGAAAAACTGAAAAGGTTTGTATGAACTGAAACAAAATGAAAACAATTTGTAAAGTGACAACATTATAAAGAAAAACAATTTTGATTACATAAAATTAAACATCTTTTGCACAAACAGAATCAAGGTAGGTAAAATTAGAATGGATACAGGTAATTTGGAAAAAAATCTTCATATTAAGTATTGGATAAAGATCTCACATACAAGATATACAAGGAACAGATTCAAATTTATAAGAACAAAGGCCATTCCCCAGTAAATAAAGGTGAAAGGATATGAATATATAGTTTATAAAAGAAGAAATCTAGACTATCAACAAACATCTTAAAAATACTTCAAGCCACTAATAATTAGAGAAATGTAAAGCATTTCTGAGGTTCCACTTTATACTCATGGGATTGGCAAGGATGCCAAAATCGGAAAATGGCAATTTTTGGAGGGGTTACAAGAAAACACACACACTGGGCCTTATTAGGTATGTACCCCATCCTTAGCTAGGAAGTCTGTGTTGTATTTTAAGCCATGTTCCAAAAATCTAAATCTGATTTTTTGACCCCATTTACTCAATCAGCTGTGTGCTTTCCAAATCTGACTCTTCTGAATCCTTTACTTCCTATCAATAGCAATTATGATCATACAGCTTGTGTTCTTTTGGCTTCTAGTGTCTTACCCTAACTCATTAATGCTTTTTAGATGGCTTTTAGGCCAACTCTTATACAAAAGGAATACCTCCTATAACATACCTAACAAGGGGTCATCTATCCTCTCCTTGAAGACTTCCAAGGTAGGAGGACTTAGCCCCTTTTGAGGCAGTCTCTTCTGCTTTTAGACAGCTCTAGTTATAATAAAGTTTTTCTTGATATCAAGTCTAAACTGGCTTCTTCGCAATTTCCACCCATTTCCTGATTTTGCCACCTGGGGCCAAATGGAAAAAATCTAATCCATCTTCTAATATCTACCCTTTAAGCACTTGAAATGCCTACCATGTCCCCCTCAAATCTTCTCTTGTATGGGCCAAATGTTCCCAGTTGCTTTAATCCATCTTTATATAACATGAGCTCAAAGGCCTTTTGTCATCCTGGTTGCCCTCCTTGGGATACTCTCTGGCTTTTTGAACTACGGTGCCCAGAACTGAACATAATTTTCCATGTAAAGTGCGACAAGGGCAGAATTATTGTGGGACTGTCACTTCTATTTCCTGAAGTTAATATTCCTCTTAATACAGCCCAATACACTATTAACTTTTTAGTCTGCTTCATGACACTTTTAATTCATATTGAATTTCAGCTCACTAAAACTATTAGATTTTTTTTCAGTACAACTACTGTGCAGTTATGCTATTAAAAAAATGAAAGAGGATCAAGGATACACTAGCCAGTAAGCTTGACTGATTTCATTTTGGGGGAAGTCCATAATAGATCACTTTTTAAATGGTCATTGAATATTTAGATAAGTAAACAGTTATCATGAAGGACAAGAATGGCTTTATCCAAAACAAGTTGTGCCAGGCTAACCCTTGCTCCCCTCCCCTCTCCTCCCCTTTGACTTAATAAACTGGTAGAATGACTAATGCTGTTTAATCTAATTTAATTTAATCTGACTCACTTCTTTTTATAATATAGGCAAATGAGACCCAGAGAGATGACATGATTTACCCAGAGTCACATAGGCAGTAAATGGCAGAACTGGGGTTTGAACCCAGATCCCTTGACTTTTAATCTAGTGCTCTTTATCCTGTATTCTTATTTAATTCAGAAATTCAACCAACATTAATTACATGCTTTCTGTCAGTTAAGCAGTAGGGATAATAAAGATAAAAGTAACTTGCTCCAGTCTACCTAATTTTAAGTCCATTGCTTTATTTACTACAGTATGGTACTTGTCATGTGTCACTACAGGATTTTGAGTCAGAGTCAGCAGCAGGGTGGTGGGACAGTAGAAATGGGAGACTGAATAAAGGGATGGGTTTTGTGGGGAAGATGCGAAGTTTGGTTTTCAATATATTGAATTGGAAATATTTGTAGTACATCTTGTTGGAAATGAACATGAGGCAGTTGATAATGTGGAATTTTCATTATGAGGAAATATTTTAGTTAAAAATGTAGAGAGGTTAATTGAAGCAAAGGCAAATGATACTGTTTGTCAAGTGACAGAATGTAATGAGGAGACAAGGAGGCAAGTGATAACCTCTCATTGGAGGTAGAAGGATGAAGAGCTAATGAAAGAAGGTTGAGTGAATAGCAAGATAGGAAGAAAAATGAAGAGAAAGCATTGTAATGGAGCTGAGGGAGGTAAAGTATGGATTTGTTTTGGAAAAGTCAAGGAGGATGACGGCTGAGAGGAGGCTCTCTTGCAGGGAAGAATTTCAGTAGAATGCTGGGTATGGAAGTAAAGTGACAGGAAACTGAGTATGTTAGGAAATGGAAGTGCAGATTTCTTTCTAAGGATTTTAATTAAGTGCTTGTTGATTAATGGGAATTTAGCGTTGAAGTGGGAGGAAGAAATAGTGGATGATAATTTAATAATAATAATAATAGCAAGCATTTGTATCATTCCTACCATGTGCCAAGCATTATGCTAAGCACTTTACAAATATCATCTCATTCGTTCCTCACAACAAGCATGGGAGGTAGATGCTATTATTGTCCTCATTTTTCATTTGAAGAAACCAAGGCAAACAGAGGTCAGGTGATTTACCCAGGGTCATATACCTGGTGTGTCTGAGATGTGATTTGAATTTGGATCTTCCTAAGTTCAGGCCCAGCCCTCTCTCCACTGTACCACATGGCTGCCTTGAGGGCAAAGTAACGATAAGGTAGTGAGTGGGGGTTATATTAGCTTTTTTAGAATGGTGAAATCTAATTATATTTTTAGGCAGAAGGAATTGAGCTAACATAGGGAGAAATTGAAGATTCCAGAGGATGAGCAAGGTAATAATAGAATAAGGTCCCAGGGGAAACCTGAGATGATAGGCTCATTTAATTCCTTTAGTCTTAATTTATTTAGCTGCCAAAAACAAATGAACATGGTCACTATCCCTTCTTTCCCACCCACATCCCCCAGAGTTGTTTTATAGATAAATGGCAGTATGCTAGAGGTATCTTGATGTTTCTAGAAGACAAAGACTCCAAAAGTCTTTTGATTTTTCTAATGCAGATAAATTGGTTATAAACTCTTTATAAGAATGTGAGCCCCCTTAACGAAATACATTATAGTAGTAATCTTTCAAGACGACAATCTACTAGTGATATGGCAAGTGTCAATATGTAACAAATACCTTTTGGTATTGTAGATGGAGCACTGGACTTGGAGTCCTGAGATACTTACAAGCTTTGTGATGATACTGGGCAAGTCACTCAACCTTTCCTTTACCTCACTTTCCTCATCTGTAAAATGCAGATCATATTGGCACTTAACTCACAGGGTTTTTGTGAAGACTAAATGAGATAATATTTGTAAAGTGAGTTGCAAATTTTAAATGGTATTATTATTAATGCGATATGGATGCTATTACTATTATATTATGAATTGTTGCTTAATCTTGAGTGCTACCCAGTTTAGTGATAATTAATTCAAAGAACCTTGTGCCGGACACTGTGGTAGAGACTGGAGGATAGAAAAGATAAAAATTAAATAAGTTTTACATTCCATCCTATCTCCTCCAACAGATTGACACCTCTGTCATCTTCAGTCACTTATTTTCAATCTCTACTGGCTCATTTCCTACTGCCTACAGATATGCCCATGTCTCTCTCAACCTGAAAAAATCCCTCCTTTGATCCTTCCATCCCCACTAACTATTGTTGTATATCTCTTCTGCCCTTTGTAGCTAAACTCTTCAAAAAGGCCATCTACAATAGTTCCTCCATTTTCTCTCCTTTGCTCTTTTCTTAACTCCTTATAATCCAACTTATGACCTTATCATTCCACTGGAGCTGCTCTCTGCAAAAGTTACTATTGATCTTTTAGTTGTCAAATACAATGGCTTTTTCTTACTCCTAATTCTCCTGGACCCCTCTGTAGCCTTTGACACTGTTGATTATTTACTCCTTCTTGATATTCTCTTTTCTCTAGATTTTGGGAACACCTCTTTCTCCTGGTTCTCCTACTACCTATTGGACTGTTGTTTCTCTGTCTCCTTTGCTGGATCCTCATCCAGATCATGCCCTGTAACCACAGGTGTCCATCAGGCTTCTCTCCCAGGTCCTCTTCTCTTTTTCCTCTATACCACTTCATGATTGTTTCATCAGCTCCCATAGATTTAATTGCCGCTCCTGTGCCGGTGATTCTCATGTCTACCTACCCTACCCCAACCTTTCTGTTGACTTTCAATTTCACATCTCCAAGTGCCTTTCAGGCATCTTGAACTTGATGTCCAGTAAACATCTTAAGCTTGATATGTCCAAAACTTACCATCTTTCTCCATAACTCCTTCCCTCTCCTTGCACTGCCCCCTACCTTATTCCTGTAGAGGATAACACCATCCTCCCAGTCTCGCAAGCTTGCAACCTAGGAGTCATCCTGGATTCTTCATTCACATCCAATCTGTTGCCAAGACCTGTCAGTTGCACCTTTATAACATCTGTTGGCTGTGCTCATTCTCTCCTCTGACACTTCCACCACTCTAGTGCAGTCCCTCATTGCCTCATGCTTGGATTACTGCAATAGCCTGCTGGTGGTCTGTCTGCCTCAAATCTCTTCTCACTCCATTTCATTCTCCATTGAGCCAGCAAAGTGATTATTTTCCTAAAGTGAAGGTCTGATCATGTTATCTTCCTACTCAGTAAACTCTGGTGGCTTCCTGGTGCCTCCAAGAGCAAAATACAGAATGCTGTGGTTGACATTCAAAGCCTTTCATTACCTTGCTCCCTCCTACCTTTCCAGTCTTCTAACATCTCATTCCCCAATAGGTACTCTTTGATCCAGTGACACTGGCCTTCTGGCTATTCCATAAACAAGACTCTCCATCTTTTGGATCTGGGAATTTTTTATGGCTGTCCCCCATGCCTGGAACACTCTCTCTTCTGCTTCAACTATTGACCTCCTTGGCTTCCTTTAAGTTCCAACTAAAATCCCACCTTCTGCAAGGAGCCTTGCTTAATTCCCTTTAATTCCAGTGCTTTCCCTCTGTTAATTACTTCCTATTTATTCTGTATATAGCTTGCTTTGTATATATTTGTATGTTGTCTTTGCCATTAAATTGTAAGCTCCTTGAGGTTAGGGACTATCTTTTGCTTTTTCCTGTATCCACAGTGCTAAACACACATAATAGGTACTTAATAAATGATTGTCGATTTATTGATTATCAAGGAACTTGAATTCTCCTGCTGGGAAATAACACACAGATACATAAACATAAAATGTAGAAATAAATACAAAATAATTTGATGAAAAGGACACTAAAATGAGAGAATTAGGAAAGACTTCTTATGGCATTTGGCACCTGAATTGATTCTTGGAAAGGATCAGAGGTGAGAATGGAGAAAACACCAGGTTTGTGGGATAGCCTCTCCAGAGGTTCAGAGGTGGTAGATGGACTGAAATGTACAGGGCCCAGAAGTAGACTTGTTGTCTGGAATGTAGAGTATGTGAATTTCAGGGAGGGTGTAATGTGTAGAAAGTCTGTAAAAGTACACTAGAGCAAGGTTGTGTATCACTTTGTTTGCCAAAGAGGGAAGGATTGTATTTTATCTTAGAGGCAATAGGAAACCTCTGAAGTGTTTTGAGTAGGTGAGTTGAGATTTAGGTATATCAGTTTTGTGCAGGGGAAAGCTGGATGCAGAATCTAATTAGGAGGCTATTACAGTAGTTCAAGTGAGAAATGATGAAGCTTGAATTAGAGGTGGTGGCGAGAAGGAATTGATAAGACTCAGCAACTAATGGGCTGTGTGGGATAAGAATGAAGAACTGGGGATAATTCATAAGTTGGGAATCTGAAGAACTGGAAGAATGTTGGTGCCTTTAACAGAAATAGGTACATGAGGAAGAGGGGTAAGTTTGCAGATAATTAGTTCTAGTTTTGGACATGTTGAGTTTAAAATGCTCATGGTTCATTCAAGTAGAAATGTCTGATAGTCAGTTGGAAATATGAGACAGAATCTCAGTAGAGTTTAGGGCTGGATATATAGATTTGGAAGTTATCTACATAGGACTGATAGTTTAAGCCAAGGGAACTGATGAGCCGGGGGTGGGGAAGAGATAGGGGGAGGAAGAGGAAAAAGAGGAGGAGGAGAAGGATGAGGAGGAACAGGTGGTGGTTGTCATCAACAGTGTGAAATGCTACAGAGGTTAGAATGCAGAAGACTGGATATGACAGGAATGATATCCATTGGTGACCTTGGATAGAGCAATTTCCGTTGAGTGGTTGGGTCAGAAGCTAGAGTGGTGGCAAATTAGTGTGCGTGAAACCACTCCAGCTATGAATGTGCCTTGACTATTCTTTAGCTCTTTTATTATATTTTGTTGTCGATCCTACAATGGCAATAAATAATGAAGAATTTAATGTAGCATTAGTATATGCACAAACTTATTGCCATTAATATCCTTTTTGCCTTTCTAGGTCAATAACATGTCATGCATAATAAATTTGTTCATGACCAGGTTGAAATGCCTGTTCATTTGTCTATCTGTATATTAGCATTTATGAATAATGCCCAAATGGTGCTTTTAAAACAAGAGAGGTATCATGGTGTAGTAGATAGGGAGCTGGTCTCGAAGCCAGGGAGGCCTGGGTTCAAGTCTCATCCTGATGAATACTGCTTGTGTGACCTTGGACAAGTTATTTAACCTCTCAGTCCTCTAAGCAACTCTCTAAGATGGTAAGTTGCAAACCAGGTGCTTACTTGAATTGGTAGGGGGAATTTTCTTACCTGAGAGTTCCTTATAACAGTGAAACCACAGGGGTCCAGTCTCTCTTCATTGACCATTATGGCCTTTTTTTTTTTAAACAAAATTCACTACCAAATTATGCTTATTAGTCTGAGTATTATTGTGTTAGTGTAGAAGAAGCCATGAGCCATCATGAGAATAATCCACTGTTTTCAAGAATTCCAGAAAATATTTGAGTAATACTTGAATTTTAATAAGCTCCTATAACTTTGAGAAACTTATATCACATGAGGACTGACAGCCCAACACAGATTAACTGGTTGTTTTGTCTTTGGTAATTCAGTTTGTTTATTTGACTTAATGGTTCCGGGTAGCACTTATTTCTAATGTAATTTATTTTTCAGTGAGGGCCGAGGAAAGTTGACGGTATTTTCAGTTAAAGCTATGTTAGCAACCATGTGTGGTGGAAAAATGCTGGACAAATTAAGATGTAAGTATTTTCTTCTTATTTCAAAGATTCTTTTATCAGACTAGGTCTTTGTATAGTCTGCAGTTAACTTTTAAAATGTTTGAGCTGATACATTTTATTTCTTTTGCCCTTCGTTCCTAGCTAGCTAGCTGCTCACTTTGGATGAGTTTGTAATTAATGCTGTTCAGATGAAACATTTCTGATTTCAATTAGCTTGATTCATTTTTTGACTAGTCTTTCATTTTTGAGGAGAAAGAAGGAGAGAGTTAGAGTCAGTAGGATGACATTTATTTTGTTGCCCCAGCCTAAATATGTTATGTAATACCAAAAGCTTTATAAAATAACAGGAAATTATTGATCTCTTTCATTTGGAGAAGAAATCTGATAGCTGCTTTTTGTTTATTTTTCATTTCCCTATTGTTTATCAAGAATATTTATTATGTTTAAGCTGTTTATTATTGTGCTACAGCTTAGGCACTTAGAGTCAGATGACCTGTTTTTTTGCAACTTTTCAGTTATTGCAACTTTTCCCTGTGGCAGCTTCCTTTTGGCCATTTCGTTATTTCCTAAGCCCTCCAGTAGAGCTTAGGGGAAAACAGGAGATAAAATCCAAATCTAATTAATTTTACTTCTTTTTCTCTGATAGACTTCATAATAGGTGAGGTTGAAACACTTGACTTACGTGACAATTTGATGTTAGGTGTGAGTCCCACTTATTTATATCTTGCACTTTATCATGGTAGTGAATATTGCCTGCATTTGTGTTTTAATGAAGAACTTTTTATCTCTAGGATCATCTCAATTATCTGAGAATAAAAAAAGGGGAAGAACAGAATTTCCCTTGACCACAAAAAGTTGAAAGCATTTGATGATAAAGATATAATTAAATCTCCTCTTTTTGGTGCTTTATACGATGGCATCCCTAGATATTTTATCTGAGGGCTAAAATTCATTTTGTATGCTCTCATGCCAAACTAGAGAAGTAGTAGAGAGAACTATAATGAAATATGATGAATTTTTGCTGGATTTGAGGAGAAAAAGAAACTAAGTTGACATTTTTGTGGAGGTGATTGAAAAGTGTAGTCTCTAGATTGCTAAAATTGCCAGCTTAATTAGGAGTAGCAAAAACTGAGAAATGGGGAATTGGTCATATACTATGCATGATCAATGAATCAGTGAACAAGTATTAAGGGCTTGCTATGTGCTAAAGAATTGGAAGCAATAGTAGCTATCTCAGCTGGGGGTGGGAGGGAGGTTGGTATAATGTGTATGGTTTCTGTGAGTGATAAAATATTCTACACTTACATAAAACAGGATTTGCAGTCATTGTTAGTGGAGTATCATAATTACTCTAATTTCTTCTTGTTACTGTTGGTTTGGGGAAGATGTGTGTTCTTGTGTTCAAATTGTTGCACTTATGTGTGTTGAGGTATGTGGGAGTCCCTGAAACTCAGATGGTGACAATTTTCTTTAAATGGCCTCTAAAGTAAACCTTATGGAAGAGCAAAACTAGCCAATAGGCAGATGAGTAAAGCTTTACTGACTGGGAGATTTCTCACAATCTAGCTTCTGTTATGTGCGATGAGGCTAACCTCTTACATTATTTGCTTGAACATTGTGCCAGTTAAGTAAAAGCGGTAATGTGCTTTAGCATTAGTAAGGAGAGTCAATGTTATAGTTCTTTTTTCCAACTATAACTCTGTTATGCCTCACGTGATGCCCCGACAAATCACTTGACATAAACTGTTTAGATAATTGAAACTTTCAGCATCTTTTTTAGAGAAACATAGAACATAGGATCATAGATTTAGAGCTGGAAGTGACCTTAGAGGCCATTGAGTCAAACTCCCTCATTTAATAGATAGGGAAACAGAGGCACAGAGTAACACATCTAGTTGATGTCTGAGATGGGATTTGGACTCTGGTCTTCCTAATTTCCAATCCAGCACTCTATCCATGACTATACTGCCTCTATGAAAAAGTTTGCTCTTTCCCCACCATTCCCTACTGATGTAGGTTCCATTAACAGACACTGCAGTATGCTCTACCTTTACCTCAGTATTTCTGATTACCTAATATTTGCTTTGACTATAAGAAGTCTAGGGTTAGTTATAAATTAAAAAAAAATTCGAATTAGTGCAGAAAGCTAAACTTTTACCTAAATGTTAGCAATTTTCCTAACTGAGGGCACTGAGTAATTGTGATTATATTCCTAACTTTTCATTTACTATAAACTCCATAATGCAACAGAACAAGGAATCACATGGACTTAAGGAGCAGTTATATTGCTTTTTTTAAGGAGCTAATTGCTATAAGAGGTGATGACTGATTAAATCCTCCAAAGTTAAGGAGATGAAGACTGTGACCAGCTGTACCTTCCACAGTAAGACCCACAATCACTAAGGTTGCAAGCAGTTCCTTTTTTTTTTCAGTCATTTGTTATGTTTTGCTTGGGGGAAATATACTTTATGGCTTATTTCTTTTTTTTCTTAAAATATTTATTTTTAAAAAAGACAAAAAGCCATTTGTTAGTTTAACTATTTTAGATGGAAGATTTTCCAAAACCTATAACATCCATCTCTAACTTCCTAAATAGAGCATGTAAGTACTTAATGTCCTCAGGGACTACAGACAGGAACTAAATGCCTCTAGAGTTCCGCTTTTTTTTTTTTTAATACACACAAAGATAAGGAAAAGCAAGGTAATAAGAAGGAGAAAACACTTATTACTGGAATGATTCAAAAAGGCTTCACAGATTAGGTGGTACATCAACTGAACTTTAAAGGATTCTAAGAGGCAGAGGTGAAGAAGGGAGTATATTCTAGGCTTGGGAGCTAACTTTTAGTCTCTTCACATTTCTTGACCTCCCACCTTTTTTCCAGTACCCTTTTATGTGTTATCTTCCTCCATTATAATGTAAGATCCTGGAGGATAAGTACTGTCTTGCTTGCTTTATTTGTCTTTGTTTGCCCTGCACGTAGCACAGTGCCTGGTACACAGTAATTGCTTCCCTTCCCTTCCTTCCTTCCTTCCTTCCTTCCTTCCTTCCTTCCTTCCTTCCTTCCTTCCTTCCTTTCTTCCTTCCTTCCTTCCTTCCTGCCTGCCTGCCTGCCTGCCTGCCTGCCTGCCTGCCTGCCTTGCCTTGCCTTGCCTTGCCTTGCCTTGCCAGGAGAACATCTAGTAGGCAGTTAATAATGCAAGACTGGAATTCAAGAGAGAATAAATGGAAAAATATTCATTAAGCTCTTATGGGCTAAGCACTTTACTGAACTCTGGTGATACAAATAGAAAATGCAAGATAGTTGCTGCTCTCAAGGAGCTTACATTCTAATAGGGAGATGGCACAAATAGGAGATGTTGAACTACAAGTTGGATGGAATGACTGGTTCTTAGGGTGTTGTAACAAATGTGTTATCATCTTCTTTAATGTTATTTTCTACTGCTAAGGCTTTAACTACTTTTGATGTTGAACCCTCTGACAATGCTGAGGACTTTTCAGAGTCTTCATTTGCTATGTCTGCTGTGCAGGGAAGGGCTCCAGTACCTGCAAGAGTGTAGTTGACATGACAAGCGTTGATTCCCTAGGTGGTGATTGTAGGGACTAGACTGGAAGCATGGGTTGTAGTCTATGGAGGTAGGGGTAGAAGAGACTGTTATTCCAGGATTCTTGGGCCCAGGGTCTTAGGCTCTTTCTATCAGAACTTGAAGGGGGAGGGTGCTGGTCAAGGTTGTGGCAATGGTTTGACTTCCCTGGTGCGTGTGTCTCTTCTATCTCTCCTCAGGGTCCCTTGTTAGGTAAACTAGGCCGGCTTACCTATCCTGTGGGTGGCAGATGGCAGGGATTTCCTTCAGCAGTTTTCATCATGGGAGTAGGAACACAGAAGGTTTAACCTGTGACCAGGGGTTGGCAAGCTGTGAATGATATGATTAGGGTGAAAGTAATTCAAAGGTAGAGCAGCATGTACGGTTGAATTAGTTGGCTCTAAGGTTAAGACTGTAAAGAGAAGGATGTGAAGTTATAGCTGGAGAGATAGACTGTGAGAGCAGAAAAGTATAGAGGGATAAGGTTGGTACGAAGAGCAGGTTTAGAAGCAATGATCCAAAAGGAGAGATAAAAGGATTGGAAATGGTGATCAGAAAAGGGGATTTCATAGTTTGAGATCATGGAATTGGCACAGTGATTAGAAGGACTAGTTCTTTTATGGTAGTTGAGCGAGTGATTGCCCTGGGAGGCCAGAATACTTGAGAAGTTGCTGGCTAATGATGGCAGTGAGGCTGGAAGTAGCAGTGGGGAGCAGGGAATGTGCCAACTCATTTTCCTGGCTCTGTTTGTCAGGAGACATGAGAGAAGGAGTAACCAGCACTGAAGAAGATGACCAGGAATATCTTCCAGAGTGAGCCAAGATTGAGTGAGTGCAGCAAGACATAGTGTGTGAAAGTAAGAGAAATAGGATGAAAGGCAGTTTAACGATAGAGTAGAGGTTCTAGAGGGAAGCTAGGTGACAGTGAACAGAACACTGGGCTTGGAATCAGAAAGACTCATTTTTATGAATTCATACCTGGCCTCAGACACCTACCAGCTGTGTGACCCTGGTCAAGTCATTTAACCTTATTTGCCTCAGTTTCTACATCTGTAAAATGAGCTGAAGAAGGAAATAGCAAAACCACTCCAGTATCTTTGCAAAGAAAACTCCAAATGGGGTCACGAAGAATCTTACATGATTCAACAACAACAGAGATTCTAGAAGAAAGTAGAAGGAAAAGGCAGAAGAAGTGGACAGTGAGGTAGTAGCAGGTGTTTAGCACACAACAACTTTGGACCTGTGGAGCTCGAGGATCAGGAAGTAGAAATTTGCTGTCCAGAATACTAGGAAGTACCAACCTCTGTCATCCTGTGTGATGAGATTAAAATGGCAAAAATTTGAGGGAATTGGCATTAGCCATCTGTGGTTCCTTCTCTTTCTGAAAACAGGCCTACTTGAAGGGTAGGTATGGAGGTGGGGGAGGGGGAGTAGAATGGTTCATGTTGGGGATCTGGGTTGACATACCTGGTGATTGAGTTTTTGGAAGCAAGACTGAACACATGGAGGACATCACATTAGCAACTTAGCCACATCTATTTTAAAATGTACAAAGCATAAGACACACTCCATATATACTCTCTATATGGACTGTGTATTTGGCTTCTTCTCTTAGCAGGTTAGATAAAGGTAAGAAGAAACACAGAGAAGAAAACTATTGAACAACCTTTTAAGAATTATTTCTGTATTAAAGCTAAATGAGACTTAAGTAAGGATATTAGGGGATTCTCCTTTGAGTAAAGTATGTAGATGTTATGACCTCTGCATGTCCAGAGGCTTATATTTTGGTTCCTTCCTTCTTTGTTTTTGAGAATGTTACAGTTAGTTCAGGTTGTCTTATAAATAAAATGCTAATGTATTGCTAAGTGCCAGAGGACACATTAAATGATTGTTCTTTAGTACTTTGATCATTTACTTTTCTCTCGCCTTTTGCTCACGCTTTCTGTTGTCTCCCATTCTTCAAATCTTTGATTCTGTTCTATGTAACATTTATCTTTAATTTTCCTGTGCCTTCAGATTCATATTCACAGTGCCTACTTGTCAAGTTTTCTCCCTCTTCCTAATTTGGCCTTTTCTGATCGCATTTGTGCCTTTCATTTTTCTGTCTTCTCTTTTTTTTAAAAAAAATTGTTCTTTCTATCCTTTTCTGTATAGTTTGCTTTAGTATTAGATAACATCTCTAATTGTTATCAGAGATTTGAGGTAATTTTTAGTTTTTTTCGGATCTCATCTAAGACCTCAGCCCTCAGATTTTACAGTGACTTGGTACCAATTATATGGAAGTGATCACTGAACAATTTGGCAGCCTTGGGAATCAGTCCCTCTCTTGTTCTCTACCTCTCACATGTGTATACATGTTTGTGTATATGTATACACATGTGTACATGCATATACACATATGTATACACACACGTGTGTGTATATACTGAATTCTGAAGGAGCATAGTTAGGACTCTATATACTTAGGATTGTTATCAAAATATAAAATTTTAAGTTATAGCACAGTGACTAAACTGAGAATATATCAAAGCAAATTCATGAAATAATTAACTGTCTAGCAAAGTAAGTTTAAATGTAAATGCAAAGATGTAATTATTTACTTCTTCTGGTTCTGAAATGTGATCTTCCAGAAGTGTGCTTAGTCAGTCTGGGATCCAGATCCCAACTGCCGCTACCCATCAGAATGTGACAGGAAGCAATATAAGAGCAAAAGCATTGGATTTGATATTTGGAGATGAGAGAGCCCTCATTCCTCTACTAACAATCAGTGGAGCTTAACTTGGGTAATTCCCTCAATTTCTTTGAGCCTCATTTTTCTACTTTGTAAAATCTGAAGATTAGACTGAATTGGGGCTCTTTATCTGGGGTCCATGGGTTCCAAGGGACACACATTGGGTCCCAAGGGACGCACATTGATTTTAGGAGGGGATCTAGGAACTTGAGTGGAAAAAAATACATCTGTATTTTCATATAATTGACTTCATTTGTAATGCTTTTTATGTATTTAAAAACCTTCTGAGAAGGTGTACGTGACACAAAAAAGGGTAAGAATCTCTGAACTAGATGATCCTGAGTAACCTTTCACATCTGTGGTTTAATGGCTTAAGTCATAAAACAGTAATAATTACCAACATTAAATTATTCATTTGGTTAATACCCTAATAGCTGAGTCTAGAGGTATACTTCCTCTAAATTGGAGTCAGTATATATCTCTTCGTTTAGTCTTGTTTTATCCTTTCATTGATTTTTAGAACCTCTTTTTTCCTTATATAGCATCTGTTAGCCTGCCTTCTACCCCTCCCTAAAGACACAGGATAACTTGACAGCCCTTTAAAGGGCTTCAAATATCTTTTTTGTTTTCAGAGACTGTTAGACCTGGAAGGGAATTGATAATCTAGTGCAGCTCTCTCATTTTACCTGTGAGGAAATTGAAATCTAGATAATTCAATTGCAGTATAGCAAATAGATGATCCTGGGCCTAGAACTGTATTTTCTAGATCCTAGTATTCTTACAAACACACTGTGTTGCTTCTTTATTGCTTAAACAGATAGTACAATATGTAGTCTCTAACACTTTTCTTAAATTATCTTAAATCAAATTTTGTAATAACTTAGGGTGAGGTGAACATTATCAGTGTGTAGTTATAAATGTATTTCTATAGCAGCAGTTTATATACATGTCATGCCTTAGTATTATACATTTACATTAAAAATGTTATCAGTGACAAAAAAGACAGGAGCATAATAAAAACAATGGCAACAGTTTTATTCATGTTAAATGGTTAAGAAATACATAAATAGTGCAATAAAAAATGGTGGTGTCTTTGGCTTCAGGCTGCTGCTGGGCCTGCTCCTTGGTTCCCATTGTCTGGGAAAGATTGGGTGGGGTGTTGTTCATGACTGTGGACCAGCCTTCCTCTGTTCGTACAGCTTCTACTCTACCAGAAAATATACAATAAATATTCCTTGGAATTGACCTAAAGTTGTAAGTGGGTGTCTGAGCTTAGTATGGGCTGTATCTGTGCTTGTGCTTCTGCTTGCCTGCCTTTGTCTTCACTCTGCTTTGGCATGATTCTAGCAGTCATTTTATGCATGTGGATGGATGGAGTTGCCTTTAGCTCTTTTTCTTTGGCTTTTTTTAAATCATTATAAAATAACTTACATTATATACATTCCACTTCTAGACCTTTTGTTTCTGCAAAGGCATTGGGAAGATGTCTTCCCCTCTCTCTTCCTTTCGGGCAAAGCCTATTGTTTGTAACTCTGAAACATTAATTTTCTTTTGTTTTGTAGCTTTTCTTTCCACTTAATGTTGTTGCAGTTATTATGTGCATCGTTTTCCTAGTTCTGTCTTACTTAGTATCAGTCCTTCCATATGTCTCTATTCATTATAGTCATTACTTTTTTTTTATAGTCATTACTTCTTATAGCACAGCAATACTCATGACATTCATGTATCACATTTTGTTTAGCCATTTCCTATTTGATGGGCAAAAGAGATGCAAATATAAAAATTATTCACCATTTTACATTCATGAAATTGGCAAGAATAGTTAAAAGCAACTAAATTTGGTGCTGACAAGGTTGTAGAGAAACAGGTACAATTGTTCATTGCTAGTTTAACTGTAAACTGTAAAATCTTTTTGGACAATAAGCTAGCAGCATATAGTAAAAATTATGGAAATGATTATATCATTCAACTTATTAATTCCAATGTTAGAAATATACTCTTAAAATCTTATTAAAAAAACAACAAAAATGCTATTTAGAATTTTTATTATAGTACATATAAAGGAAGCAAACCATAGGGGAATGGTTACATAAGTTATAATGTAATGTTATAATGTAGTCAAAACCAATAAAAATGAGGAATACAAAGAAATCTAGATTTTTATTAAATAATGTAAAACTTCAAAAAAATTGAAATGCAATAATTCATTACACAATAATTATAACCATAGATACAAGAGGAAAAGTGCTAGACATTATCATCCACATTAATGGGCAAAGAATATTGAAAAATTGTTATGATGCTTTATGCTTCAGTTAATTTAAATGTAAGTAGTTGGCAAGTCATTTTAATTGGTATGTTGTTCAGTCTTAATCTTTAAGAAAACATTAATTTTTAATTATGTACCCACATATATAGATCACTCTTTAACAGCTACTTCCATGCATTTTCTGAGGACGTTCTAAAAAGAAATTTTAAATTTATCTTTCATGTCATTCTCTCTCTACTGGAACATACCTTTACTTTTCATGTTTTACATGATTATTTTATAGTAATGCTGTACTAAGAGCTTTTCATACGATAATAGGAAGCGTGTCAACTACAAAATTGATCTTATTACAAAAGTAAATTCCCCTCAGTTTCCTTTAAGGCAATTTAAGAAAATCCTCAGTGACCCCAATCACTGTATTAAGTACCACATTTATCCTCTGGATGGCAGCTGCTATTCTGAAGCTGAAGAAAGAGGGAGTGAGTACAGGGTACCAAAACAGAATGGTAAGTCAATAAATAGAACAGGTGAAACAGAAAACAAAGATAACCCTGGTTTAGGGGGAAAAAAGCTAGTGACAAAATTGCTGGGGTTAAGAAAGAAACCACTGCACCTGATAGAATGATCTAAAGTGATGACAAAAGCTATCAGATAACATATATAGTTATCCCTTCCACATCATAGGGGATAAGGGTTAGGTGATTTGGTGTACCTTCATCCCTTATTCCCTTACAACTGAAAAATATTATTCTCACACTTATTGCCTCCTTCTCCAACAGTCTATAATTTCACCCTGTCTCCTGTCCCATTCTTTTTAGAGAGGCAGGATGGTGTGCCAGAAAAACCACTAAATTTGGAGTTAGAAGTCTTAGGTTTAAACACTAGCTATGTTATTTACTGCTTCTAAAACATTGATCAAGTCATTCAGCCTCTCTCAACCTCTGTTTCTTCATTTGAAGAATTAGGGTGTTGGAGAAACAACAAATAAAACTAAAAGCTGGTTCTTTGAAAAGACTAATAAAATGGATAAACCTTTAGCTAATTCTATTAAAAAAGAAGAGAGCTGAAAATCAAATAAATAAAATAACAAACAAGCAAAATATCACAATAAAATCAGAAGAAATAAAAAAGAATCATCATAGCATATTATGCACAGTTATATGTTAACAAAACTGAGAACACACATGAAAAAATAGAGGAATACCTTCAAAAATACAAAAGACCCTCACTATCAGATCAGTTTTTTTTGTTAGTTGTTTTTCAATTTTGTCCGATATTTTGTGACCCCCATTTGGGGTTTTCTTGGCAGAGATACTGAAGTGGTTTGCTCTTTCCTTCTCCAGCTCATTTTGCAGATGAGAAAACTGAGGCAAACAGGGTTAAGTGACTTGCCCATGCTCACAAAGCTAGTATGTGTCATAGACCGTATTTGAACTTATGAAGAGGAGTCTTCCTGTCTATAGGCCCAGCACTTTTATCTACTGTGCCACCTAGTTGCCCAGATAGAGGTATCAAATAATCCAGTATCAGAGTAGGAAATAGATCTAGCTATAATCTCCCAAAAGGAAAAAAACCCAACAACTCCTGTTTCTGATGGATTTGCAGGAGACTTCTGTCAGACTTTTAAAGAGCAATTAGTACTTATACTTCACAGATTATTCTCAAGCATTGAGAAATAACACACCTTACCAGAATCCTTTTATGAGACAAATATAGTCCTAGTACCTAAACCAGGAAAAGATAAAACACAGAAGGAAAACTATAGGTCAGTTTCATTAGTGAATATTGACTCAAAAATTTTAAACAGCATCCTATCAAATAGACTACAATAATTTATGTAAGAAATCATACATCATGATCAAGTGGGATTTACACCAGAGATGCAAGAATATTCAAAATTAGGAAGACAAACCTAATTATATTAACAACCCAAACATCTAAAATTACATGATCCTCTCAATAGACGCTGAAAAAATCTTTGGCAAATTACAACATTCCTTTATTCTAAGAACTCTGAGTATGGGCATAGAGGAACCTTTTTAAAAAAAAATATAAAAAGTGTCTATATGAAACCAAAGGCAAGAATGCCATGCAATAGTGATAAGAGCCTTTCCCATTAAATACAGGAGTGAAGCAAGGATGCCACTCTCCCCTCTTGTCATTTGATATAGTTCTGAAATGTTAACAACAGCAATAAGATAAAAGAAAAAAATTAAAGGCATAAAGATAGGTAAAAAGGAGATAAAACTATCCCTATTTGCTGATATGATGATTTACATGGAATATCCTAGGACATTAGCAAAGATACTAATTGAGATAATTAATAGCCTTAGCAAAGTTGCAGGCTAGAAAATAAATTCTTAGAAATCAAAAGCATTTCTTCATAATAATAACAAAACCCAAGAAGCAAAAATAAAATATCTGGAGATTGACTGACCAAAGCACACGAAAGACTTCTACAGATTCAAATATAAAGTGCTCCTTAAAGAAATAAAGAACAACTTAAAAAGCTAGAGGAATATGCAGCAACTTAAATTGCTTGCAAAATATTCTGTGCTCATGCCTATACCATACCAATATAATAAAAAAGACTACTAACCAAAATTAATTTATACTTTTAATATGGTACTAATTAAATTATCATGGAGATATATAGAACTTGATAATATAGTAACAAAATTCATAAATGTAAAGGGAAAGAATGACTACACATTAAAAAAATTAACATGTAACAAAATTATAAAGATTAAGCAGGACTTGAATGAAGAGAAATGAGATGACACCACAAACGCACCCCTTTGTGGAGGTGTGAGGTCCACAGGTGTTAAACATTGCACATAGTTTTGGATTTTTTTTCAATGTATTGATCAGTTGTGTTGATTTTTTTCCCCCCTCGCTAGAAAATATTACTTGTTATATGGGATGGCTTTCTGGGAGGGAGAGGCAGAAGAATACTTGGGATAACTCTGATGATTTAAGAAATAGAAGATATCAATAAACACTTATTTTAAAAAAAGGAAAAATTAGAATATTGGACTAGATGACTTCCAAGATTTCCTCCACCTCTGTGATGCTATGGACAGGTTTCCTTTTCTGAAAAACAAACAAAAAACCACTACCTAACATTCATTATAACTAATCAATATTTACATTTGACTTTAATACTTTAATCTGTTATTTAATGGATATAGGTGACTTTTCCTATTGTCAGAGATCACAACTTTTCCATCCTTTATTTAGCCATGTTCCCCAACTTAGTGTCATCCTAAACTTTTCACTCTCTCTTATCCCACATAGCCAGTTAGTTGCCAAATCTCATAGTTTCTGTTTCCACAACATCTCTTGCATGATCCTTTTCTCTTTTTTCCAGTTACAACAAGCACCCTATTCCAGGTCCTCACTATCTGTCAGCTAGACTACTGTAATTGTGCAATATCTTCCTATATGGGTTTCCTGCCTTAGGCCTCTCCTCACTCTAACCCACCTTCTACACAGCTGTCAAAAGCACATTTGAGGTCAGACTTCTCCCCTTTCCTCCAGCTCTCAAATTCCAGAGACATCTTGTTGCCACCAGGATTAAGATCAACTCGATTTAATGTTTAAACTTTTCACAGCCGGACCCCTTCCCACTTTTCCAGATTTCTTAACCTCCTTTGCTTTACTGCTATGATCCAAACTCATGAGCTAGTTATTTCTGACTTCTTATAGGCTGACTTTTTTATTTATGGCACTACCGTGCTAGTCTAGGACCCAAACCTTAGTCCTCAGAACCACTTAAGTTAAAAGAAGATGTTCAATGTTTGTTATGTTTCTGACTTGTTCTTTAATCCATTTTTCATTGAATAAAATTTTTCTGTTTCCATGTAGTTTTACTCCTGTAAACATTTTAAAGTTTTTATTTCATTTCAATTTGATTTGAAAATGTATTTTCTTCCTTTTAAATCTTATCTACATAAATTTTGTCTAACCTTTTATGTGGTCTATTTTTTTAACTTTATACTTAAAAAGATTGCATATTTCTTGTCTTATTTTGTTCTCTGGTCTTGTTAATCCCATATTATTAAGTAGACAATTTAAATCTGTTCGCTTTATTTTAATCTTTTTATTCATTTTTTTCAGATTCTGATAATGGAGTGTTGTGGTCCCCTACTATTATTACATTTCTGTCTACTTCTGCTTAAATGCAGGTTATTTTTCTTTATGGACTAATCAAGTGATTTTGTACATAGAAAATTGAGAACTAGTACATATTTACTGTTTATTATTTTCTTAGCCATTGTATAATTTCATTGCTTATGTCTTGAATTTTTTCTCATTTGCACTCTGGATCTTTTTTTCCTTCAACTTGAAGTTACATGATATATTTTATAACAATTTATTGCTTCTAATTTATATATATATATATCTTTTTATATTAAATGTATTTTCTATAAACAATATATTGAT
The DNA here is from genome assembly GCA_028646595.1 of Phalanger gymnotis. Taxonomy (NCBI): domain Eukaryota; kingdom Metazoa; phylum Chordata; class Mammalia; order Diprotodontia; family Phalangeridae; genus Phalanger; species Phalanger gymnotis. The sequence goes on along the minus strand of CM053625.1, from coordinate 161,006,394 downwards.
GGTTTTTGTTTCTTGATCCATTTTGTAACATTTTGTAGAAGAATTTTGACCATTAATTTTTATTTGTTTTTTTTTTTTAATTAGAGGCAACTAGGTGGTACAGTGGATACAGCAGTAGGTCTGGAGTCAGGAAGACCTAAGTTCAAATTCAGTCTCAGGCACTTTACTAGCTTTTTGACCTTAGGCAAGTCACTTAACCTCTGTTTTTGCCAATTTCCTCAGCTGTCAAAGTGGGACAACACCACCTATCTTGAGGATTTACGGTCTATGCTTGATTCCTGCCAAACTGCTTTATACTTTTCCCAGCAATTTTTTTCAAATAGTGAATACTTTCCCCCAAAGGTTGGATCTTTGGGTTTATCAAACACTAGATTACTATGGTCATTTACTGTGTATTAGGTACCTTATCTAATCCACTGATTCATCAGTCGATTTCTTAGCCAATACCAGATTTTTTTCATGATTACTGCTTTGTAATATTGTTTGAAATCTGGTACAGATAGACTGCCAGCCTTCACATTTTTTTCATTGATTCTCTTTTTATTCTTGATCTTTTGCTCTTCCAGATAAATTTTGTTATTTTTTTTTCTAGCTCTATAACATTAAAAAGCACACATATGACCTTTATTCAAACAAAATTCATTGATCTTGAAGACAGGAAGTATCAGAGAGCTTAAGGACCATTAGTCATGCCAAGTTAAAAAATCTAAACACCACAGTGTAAAATATAATACATGAAAACTACCCAGAACTTCTGAATACAGAAGACAAAGCACCAGTTGAAAAAATGTACAGATTGTTTCTAGGGGAAAAAAAACCTTATACTTCAAACTCCATGACACAGAAGTGGTTAAATCTAACAGTTCCAATTACGAACAATAAGTAATGCAAGCACTATGCAGATTACCTTCAAATATAAAGGAATGGAGATTCTGATAACAGAAGACTACTCTGCCCCCAGAAATGACAGAGAGAAGTGAAATAATATATTTTGAAAAGTAAAGGAGCTCAGAATGCAACAAAAATGGACATAGCGTACAAATCTGAGCCTAATCATCAATGAAAAAAGGCAGGCATTCAATAAAAGGCATTTGAAGCATTCCTACCAAAACAAAACAAAACAGATGTGAGTCTATTATTTTACTTGGAAAAAATCTCAAAACCCAAGGAAGTGAATAACTGTAAACAAGGAAAGAATTAGAAATGAAACAAATTGCCCTATCAGTAGACAGTATTAAAAGAAAAAAATCCAGAATTAGGAGAACACCTCTTGAATTAAAAAAGAAATGACAACAATCATGAGACTATTAGGAGATTTCTTTCTAAAAGTATGTAAGCAAAAAAATGTAAGTGGAATGTAGAGAAATGGGAGATGTTATATTAGGGGATCTGCCTTTGAACACCACAGACTAATTCCTGCAGTAGCCTCTTCAGGTAAATTCATTGTATTATGTGGGATTGCATCAGTAAGGCAATAAACACATCAGTGATAATTGTGAAGATGCCTGTGTAGTTTTGTATCACAAAGTATGAAAGACTCTCCATAAAGAAGATAGAAGTATAACATTTATTCAGACACCAGAGAACCATATCCCATAACCAAATGGTCAGCTCCCACAGCCAGTTAACTCACTTTATCATAACAGCAAGGAACTTAAAACATGATATCACAACATGGCGCCTCACCATCCCAAAACCTCTCTGACCTTCTGCTGGGGTCTTCCCAAAAGCAAACTCATAGCACAGCTAAGTCACAGTCTGTTCACCTCTGACTGTCATGATGGTGGCTATTAGTAGCCATAACTGCCCTCTCTCTCTTTCTCTCTCTCAGCATTTCCTGTGACACAACTTGTTTTCCTGTAAGGAAGCTCCTCTCACCACATGTAACTTAGGCTTCCTGTGATATAACCAGGTCACATGGCCTATTAATGGGTGGGAAAGATCTTCAAATCTAATTTCCTACACATGGATTAAAGTGCAGAATTGGAATATACATAAAGAGAAAGGGGAGGTAGAGAAAAAGGGGAATATGTAATGTACTCTGATCAAGTCCATGGGTAAACATTGATAGAAAAATGATTCCTAGAGTCTCTCAAGGATAGTGGATAAAAAATTTATTATTAGGCTTCAAACTTTTAATTCTTATACTTCCTTGAGTTTTAAATCCCTTTGTTAGTCCAGATGGGGGAGCTTTTTGTCTTTGGAATTGTTATCTCCTTTCCTTTTCCCTTTTTTGTTGTTACAAATTTTTCATGTTTGCTAAGCCCTTTTCAGTAGAAGATAGAGATTTTAATGTGTTTTACATTTTATGTTGATTAGTGTAATGTACATTTTATCCCAAATTATTTCTATTGTAGTTAGAAAGGTTTCTAGATGTTAAATATATATTAACATCTATACATTAAATCTTAACATAAGGTAATAACAGGCTTCAGGTATGTTATTGTTTTCATACTTGTTTTTTTGTTTGTTTCTGAGGGGGGAAGCAGGGCAATTGGGGTTAAATGACTTGCCCAAGGTCACATACCTAGTAAGTGTGTCACGTGTCTGAGGCTAGATTTGAACTCAGCTCCTCCTGACTTCAGGGCTGGTGCTCTACTCGCTGCGTCACCTAGCTGCCCCATGTTATCGTTTTCATAAATAATTTATTCAGTCATTTCCTTTTCTCCTGCTTGTTAGGAATATCTTCCGTGTTGTCAGTTGTTAAGAAATTTTTCCGTATTTTATTTATCTTTGAAGTGAGTTCTTCTATGTGTGAATAATATAGTCATGCTTACATGGTATATAAATTTGGAGTCTTGTTCCATATACATATTTATAAACTCTTGTTTATTTTTGTACAACTTTGATGCTTTTCCTCTAATTCATATTTCTTTGTGTGATTTAAATTCTTTAAAATTGATGACTTAATAATATTTTCTTGTATGTATTTTATGATTATATACCTTTGCGATTAAGCTTGGAATTTCTCCTTTCTGGTGTCTTGTGTATTCTTTGTACCTGTAGAAAGTTCTTTCATCAAAGCCACCAAGGAAAGATGTTCTTTAATTACTTGTGTATTCTAGCTGTGGCAGCTAGGTGGCACAGTGGATAGGATGCTGGACCTGGAGTTAGGATGACCCCAGTTCAAATATGGCCTCGTACCCTTACTAGCTGTGTGTCTTGAGGCAAGTCACTGAACTTCTGTCTGTTTCCTCATCTGTAAAGATGAGGATAATAAAAGTACCAAACTCCCAATGGATCCCATAAGGATAATATGAGATAATATTTGTAAAGCACTTAAAAAATGTTAAAGCACTATATAAGTGTTAGCTGTTATGAAATGCAAGCCATTATTTTCTTTTTTGAGTATCCTCTGAGGTTCCTGTTAATCTATTGTTTGTACTTCTTGCTTTATCCTACAAATTTATTACTTTGTCTTCCAAATTCATTACTTACCTTTTCATTTCTATTACTAAATGAGTTTTTCCTTTAATTAACACTTTCTCTAGTTGTTTCTTTGTCTATTGTATTTTTTTGGAAAACTGCTCTGGAGTTTTTTTTTTGGTCCCTTAATGTATTAACTATGCACTTTAATTTTTTCATTAGTAGTTCTTCTGTCCCATCCATTGCGGCTTCAACTTGGATTTCTGGAGGAGTTTTTATACTTTGCAAAATATCTTTATTAAGTCGTAGGTTTTCTTTAATGTACCACACAGTTTTTCCTATCCCAGGATGGGAGTAGTAAAAGTGCCTAGGTATGACTTAGAATTTTTGGACTGGGCTTAAGATTTTCGTCCACTTACGGAGTTAGCAAGGGTTCAGGCAGTATTTGTAATCTGATTGTTAGAGGAAAGCCAAAGTAGAGTCCTGTTAGCTTGAGAAGTTGGGCAGTTTTCACGTTGGTGAGGAGGTTGGCTCCACCTGCACTACCCTACAAGTAGGATGCATAAGCCCTGTTGTCAATTTCTGGAAAACAGTTCTGGGCTGCAGGAAAGTATGGTCTTCTGCCACTGGCCAAAAAGATGATAACTGAGAAGTGGGCATATACAGCAGCTTTCATCCCATTGCTATGTGATTTGGGGGGAATTAAGGCAAATGGATGAGAGTTCCCTTCATTTTTTTCTTAAGCTTTGTTAAGGTGGGACAGGAATTTCTTAGGTTGTGGTCAGTTCAGAGCAGATAAGTATATTTTTACTCAGGCTTGAATGTTCTATGATCAGGGAAGGGTTTCCCTGGGGTGTATTGTTTGTATTGAGTTTGTATTAACTCAGGCTGGCCTCTGGTTAGGTCATCCATGGGCTCTACTTGTGTTCAATCCATGGACCAGGCTTCTGGACTTGTTTTAGCACAGGAGGGAAGTTGGGAAGGGACTCTAGTAGCCACTATCCCTCTGAATCAATAGGAAGAGATTGGGACTAGATGCAGATGCCAGTGGAAGAAAGGACCAAGTCCATGTCATTGCTACTTAGTCAGTGGACTTAGTGGATCCCTAGACAGCAACTATATTGATAATCCCAGCCCATCTCTGTTTGGTTCTCTTGAATCTCTTCTTGCTGCTTCCCTTATATTCTTGATGGGATGACCTTTTATGTTGGACAAAAGGATTTGGGAAGAACTGATTGTTCTGCCTTTATTATGTTTGTTTAACTTATGAGAGTTTGTCCATCAGTGATGCATAGGACTTCCTGCTGGTACGAGTCTAATCCCTAAACTCCTACTTACTCAGTGAAGACATGGTTTCTAAATGCATGGTTATTCTTCTTCCTCTATTTCCTCAGCCTAGCTTCATGTTTCTGAGGAGAATTCAGTATTAACTCTAGGTGGGAAAGGATTAACTAGCTGGTATCATAGAGGTCTTTGTTTCCAAATAGAAGGTAAAACAAATTTAGTAGAAAACTGTTACCTTGATTACCTGTCTACCTATATGTGGAAGTGGTTAGGGAGAGGGGAAAGGAAGGGAATTTATATAGCACCTGCTATGGAACAGGCACTGTACTAAGCACTTTCTTTGTTTTTTTTACAAATATTATCTCATTTGGTCCTGACAACAATCCTGTGAGGTGGGTGCTATTACTATCCACCTTTTACAGTTGGGGAAACTGAGATAAACAGAGATTAAGTGACTTGCCCAGGGTCACACAGGTAGTAGTGTTTGAGGCTTGATTTGAACTCAGGTCTTCCTGATTTCAGGCCTAGCACTACACCACCATCTGCCTCTGTATGGACCTTTACTCTATCCCTGAGATGGAAGGAATTTGGATTTAAGATAGTGTGATGTATAAAATGTTCAAGAGACATAGTTTCTGAGTAATTAATCACTTGATAAATTATACTAGTGAGTAATTAATAAAAGGGGTCAGTGGTACCCTCGAATGCCAAAGACCCCTCTTGGAACCCACTCAGCACTTATATGCCCTTAGAAGAGAAGATAGCAATCAACAATTAATGAAAAAAATGAATATTATAATGAGAAGTGTACCCATTCTAATGAGGGGCTGATTACTTTCACTAAGAGACCCCACCCCAAGCCTGAGTACAACACAATGGGCTTCTCCACTTGGGTGGGGTCAGAACAAGATTAAGATTGAGGAAGTTAATCCAGTCTCATAGCAATGTCCTTCAGATGCTGGCTTGCCCTAGTAGAGAATGAGGATATAGAAAGGGAAAAAACACCAGATCTCCCTATTAATTTGTTATCTGAGAATCAATTTCTCGCAGTAGCTTTTTTATTTCAGTTTGATGTACACTGAACAGAAAATGGACATATATTCTCTGTACCTATTGAATCATACATAGTATATTTCTGTAAGCCCTGGTTTTTTCTATATCATAAAGGAGTCAGACAAGATGATCAGAAAGGGCCTTCCAACTCCAATATATTTGAGTCAAATCCCTTGCATACAGGTATCATTCCCTTTGAACACCCTGCATCAACATACACTAGTATTGTCATTTATAGCACTTTACTGGTACTCAAGTGTATGTGTATATATATATATATATTATATTTACACATATGCATATATACATATATATTACATATATATGTATATATACACACACAAACAAAAGCATCTTTCATAAATGCAAAAAAAGATCTAGAGTACATAGATATAGGTGACTCTTATAAGCACACTCATAAAATTAAATTATTAAGTTACATTCTTTCATGGGTGGAAAAAGGGTGAATGTTTGATATAAAGTGAGCCATCGGTCAAGTAACATCAAGAAAGAATGAGAATAAATTATATCCTTGTCTGAAAATCAGTTATTTTAAGGTACTTTTAAATTGTTTGGTGGTGGCAAGAGCTATGTAGTAGTTAGTAATGAGGTCAGAGAACCATATGATGAGGTCAGGGAACTGTGTGTTTTTAGGGGTTCTCAAGACCCCAAAATACCAACATGCCAGGTCCTGCTGGAATGAATTTCACTCAAGCCTTTTCAGCCAAAGAGAAAAACAAAGTTTATTACAGATTTTCTATAATGGATAGTCTTAAGAAATCTCACCATTTGTGACCCTCGTTTTCACAAGCAGGCCAGATTCAATCTGCTGAGCCAGATTGAATCTGAGCCCCTTCATGGAGGCAAGATGAAACTTGTGGGAAGGATCTAGCATGGTTCTGGGGTGATGGGAGGAGGGTTTTAGGGAGGGTCTTGAGGAGGAGTCTAAGGAGGAGCTTGATGAGACTGGGATGAGGTCAGACTCCAAGAACCAAGAGAATGGGATTGGGGGGGGGCAGCGGCAGGGAAGTAGTTGAAGGCTACCTGGAGAGTGTAGGGCTAGGCTAGTTTAAGGGTAACAGATTTGGGCCTAGGCACTTTGATAGGATCGGGAGTGGGAAGTAGCCAGACAATGGAGGGCTAGGTTAGGTTAAGAGTAACCTAGCGTTTTGGGCCTAGCTATAATGAAAGGCTTATGGCCTCAGGCAAATGCCTAATCTAGTGGGAAGATTCAAGGAGAGTTCAAGGGGGCTTCCACAGTCTAAACCCCATCAGTAGTTTGTAGAAGGATAATATGATACAATATGATATAACATAATAAACATTAACATACTCTGACTTTTTTCATTCTGTTTTGTTCTTGTAGATATTTTCTCTCAGATGTCAGATTCCAATGGCTTAATGATATTTAATAAGTTTGACCAGTTTCTGAAGGAAGTTTTGAAGCTCCCTACAGCTGTTTTTGAAGGCCCTTCTTTTGGGTACACAGAGCATTCGGTACGAACATGTTTTCCACAGCAGGTGAGTCCAGTTGCTGTTATATAAGATTTTTAGACTCTTAGAGCTAGAAGAGATTTAATCCTCTTACTTTGGGGTAGATTTGACTACCCAATTGCTTCTGAAATGGCTTCCAGAATACAAAAGACTTAGGGATGGAGCAAGGCAGGGTTGGGAGAACTGAAAGGTAAAATTGGACAAGGGGACCATTTTGTAACCAAAAACTTTTTGTTTGTGCATGTTTCCCAAAAAAAAACCATCATGAAACTTGAAGCATTTTAGGTTGTGACGGGCAATAGTTTTCATTCCCTCCAGAAGCAACTTCCTAAAATTTAAACCGAGTTGTATGAATGGGCTGTTTTGGTAGAAGTTCCCCATGCTGATGAAACTACAAATCCTTTGTGTAGACTCATTTTTATATTTAAGATAAAGTGTTCATACATGTCACTAGGCCTTTAGTCAAAAGTTCAACTTAACTAGAAGAAGGTAGGAGATGATTATGTTCAGTAGTTCATCTAAAAAAAATTTTAATGAAATATAAATAAGCTCAGTGTGTATCAGCAGGGTGATGTAATAGCCAAAAATGCTAATTTGATCTTAGACTGCATTGAGAGACATAGTATCTAGGGCTGGGTATATGACAGTCCTACTGTACTTGACCCTTGTCAGACCACATCTAGAGTATTGTATTCTGTCCTTGGCACGTTTTAAGGACGTTGACTAGTTGGGCAGTGTTGAGAGGATAACCAGCATGGTAAAAGGTGGTGAGATCATGTTTTAGGAGGATTATTTTAATGAAATTCCTAAATATCCTTATATTTAGCCTTAAGACTTGGGAAGGAAGTAAATAGCTTTCTTTAAATATTTTAAAGGCTTTCATATAGAAGAGGCATTAGATTTCTTCCTGGCCTCAAAAGGTTCAGCTAGAGGCAGTGATCTTTCTTACAGAAAGATCTTTAATTTTAATTTTATTTTTACTTATTTTTTTTTTTTAGAAAAACAAATTTTTATAAGAATAAAAGTTCTTTAAGAATTAGAACTTTCCAAGAGTGGAATAGTGTGGCAGCCTAGGGGTCTTGGGAACTTGAAAATTCAAGGACAAAGGATGCAGGTTTGCCTTGAAAGAATTCAACCACTCAAGCCTTCTTTCAGTCCAAGTAGTTTATTAAAACACCAGTTGGGGTGGTCGAGATTCCTAGTGATTCTACACATTTGATAGGGACTAGACTTTATAGGGGAAAAGATTGTGGTAAGGTTTGGATGGGATTAGGGAGTGGTGAATAGCCTAGGGTTGTCAGGAGGTAACAGAATGAAAGGTTGGGCTGCATTGGGGGCCACAATGAAAGGAGAGTTGAAAGAATTATTGGGATGGGCTTCTGCCTCAGGCAAACATTAGGGTTCTGGATTCAGGGGCTGGGTTCCTGAAATTCATGGGAAAGTTCAAAGGTCCAGAGCCCATACCCTATCATTAAGAGATAGTAAGTTCAGTTTAATGTATTTCAAAGTATTTATTAAAACTTTCCTGTTTGCAAGTCACTGTGAGTTTTTCTTCACTAGATGTTTTTCTTTTAAGTAAAGTCAGGATGGCCAATGTTAATGTAATTTATAGGAGAAATTCCTATATTGGTTGAACTAGATGGTACCTTTTTGAGATCCCTTTCAAGTCTGATACTGTGTGATACATGAAATATTGGTTAAATGCCTATCATGTACAAGGTAGTTAGGTGTTTGGGGTGAAAAGATTAAAGTGATACTATCCCTACTACCAAAGAGTGTATATTCCACTGTGGAAGGGGTAGGGGTTACAACACGCACAAATACAGGTATAATACCGTCTATAATATTTCAAGGGCTTTCATGTATGAAGGTGATTAGCTCTGTGTTTGGCTTGATCCTAGAGGGTCCAAGGAGCAGTGGGTCAGAGTTGCAGAGAGGCAGATTTTTGGTCCGTTTAAGGAGAAACTTTCTAACATTAGAGCTTTCCAGAGATAGCATGGCTATCAGGGCATATATGGTTCTCTATTTCTAGATGTTTTTAAGCAAAGGCTAGATGGTCACTTGTTGGTTGTGTTATAGAATGCCTTCTTGTTCAGGTATATATTTATGTAGATAGTCTCTGAAATCTCTTTCAATTCTGACTGCTTCCTCAAATGATTCCTTTGAAAGTTGTAGAATCCAACATTACTGTGTAAAACTGCCTATAGTATCAAATACAGCCAGGCTCTACTCCCACCTTTAGCAAGAGATAAGTGAAGGTAAATAACCTGGAGACATGACAGTTCCCCTTCTCATTGCTATCATATTCCTTGGAATTGTCCACCTGAAAATTTGGTTAAAGGAGGCAAACAGGCTAGATGATATATAAATTCATATAGTTATTCCCTTAAAGCTAGCAGATACATGATCATGGAATCAGAAGCAAACTTCTGATTGACTGACAAAAGAATGACAAGGTATAAGTCCTCTTTAGAACAATCTCAACTCCAGTTTATGGTCTCCATATCATAAGAAAGGAAGTTTCTTAGTTGAATGAGTCATAAATACAGTAAGACAAGACAATTGGCAAGGTATGTCAGTTAGAGATTATGATCCCAAGATGCAAATGTCCGTATAATATCAAGATAAGAGAAATCCCACTGTTCTGGTTGTAGATCTGGTGTCACCAAAAGGAAAGATACCCCTTTTCAATCTTATCTGATCTTTGAATTTGCTGACACAGGAAAGGACAATTTTAGAGTAGAGCAAAGCAGTTTGGTTGATTAATTCAGGCTTTGGATCTTATTGGGGTTCAAATAATCTGAAAAGTTTGTCAGAACATAACCTCCTCTTGCTTGTGCCAGTAAGACAGATTTCCTAAGGCATTTCTCACAGCACATAACATCACTACCTGTGATGAATTTAGGAACCTGGATGACTTTTGTCCTTTTAATTATCCTGCCTTCCTCAGTGGACCTCTCCCTATCCACTGAAACCTTTTTAGTCTTATTCTTCCAATTTTTTTTTTTTTTTGCAGGGGGGAAGTATGGGCAATTGGGGTTAAGTGACTTGCCCAAGGTCACATAGCTAATAAGTCTGTTAAGTGTTTGAGGCCGGATTTGAACTCAGGTCTTCTTGACTGCAGGGCCGGTGTTCTACTCACTGCACCTAGCTGCCCTACCTTTTCAGTCTTCTTATAGATTACTCCTATGTTTCAGTCATCCTGTCTGTTTACTATTTCTCACATACAACACTACATTCAGACTCTATAGTTTCTTTTTCTGGAGGTGTCTGAGGCCAGATTCATATTCAAGTCTTCTTCCTTTCTTCTCCTTCCCCTCCTCCCTTTTAATTGTTGATATCTTGAAATATAGGTCTGGAAAGATGGGCTTTAAAAATACCCATTGTGTTTTAAATAGATCTACTTGTGTATTGGTAATTAAGGTGGGACTTTTTAAACTGTTTTCCCTTTTGGAGCACTGAAGTAATCAGGTGCCTTTGTTTCTTTGATTAAATCTGGGAGTCTTTGATGACCTGTTTAAGAAACAAGAAAGCCTAATTCCCATAGGTTTAAGTCCCATGGTTGTGACACCCTTTGACCCTGAGCAGGGTATATAAACTCAGAGGTTAGCATTTTGTTTGGGGCTTTCACTCACTGGAAGAGTGTTTTGTGATTTGACTAGATGAGACTCTGGGTAGCCGTTGTTAAGAGCCCCCCCCCCAAGCTTTGAAAAAATCCAGATGTTGGTGCTTCTCTGGTAACTATTGTAATTTGGCTAGGTAGAAATGTTGATCTGTTTATATTGTCTCTATTTGTAGTTCCTGTGAATGTACAATGCCTCTATTTGTTCCAGGATCTATGGCTATTTAGATTGTGTAAAGCCAGGTATCCTGGAAGGGGTGGAGATGTATCAGTATTTAGGGTAGGACTTTTTTACTGCTTTTTCTTTTAGAATGCAAAAGTAATCAAGTGCCTTTGATTAAGTCTTGCTAGGTGCAAAGCTCCAGGCCCACACCCTTTTGCTGATTAGATGTGAAGCCTTCGGGCCTTAAAAGGGGTATATAAACTCAGAGGTTAGCATTTTGTTTGGGGCTCTCACTCACTGGAAGAGTGTTGGTGTGGAGACTCTGGGTAGCTGTTGTTAAGAGCCCCCCAACTTTGGAAAACCCACATGTTGCTGCTTCTCTGAAAAGCAGATCAAAGAACCTGTGCTAGCAGCCCTCCTGTTTGCTGGTGTAATTGGTCCTTCGTCCCCACAACAGCTGCTAGCAGCACTGTTGTTACAACTTGATTAACCTTTAAACACAAATTACTCTAGCTTTTATTGAATGACCAATAATAGCCCCAACCTAAGCCTCAGTGGCTCATTGTTTAAGATTTTGATGGCTTAGAATAAGTGTAAATAGCAATTATTCTCTGTTCTGGTTAGAAACTCTGAGTGTCTTCCCCTCCCAGATTGATATCTTTATGCTGGTAAATTGAGCCATCTTTTGTCTCAACTCTTACCTGTCCCTTAATCTTTTAATGGGTGTTGCCTTGGACAAACTGAAACCTAGGAAAGACTTTAATTTAGAAAGGCCATGTTCACCTACTAAATCCAGGGCTATCAGCAGTCCTCTTGACCTTTCTCTTGCCCCTGGCCTCTGATGACTGTAGGAGAGAATGAGGCTGATGACTTTGCCCTGCTCAGCCCCCCTCATATCCAATTCACTTGCAAATCAAGACATCACCCTTGTGATGTCAGTAGCCCTCTTTAAGAATGAAGAATGAACAACAACACTCCATTTCACATTTCCTAAACTTTGCGTGGTAGCACTCCATTCCTGCAATGCCATCTTGTTTCTTGCTACGTCTTTTCCAAATTGAATGTCTTAAACTCCTGCCATGGCACTTGGCTGTTTGTTGAAAACTCATTAAGTTTAGCTAATCCTAGGCACTTAACCATGCAACATTCTCTCCTTTTTCTCTGTCTCAGATCTCAATCAGCTCTCTTGTTTCCATTCTGAAACTTGTGCTGATTGTTGAGTATCTATCTGCATCTATCTGGGCCCAGTTATTCAAACACTTTATCTTCCTTCTATGTCATTCTGCTTCCCCCTGTGTATCCTTTCAACCTCATTTCTAGCTTCTTATCTGGGACCATGAGGATTGGTAAGATCCAGATGGCTCCAACCATCCAACCACATAATCTTCTTGCTATCGTCCCCTCTCTTCTATTACCTTTTTCCCATTTTTATTTCTAGGCACAGTAATCAAGTCAATATTACCTTTGCTTCTGGAAAGGGTCCCCTCCCTTTGATTGGAGAGGGTGGAGATAGAGAGCAGCTCTCGGCCCAGGCCAGTCATATTTTCATTTTCCACCCAGATGTAGTGCTCTGGACTTTGCCATCATACACCTTCACTGCTTACCTTCCCTTACCCTTACCTCCTTTCAATTTCCTTTTATGTATTGTTTTTCTCCATTAGATTGTAAGCTCTTTAAGGTCAGGGACAGTCTTTTTTTCCTTTTGTATTCCCAGTCCTTAGCACAGTGCCCTGGCATATAGGTAGTGCTTAATAAATGTTTATTGACTGATTTAACTGTCCTGTCACTCCACTCATCATCCCTATGACTTAACTCATGTATGTACTATCTCCTCGTCTTAGAATGTAAGCTCTTTGAAGGTAGAGACTATCTCTTCTTTGCATATTTTCAGTACTTAGTACTATACCTGGTACATAGTAAGTACTTAATAAACATTTTTCATTCATTCATTTGTTTGTTGGAATTTTATTTTTATTAGCTGAGATGTTTATAACCTGTGTAAATTATCATTGGATTCCTGCTAATTGTATTTTATGATGAGACTCTCTGTGTATCCTTACTGGAATTGTGAGGTCTTATCCCTGAAAGGCTGTTTACTCTTAGTTCTAAGGAGACACAGTTACTAAATTTGTACATGAAGTAGTATAGTGGTGTACACAAAATAGTCATTAAACTGTATTTTTCTTTCCATTTAGCAAACTGGTAAAACCATTTTTTCCTAGCCAGTATTTATGGCATATGGAAGTATTTCCACATTGAAAGTTATTCTGAGAAGACATTATTTACAAATACTGTCAAATAAAATATGCATTTCCAAATGCTACTGGGCTAACTGAATATATCTATGCTTATAGCAAAAAATCTGTGCTCATGTAAAAATCTTTCATATTTACAAAAGAGGAAGATGATGAAGAAAGTGGAAATATGTCTCTCTGGCATTCTCAATCCAACTTTCCTCCTGGTGCTGATTTTGTAACAGCATTATCAAAATGGATTCCCCATTAAATATGCTTAAGTACCCAAATATTGTTCATTAAAGATTCTTAGCAGCTTTGTGGATGAGATGAAATAAGATTGAGAAAAAATGACTAAGATTTTTTCAGGAGAAAAACCTTCTAGAACATCATTGAAAATACAATATTACTAGAGTTCTTTACTTTATTGAGATCATTGTATTTTTTTTTTTTTGGTCCAGCAGATTTTCTTTGAGCATGCTCCTTTTTAAAGGCGCATATTAAGTATATTAACAAAATCCATTCAAAGGAGAATGAATAAAGAGTAGTTTCTGCACAAATGTGCAGAATGAAGGAATTAGAAACCATGTCCTTGTTGCAAAACTGATCCTTCTGTTTTTCTCATCACTCTCAAGACTAGTTTTAGTTCCTTTCATAATTTTTTTTTGCTTTCTAAAAGGTCTTATTTTGGTTCTTTTTATTTTTAACCTGTGTTTAAGTTATTGTTTAAGTTAATTATTTTTTATCCGTTTGTGCATATTTCTCAGAACCTCTTAAAATGTTTCTTTTTCAATATGCTTTATTTTTGGTATTTCAATTTTTTCAGTTTCTCCATGCTATTAAAAATATTTTAACACTTTTCTTTGAGCATTTTAAGTTGTGGCTGATTTTTACTTGTGTGATTTTGAATTATTTTTATTTGTCCAACACACACACATGTACACACACACATACAGACACACAATGCCTTAGCAGTGGGGAAGTACTTTAGATTATCTATTTAATTGATTGTCATAATTTGGATAATAGGTCTTCTCTATATTCTTGGTTTTTTTTTGTGTGGGTGGTTAAAACAAACATGTTTGAGTGATTATGGATCATATTCAAGAATTTCTACAGTTTTCCTGGGCTTGATGTAATTAGCACATGTCACGGACAAACAGAAGCATCTAGAAGATCTTGTCATCTATAAAGCTGTCTTCAACTTAGATTATACTAGACTTTCTCCATGACATTACAAACACATTAGGTGAGCATACTTTCTCCTGTTTTATGCCTCATCTGTTATTAATATGGAAGAAACATAATCTACTTTTGCATTTTAGTTCAGTTTGTCAGATATACATTATTTATTAAATGTTTAAGCATCTCTTTGGAAAGAGTTTCTAGCCACACAATTGCTCCTATAAAATATTAAGAGACTTTTTCCTGAAGCCTTCCCCAACCTATATTTTATGCTAATTGTGAGGCAGATGATGAAATTATATAACAATGGTAAAACAGAAGCACATAACTTCATTTAGGATCTTTTCAGTTACAAACCAAAGAGGTCAATGTTTATAGTTGCACATTGCCTGGAGTAAGATGTCTTCCTGGAAATAACTGTTCCCTCTTTTGGTATGGTCACTATTAAACAAAAGAGACACCTTTCTTCATATAGTTGACAAAAAGATATTCTTACTAGTCATTTAGTTCCTAAGCATTTATTAAGTGCTTATGACATGCCAGGCATCATGCTAAGGACTGGGGATACAATGAAAGGCAAAAACAGTCCTTACCTTCCAGGAACTCATGTTGTGACAGACGAACAGGCAAATAACTGGGTACATCCAAGATATGAAGAGAGTATATGCAATGTAATTTCCATGAATAAGACACTGAGGTGAGTGGGATGACCAGGAGAAGTCTTCAAAATGAGGTGTTATTTGAGGTCAGTCTTAAAAGAAGCTGTGGAAATGAAGAGGCAGATGTGAAGGAGGAAAGCATCACAGGAGACAGACTGTGGTAAGACTTGGAGATGAAGTGCCATTTGTCAACAGCAGCAAGAAGGCCAGTATTCCTGGATAGGAGAATACATGGAAGGGAATAATGTATAAGAAGACTGGAAAGGTAGGAAGGAGCCAGGTCTTGAGCTTTAAGTGACAAAAGGATTTTGTATTTGATCCTAGAGATAATAAGAAACACTGGATTTTAATGAGTAGCGGATAATACAGGCAGAACTACATTTTAGGAGAATCATTTTGGCAGCTGCATAGTAGAGGGATTGAAGTAGGAAGATAAAAAGAGTCAGAGAGACCAATTAGAAGGCTTTTACAATAGTCCAGGTAAGAGGTAATGAGTTTTTGAATTAAGCTGGTGGTTGTTTGAGTAGAGAAAAAGAGATGTATATGAGATACTGTACAAGTAGAAAGAATAAGATTTGGCAATTGATTGTGTATATGGAGAGAGTGAAGAGTTTGGCGATGGTACCATGGTTGAGAGCCCACGTGTCTCGGAAGATAATGGTCACCTTGATAGTGATAGGGAAGTTAGGAAGAGAAGAGGGTTTGGGAGAGAATTCTGTTTTGGATATTCTGAGTTTGAGATGCATATGTGATATCTAGTTTAAGTTGTCAAAAGGCTGTTGGTAATTTGGAATTATGGCTCAGGAAAGAGATTAAAGTTAAATACATTGATATGGCAATCATCTACATAGAGATGATAATTGAACCTGTGGGACTTGATGAGGACCTTATAACCAAATAAGGTAGTATGGAGTAAAAATAAAAAGTGCCCAGGACAGAATTTTGGAAGATACTCATGCTTAGTGAACATGACATGGATAAAAATCTGTGGACATTGAGGGGTGGTCATATAAATAAGAGAGTAAGGAGAAACTATGTCATGAAAAGAAGAGAGGAGAGAGAAGATGGTCAGTATTAAAGGCTATAGAGAGGTCAAAAGGATGAATATTGAGAAAGGAATATTAGATTTATCAAGAGATCATTGGTAATGTTTGATAGGGTAGTTTTTGTTAAATGATTATGTGGGAAGCTAGATTGCAAAGGATTAAGTAGGGTTAGAGGAGAGGAAGTGGAGGTATTTAGTGTAGGTGGCTTTCTCAAGCAGTTTAGCTTAGAAAAGGAGGAGAAATAGAAAAAAAGATAGCCATTAAGCAAATGAAGGTTTTTTTCAGGATAATGAGGATATAGGCATGTTTTTAGGCAGCTGAGATGAAACCAGGGATTAGGGAAGCAAAAAGAAAGTGGGGATGATATTGGGCACAATCTGTTGGATAAAATATAGAACATGTAAATGGGTTGACTTTAGCAAGGAGAAAGACCATTTCTTCATCCAAGGTAGGAGTGATTAAAGAGATAGTAGTGGAAGATATCTGAGTGATATGAGAGAAGGAAGAGGGGAGAAGTGCCCTCTCATTTGAATGGCCTTAGATTTTTTGTCTTGTATTAAGCAAAGTTCTTTTTTTTTTGTACTTATATAGTATTTATTTTCCCCCAGTTACATGTAAAAACAGTTTTTAACATTTTTTTAAAAACTTTGAGTTCCTAATTCTCTCTCTTCTTCTCCTCCCCCCCCCCACCATTGAGAAGGCAAGCTGTTCCATATAGGTTATATATGTGTAGTCATGCGAAACATATCTACATAGACAAAAAAAATCAAGAAAAATAAAGAAAGGAAAAAACGACAAAAGTTGCTACAATCTGTATTCAGATGCCATCAGTTCTTTCTCTGGGGATGGATACCATTTTTCATCCTAGGTCCTTCAGTTGTCACAGATTGTTGTATTGCTGAGAATACTTAAGTCATTCACAGCTGATCATCTTACAATATTGCTGTTACTTTATACCTAATACCTTTCCCTTTGCATCAACCCATGTAAGTCTTTCCTGTTTTCTTCTGAGAGCATTCTGCTCATCACTTCTTATAGTACAATAATATTCCATCATAATTATATACCACAACTTATTCAGCCATTCCCCAGTTGACGTGCATCCCCTCAATTTCTAATTCTTTACCTCCAGGAAAGAGTTGCTATAAATATTTTTGTACATATAGGTGCTTTTCCTTTTTGTTTTTTTATCCCTCTTGGGATGCAGACCTAGTAGTGGTATTGCTATGTCAAAAGGTATTCATGGTTTTATGGCCCTTTAGGCATAGTTCCAAATTGCTCTATGGAATGGTTTAATTAATTTACAACTCCAACAACAGTACATTAATGTCTCATTTTTCCCACATTCCCTCTAACATTTGTCATTTACCCTTTATGTCCTATTATCTAATCTAATAGGTATGAAGTAGTACCTCAGAATTGTTTTAATTTGCATTTCTCCAATCAATAGTGAGTTACAATATTTTTTCATACGGCTATAGATAGCTTTAATTACTTCATCTGAAAACTGATTGTATCTTTTGATCATTTATCAATTGGGGAGTGGCTCCCATTTTTACAAATTTGATGCAGTTTTATGTATGTCAGAGAAATGAGGCCTTTATCAGAGAAACTTGCTTCAAAAAATTTTTTTTCACAGTTACTATTGCTTACTGTATTTCTCTCCATCCTATTCCCCCTACTCCCATTTATTCTATTTCCTCTCTCTCCTTTTGCCCTGTCCCTCCTCAAAAGTGTTTTGCTTCTGATTACACCTTCCCCCACTCTGTTCTCCCTTCTATCACCACCACCCCCTTCTCTTATCCCCTTCCCCTTCTATTTTTCTGTAATATAAGAGATTTCTATACCGCATTGCCTGTGTTTCTTATTTCCCAGTTACATGTAAAAACAATTTTTAACATTCATTTTTAAGACTTTGAGTTCCAAATTCTCTCCCTTCCTCCCCTTCCCCACCCCCATTGAGAAGGCAAGTGATTAGATATAGGTTATACATGTATAGTCATGCAAAATACTTCTGTAATAGCCATGTTGTGGAAGACTAACTGTATTTCACCCTGTCCCTCCTCAAAACTGTTTGCTTCTGATTACTCCCTCCCCAAATCTGCCCTCCCTTCTATCAATGCCCTCCACCCCTTCCCCCTACTTTCTCGTGGGGTAAGATAGATTTAGATACCCAACTGAGTGTGTATGTTATTCCCTCCTTAAGCCAATTCTGATGCGATTATGGTTCACTCATTCCCTCTCACCTCCCCGCTCTTCCCCTCCACTGTAAAAGCTTGTTCTTGCCTCTTTTATGTAAGATAATTTACCCTGTTCTACCTCTCCCTTTTTCCTTCTCCCAATACATTCCTCTCACCCCTTAACTTTATTTTTTAGATATTATCCTTTCATGTTCATCTCACCCTGTGCGCGCTTTCTCTCTCTCTCTCTCTCTCTCTCTCTCTCTCTCTCTCTCTGTATGTGTGTGTGTGTATCAAGAATGTATTAAATTCCTCTATGTCATTGAATATCAATTTTTCACCCCATGCATTACACTCAGTTTTGCTGGGTAGGTAATTCTTGGTTTTAATCTTAGTTCCTTTGACCTCCAGAATATTATATTCTAAGCCCTTTGATCATTTAATGTAAGAAGCTGCTAAATCTTGTATTATCCTGATTGTGGTTCCACAACATTTGAATTGTTTCTTTCTGGCTGCTTGCAATATTTTCTCTTTGACCTGGGAACTCTAGAATTTGGCTATAATATTCCTGGGACTTTTCATTTTGGTATCTTAGGAGGTGATTGGTAGATTCTTTCAATTTCTGTTTTATTCTTTGGTTCTAGGATATCAGGGCAGTTTTCCTTGATAATGTCTTGAAAGATTTAAGTAAGGTTCTTAAAAGAAATTATTAGTAGGAGCAGATGTCACTGGAAGCTCAGAGAGACTAAAAAGTAGACATATAGGTTGGCAGTAATTATAGTCTGATTTTTTTTAGCTTGAGTCTCTGTTATCTCCCTCACCTTACAGATTGATCCTGCAGTACCTTCACAATTATGTTGCCTCTAGCACACCTCTCTCCCTGTGTATACTTGATCTAATTCATCTATTTTTTCCTGTCTTTGTTCCTTCTAGTTCCATTTCTACCTCCTCTGTAAAAACATCTGAGGCTGTGATGATTGAGACCAAATATGGTGGTTCTGCTGTTTTTTGGTGAAAAGTTATAAAGATCTTTGCAGATATTTTCCACATTTCATTTTGTCATTCTACTTCCTATTTCTTTCTTGCATATTCTATCCCAATCCTTAATTTTTGAGGTTTTTTTTAGGGGATTGGATTTGTGACTTCCTTCATATTGGCTATAACTATGTAAGATTTTACATATTGTATTTATAGATCATGATGAAATAGAGGTAGTATTATATAATAATACAGAAATAAAAGGTCTAGGCTTGTGGAATTGCAAAAACAATAGATTATATATGACAAAGGATAGTAAGGATACTAGATATCAAAATATGAGTATTAGAATACTCAAGGGCAAGACTATAGTGGTAAATTCCTATTAAGATTGAGAAAATTAACCAGGTGAGTCTGCTTTTATTAGCCTAAAATAAGGAATTAACAGTTATATGCCATTATAAAAGAGATGTAGTTAAATCAAGATCAGAGCAGAGATGAAAATGACTGAAGATAAGGAAACAATTGGAATGGTAAATCTAAGAGCTGAATTTTTAAAAGGGCATTTGAATTAATTATCTTTTTGCTTGGGTGACTATTTTATGACTTGATTCCTTATCCTGATATGCAATATCTTCATTTTATCATCTTTATTATATAGTATTTTTTAAATGATTGAAAAATTGTGTTGGTAATATGATATTTTATAGCAAAGGCTGGATGACCATTTTTTCCAAGATGTAGGAGAGATTCACTTCCAGTTTTGAGTTGGACTAGATGACATATAATGTAAGATAAACAATTATCCTAATCATTGAAATTACTAATGAACAATGAGTCATCAGAGCAAAATCAAAAGAACTTAAGTCAGTGATCAGAGAAGATTATCTCTATTGTAATCAATTGGTACTCTAACATTAAGTGGAGAATTATTTACAAAAATATAAAATACTAAAATGTATAAAGGACATTTATAGCCTAAATAGATCAATCTGAGAGAAATCTTTAAGACTTGTGAAAAGATACTAGATTAAATGGATTTATAAATAAATGCTGGACTGTTTGAGAATATAGAGAAAAATGATATGTTATTCAGTTCCTTTTATGAGGCAAATATAATATTGATACCAAAACCAGACAAAGACAAAGTAAGAGGAAATTAAAGACTAATGTCATTAAGGTAAATTGTACCAAAATGTTAGAACATAATTGTACATTAAAAAAAAATCCATAATGACCAAAAAGGATCTTTAACTGGAATGCAGGAATGACTTATTACAAGGAAAACAGTCCCTACCAAAGATAACAAAATAAAATAAAAGATACACTATTATATAGCATTTATTTATGTTATAAATTCAAAACAGGAATAGAAGGCTTTTTCTTTTTTTTTCTTTAAAAAGGCTTTTTCTTTACCATGATTAAAAGTATATTATAAAACTGCAAGGTAATTCAACAAACACTCATGTTCCAGTAGAAAGAAGTATCATATAATGCTCTCTGTACTTGCTTTTCCTATGTGACATAGTTTTTGAAATGTTAGCAATAAGAATGGGGGGAGAGGAAGGAGGGGAACCACTGGTCCTATGATTTCATTTGTGTAGAGACATTTCTTGGTGAGATAACACTAGCCACCTTCCTACCCTGGAGGAGCCTCCACCTTAAGGCCAGGCTTTATCTCATTCACTCTTTGACTCACTCTGCAATTTTCTTCCTTCTTCTCACTAGCTACCTTGCTGTCACCTTTCTTGCTCTGCCTCTTCCCCCTCCCCCCCAAAAACTGTCCTTTATTTTCCATCTTCCATCATTAGAACGCAAGCTCCATTAGAGTAAGTACTGTCTTATTTGATAATATTTGTATCCCTAGGGCTTAGCACATTGCTTGATCTCTAGGAAGTACTTAAATGTTTTTTCTATCTAGCTGTGGCCTTTATAGACTGTAAGGATCTTCATCCCAATTCACACTCATAACTAATGTGTCAAGCCACCCCCATCCCCAAGCAAGTCTATCCCTCCTCCTTTGGATTCTGGGGGTACCCTTAAGGGGTCAAGGTGATTTTTGTTAATGCTGTCAGCTCAAGGACACATTTTTGTGTGTTTTCCCCATTGTTAATCAGCAGTGATTAGAATTTCATTTAACTAGTTAACATCAATTAGTTTTCACAAAGGGATATTTACTGAGGATATATAGCAAGACCAGTAATGTAAATTTTCCCTTGAACTGGGGAGTGTTCTATCCCAGATCAATACTCAGTGATTAGAGCCCGGTTACATTGAACCTGGTAATATCAATTAGCTTTTTAAAAAAAGTTTTAATTCAGTTTTGTTTTCAATTCCAAAATCTCTCCCTTCTTCTTCTCCCTCTCCTTGAGGGGTTTTCATTGAGAAGGCTGGAAAACACATACATTACACATATGTGTAGTCATGCAAAATGAACTTCTGCATTAGCCATGTCCAGAAAAAAGAAAGAAAGAAAAAGAGCAGAAAATGTGCCTCGATCTGTACTCTGAGTTTATCAGCTCTTTTATCTGGAGATAGATAGCATGTTTCATCAAATTCTATGGGATTGTCATTTAGCTTTTACAAGGGAATATTTCCTGAGAAAATATAGCAAGAATGGAAGCATAAAAGTGAAGTTTCCCATCTATCATCTCAGTCCCTAGGAAGAATGGTCTCCCACATAAAACCTTTGCAACCAAGCACTCACATCCCCTGTCTCCCTTTTCTTTGCATGAACTGGTGCTTTAGCCACTGCTAGGCTCTTCCAGGCCTCTGTTCCTGCCTTACTTGGGCTCTGGCATGGATTCCAGTGCCTTGATTTTCAGATCTCTCTTCTGACACTTTGAAACTCAGAAGGTCATAACCGTCACTAATACTTTTTTTTTTCCTAAAAGCGAGAAAGAACCACCACAAGGTGGCAAAGAATAGAGGCCCTATTCACAGGCCACATGTTGGACTGGGCATGAAAGAAGGCACTCTCAACTTCCTTTGCTTTTGCAGAAAGAGGGGCCAAGGCCATTCTCTCACTTGGAGGATGCTCACTGCAGCATCCTTACCACCAGAGAAGGGAAAAAGGGCAAATTGTGTGGTTAGGGCTCTGTGTAAGCAATTTCAGTTTGAGCTCAATAGGGATTGTGTGTGCTCTGAATTAGGAAGCTGTACCTTTCCATTACAAATCATCATACCTTTCTGAAAGCAAGTTCCCCATCCTCTTTCACATGTGTTGGCAACAGTCAGAGCACACTCTGCCTGCTCTGAGTATGAAGCTCCTATTGGTCAGGCTCCCTTTACATGTCTGTCTATCAAGGAAGATCAGTACCTCTCAGAAACTCTTTAACCTTAGACGTTTATTTTTTGTTCTTGTTTTTATTTTTTTAAAACGTAAATTCAGGATAGATGCCTGGTAAAATAAATTCCCTGGCAGAGAGATAATCTCTAACAATAGGCCTGAAATTGGGACCCCAGCCCTGACCTAGGAGGAAAGTTTCCTAGTCATTTCCCTTTTTTGTGGTTGGAATTGCCTGAATTTCACTACACACGCATACTACCCACAGATGGACACAGGGAAAGAGCCACATCTGGGTTAACTAAAGATTTTTGTGAGAAGTAAAATTGTTGTTGTTAAGTCATTTTCGGCTGTGTCTGGCTCTTTACAACCCCATTTGGGGTGCTTTGCCATTTATTTATTTATTTATTTATTTATTTATTTATTTATTTTCACTATAAAACCCAATGAAGAGTCTTTATTTTATACTTTAAACAGGAAAAGTTTAGAGTGAGGGTGGACACTTTCACATTGAGCGTATGTTGTTTAACAACTTTTCACGAGCCTACCCTGACTTTGAGGAAACAAAATGAAAACTGCAGAATTCTTAATTGGAAAAGATCCCCAATACGAAAGGAACTTCGGCTCTTTTGGGGAGGCCTCGTCAGGGCCATAATTCAAGTCCAGATCACCTGTAAGACTGGTATCCAACACAATTGATTTGGGGGTAGGAGAAAAGAGGGAAATAGGGGCAGGTCCTGATAGGCCCCTGGGTTTGGAGAGTCAAGTTGATGCTTATGGCAGACAGGGAAGAAGTACAAATTTTTGAAGTTATCCACTCCTACCCTCACCAGACAGGCTGAGGGTATCAGTGTTCATAGCTATATATCTTGTGTGTGTGTGTGTGAGGGAACCTCCTCTTGGTATTCAAGAGAAGTCCTCTCAAAAACTAGGAGGGGAAGAAATCCCCACCCATTTCAACCCAGCTTCTGAGACATCCTATCTGTAACATCTGCCCCATCCCCCCAAAACAACAACAAAGCGTTC
>CM053625.1:160959895-160982318 GCA_028646595.1 Phalanger gymnotis | reverse complement strand
CACCAGACAGGCTGAGGGTATCAGTGTTCATAGCTATATATCTTGTGTGTGTGTGTGTGAGGGAACCTCCTCTTGGTATTCAAGAGAAGTCCTCTCAAAAACTAGGAGGGGAAGAAATCCCCACCCATTTCAACCCAGCTTCTGAGACATCCTATCTGTAACATCTGCCCCATCCCCCCAAAACAACAACAAAGCGTTCCGTGTGCTAACAACATAGCTTAAAAAAAAAGTAAAACAAAATTCTGCATTTTTATAAAACTTGATAAAAAATAGTATTTCAAACTGTACAGTCACCAGAAGTACACAGTTATCAAAAATTCACACAATTCACTTGGCATCTCCTGCACCTTCAGCTTTCTGTGCCTGGTCTGTTTTGGCATCTCCATTCTCTGCAGGGTTATTCCCATCCTTACCGGAGTCAGCCTTTCCCTTTTTCCCTTTGGGCAATTTCTCTCCCTTCTTTGCAGGTGCCTTTTTGGGTTTGGGTTCTGGCTTCGGAGGAGCAGGTTTAGCGGATAACCGTGCCGATCTCCTCTGTGGTTCGTCCTTAACCTTGGTCTTGTCTCCCTTAGCATCTCCTTCAGCCTTTCTCTTGGGCATGGTGGTGACAGTGGAGGGGCGGGAGCAGCGACAGCAGCGGAGTCTGGGCGCGGGTTGCAGCGGCGGCAGCGGCCGGTCCGGGGGTCACTCCCGTCTCTTCCTCACACTGCTTGGGCTCCAGGGGGGAAGGGGGGTTTATAAAGTTTTTATAGCGCTGGGAGCTTTGCCATTTATTTTACGATGAGAAAACTGAGGCAAACAGGGTTAAGTGACTTGTTCAGGATCAGTAAGTGTCTGAGGCCAGATTTGAATTTAGGTGTTTTTGACTCCAGGCCCAGTGTGCTATCCATTTTGTCACTTAGGTGCCAGAAGTAAAGTTAGGTCAGTAAAAACACAGCAGCAGCATGATGAACTGGTGGCCCATGAATAAATTATTGGAGTTAAGAAGACCTGCATTTGAACTCTTTATTTCAAAAAAATCCTCAGTGTTAACTGCCCAGATCTTTTAGAACTGGAAGGCAAAATGAAGGTAGATTCAACTGATCATGTCCTAAAAGAACCCCAAAATGAAAAGTTCCTGGAATTTCATGGCCAAAATCCAGAGCATTCTTTTCTAAAGAAAAAGTACTGTGAGCATCCAAAAAGAAGCAGTTTCAGTGCCAAGGAACCTTAACAAGGATCACACGAGATTTGGCAGTTTCTGCTATAAAGAGCTTCCATTATAAATCAATACAATATTTCAAAAGGCAAAGGATACAGGCTTACAACCAAGAATTAATTACCCTGCAATTTTGAGTATATTTCTACATGGAGGAAAAATGGACCTTTAATATAAGACAGGATTTCAAAGGGTTTCTAATGAAAAGACTAGATCTGTGTAGAAATTGAAATGTAAACATGAATAAAGAGAAATCTATTAAGATAAATTTATTCGAATAGTTTTAAGGGGTTGATGTAGTGCTAACATTCTAATAGGAGGAGAAGAAACACATGTTCCTTCTGAACCTTGCCAAGGTATATTGAGGGAATTAAATAGGAAGAACAAAGTTCCTGTGGTGAAGTAGTTTGTTATTTTTCTGAGGATTTTAAGATAGAAAAGAGAAAGGAGTAAAAAAAGGAAATGCAAGCATAGAAAGGATGAAAAGGGTGAAATGATTAATTCTCTTAATTGGGGTATATAAGTATACCATCATGGAGGAAAGGGTCGGTGAACAGGCATCAGATGAACCTCATTCTTATCTAAAATAGATAAAGGAGAATTGAAAATGCACACAGTTTGAAGAAATATATGAGACTCAACAAGTAAACAAACAAGTAAACAAACAGAAGAAATATATGAGACTCAACAAGGAAACAAACAGGAAACAAAGAGAGTGAAGATGGAAGAAATGCTGGAGGAGGAATGGTAGCAAGTAAAGCAAACTTCCTGATCTAGAAGAAGGGATTGTAAAGAAAGAGAAGAAAAAAAAACCCTAGAATCTAAGGGTGTGTTCGTTAATTGAGAAATGGCTAAGCAGCTTGTGGAATATGAATACAATGGAATACTATTATGCTATAAGACACGATGAAGTGGATAGTTTCAGACAAACTTAGGAAGACTTGTATGAACTGATGCCAAATGAAGTGAGCAGAACCAGGAGGATAGTTTATACAAGGACAATAACATCGTAAATAAAAAGGACTTTGAAAGATTTAACTTTAACCAGTGCAATAACCAACCTTACGTATCCAGAGGACCCTGTCATATGAAGCATATTATTCATTTCCTAAAAGACAGGTGATGGACACAAGATACAAAAAGAGGCATGCCTTTTTAGATAAAGCTGTTGCTTAACTATGATTTTTAGCAATTTTTTTCATTCTCTTGGGTGTTTAGTGGAGTGGAGAAGCAGGAGAGACAGTTAGCAATAATTATGCCAAAAAAAGAGGATCATTGAGACATTTATTTCTTAATACGTAGGAGGGAATAGAATGAAGTTCTGAAGTAAGCACAAATACACAGGATAGTTTTGAAATTAGTATGTGGAATTATTACATCCTTTAAAAAAACAAGCAGTATAAATTTGAAATTCATAGTCTCACATACAATTCTATTCTGTGTGAAATGGTCTTTTTTGGTGTTTAAGTATAGAAAAAAAATTAAATTAAAAAAATGCAAGGTAATACACTTTTGCTAGACTTCTGGATAAGATAGTGACGTGAGAAATCCTAAAGAAGACCAGTACTTCCACAAATACTCCAGCGATGATCTAAAATACAACAGAAGTTACAATGAATGGAAAAAAAATAGCACTAAGCTTATTCTTCCAGCCCAAGACTCTACAAGTATGGAAGTGAAGCAACCCAGGGACGAAGAAGACCTGGGACTTAAAGCTAGTGGGGTCTAGGCCATAGTCTGTCAGAGGAACGGGAGACAGAGGTAACTCTTGCAGATCACTCAGAGACAGGACTGGGCAGTGCACATATATAGGAACCCTTCACAGACACTTGAAATTGGAGCCCTCTTGGCCTTTGTCTCCTCTTTTGAGGAGAAAAAGCCAGTGTAGTGCCTGGATGAACTGTGTGCTGTACCATGTTAGGAGATACGGCCAGCAGCTAATGGGTAGCCTGTGCACTGGTAGACCCTCTGAGAGCATGGAACCAGTATACCTATTGGAAATAACAGAAAAGACAACATAACTGCCAGAGAGTTCTAGTGTGGGAGGCCTTGCAGCAGGCCTGTTGGGAGCCCTACGTGGGAGAAAGTCAAATGCAAATTGGAGATAATTCACAGAAAAGACATAGAAAGGCCAGGGCCAAAAATCCACTTTGGGACATGAGACAGTGGACCCAGAAGACGGGGATGATGGCAAAAGGTAGAGTGTCATCTTAACCACCTTTCCAGATGTACAGTAGGAGTGTGTCTTGATTAGAGAGGGGATAGAATCTAGCTGGGCTTGTCAACTCATCTTAGATTCTAGTAAGAAGTGACTTTGGCCTTATCACAAATTCCATTATACAAATTTAAGGTAGAATTCTACTCAGGATGAGAGAGTTATAATTATAATTGTGTTGCATTAAAGCACTTGCAGGAGATTTTCAGCATCTGATTCTGACTAGAATTGCGTACAGTGTTATGTTATAGAAGACAAGCTTAGGAGAGTGGGGCTACATTCTTTTGTGGCAATTCAAGGTTGCATTCCAGACATTGAGGCTGGAGATATGAGTAAACAGAAAAAAAATTATGTAAGCAGATAAAAAGAAAAAAAGTTTAAGTACCAAGAAACTTCAGTTGGGATCATTTAAGACTGTGCTATACAACTATGTTAAAGAAAAGAAAATCTCAAAATAAGATATTCCAAAAGACAAACAATAAAGCCTTACAGCCAGGAAAAATCTGACCTTCAAGACTGAGTATAATCTCATGGGGTGAGGTTGGGCATGGTCTTTAGTAAAATAGAGGATTTCAAAACATTCCTAATAAAAAGACCAGACCTGAACTGAAATTTCAAGTGTAAACAGCAGGCAAGAGAAACTTAGAAAAATATATATATTGATCAATGGGAAGGGGCTAAATAACCGCTAAGTGCTTATGTATCTGTCATTAAAAAATATTTATTAAGGGTACTATGTGTACTATGCTGAGAATTCAAAGACAAAATTGGAACAGTCTCTGTCCTCAAGGTTTACATTTTGATGGGAAGATATGTGTGTGTATACATATTTTTACATAATATGTACAATTGAATACAAAGTAGTTGTGGGGAGGCTTCATCAGGAAAGGCTTTCTGCATAGTTTGGTGCTTGTGCTGAGGCTTGAAGGAAATCAGGCATTTCAAGAGATGCAGGTGAGGCAGAAGAGCATTCCAAGGACTGGTAGACAAAACAAAGGTATACATACAGACAGGAGACGATGTGTTGCATGTGCAGAAACCACAAGTGTGCCACAATGGCTAGATCATAGATTATGTGGAGGGCATTGCATGTAAGAAAGCTGAAAAGATGGGTAAGATTGTGAAGAGGTTTAAATGTCAAAAGCATGAGTATATATTTGATTCCTATATTGTAAAGTTATTTAAATGTCAAACACAGGAATTTGCATTTGATTTCCAGCATCTGACTACATGCTGGGGAAAAGACTTCTGCTTCATGCCTCTGGCTTCCATGGCCTCCTGGACTTCTCCAGTGTAGACCTGTCCCAAGGCTAGTGTCTATTTCCTATCATCCAGGACCTTGTTTAAGGCAAGACACCATGTCTCCTGACTAAGCTCTCAAACTTCTTGCTCCTGGCTGCTGTGAGTCTGGCTTCCTGAGTCTTCATAGCACACAGTATCACTACCTGCCACAAGGTTGGACCTCAGTGGAGGATCTCAGACATATTTCCTTCAAGGGACTGCTCTCCAACCACTGATATTTTGCCTGGGCTTAATGCTCAATGGTTAGCATACTTCTACTCCTTTGTATATCTCAGCTGTTCATATACAAATATCTTAGGTCTTACTCAGTCCCCAACTGTCTGCTCTTTTATTCCCATTCACCTCAATCCTACACCTCTAACGTCTTGCTCCACCCCTTTTACTTTCCACTCTTAAATGCCTGCTTCAAGTTTAACAAACTTTTTCTCATCTTAAATCTCGACCTTTCTCACTGGCATTGACTGGTTTGCAGTCCTAGTACCCTTCTGCTGACACTGCTTCCCTCTCTACCTTTTCTAGTACTGATTTATACTTTCTCTCATCACCTCAGACTGACTGGTTGAAGGGTGGGAATTGGAATTGTCCTTGCTTCCCATTGTCCTTTTCTGACTGTCATCATTCAGCAAGGTCTCCTGGGAGGTTCATGCTCATTCAGATTCAAATTCCTGAGTCCAAATTTATCATTCAATCCAGATCCTGGTGGTTCTTATTAATCAATTCTTGTTTCTTCTTCAGTGAGGGGGCTTCAAAATATATGTTAATACTCCTTCAAAAATCCTAAATTCCAAGTTCCTTAATCTGTTAGTTTCCATGAGCTCCTTTTCTCTGTCACCCAAGCTGCACACAGAGATGGTTATATGCTTCATTTTGCCGTCACCTGCACAGTTTTTCCATTTCAGGAAATCCAAAATTCTTTATCTGATAATTTTTTTCCATCATTCCATCTTTACCTATGCCTATTTACCTCTAACCCTGTTCTTCATTGTCACCCTGACCTCCATTCTCTCCATCCTTCAATTCTTTCCCAGACTATTGCCCCTGTACCCATTATAACTCTTCTCTTCTCCCTTGTTGAACCAATGCAACTCTATCTATTACTCTTCTACTAAATTATACTCTTCCCTTCTCTATCTTGACCTCTCATTGAACCAACTTAACTGTCTTCTACTCTTAAATCCCCTCTGTGTCCTTTGTACCATCACTTATCACAATTTATCAAATTCTAACCCTGGATTACTCTCTCCATCCACCTCCTTCATTCCTTTTCACATGCAGCTGTCAGAAGCTGGAGGAAATCATGAAGCTGTGGCAGTTGGGTTCACTATAAATTTATGTTATCTAATCTCAACTGACTTCTCACTGCAGCAAGGCAATCATTCTAGTCCTTCCTGATCAGTTTGCTATCCCATTCTCTACAGCCAGTGTTCCAAAGCTTTTCGTTTCTCTTTAGATGTCCAGTCTCACTACTTCCCCCACCCTTTCTGCTAAGGATCTTGCCTCTACACCACTAAAAAAAAAACGAAGCTATTTTCTGTAATGTCTCCTCTCCCACATCACTCAGACATCTTCCTGCACTATTTATTTATTCTGTACTATCTTGGATGAAGAGATGGCACTTCTGTTTACCGAGGCCAACCACTCTATATGCCATCTCGATCCCATTCTTTCTCATCTTTTCCAACAGATTACCCACACTTTCATTCCTCTTCTTTTATGTTTAATCTCTCCCTATTTAATGGCTCCTTTCCTGCTGTCTACAAATGAGCCCATATCTCCTCTATTCTTAAAAAACACAACCTTACTTGATCAAACCATCCCCATTAGTCATTATCCCCTTTGTACAGCAACTGGGTGAATAGGACATCTGGACTTTTTACTCATCACATCACTTTCCTGACTTTCTCTTTGGCATTTCTTTTCCCAATTTGACCTTCCTTTTCTATTTCCAGAACCTTTGGTGCTCTGTAGCTCCTCTGGTACATCAAAGCATGTGTGCTTGAATTGCTAGAGGAGAGGTGTGTCTGCAAACCACATTTGGATGACCCAGAATCCCCTCTTCATAGCCATTTCCTTCACTTTCATCTATCTGAGTATCCCCAGCCTTCTTTAAAAATCACCTGTTTAGGTTGGGGGAAAACAAGTACTCTAAAGGACCTTTTGATTAATCCAGCCATTCTACCAGGCAATTTGAAATTATGCTAATAAAGTGACTAAAATATCCATGCCCTTTGATTTAAATAGAGATGCCTTTACCAGGCATAAACTCTGAGAAGGTCAAAGATAAGAAGTTCCCCTATCCACTAAAATATTTTTAGAGCCACTTTGTGTAGTAATAAAAAATGTGACACAAAACAAGATGTCCATTTATTGGAAAATGTATCAACAAAGTTTGGTACTTGAATTTAATGGAATATTATTACACAGTAAAAAATGGTGTGTATGAAGACTCCAGAGAAACATAAGTAGATTTGTAAGAACTAAGGCCACATGAGGCAGAACCAGGAAAACAGTGTGTACAATGTCACCATGGTGTAAGTGGAAAGAACAACATTAATAAAAGAAGTAACTGAATGCTTTGCATTTAGAATATTCAAGCTTGCCCCCAAAGAAGAGAGGACAAAATACCTTTCTATTCCTCCTTTGCTGAAGTGGGAGATAGTGGGTGTTTAGCATTGTATATACTGTTAGATTCAGTTGATGTGTCAGTTTTGTTGAACTTTTTTTTCTCTTAAATTTTTTTCTTTATTATGAGGCATGGCTCTGTAGGGAGGGGAGGTAGAGGTCAACACACACTGCAGACACACGCACGTGCACGCACGCACACACATACACACACACACACATATTCCATCTAGGTGGTGCAGTGGATAATCGAGTATGGCACTTGGAGTCAGGAAGATTCATTTTCCTGAGTTCAAGTTTGGCTTCAGACACTTACTAGTTCTCTGACCCTCGACAAGTCATTTAACCCTGTTTGCCTCAGTTTCCTCATCTGTAAGAATGAGCTGGAGAAGGAAGTGGCTATATTATACAACTTTGCCAAGAAAACCCCAAATGGAGTTATAGACACAATTGAAATGACTGAATAAGTACACACACACACACACACACACACACACACACACACACACATACACTCACTTATGGAAATGAAGATGGTGTTAAAAAAATATAGCCACAATTTCTTTTTTTCTAAAGAAAAAAATTTCTATCAGGGAGTGTTCTTATGAATAGTTGTCTTGGACAGGCAGGCTCTCTGATCTCTAGGACTTGACTAAACCTTCTTAACATTCTCCCTTATGTAAAATATTTGCAATTCCTATAAATTACATGGGGTACCCTGAGCTAGCTATAGCTTTACCCAATAAGCATTCATAAACTAACATATTACAGTTACAGGTAATTAGACTAAGCATATAGACCTTACATAATATATTAATATACAGCATCATATCAGAATTGCGTAGAGCAATCAGACATTAGGTCACATGCAGAAATACAATTCATGCACAAGTAAAAAAGTTGTATAAAATAGCACAGAAGTATTGTATAAACCAAGCATGGGTTATATACAACATATACATTATATGCAACCAGTCATCAATGGTTATTAACTTGCTATGTTTGTAACCTTTGTAATGCTAAATTTGTAATCACATCCCTTCTGAAGTATCATAAGTCAACCTAGTCACTGGCAGAGAATTGTAGAATCCTTGGAGTGCCCAGCTTTAATTTTGTATCTCATTCCTAGTTTGCCTCTTCTTGTTTCTTCATTCCCCTTCATGCTGGTGTCTCCAGCCAACTTTCAGAGCTCTTACCTCAGAGACGTCTCTGTACACTATTGGGACAGGTGGAGTGTCTCCAAACCCAGTGACTTGTGGGATTGAGGAGAACGAGAGAAACTCCTCATTTCTGAGGTAGTAAAAGCAGTCCATGTGCTACTAGGATATAAAGCCATGGTGGTTAACAGAAAGAAAGCACTGAACTAGAGGCAGGAGGCCTGTGTTGTAATTCAGTCAATCAACAGTGGATCAATGGGAGAAGTTACAGCAAATTAAGCATCTGTTATGTGTGAAGCATTCTACTAAGTACTGGAGATACAACTACAAAAAAGGAAATACTTTTGACTCATAATGACCTTATATTTTCTATCTTATTTTGTAATTCTGTCTCTCACTTGCATAGATTTCCTCTGTATGACTTTTCATTTTTATAAAATACAGGATGAAAATGTGTGATATTTTATTATAGAATTTTTGTTAGGATCAAATGAAATACACACACACACACACATATATGTGTATATATATATATACATACAGACATACACACTCCCCCCCCCCATGTTAACATGTTTATTACAACAGATACAATTTACATGACTAGGTTTTATTTTCTGTTCTTTCCCCTCCCACAACCATGTTCATTGGGCTATTTCCTTATATTTGAGCAATCAGTGTACTTTCAGCACACATACCCAGCAGTACTGTAAGTCTATTCTTACAGAGTACAAATGGAAATACATTTCAATAATTTATACAAACAAGTTGGTTACATGTATATATACACATATATACCTATACACACATACAAAAAGGCATATACCATATGTATGTAATTTCACATGTAGTAAAGATTTGAATTGTTCTGGAAAAGAATTTAAATCTTAAAAGCCTAGTGCCTTGTAAATAGTAGGTTTTTAGTAAATGTTTATTAAATTTGATTAAACGTTTGTATTGGAGAGATATTTGGGAAAGGAAAAATGTCGTTTCTGTTAAGGAAATTGTTTTCTGTTCTATTTACAGAAAAAGATAATGCTAAATATGTTTTTAGACACATTGATGGCTGATCCTCCTCCCCAGTGCCTTGTCTGGCTACCTCTCATGCATAGACTTGCCCATGTTGAAAATGGTAAGTAGAATATTTAATAATCTTTCTTTACTCTGTAAAAAATTGTATATGTTAAATATAAATAAGAACTTAAGTATTATAATGATGATCATGACTGGCATTTGCTGTCGTTTCATGATTTCTATTTTGACAAGAGTTTTCTTCTCAAGCTAAGTCTGTAACTTTTAGTTACATTGCCACCAGGTGGTACTCAGGTTCCATGGCTACATAGGCACATTTTTTTCTGGGCTTACATAGAGTGGCTTTTTTCATGAGCCCATCTGATTTATCCATGAATTTTCTACTCATTTTTGATGTCAGGAATACCTTTCTTCCTTAAAGCAGTTGAACTTAAAATCAAGTATACAAACATTTAATGGTTTTTTGGAGAATTTTTAAAGATATAAGTGCCTCAAGGACAATTTGGTATTGTTAATGGATTTTTTTTTAAACTTTGCTTTTGTCAGTCCACTTTTAATCTTAGGTTGGGAATCAAGTCTTTTCCAGCAATTTATCTTCAGTTTTGGGGTTTATTTCTCAAAGGTCAAAGGTTATGCTTTTTCTCTGATTTAGTCAGTGGTAGTTACTTCCTTAGCTAGGATCTTAGATCTGATGTAAGTAAAGAAGATTTTGTTAGCCTTTTTAGGGTTTAGTTCCCAGGCTCCATGGCCATAACAATCTCTAGTTTCCTGGTGTTAGATAATATTTCCCAGGCTCATGACTTGTAAGTGGATGCATAGTGAGATACGGGGGTAACGTAATGTGATTTTAAAAATTTTTTTTATCATTTTTATTTAACATTTTAGTTTTCAACATTGATTTCTACAAGATTTTGAGTTACAAATTTTCTCCCCATTTCTACCCTCCCCACCCATTCCAAGATGGCATATTTTCTTATTGCCTCATTCCCCAGTCAGCTCTCCCTTCTTTTACTCCCCACCCCCATCCCTTTTCCCCTTACTTCTTGTAGGGCAGGATAGATTTCTATGCCCCATTCCCTATATATCTTGTTTCCCAGCTTATGCAAAAAACAACTTTTTTTTAAGCATCTGATTTTAAAACTTTGAGTTCCAAATTCTCTCCTTTCTTCCCTTCCCACCCACCTTCTCTAGGAAGGAAAGCAATTCGACATAGATCACATTATGTATCATTATGTAAAACACTTCCACAATGCTCATGTTGTGAAAGACTAACTATATTTCCTTCCTTCCTATCCTGTCCCCCTTTATTCAGTTTTCTCCGTTGACTCTGTCCCTTTTAAAAACTGTTTGCTTTTGATTACCTCCTCCCCCTATCTGCCCTCCCTTCCATCATCCCCCCTTTTTTATCCCTTTCCCTTTACTTTCCTGTGGAGTAAGATACCCAATTGAGTGTGTATGTTGTTCCCTCCTCAAGTCAAATATGATGAGAGCAAGATTTACTCATTCCCCTTCACCTGCCCCCCTTCCCTCCCAACTGAACTGCTTTTTCTTGCGACTTTTATGTGAGATAATTTACCCCATCCTATCTCTCCCTTTCTTCCTCTCTCAATATATTCCTCTCTCACCCCTTAAATTTATTTCATTTTTTTAGATATCATCCCTTCATATTCAATTCATCCTGTGCCCTCTGTCTATATTCCCTTCAACTCCCCTAGTACTGAGAAAGGTCTCATGAATTACACACATCATCTTTCCATGTAGGAATGTAAACATAACAGTTCAACTTTAGTAAGTCCTTTATGAATTCTCTTTCTTGTTTACCTTTTCATGCTTCTCTGGTTTCATGACTAGCTTATTAATTTCTGTTATCAGCAATACTTCTTTTAAAGTCTTCAGAATTTGTCATTTGTCTCGTATCCAATTCATTTATAGGGAAGGAACATTATAATCAAGTCATTCTGCATTCAGTGCTTCTAGGTAAACACAAATCTCAGCACTTTTACTAAACTGTGGCATTTTGTTTTATGATGCCTTAGAATATCTCTTAATTATTTTTTTAAAATTCCCTTGAGTCATTTTTATAACTCTAATCTTAGGGATAAAGAATGGAATGAAACCACAGTGATCCATGTATTACCTACTAAATACATTAGCATTTACCTAAGTACTTAAAAATTTTTCTTTTATGTGAAACAATTACAAAACATGCTGTTTTCTTACTATTTTAAAACTTTGGAGTAATGGATAGGATGCAGGAAGGCCAGAGTTCAAATCCTACCTCAGAAATTTATTAACCGTGTAACCCTGGGTAAATCACTCGATCTCTTGGTTCCTCAGTCTCTTCATTTGTAAAATGAGAGTATTGGATTTTAAATTTTTGAATGTCTCTTCCAGCTCTAAATCTACATTTCTCACTGTATCCCTTCCTCCAAATCCCTCTCAACAAGTCATGCATTATTATAAAGAATTTTAAAGGAAGAAAAAAGAAATTCAGCAAAACTGAAAAGTTTGATATTATATGCAATGTTTCACAATGTCCCCCATCAATGGTCTTCTACCTCTACAAAGAAGTGAGGGGAGATTTATTTTCATGTCTCTTATTTGGGGCCAAGTTTGGTCATTATAATTTCATAGTACTACATTTCAATTATTTTTTTTTGTTCTTTACATTTACATTATTGTGATCATTGTGGATTTTTTTTTCATGTTTTTGGTAACTTCACTTTGAGTCAGTTCATATAAGACTTTCCATACTTTGTATTATTTATATTAATAATTTCTTACAGCTAAGTAATAATATTTTATTACTTTTATGTTCTACAATTTGTTTAACCACTACCCATCGATGAGCCTTTATTTTGTTTCCAGTTCTTTGCTTTCACAAATAGTGCTGCTATAAATATTTTGGTGTGTAAGGGAGAACTTTATTTTTTTACTAACCTTCTTGGGATATATTCCTAACACTGTAAGCTCAGGGTTAAAGGATGTGATCAAATGAGATGATACTTGCAAAGTGCTTATCACTATGCCTGGCACATAGTAGGCACTATATAAATATTATTATTGTTGCTATCATTATTATTACCTGGATATTTTAGTCACTCTGTGTATAGTTCAAAATTGCTTTCTCTAGGGTTGGACCAATTCACAGCTCCACCAACAATGTATTGAACTCTTAACTTTTTGGAATTTCTCTCACCTGCTCTATTCTTGAAGAGACTAGTTTTCCTAGAGAGAATATAAATTCTAAATGTATGGAGATTAGATTGAATTACAGTTCTGTTCATCCTTGCTTTGCATGTTAGATATATTCTTAAAAAAAACTCTGCAAAGCTCATGTTTGTATGACAAATTGCACTTTCCTATTGTCTTCCATTATATATACTTAGAAATAAGATCTTGTAGGAAACAAATTTTACTAACAGTTAAATGTTTAATTAGAACATTCTATCATAGAAGTATAGCTTAGTATGTAGGCATTGTGTTGCATATTATGATGTGACCTTACCACCCAGTGAATTAATGGCACCTGAAATAGATCCCAGTTTGAGAGAGAGCTGGGGAGGGACACTAGTAAAGTACATTAATCTTTTAAAATCTCTGAAGCAATCCTACTGAATAGGCACTGCATTGTAGAAGGTGCCCTGCTCCTGTGTCCCTGTGTTCCATGATATGGGGAGAAAGTAACAAGTGGTGGTGTAACCCCACCCTCTAAACCTCCCTGT
Source organism: Phalanger gymnotis (assembly GCA_028646595.1). NCBI lineage: Eukaryota > Metazoa > Chordata > Mammalia > Diprotodontia > Phalangeridae > Phalanger > Phalanger gymnotis. The sequence goes on along the minus strand of CM053625.1, from coordinate 160,969,067 downwards.
AATTCCCCATTTGTTGGTGTGGAAATATTTTTCTTGGTTTTGGTCAAGCATATAATTTTCATTTGCAAACTACTTGTAATATGGGTGTTCCCAGTCTTCTTTTGTATAGAGCTGTCTCACTTATAGTTATAACTCAGTCATAGTTATGACATTCCTAGAGGGCAACAGTAAATTTGAAAATGGAATTTTAGTTATTCCTTTCATCTTTTCCATTACTCTATTCTGTGTTATTCTAGCTTTCTGAGACCTAGGTTTTAGCCTTAAGAAAGAAAACGTTTGTATGAGTCTATAATTTCATCAAATGAGGTAGAAGCATCAGGTGGCTATTACAGGAATAAATCACTCACCCAAAGTGAGATATAATCACGTGTCAAAATTGAATTGGCTTCTCATATTTTCCTGACCACAGAAATATGCCTTGGCTCTGAACTTGAATTTATGAATTATGAATTTATGAACGTGGATTTTTAAGGAGTATTGAAAAGTAAAGAACATTTAAATTTTTATATATTAGCTTCAATTCTATTCACAATTTTGAATGCTAACAATTGAATACGTGGCGTTCTTTGTCAAAAGCTAAGCACAAAATGGAGACTCTTGATTGAAACGTGGGTGAAGATTCTTTTACAGAGAGTGAACAAGGCAGAAAATGTAGCTTCGTGCCTTTGAGAAGTTAAAGTACCCTATTTCTTGATACTTGAATAGCCTCAGTAGTTTTGGTCTTTTTTTAATGCCTATGTGAATGTGATTTCTTTTGAAAATAATACTTTGTATTTTACATTATAGACAGCTCCCAACAATCAAGTGTTATGAAGAAAAGAGGGGCTTCTGTTTTATAGGTGGGGAAAAGTAGTGAGATAAAGAGAGATTAAGTCACTTGCCTAAAGTTGCACAGGTACTAACTAGTAAAGTAGGAATTAGTGCTTAGGGGCTACTGACTCCCAGATCCCATTCTTCATTCACCCACAAGAGAATTATGTTTTGATTTTTAAAAATTGTTTACTCAAGGACTTTCAGAGATCTAGAGAGGCCTGGGCCATTTATCGCTTTGTAGACCCCTAGATCAGAGGTGGGGAACCTGAGTCCTTGAGGCCACACGTGGCCTTCTAGTTCCTTCAGTGTGGCCTTTTGACTGAATCCAAATAAATTTGGATTTGATCAAAAGGCCACACTTAAGGATGAAAGCCCCATGTGGCCTCAGGACCTCCGCACTCCCCCTAGGTATAATAATAATTATTATTATAATAAAAATGAAGACACTTTTGGGTGCCCAATTTTGTTCTCATGTAAGATATAATTTGAAATGTATTTTAAAAATTTAACATGTTTTTATGTACAGATGTACTAGTTACTATTTTAACTAAATCATTTAATATTAAAGAAAGGTATTTCAGATAAAAGAAAATATGAGAAAGAAGATAGAGAACATCATAGCTGGCTTTCAGTTCTATTTTAGATTCAGTCATTGATTTCTTTTGTTAGTTTCAGCTCTTCCATTCTGACTTCATTCACTTAAATAAACAATATTTTTCTCTTTCTCTTTACCCCACCCTTTTTTCTTCCATTCTCCAAGTCTTCCATCCGGTGGAGTGTTCGTATTGCCGATGTGAGAGTATGATGGGTTTCCGATATAGATGCCAGCAGTGCCACAACTACCAGCTCTGCCAAAACTGCTTTTGGCGGGGCCATGCCAATGGCCCTCACAGCAACCAACACCAGATGAAGGAACACTCCTCTTGGGTAACTTCACCTTCTGTTTTTGCCTTGAGTCTTTGCTGAACAAATGTCCAGAAGCATGAAGCTTTTAAATAGCCAGATATTGCTAATAGTTTAATATGTACTTGGCACGTTAAATCTTCTATCTGTAAAATGAGTAAATTGGTCACCCTTTAGGTTCCTTCTGGGTGTTGAAATCCCTTTATCTAATACAGTAGTTAAACTAGTATGCCACTAGTTTAGAAAACAGACTGCTTCACTACTTGTCTCTAAAAAGATTGATAGGCAATATGTGAAAATTCCAGATAGAAGGTGCATTTTTATATAAAGAAAGGTCACAGAATTTTAGAGTTGGAAGGAGCTTCAGTGGTCATCTAGGCTGAACTAGATCTGAAAAAGAATCCCTTTTGCATTCCCCAGCCAAAGTTTAGCCAGCAAAATGAGATATAAAATTAATTTCTTTCTGGAACAAGAAGTATGAGGCTTTTTTAATCTTTTGAAAATTGAGTCAGAAAGATGGCCCTCAAGATATTTGGACTTCTAATTTAATTCAACAAGCATAATTTCTAGCTTTGGGTAGGCATTACAACATTTTACAGTATAAATTCTGGTCAAGTTTTCTTTGTATCTTATATAAAGTTGAAATTTTAAAAGAATTTAGTAAACTAGGTAGATTTTTGCCTTCAGGCAAATGTAAAGGTACTGTACTTAGGTATGTACAGTTCATATGAGAGCAAGGTTCTTAAATCTATGTAGCTTACCAGAACTCATCTATCAGGAATCCTCAGTTAACTAGAATTTTTTTTTCTTCACTTGAATGACAGTTAAAAAGAAAAATTTATGAGGCCTAGGGCTACTAGGATAGAATGTTGTATGGATTTTCAGATATGATCATTCAATCAGATTCTTTTTTAAAATTGTTTTCCTTTGTCACAAGGGAGGGTTCATTCTGGAGGGTGAATGGAAAATGATTGTGATGTAAAGAAAAGGGCATAAATAAGACATTTTTCAAAAAAATGTAACCAGCTCAAAACAGGGGTAAAATATAGTAAACTTCCAGAATATGCCCTAAAATCAATACAAATTTTCTGTGCCTTTTTTGCAGCAGTGATAAGACCAGTCATGGTTATAGATTCTTTGAAGTAGAAGGGTCTTTTTTATGATCTATTTTCAGTTATTTTTTGTGGGTTTTTATTTTTTTGAGGGAATCTATGACTTCAGTGGTTAGAAACACCAGTGAGGAATTTCCCTTCATCAATGCAAATTAGCAAATGCTCTGCAGCTTCCTCTTAGTGAATTGCTTAAGGGCATTGAGAAGTTGTGTTGATTATATGACAATCTTTAGAAATCTCTTAGTGCTGTGAGAAATTGTTTAAAAGTTTAACTGAGGTTCTACAAGATGCTAAAAATGTTTTATGTACTTGTTAGGAAAATGAACTCATGCATTTTACTTTTAAAAACTTTGTGATGTTTTAGTTTGATAAAATACAAAATTCCCAAGAAACAGTCACACTCTTATGAAATGTACTCTGCATTCCCTGGTGAATAATTGCAATTGATTAATCCAATGTGAATTGGAAAGTGGGTTGTGTCCTTTATTGGATGGTAGTGATGCTAATGAAAAATACAAATTAGAAAAATTTCTAGTACCAAAGATTTGGGAAAAGGAGTTTTTAATTTACACTTTAGAAGAACACTCTGGGCTTGGTTCACTTTATTTTATGTATCATGGCAGATTTTTAAGTTAAAAAAAGACATGTAATACTTTATCCCTACTTTTCTGAGCGGTGTAGGAATTTATTTAAATTATATATATGTATATATGTTTTTTAATCAATAAAAATCTACTTTATTTCTCTCTTCCAACTTCCTCAACTCTCGCTTATCAATTGAGAATGAAAGAAAAGAAAAACCCATGTCACAAACATGTTTAGTCAAGCAAAACAAAGTTTTGCATTGGTCATGTTCTAAAAATTATGTCTCTTCTGTCCTCTGAGTGATTCACCACTCATTAGGAGGTGGGTTGCTTGCTTCATCGTAGGTTCTCTGGAATCATGGTTTGTCATTGCACTTATCATAATACCTTATTCTTTTAAAGTTGTTTGTGGTAATGTTGTTTTCATTGTAGAAATTATTCTCCTGGTTCTGTTCACTATATTCTGCATCAGTTCACCTAAGTTTTCCCAGGTTTCTCTAAAACTATGACTTTCATCATTTCTAAAATCGTGTGTGTGTGTGTGTGTGTGTGTGTGTGTGAGTGTGAGTGTGTGAGAGAGAGAGAGAGAGAGAGAGAGAGAGAGAGAGAGAAAGAGAAATAGAGAGAATGTTTTCTTTCTTCCTTTGACCAGGTCAAATAAGAGTGAGGTTCAAGTGTCAGCTGCTCCTTCCTCCACCACTTCCTTCTGCTTGTTTGTATAAATAGCTACTTATGCACCCAGATTACATGAGATAATTTCCCCTAAGATTCTTTTTCCTTCTTCCCCTAATATATTACTTTTCTCTTCTTTTTCCATTCTTCTAAGATCACAAAGATATAACAGAACGATTCCTAGGTCTTTTCTTCTTGGAGTCCCTCTGTGACCCCTGAAGATGATTAGGGGTCAGAGAGAACACATGAATCATATCACCATATTTTAATGTTAGCAGTGTATTTTTGCTTAGTCTCTTATGATTGAGTATTCATGTTGGCCTTATTATATTCTTCACTCCTATGTCTATCCAGCTCTGTATGTTTCTGCATTAGGAAAGATTGGAAGTCTTCTAATTAAGGTTCAAATTTTTCCTTTGTGTGATCATAGTCAGTCTTTCTGGATAGGCTATTCTTGAGTATAAGTCTATACATACTTTGCCTTCTGTAATATTATATTCTAAGCTTTCTGCACCTTTATAGTGGTGGCTACTAGCTTGTGTGTGATACTACATACATCTGGAGACATGGTCTGGGCTGGTCCTTTTGCTATTTGTTTGGAGGTATTATGTGTTGTGTCATTCAGGATCTCAGGGACAGCGCAGGCTGGGACCTGTAAGGTTTCAGTATTCCCAAAGTGATCTGATCTAGGGCAGAGTCTGATTGTTGCCTCTCTTGTCTGAATTCAGTAGGTTTCTGATCTGGGTTTGGGACTGATCAAAGTAGATGTTGCTGGACTCAACCTGTATTGCCAGGGAGGAAACTGCTGGTTCAGAGGGATGTACTTCAGGCTTCCATTTGGTTTGTGATTCCTGCCCTGGTTATTCTTAGGGTGGGCTTTAGAGTGGGCTAGAAGCTGGAACTGAGTCTCTGTTCTGCTCTTGGGTTATGAGCCACATTGCTGCTGCTTGCTTTGGGACTTTCTCCTCTTTTGCTATACTGCCTAAGGCCTGATACCACTATCTACCCTAGAATGCCACCCCTGGGCAAAGGTCCCCCTGTCATCCATTGATCTGTGACTTGGAACTTAGTAGTGAGCAAGAGAGCTGCCAGGTGGCACCAGCACCTGTTCTGCTTGAAGAACCCTAGCATATATCTGAGACATTCTTTTGCCCTGCAGCTCATCCTCTCCCTTGCTCTGGGCTGCTGCATGTATCTAACGAGATCATATGGCTAGTGTTTATAGACCTCTTTGTCTCTTTCCATATGATTCCCTGTGCTGGAAAAGGGACTTACAGATTTTTTTCCTGGGTTTCACTATCAGGAATCTGGCATGTTTTTTGGATCTGTCCAGAGGATTTTTGAGCTGGTGAGGCTTACTGTACTGTTTCCTTTTATTCAGCTACCTTGGCTCTATTTCCGTGTGTGTGTGTGTGTGTGTGTGTGTGTGTGTGTATGTGTGTGTGTGTGCATGTGTGTATACACACTCACATATTACTTTAATCATATTTTATTTTTTCTAATTACATGTAAAGATCATTTTTAACTTTCAATTTTAATAACATTTTGAGTTCCAAGTTTTCTTCCTTTCTCTCTTCCTTCCCTTCTCCCTGAGATTGTATGCACCTGACATAGGTTATGTATGTGCAGTCATGTAAAACATATTTCCATATTAGTCATGTTGTGAAAGAAGAAACAGTTTGCAAAAAAATTAGTTTGCAAAAGGAAAAAAAAACACATGCTTAACAGAATCAAAATTTTTTTTGAACATATAGTCTTAGTATATGAATTGGAAGGTACCTCAGTGGTCACATAGCCCCATATATACCTGAAAGAAATCCCCTCCACAGGATCCCAGAGGCAGTCTCTGCTTGAAAACTTTTGCTGATTGGGATCCCAGTATGTCCCAAGACAGTCCATTCCACTTTGAATCAGATCTAATTGCCGTGTATAGAGCCAAGATTTACCTCTCTGCAATTTCTACTTATTGCTCCTACTTCTGACTTCTGAAGGCAAATAAAATAGACCTGTTTGTTCTTCCACGTAGCCCTTCTGATACTGAAGAGAGCTGCAATGTGTACCTATATCTTTTCTTCTGGCTTACTGTTCCCAGTTCCTTGACACACTATTCTTGGGCAAATTGGTTGGTGAGTTCCCTGTGTATGTTTATACAAACAGCTCTTCCTTTTCTTACTTCCTAGAATGACTTGTGTCTATGTTGTCAAAATTTCATTATTGAGAACATTCTATCCTTCTCATGTTGACTTCCCATATATAGTATTTTAAGCTGTGACATCATATAGATCTTTTCTTTGAACTTAATTTTACCAAAACTGTGGATGCAAAATCAAACTAGATTTACTTTCCTTTTCTTTTGTTACAATCTGGTCAAACCTAATAACCCCTGCTTAGGATAATATTTTTAAATGCATAAAATAAAATACATAAGATTACAAAGGAAACTAATTTATTAAATACAATTATCAAAATAGTTTTAAAAAAACAAAAAATTCAGGGATCTCAGGTAATAACCCCAGGTCTGCAATGTGGCCATCACCAGTTTTCCATGAGACATCCAACATCATTTAGTTCTCTGCTGGCATGTCCAGCCACAAAGCCAGACTCCACATTCCCAGAATAGTTGGCCAGAAAAAGAAGGACTACTTTAATGACTTCTCCTGCTCTGCTAAAGGTCTCTATGACCTTTGTGCAATGACAGAGAAACTCATCCATACATGTCTCCTCAATGAGGAGAAAAACATTTTCAGTACAAAAACTAATTGAAGTAGAGCTACCTTGTGTGCCTCCCACCTCAAAACTCTTTCCTCATGTTCTTCTACACCTTACCTCTAATTTCTCTCAGATTTCCCTATTAGATATAATTTAGAGGGTGCAAAACAGCCTTTTTTGTGTGGTCACATTCAGAAAGAAAAGGACCTCCTGTCCTAGAATTGGGAATAGAGGAGAGAAAAGCTAGGCATGATCTGACATGTACCCAAGATTTTGGGAGACTAGATTTCAAATATTTCCAAGGAAAGACAGATAGAAACCCAGAAGTGAAAGTGATGCGGAAAGCTGTGGCCATAGATAAAACATTTCATATTTCTCCTCCTTGAAGTCTTTGTGGCAAAGAGAAATAGACTTAGAGATTATCTAGTCCAACTATTTCCTTTTAAAGATGGGCAGACTGAGGCCCAGAAAGGTGAAATATACAGTCCTTTCCTCTACTGTCTTACCTCTAGGTCATTTTTTAATCCTTTGCAATTTAGCTTCAAATCCTATAGTTTGACTGAATCTGTTCTTTTCAAGGTTACCAGATATTTGTTAATTGTAAATCTTGGTGGCTTTTTCTTATTTCTAATCCTTCTTGACTTCTCTGTTGCATTTAACACTTTTTTTTTGCCTCTCTCCTGGATACTTTCTCTTCCCTTGGTTTATATAATCTTGGTTTTTCTTTTACTACTTTAACCACACCTTTGCCTGATCACGGTCCATGTCCTATCTTCTTTAATATGAAGGCTTTCCTGGACTCTACTTCCTCTTGCCTTCATCTACTAGTACCATGTCTTACAAAACTATTGTGTATATATTTTTGTGGATACATATTGTCTCCCTTGTCCTTACAGGCAAGGACTCCTCTCTCTCCCCCATATTCAGTCCATTGTCAAGTCTTGCCAGTTCATTCTCTAAACATCTCCCAAATCAGCCCCATTCTAATTAGCCTTTTTGCTGTTGGTCTCTTCCTTTTGCAGTTAGTCCATTCTCTCCATAGCTGCCAAAGCAACCTCCATAAAGTAAGTCTGACTGTGTTTCTCACCTACTCATAACTTATCCATGGCTCTCCATTGCCTATAGGATGATATGGAAATTCCTCAGCTTGGTATTTAAAGCCTTTTAAGTCTGGCTCCATTCTACCTTTCCAGAATTATTTCACATTTCTTCCATTTACTCACTTGACGTATGTGCTTTTCCCTTGAAATTAGTATTGCATTTTTGTTCCCCAAGCTTTTGTCAAAGCTATCTGCCCCATGTACCTGGGAATATACACCTTCCCTTCCTCCTCTACTTAGAATCTTTAGCTTCCATCAAGGCTTAGCTCATGTTCTACTTCACACAGGAAACCTATACTGATCCCCTTAATTGTTAGCACTTTTTCCTTACTCAGATTATCATGTATTTACTTGTCTTTTTAAGTGCCTGTACCCCACACCTAATACAATGCCTTTCGTAGTAGGCACTTAATAATTTTGTTTTGAATACTGAATCAAATAGTGTTGGAATTCGAACCCAGATTTCTTGATTACAAATTCAGTGTTTTTGACTATACTACGCTGGTTTATTTTCTGTGGGTCCATTTTGGGGTCCATTATGTCTCTTTGAGATGGAGGAAGCAGATCTATGCAAGGTATTTCTTGTATGGTTATAGCAATAGATTTTAAAAGGATGGAATGTCGTTTGTTTAATTTCATTGCATATAGTATCAGACATTCTGTTGGGCCTTTTGGCTGCAGCATTATATTTGAGTTGTTCAGGAAACCTTTTATGTTGATACTCAAGTCTCTAGGTAATAACCAATGGACAAGAGCTTATCGACCAACATATAAAATTTGGATTATCAACAAATATAACTTTGTTTTATATTTAACTTGCTCACATTATAACTTATCTGCCACTCTTTTGCTCACTCACATGGCTTTATAAGATAATCTGGCTGGTTAACACTACTGGGATTTTGTAACGTGAAAGTGTTTTGGGTCTTCAGCAAAGTTGAAAAACTTATTAAAAATGATAAATGATTATTGAGCCTTAGGGAAACTCACTGTTACACATCCCTACCCCCTATTTCATACCTTTAAACTAGTTAGTTCTCCTTTGATGACTAAACTCTTAAAATTACTTGATTCTTTTTGAAGAATTAGATTGTTATTTTTTTCTAGCGATTTACAATTTTTTAAAATTTATTTTTAATTTATTTTTGACATGTTTGGTTTTCAGCATTGATTTTCACAGGCGTTTGAATTACAAATTTTCTCCCCATTTCTCCTCCCCACCCCACTCCAAGATGGGGTACATTCTGGTTGCCCTGTTCCCCAGTCTGCCCTCCCCTCC
>CM053625.1:160945741-160959395 GCA_028646595.1 Phalanger gymnotis | reverse complement strand
CCCTGCTTCGCTCTGCCACTTTGTGGGTTCTGCAGCTCTAGAATTGGTTCAGAGCCATTGTTTTATAGGTTTTTGGAGGAACTTGGTGGGGAGCTCACGCCAGTCACTGCTTCCCAGCCGCCATCTATGTTATTTTGATATTATTGTTTGCTCCTTGAAACCTTGAGTATACACATTTTTAGAATGGTAAATATTGTACTTAATAGAAGTTTTACTTTTTAATGGAATTTTGGCTCATTCCAATAAGGTATTCAGGAAGAACATATTTACTACATTCAGGCATGTTCTTTTTTTCATAGTGGGATAATATTTATTGAAACAACTTTATGTTTTAATTTTGAATTTCTGAGATATAGATGCTGAAAATATTTGGGGTAGAAGGAACTTTGCAGATTATATAATTCAGCTCCTTTATTTTGTGGATGAGGAAATCATGAGACATAAATGAAAGAGGCTTGTCTAAGGTCACAAAGTGAGGGTCAGTTAGTGGTAGGTCTGGGGCTACATTCTAAGTTTCCTGACTCTCAATCCATGCCTATTTCCATAACAATGAGCTACAGTGCCCATGTTTTAGATAGCTTAGCATGTTCAGACTCCCAGGAAAGTGTATATGGTATTGTACTGGAAGTGTGACCGATAATTTGATTCTGGTGACTTGTACTGTAGCATTTAGGAATATGAGAAATTCAGGTAATTAAAAACATTTTTAATACTCTTTTTATATGTTTTAAACATTATATGTATATATGTATATCATATTTATATATAAATATGTATGCATGTATTTTTTCTTAGGCACAATTAAAATGACTTTAGGTAATATGTATGCTCAATACATTTATGGAGCTTTTAAATTTATTTTTCAAGTTGGCTTTCACATGTTGCCTCCAGCTTATTCAGACTCCCAACCTGCATTTGTTTTTGTCTAAAGACCTGTTTGTGTTTATACCTGACAGAAATTCTTAGACCATTTCATATTTCTTCCCAACAGATGGCAGACTCCTCCGCTCAGCAAACAGCTGGCTTCATTCTTTTTTGTAGCAATATAAATTGGTTTAATAGACTCCTTTAATATAATACTATGTTAACACATTTTTTACAGTCTCTAAGAAACAATTTATACCAGCTTAGTGGAGTTGTTTGGTTGTTAGGATACCATTTAAGCCAGTGTCTAGTGGAACCGTGGAAAGAGCAATGGATTTAGATTCAGAAGACTGGGTTCAAATTCTGGTCCTGCCAACCACTTTTGTGACCCTGGGCAAATCACCTCCTCTAGGCCTCAGCCTCCTTATCTATAAAACGAAGGGTTGGACTAGATGATCTTTGAGGTTTCTTCCAGCTATAAATCTATGATCTTGCGATAGAAGTTGTGGGAGTGAGTTAATGGTCTTATCTAGACCTTGTGCTTAGCAAGCATTTGGTAACTTACTCTTGTCAAGAGCAGGACGTCTTGTTCTTGTAGCTGGACATTCACCATTTGCTTCATCTCCCTTAAATTCTATCAAGTAATATGGATCCAGTGTGTCTCTAGTTCATCACGCTGTTGCCTGGTACTAATTGTCTATTCAGCAACTCTCACTGAAGGACACTATGTACCTAACACATTATTAAACACCCTTGGAGTTATAGAAACATAAGAAATAATCCTTACCCTTTCGAGGTTTGCAGATTTTTGAGGAAGACTTATACACTTGAACTGATTAAACAGAAAGACATATTTCAGTACTTAAAGGATGCCTGTTTTTGTTTTTTTTTTTTTTCATCTTGGGTGCTTCATCTGCTAGCACAGGCCACAGCCCCCCTGGAGCTATAATAAATGGTCCTCATGAGTTCCTATGGCAAAACAAACTCATCCCTTGAGGTTCAGCCTTGTGCTGTTGAGCTTCAGTGAGGCTAGTCCTCACATGATAAAGACAGTCTGTCAGATAGCCTGTCTTGATAGGACCTTCCAATCCTTATGTCCTTTGAGTGTATCCTTTTAGAATCTCTAGGGTAGGAGTACTTTTTTTTGTCTTTAACTCCTTTGGCAATCTGGTGCTCTGTGGTCTCCTTTGCAGAATAATGTTTTTAAGTGCATAAAATAAAAAAAAATAGGATTACAAAGGAAATCAAAGATTTTTTCTTTCCAAGTTTATGGACTCCCGACATTTATCCATGTAATGTGGAGTGCAGGTTTAAACTCCCGGGTTAGGGTCACCTCCATTTCATTATGAGGCTTAAAGGAGGACATAAGTAGAGGGAAAACCAAGATAATATATCGTGTCAAATTATGCAGAATAGTGAAAAAGGAGTTAAGAAAAGAATCAGGGTTATCTATATTAGGGTAGATATATATGTCGAGACAGGTATGAGGTTATGGCATGATATGACACAGAGGACAGTAAGAAGAATTTTTCACCAATCATTCAATTTTCAACAACCAAGCATTTATTGTGTCTGCTACATTCCAAGCAATGCAGTAAGTGTTGGGGATACAAAGACAAAGCTGGAACATGCCCTGCCCTTAAGGAGCTTACATTTTATCAGGAGAGACAAAATGTACCCATATAAATGGATATAAAATACATATAAATGAAGTAAAAGTTAGATTATTTTTTTCCCCTAGCACCTCTCATCAAGAATTATGATTACAGGTGATGGTACTTGAAAATGATAGCTGTTGAATGCTGTCAAATTCTGGCTTCGTCCTTGGGAGCTCACTACCTTTTAATTGACTTGTTCTTCACAGACAATTGTTTATTTTTATTCTCATTTGCTATTCTTTATCACTTCTGCTGCCAAGGTCCAGAATAGATTTCTTTAATTAGTCTTAAAAATAAATATCAAATTTTTACAGATCTAGCATGTGGCTCTGCAATCCTATGTAACTAGCCAAAGGGTGGCATGGAAAGCCCCCTGCTCTGTTACCTCTCCTGCTTTGGTGGCCCAACCCTAAACTAATCGTTAGAACTAATGTTCCTGCTACTTATGGAATTCTAGAACTTTATTTTCTGGAGCGGGGATGGTTGGGGGAAGTTAGTGCAGATGGTTAGCGTAGAGCTTATTCATCTGGGGGATCGTGTCTCCCTTGTTGTAAAACCTTGTGCACTCTTCTCACCCCCACACCCAGCGGCCTCCACCACATCCTAAGAGATTCATATAGTGTGCTGTGAAATAAACAAAATTAACATTTATTTCTCTTCTAGCATAAGTTATTACTTGCCCTGAGCTGTTCATAAGATTGCTTTAAAATTGAGGCAATTGAGTGGAGATTATGGAGTGGTTTGGGGGTTAGAAAGGTTCTTCACCCCCATGTGACCTCCATTTTATATCTGCTTTCAGAGAGGAATTTCAGTTGTGCTTAAAGTTTTGTGGAAATACAACATCTTTGGATAGAGAAGTTAGCAACTTGTTTACTTGAGGGGAGAGTATTTTTGACCTTTTTTTTTTATGGAGAAAAGTATCTCCCCGTAGAGAGCTTAGCATCCCATAGCTTGCTCACTTATACATTTTAACTCATCAGTTTTACAAATACATACTTATCAGGGAATGCTAGACTTCCTGATTCTTTTCCAGGGAACTATGGATCTCAAGAGGAAACCAGAAGAGAGGAAGAAGAAACTTCTGACCCTGAGCTTGCCTCCCATAGTTTGTTTGATTTTAGGGTCATCAGGGGATTCTAATCCAGTAATCTTGAGTGGTTTAGAGCAAACTAAAATTTGCAGGATTCTTCCCATAAATGGTGGGACATCCCTGACCTTGTTAAACCAGTCAGAAGTCCTCTGGACTGGAAGCCAGTCTCCAGGGTTAGATCACTAAGATCTCTAGATCACTAAAAGCCTCTCATGTCCAGGATCCTTGGGATTTCATCCAGGGACTGGAAGGGTGGATTGCTGGTGAGCCTGATGGCACTTCTCAGCAGGTTGTTGGGAACACTTAAGTCTTGGTCATTTCAGCAGCTGTATACTGACATAGCCCATATCATGTGACATGTTTTATTTTTTTGAATTATTTTCTTCCTGTTCTCATGTCCAGATGCATAAACTTTGATTCCAAAAACAGAATACTTGAAGTATATCCAACTGTTCAAGAGATGGAAACTTAACAAAGGAAGAATTGGTATGTAGATGATAAGCAGTGTGACTTTAACAGCAAGGAGATGACATGGATGACTTACTCCAAGCAGTTACTTAAAAGAACAATTTCCTTTGAGCAATTCATCACTTTTCCAAAAACCTTCCCCCTTCTTTAGATCTTTTCTGAGCCTGACAGGTGGCCACCAGAGCTAATATGGGCAAGGCACATTTAATTTCCATGTGTAGGAAAGGGTGGGATTGGAGGGGATGTGTTTCTTCTCTTCTGTTTTTTATGGTATTTTCAGTAACCCCCTGAGAAATAGCTTTATTAAATGGAGATATTTTCCTGTTTTTATATTAATCATAATATCTGATGAAGTGAAATAATGTGCTATATAAAACCCACAGTACTATAGAAATGTCAGTTATTCTGTCAGAGTGACTTGTGGCTATTTAAGTAATGCTTTTTACACATATTACAAATTTGGGATACAGCTGTTTCTCTGAATAAACAGAAAATGTAATGAATGTACATGTATCTCTACTTTATGGGTATACATTAATTTAGAAAAAAAAAGTAATAAGCATTCAGCTATGTAACATTTCTCTTTCTGTCATCTGATGGCAGTTCAAATTCTAGCTCAAAGTAAATGGTGGTTATATTAGTCTCCAGGGTAGGAGCACCCAATTTTACCAACTCCTTCTAAGTATGAATAGAGGACTTTGCTGTCATCGATAATGTTACTGCTTTACCTCCACTATGAGTGCCACTGTCACTGCTGCTATCCCAGGAGCTCTTAGCCCCACTGCTAGAGCTCCGGTATTGCTCTGCAAAAGGTGTTGGGGAACCCCTATTTTTGCTACCAGGGAAGAAGGAAGTAAAGTGAATTCTCACAGCTGCTGCTGCTTGCCACTGGGGTTAGAATGATGTTGTTATTTACAGTATTGGGGCTCTAGCAGTGAAAGTGCAATTCCAGTAGGAAAGGGTAGGAGAATGCCCTATGTGCTATTGGGGTTTGATGGGAGCACACCAAGGATGTGCTCCCAGGCACTTGCATTTGAACTTAAGGCTTCCTCCTGTATTATAAATTGTGGTTAGTTTCAATAATAATTTTGTGCTACAGTCAGGTTATTTTAGGTTAAGTAGATTTTTATTGGCTGACCTGGGACCCTAACTAATTATAACAATTTCTGTTAGGATGCAAATGATTTAATGAGGGACTTTTGCTATATAACCTCTTTGTAAGTTAGAAGCTGCTCATATTAGAATTAATATTATTACACTTAGATGCATACTTCATAGAATTTTGGTGGGCGTTTACTTATTATCTAGTCCAACCATTGGTTCATGCTTGAAGAGGACCAAAGTGATATCACCACGTCGGGGTCAAGGTACAGTGTGTCTGCCTCTGGCTGATCAGACCAATGTGGTCTTGGAAGGCTCTACCACAGGTTGGACACAAATAATCCATATGAACATTTAGAGTGGAAATACCTCTAAAATTTCTTCATCTCATGTTCCTTTTGAGCTATTGCAATTTGGCTTTGCTCATAGAGCTCAGCATCTCCTTTGATGTAGGTATGCCATGCTGGGGCATCCTGTGCCAGGGTCTCCCATATCTCACAATTGATTCCACAGTTCTTTAGAGAGACTGTGAGAGTGTCTTTGTATTGCTTCTTCTGACCTCCTGTGAGTGCTTGCCTTTTTTGAGTTCTCTGTAAAATAATATTTTAGGCAAATGAATGTTTTGCATTTGGACAATGTAGCCAGCCCACTGCAGTTGTGCTCTCTGCAGAAGAGTTTGAATGGTTGGCAATTCAGCTCAAGGAAGGACCTCAGTGTCCAGTACCTTATCTTGCCAGGTGATCTTCAGAATCTTCCTAAGACAATTCAAATGGAAGCGATTCAATTTCCTCGTGTGGCATTGGCATACTGTCCAGATTTCAGAGCCATATAACAGTGAGAACAATGAGGTTAGCACAACGGCTCTATAGACCTCCTTATACCTCTTCTTCCCCATACTTTCTTTTGGAGCCTTCCAAACACTGAGCTAGCTTTGGCAATGTGTGTGTCAACCTCATCATTTACGTGTACTTCCCTGAAAAGTGTGCTATTAGTGTAATTGTACTTATCTACGGCATTCAAAGTTTTGCTATTTGCAGTAACCCATTGTCAGGCCAAAATTAGCACAAGCAGCAGAGAATTGATCCCTACTCTGTTGTATCTTAGCCTCAGAGGCTGCATTGAGTGCATTAGCTGTGCATCTGTGAATAAAAAGTCATGTACCAACTATCCTTCCACTTCAATCTTGGCTTATAGTAATTTAAAATTAAATAACTTAGCATCTATGTGGTATGAATTTCCTTTTGAGCATCCTTAATAAATGATCATCCAGCCTTTACTTGAAGTCTTGCGGTAAAAGGGAACTGTAGTAGGAAGGCCGAATTTATGATCTCAAATATAATTATATATATGTTTGAATGGTTCGAAACCGCAAGGTATGAGGGATTCTCTAAGTAGAAAGCATCAGAACATTTATTTAGGCCCCAGAGCAACAAATTAGTGAACCAGGCTCCCCATTCCGACATCTTGACCAAAAAACCCCAGGCCCCATAGGCCTGCCTCACGAGAGTAACCAGGAGGCCACAGAGAAACAAGATAGTATTTAGCC
This sequence comes from Phalanger gymnotis, assembly GCA_028646595.1. Lineage (NCBI taxonomy): Eukaryota > Metazoa > Chordata > Mammalia > Diprotodontia > Phalangeridae > Phalanger > Phalanger gymnotis. The sequence goes on along the minus strand of CM053625.1, from coordinate 160,952,668 downwards.
AAATCATATTTACTGGCCTCAAGTCCTTGCTTGCACTCCTGGGTTCACACAGGTCTCCTGCTTCGGCTTTTTTCAGCTTCAGCTGTAGTTAGTCTCTTAGCTCACCTCTCCTGCAGCCAAGCCTCTGGCTTTCTCAAGCCCCACCTCAATGACCAGAGACCAGAGACCATTGGTTCCCGAGTTGGCCCCTCTTAAGTCATTAATCTACGCCCACACAGGTTTCACACCTGATAGGGCTTTGGGCCTGGGGCTTAGCACTTCACGGCTGAAAGTACTTTCACTCAAAGTAAACGAAGTAAACAAAAGCTGAACTCCTCAAGTGCTAAGGCGCCCACTCTGTCTTATTGACACAGGAACTTAATATGCTAAGGCAGCCCATGACAATTTGGCATAGCTCTAATTGTTAGGGAGTATTTCTTTTGTTGAATTGAAATTTCTCTTTATAATAATAATTATATATGATATATATTGTATTTATATGTGAAGTTTACAAAGCCCTTTCTCCACATAAACCTTATAAGACAGATAGTACAAATATTATCCCCATTTTCTTGAAGATAAAACAGATTCACAGAGGTGAAGTCACTTACTCAGGAGCACATAGCTGGATCAGAACTAGGATTGAAACTCATAAACCACTTGTCTCCAAGTCCATTGAGTACCTGGCATAAGGAAAACACACAGTTAAAGAGGAGTGTAGATCAAGGTGTACGGTAGGGTAGGAGTCAGGATGCTGTGAATAAAATAAGTACCGAAGTTAGGGAAGACATCCTTCTGAGCAGCTGGTGCAGGGGGTTGGGTGGGGAGGAGGGGGGAGAGGAGATGAGAACTAGCAAAGGTTAGATTGAGAATGGCCATGCAGCCAGTCCCCTGGTTGGGGTGATTGTGCCTAAGTTCATGTGTTAAGGCTCTATGTAAATTTGGCTTAGTCAAGTCAGTTAGAAAATTTTGTTAGTTATCTACTGTTGTAAGGGCACCTCCTACCTTGTGCAGGTTCAGCTGGTCTAGTCCTTTAAGAGGCCAGCAAAGTCATTTTGCTTTCTTGTTGTTTGATCGGCCGGGGGGAGTTGGGGTTAAAAATCTTACCTTGCCTCTTGCCTACTTTCTCAGGAATCCCTTGCTGGTAGTGTTGACTCTCCAGGAAAAGCAGAGTGTTATTTTAAACATCATATTGCTCTGGCAGGCTGCTGAGGTGGTGTGGAGGGTTGTACAAGGTCTGCTGGCAGGAAGAATAGTACAGAGAGAGGTAGACCCAGGTTCAGGACGGGAGCCGCAAATGCTGTTTAACCTGTGTTTTGAACAGTTTTGTGTGCCTGTGCATCTATGTCACATTGCCAGTGGCCTCTGTGTGTCTTAATACTGGTACTGAGGAGATTAAGAGTACAAATGTCCCAGTGAAAGAAAAGACAGCCTTCTTAACTTTATCTGCTACTTACGTGGGAGAGGGAGAAAACCTGAGGGATTTGAGGCTTGGGGAAGATGCCTTGTCATAGCCCTGGTTTTGGAGAGAGAGAGGAGCCCTGCCATCAAAGCACATGCTTCCAATTTAGCCCTTGATCTCAATATTCCTAAATCAAAATCTTGATAAATAGGTGGGGCTACTAAATCACTAGTCACAGCCTTGAGTGAGTTCATGCTTCTGAGAACTGCTAGACAAAATGCAGCCCAAGATAGGAGGGGACAGCGAAAAAGTAAAGCAGCAAGCTTTGTTAAGGAGGGGATACTCAAATAGTGCAGATACAGTCAAGGAAGATGGATATAGAGAAGTCTGCTGGGGTCCTGAGTTGAGTTAGGCATCCCATGTGGGTGAAGTAAGGTGTGTTTTTGTCTATATCAGGTAACACCAGGCATTGGAAGCAAGGAGTGGAGAGTTCAGACCTGGGGTATCTATCAAGGTTCAAGACTGGTACTGACTCACTGGAGAGACTGCAGGAAGAAATCTGCAGTTGAGGAAAAGGGGCTTTGGGCTCTTATTGCTACTCGTATTTTGATAGGATGTCTCAAGTCTTTTTTTTAAAGCTTTCTGGGGGCCTCTTCATTTATCAGGTCAAAGAAGCTACTGTGTTCTTTACATTATTGTGAGGACTTTGGGCTCAAGTGGTTCATCAGAAAGAAAGTATCAAGGTCGTGTAGGAGGGGAAGAGCATATTGAACTGCCCATAGGAACAAAAAGTTAAAAGAGGTATTAGGTAAGGACCTGGTGCAGGTGGTGAGCCTTAAGGATAAGCTTGATTTTCTCCCAAAGGGATATGGAACAGAAACCTCCTGAGAAGATTTAATGGAGGGGCTCAGGCATAGGGCGCCTTTGAGGGGCCAGTAGAAATATTAGACAATGGCCACCGTCTCTCTCCCAACCTTAGAATCTATGTCTGGTTTATTTTGTTTCTTGTGGCCCTTCTTCCTTTCCTTCTGTTTCTAGTCCTTCTCCCTTCCGTATCCATGTTGGCTCCATCCATCTCCACAGGTACCTTGTTGCTGCCACCCTATGATCATGCTATTGTCTGGCCTATGGAAAGATTGTTATAAAGGAGATCTAATGTTTCTGGCCAGGCAGGTTGCCCTTTTTCTCATGGGGGCTATAAGTGCTTAAGCTGAGCTTGTGACTATGCTGCTGGGGAAACCTTGTCCCTGGTAAGAAGTGGGAGTTGGGTCTATGACTATTGTCTAGTGACTAGTGAAACCAACATCAGCTGTCAGTCTCTGGGAAGTTGGCTTCACGTGGGGCATGGTCAGAATTTGAGATTAACTTTTGTCTCGTGGGAGATTGTTTTGGCCTATGGGATAAGCTACTACATTCTTGGACCTAGATTTGGACCTAGAATGTATTATGGAAAATTTTAAAAATTAGTTTGATTCTTCTCCTTGTTTTCACCACATCCCTTGTCCCTGTTCTTTCTAGAAGTTCTCCCTGTGTGTCCTGGAAGGGACTACTGTTCCTACAAGAACCCCAATACTACTGCCCATAGAAAAGACAAATGGGAATATGAGAAATAATAACAGTATTAAAATGCCTTATATCCTTTACATCTACTCTTTAATTTTTGATTTAGTAAAATGGCTTTTCATTACAATTTTTATCTTTTGTGACTGCTCATTCAATTTTTAAGGTTGGCCTTAGACTAAAATACTAGACATGCATTAGTGCTAGGGATACTTTTGAGGGGAAGGGATTTATTAATTTTTGTTCTGAACTTAAACACCAAATAAGATGGACATTTTGAGAAATATACGTAGTAGAAGAGGAAATGAGGGTTACACATGAAACTGAATTTCTCTGTTGTACAGTTTGCTTTTCAAGTATGTAAAAAATTCAACATGTAACTTTCAAAGCTGTTCTGCTTATTGTGATTTCTTTGGCCTTCCTTTTGTTTTTTCGTCTGTGCATTTTTCTTTCTTTAGTGACAGCTTTTTCTTTCTCTTTTGGTTTGGACAGCCTTATCAATGCCTGCCCCTCTCCACCTTCACCATTCTTCTACTGGAAAAAAAAGAAAAAACAAGACCCTTGTAACAAATATTCATAGACAAGCAAAGCTAATACCTATAATGGCACAGTCTGAAAATATTTAGCTTATTTTCCATCTTTAGTCCATCATCTCTCTGTCAGGCGGTGGGTAGCATGCTCCATCATTGTTTTTCTGGACTCATGATTGGTCACGGCATGGATCAGAGTTCTTAAATCTTTCAAAGATTTTTTTCTTTATGATGATGCCATTATTGTATAAATTGTTCTGCTCATACTCAATATTCGCTCTACATGGTTGAGGGAAGGAAGAATTATACTGAGAGAAACAGAGACAGAAACCTGGGGAGACAGTTGCTCACAAATAAAAGAAATATAGATGTGGAAATTGGGAGAGTAAAAAGAGATAAGGAGAACAGCAAAGGCAGAGAGATGTTGACAAAAAAGAAGATACTGCTTAAATACTGTAGGGACCCTGGATAGCAAAGCCTAGGAAAATGAGACAGGAAAAGTGGATAGAGATAAACACTGAAAAAGAAGAGACTGAGAATCCAGGACACAAAGCTGGACCCTCCTGTGAGGGTATCTCCCAGGGATGATATGATAATAATAGTAGAAGTAGGAGCTCACATTTATATAGTATCTACTATGTGCCAGACACTGTGCTAAACACTTTACAATCATTATCTCATTTGATCTTTACAACAACTGTGGGAGGTGATTGCTGTTATTTTCTTCATTTTGCAGATGAGTAAACTGAGGCAAACAGGTTAAGTGACTTGCCCAGGGTAGAACAGTCAATAAGTGTCTAAGGCTGGATTTGAACTGCGATCTTCCTGACTCCATGCCTGGCACTTTATCTACTGCACCACCAAGCTCATACTGGGGACAGGGAGGGAGAAAGTTTCTCTGTCTCCATTTTATTTAATTTTTAGTTGACTCTGGGGTTCTGTAGACTCTTGTATCATCTACAAAAACTGGTAGCACTCCTTCTGTTTCTTTCTCTTGTCTTATTGCTGTGGTTAGTTTTTCCAGCACAGTGTTAAATTAATTGTGGTGATGATGAACATCCTTGCTTTATCAGTCTTCTGTTATGGTGGAGGCTTCTAGTCTTTTTTCATTACATATAATGTTGGTTCTCAGTTTAGCTTCTACTTAACCATATAAAATAAAGGTTCATTTAGTCTTATTCTTCTTAGTGTTTTTTTTAGCAGAAATAGATGTGGGATTATGTCCAGATCTTTTTCAACATCCGTTGATGTAATCATGTGGTTTTTATTATGTTTGTTATTAACATGGTCTGTTATGTTTATAGTTTTCCTTATATATTGATCCAACCCTGTATTCCTGGTATGAATTCAGTCTGGTCACAATACATAATTTAAAAAATATGTTGTTGCAACCTCTTTGCTAATATTTCATTTACTATGTAAGCATTGGTATTCATTAGTGACATTATGGTTTTCTTTGTCTACCTCCGGTTTAGGGATCAAGACCATATTTGTTTCACTGAGAGTTCGGAAGGTTCATTTGAGATACTTTAAAAGATCTAGCATTTCACCTGTGAATGAGTGTTCTTTTCACCAGTACCGATCCCAAACCCTTAATGGCTTGACTGTCTTGTCTTTCATCTTCTCTTCAGTTCCTGGTTTTGAGATGCAGAATAACTGGAACATTTTCTGATGTGAGCTTTTAGTACATTTCTTTTAAACCTTTCAGTGTGGCTGACTGAGAAAATAGTCCACATTGTTCTCAGTGCTCTCCTGTTCACTTTTACAGGGACTTATATAATATTAAATGAACAAAGTACATCTTCATCAAGAACAAGTTATGCCAGACTAATTTAATGTTTTTTTTGGTATAGTTAGTAGACTAGTAAATCAGGAGGAGACTGTAGATATTGTTTACCTAAATTTTAATGAAGCATATGAGTGTCTCATGTTGTTGAGAAAAAGATAGATGGTGACCTAGATAGAGAACTAATTGAATAGCTGGATCCAAAAAGTAACCATCTGTCATTTAATGTTATTTTGGAAGTCCTTTGGTGCAGTACCCCAGGGATCTATTGCTTGGACTTATGCTGTTTTAACTGCTTTTATGAGTGACTTAGATAAAGGTACAGATAGTGTACTTATCCAATCTGTAGATGATATAAAACAGAGAAGGGTAGTTAACTAACTAGATGAAAAAATTGGGATCCGTAATATTTTGACAGCCTTGAAGACTGAGCTAAATCTAATAAGGTGAAATTTATAGGGATAAACATAAAGCCACATATTTCATTTTAAAAAATCAGTTCCAACATTTCCAACATGGGGAAGCATGGTCAGAAAACAGTTCATCTAAAAAAAAGAATCTGGAGATTTCAGTGTATTACGTAATTGAGACAATAGTGTAACCTCACAATCTTCCTCAAGATTTCTCTTCTTTTTGTTTTATATATAATAAGTTGCTAAATCTTGTCAATCATATCTTCATAGCATCTCTTGAACATTTTCCTTTCTCTCAATTGCATTTCCACCATGTTAGTCTAGTCCATCCTTCACCTGGACTGTTATGATAGCACCTTTAAAAATTATTGCTATAGGGGGACAGAGCCAAGATGGCATCTGGAAAGCAGGGACTAGCTTAAGCCCTTACCCAAATCCCTTCAAACACCTGCAGAAATGAGTCTGAACAAATTCTAGAGCTGTGGAACCCACAAAATAGCAGAGGGAACCAGGTCTCCAGCCCAGGAGAACCTGGATGATCACTGGGAAGGGTCTCTCACACAGTGCTGGGAGCAGAGTGCAGTCCAGCGTGGGCTGCACCAGGGCAGACCAGACCAGGAGTCAGCCAGAGTAGGCCTTAGGGCCATGAGTCATTGAGCCGTGGCAGTTACCAGACTTCTCAACCCACAAACACCAAAGACCATGGAGCAGGTTAGTGGGAAAACTGCTGAATCAGGTTAGAAAGTGGTCCAGCCCCAGCCTTGGGGGTGGCTGAGGTAGCATGGTGGTGGCGGCAGCAGCAGCAGGAAGCTCCAGCAGCTGCTTCCAGAGCTCCAGCTTTAGCTGCTTCCCGAGTCCCTGGCTCACATGGTGGGAGGAATCAAGCACCAGATTGGAGCGGAAGTGCAAGGAGCACTTTGTTGGTGCAGAGGCAGGTTTTCTTGCTGCACTCTGCTTGGATCTGGGTCACAATCCTGGTTGGCGATTCTTCGGGGAGGAGGAGCGCTGCTGTGGCAGAGCTTGCAGTGACAGTGGAATAGAAGTAGCTCTGAAAATAGCAATACAGCCCCTAAAGCTTGGGACCAAGCACTCTGTACTCTACAAGCAGTCATACCCTGACAAAAAACTCAAAGGTCAAGTAGTTGGCTGGGCATATGGCCAAGCAGTGAAAACAGACACAGACTCAGACTCTAGAATCTTTTTTTTGGTGACAAAGAAGATCAAAACATAAAGCCAGAAGAAGTCAACAAAGTCAAA
>CM053625.1:160928786-160940069 GCA_028646595.1 Phalanger gymnotis | reverse complement strand
CCTGCTTCCCTCTGCCCCTTTGTGGGTTCTGTATTTCTAGAACTGGTTCAGAGCCATTTTTTCATAGGTTTTTGGAGGGACTTGGTGGGGAGCTCACGCCAGTTACTGCTTTCCAGTCGCCATCTTGGCTCCGCCCCCAAAACTAAAAACTAAAAACTTTTAAATAGGCAAAAATTTGTCTAACATCGTTTAGGAGGGGTTTATACTATGTTGCATTTTAAGAAATATGACCTTTATTGCCACTTAATTTAAGCATTTTTTATTTCTTTTGATGCCTTTTGTTGTTATATCACAGTAATTTCTAAATATATCCCTTCTTTCTCTCTTACCCAGTCTAAGACATTCCCTTTACAGTAAAAAAGAGAAAAAAAATTAGTAAAATCAACTAATAAATTAAACACATCTGACAAAACAAGCCATATTCCATACATGGTCCAGTCAAGTCAGGAAGATGTTTTGTTTAACTCTTCTCTGGGGATAAACTTGGTCATTATAATTACACAAGGGTCAGTTTATTATATTCTTTATAACAATAGCAATCAGACTTTCCCCTTTTCGTTGTTTTTCCTGAATCAAGGGAACATGGCAGATGTTGATATTAGAGTCATGGCCTGACTAATATAGCTCATGGGCAACTTTTACATAAGATCATGGTTACAAGTAATTGATTTTTAACAGCATTTAAAAATAAGGAATATAATTTTATTTATAAAGCTAGGCCTATAATAACATTAATATAACTCTTAAAGTGCCCCAGACTTATACTTTGACCTCTCAGATCTCGATTTAAAAAAAAATAGTATATTTAAAGATGATTTTTAGCAAATTTTTAAAAGAACATATAGTTATTATTTAGTACCTTTTTCACTGTTTCCTTATTGAGCAATTGCAACTTAATCTAATCTCCCTTTTTATTAGGTTATGATTGCTAACAGTTAAAGATTAGCATACACAGGTTTTGTTTTTTTTTTTTAAAGATTATTGGCTACCAGATTTGATTTAGAATGAATTCACTTCATACTCTCAATCCTATTTCAAAATTAGGTTCCTCAGTGAAGCTTGGCATCTGAAAACCCTTTTAAGTAGTTTTTTTCAGTTCAGCGACTTTTTTTCCATTTTCATCCAGGGGTAGTCCATTCAACCTGCTAATAAGCCAGTTGAAGCTAGGTAAATGAATAGTATTAATTTGCTTTTCCAGCAAGCCAGATTAGTCTTCTGACTCTTCTCATTCCCCATTATGTTGCAGAAACAGAAATAGAGAAAAAACAAGCTAGATATCTCCATGTTAAGTGTAAAAATCTCCCATTACCATCTTGACAACAATCAAAAGGATGTCATTTCCTGTTGGATCTCCTAAAGAAGAATAAAAAAACCTTTGCCACCCCATGAGATATTTTCAGCTGTAGTTGTTGGATACATCTAGTTGAATATGTATAACAATACTCCAGGGATGTCTTGAATCTAATCCTTTTTTTACAAATTGAGATACATTTTCCCAGAACTACGATTTTAATAATAAAACTGTTTTACTCTTGTTTAATTATTGAGTTCACTCTGAGGATTCAGGGTCTGCTAATATTTTTGATCAGATCTCCTTGGTCAGTGGTGCAAATCTATGGACTTCCTATTCACAATACTTCATGTCATAATTTCACTGGGAATTGGCAAGTCTGCTGCAGATTGCAAACTATCTCTGCCTTTAGTAGACAACTTTCATGATTTGCAATGTTTTGTGGTGGCTAAAATAATTCATCTTCTTGTGGCCAAATTTCTAATGATATGGTTATTTATAATATGAATAATTATTATAGGATAAATTTCAAAAGAAAGTTGATTTTATTTTAACAGGGACCATGCATTGTTTTTCAGTTTAGCTATAACATTAAAGTAACAGTTGTTCAGAGCTTTATTTTTCTTTCTAAAAGACCTGTTTTCACTTGAACATTTTACATTGAATTTTAATGAGAGTTTAAAATATAGATTTAAATTAGTTTTATCACAAGTTATTTTAGCTCTGATTTGATTTTTTAAAATAAACATTAGATAGGATAGGAAGAGTTTAGTTTTAGAACAGTCTTATATCTAGACTAGAGAAAACAATCTTACATTTTCCATTTCTGATGTGTGTATACACACACACACACGTATGTATAGATATAGCAAATAAAGATTTTTGGTTTGAAAATGTTGCTATCTCCATCATAATAATGTCTGCACTTTGTTTTAAAAGGCAAAAGGGAGAACTTGATAGTATGTGTAAAAATTGTATTCATGCCCATTTTTGCCCGTTTTTCTTTCAATTACTCATTCTCTTATCCCATACTCTAAAGCACTTTTACAAATGTTTTTAAAGTCTATTTCCTTTTCTTTTAGTACTATCCCTTCATATTGTCTTTAACTGAGTCAAAGGTTACTTGTATGTAATTGAGGAAATAAATTATAGTATTTTAAGAGTGGTGATGCTGGGACAGTGCTATAATCATAGATACAGAGGGAAGTGACATAAAAAATTCAGTATGAACAGAAAGGGAAAAAGAAAGCTTGATTTGGAAGAACTATTCCATGGTGGAAATATTTGGAATATAGTGTGCTGAAAATCTATAAAATAGAAATAACCTTGGAGCAGCTTTGATTTCCTTTAATTTCCTGCCACTATTTAGCAGTGTTCCAGCTAAAAAACACCATCAATATCATCTCATCCAGTTGAGACCAAGAACAGTTAAATGACTTGAAAAAAAACCTCATTAGTGGCAAACTTAGTACAAGAACCTGTGATCTTTAATTTCCAACTTAGTACTCTTTCTGATAGCTTGTTCTCTGTTTGAAAAGATGTTTATTATAGTCTCCAGAAGCACAGGCAGTTCATTCGAAGGTTTAATTAATTATTTTTTCCTTTGATACAGAAATCACCTGCAAAGAAGCTGAGCCATGCAATTAGTAAATCTCTGGGTTGTGTACCCACCAGGGAGCCCCCACATCCTGTTTTTCCTGAGCAACCAGAGAAGCCACTTGACCTTGCACATATAGTGTAAGTAAAAACCTATGTATGAATTATTTTATTGCCATTTAGTTCCCTAGGTTTGGGGATGTGCACAAAAGTTGGCTCTCAACAATAACTAAATTTAGCAGTGATAGTAACAGAAGACTTGATAGATTTTCTTTCCTAGGAATTAGCCCCTAAATTTAGGATCCAAAAGAATTTTTTTTTAGTGTTTAAGGAAAGAAAAAAAAGGCATGCTATTATAGAACATTCTGTTCCTAGATTTAGGAAAAAATTCAAATTATGATCCCTGGGGAACCTCTGGAAAAAGTTGAAGAAGGAGGTAGGAACATCTGACCACCCTAACTCTTGTAGAGCTCAAGTAGAAACCTTTGCCTACCCTATCTACCCACCTTTCTTCTTTCCTAGAGTACACATAGGAAACAGACCCCAAGCCCTCATTCAAGCTTGAGTAGTAGGTTAGGTAGGTCAGGCACAGCTTAGTAATACTGTTAAGTGTTGTGGGCTTCTTTCCACTTATGGCAGTATAATTCAAATTGCTTAATGATGAAGAATGAAATGAGCTTGCCTGGGACTTGTTGAGTCTCATATCAACATCTACATGTAAATATAGGACCTAAGTGTTAAGAAACTCATTTTTAGGGGGCAGCTAAGTGGCACAGTGAGTGGAGCACCGGCATCGGAGTCAGGAGGACCTGAGTTCAAATACGGCCTCAGACACTTGACACATGTACTAGCTGTGTGACCTTGGGCAAGTCACTTAACCCCAATTGCCCTGCCAAAAAAAAACAAAAAAAGAAACTCATTTTAAAAAAGATGCTAGCACTTTTAAAAAATCATTATTGCACTAGGTGTAGTACTATTTTGGTTTTAATTCGTTCTTGCCTTAGGAGAGAGCAACCTTTATTTACAGAGGAGCCCTGTGCTACGCTGTGGAACATTTGTTCCAGAAATAAAGATGCCATTTGTGGACACCAAGAAATGAAAAGCAAAACAGTTTTAAAATTGGTGTAGTTTTGATATGTCAATCACCGCCCAATAAGTAATCACTGCCCTTACATTCCCATAAAGTATTTGAGCAAAACCAGCTAATATAGTGATTGCTCACAGCATAAATAAGTCTTTACTTTTTATAATTTATCATTTGTTAACAGAAAGGAAGAGTGTGTTTTTTAATTTATAATATGGACCCAACATTGAGTGGTTGGTTTTTTTTTTTTTTGGTGCCTTTATTTGCTTTTTTGAGGTAACTTTGAATTTTTTTTGGTCCTCATAAAAATCTTTCCATGTTTCTTTTGCCCTCATTTTTGTGATAAAGACAAAAGATATGGGGTTGAACTTACCTGATATATAAATTAAGAACATAAAGCTTAATTTTTATCATCATATTTTAAAATATACATATTTTGGCCAGGTGGAAGGAGTTCAAGAAAGACCAAAGTATGAGGAGAGAGAGGGAGGGAAAAATAGGGAGGGAGGGAGAGAGAATGATATGACAGACTCAGAAAACACTCAGACCTGTACTTAAGGAAAATTAGTTTGGTAGCAATATGTTGGATGGACTGGAATGAGAGAGATTTAAGGCAGGGAGAAAAATTAAGAATAATTGTTGGAATAATCCAGATGAATGGTGATGAAGGCCTGAAGATACCAGGTATATGGTAAGAAGGTATCAGAGGGAGAAATATGATGAAGTTAGAAATAAAAATATTTCACAATTAATTAGCTGTATTGGATGAGGGAGAGGGAGTACCTGGGGATAATTGCTTCTTGATTAAAAGAATAAATAAAAAATTGTTATTCTCTCCCTTTAAAATAGTAAAAAATTTAGTCATCCATATATATTCAAGTCAAGTGAACAACAATTTGTTAAATGCTTGTCGTGTCCCAGGCACTATGCTAAATACTAGGGATACAAAGAAAGGGAAAACAACATCTGCCTCTTCTAGTCCAGAAACAGTTAGATTCACCCAAACCTTAGTGGTTTTTGGCACTTATTACCTTTGCTATTCTATTTAAAATAGTGTTGTTCCATGAGTGATAGCTCTTCTTAGGTGATGGTTGTTTTAATTTGCATCTTTCTGTTAATAAATTTTGAATACTTTTATATGGTTGTTGGTAGCTTGTGCTTCTTTTCAGAATTTTTTGTTCATATCCTTTGACTTATCTATTAGACAGTAGTTCTTAATATACATTCATCACAATGTCCTACTGATTTTGGAGCCAGACTTTAGTTAGAGGTTTCATATAAAGATTTTTGTCACTCCATATCTTGTTTCTTTTTTTAAAAGGTTTTCTATTTTTATAAATCAAAGTATTTTTTTCTTTTATGACACTCCTTTGTCACAGTTTGGTATGAATTAATTCCTTATCCATAACTGAGAAAAAGAAACTTCAATTCTAGTTTTTTTTAATAGTGCGAGTTTTTATACTTGCCTTATGTATCTATTTGGAATGTTTTATGATGCATGGCAGAAATGTTTGTCTAAACTTATTTTCTACCATATGGCTATCTAACTTTCCCAACAGTTCTTGGTATATAAACAGAACTTTCCCCAGTACTTTGTGTTTTGTGTTTGCTTATCTAATCTGTTTCCTTGGTCAAATTTTCTATTTTCTTTGTCTAGCACCAAATAGTTTTGATAATTATGGCTATATGATGTAACCTGATATCAGCCAGTGTTAGACCCACTTTCTTTCATACTTTTTTGTTCATTATTTCCTTAGCTTTTCTATATGAATTTTAAAATTGTTTTGTCAAACTCTACAAATTATTCCTTTGGTAATTCATTATAATAATTTATAGATTAATTACTTTCATATCATTTTTGTAATATTACAACAATTTATACTAACAATACTCATGTAAGTCATTTATCTGTGAAAATTGTTTTCTAGTTATATTTATATCCTAAGTCCTAGTGGATTGACTCCATGACACATATTGCCTTTTATTGTTTTCAGTGGCATTTCTCTTTCTAGCTCTTTTTAGTTTTTGTTAGTAATGTGGAAATGCTGGTGATTTTTTGTGGACTTATTGTGTCCTCTTACTTTGCTGAAATAGATTTTAAATATAGATTCTTTAGGATTCCCAAGTTAACTCTCATTGATGAATAGAGATCATTTTGCCTCCTCTTTGTCAGGCTTGATTTCTTTGTATTGTCTCACCATTATTACTAGCATTTCTAGTCTATGTCAAGCAATGAGAGTAGTGTAGCAATAAAAGGAGACATAGTGAATTAGAGTATTGAAGCTGAAATCAGAAATTCCTGAATTCTAATCCCATACCAAATATTTACTAGCTATATACCCTTAGTGAAGTTACCTAACTTCAATGAATCTCATTTTTTTCTTCTCTTTTTTTTTGTCATGCCTTATAGAGTATGCTTGAAGCTTTGAACTCTCCAGCTTGTCACCTTGATAGCGTAGGACTGACAGCCTGCTTCTCTTCCAGCTAGTGGGCTGGTAGAGAACTCATTTTCTGATTCAAATTAAATTTCTTATTGGCAAAATATATCTTTATAATTTACACAGCTCCTTCTTAAGAGAGAGAAAAACTGAGGTATGTAGATTTTTCACAGTATCAAAGCAAAAAAAAAAAAACAGTTCCAGCACTCAAACACATCTATGATTTCTTGTAGAGATACAATGGCAACTTAAAATAAAACTGCTTCTTTTCCCCAGAAGTCTTCTTGAAGTGTTCAGTTGGCTCTTTCAGCACAGATGTAGTCCTGTTGCTAAAGGTTAACAAGTTTGAAAGTTTGTTGTTATTTAATATTTCAAGTTTCTAATATTTAAACCTCATCTCCCTCATGAATAACTGTTGTTCATTTTTTTTTAAAGCTAGTTTTATACCTCTTCACTGAGAAAACAGAACTTTCTGATCTTGGTTCTTTGTGTGTGTCTGTCTAAATTTAAGATGGGAAGAAGATGGCCATTTTCTTTCCCCTATGCCCATTGATAAGCCTAGTCTGTCAAGGAGAGTGGGACATGAGCCAGAAATGTGAGTTGTCTTTTATTCCCTTAGTATTTCTACTCCTCTTTTGTTGCTTTACCCAATCCTAGATTATAGATTGCTTTCTCTACACAAGAGAAATTAACTGTTAACTGCTACTTCTATTTCAGCCTGTAAAACTAAACTGATTTCTTATTTACAGAAACTCCTTTATCTTTCTCATAACCAACCTACAAAAAAATACGCAGTACATTTTGAACAGATTATTATAAGATTTTCCCCATGCCTTATTTAAAGATTATAATTGCCAAATCAAATGACTTCTTTAATTAAAATAATTCTTTGGGATAGCTTTTCTTTGTGTTTCATGCTGTTCATTGCCTTTTTTTGCCACTGTTTGACACAGAGTCAACATACACTCCTGTTTAACAGAACAAAATCTTAATTCTTATTTTCAGCCTACTTCTTTGATGTTCTGAACTTCAGTCAATAGTCTGCTTAGAGTATGTTCTTTTTTCGACATAAACTCTTTCTTATGGCACAATGATTTGGCTAGCTTTATTCTTATTCATAATGTCTTCAAAGAAGTGCAATAGAAATTCACTAGATCAGGAGTAACAGAAGAGCATTTGTGGCCCTAAGAATGAATAAGGTTTTTTTCTTTATTGTTTTTAAAGCACACCTTTGTGATACTTTAAAGTGATAGATGTCTCTGAAGTCTAAAAGTGTCATTCTCCCTCCCTGCCCCTTTTTTTTAAATGGAAGTGCTTCTGGTTGGTGTTATTTACCAAGGAGAGTACTTCGTTGTTTGCAACCCTCCCTCCATAAAATCCAAAATTAAACGTAATTAAGGAGACAATAATTCAGTACTTAATTTATTTGGTTCAGTAGTTAAGTTATTTGAGGGAAGTACTGAACTTGATATTTCCAGAATTCATCAGATTTCAAACTTGGCTTGGGTAGATCATCATAAGTCATTTAAGGAGTGACTGTCATCTATTGGACACTGTGCTAAGCATACAAATCCATTTACCTTAATATCTTCTTTCTTTTCTCTTGATGGAATCTCCTCATTCATGTACTTTCTCTCCCCATACGACTGAATGTTCTCATGCAGTACAGAAAAAATGCTTGAATCTAGAATCAAATGACTGGAGTCCTTACTTTGACACTTATTATCTGCATAACAAATTGTTTCTTCCCCCAGGCCTCTATTTCTTCATCTGTAAAATGAAAGTGTTGGACCAGATTTTCTCTAGGTTGCCTTCCAGCTCTAAATTTATGATCCTATGACTGTCATAATACTATTTTTTCCTAAGGACTTAAAGAAATGCCTTCTCATGCTTGTTTTTTGAAAGGGAAAAGGGAAAAAGGAAAAGGAAAAAAAAAAAGAAAATTCCGCAAATTTACTCTACTACAACATGAGCCCTTCCACCACATCCAGACCAGGCTAAATGTCTGACAAATATTAAGCATTGATTAATTGCCTACTAAGGACAGGTGGTGCAGTGTGTAGGTTTCTGGCCTAGAGTGAGGAAGACCTGAGTTCAAATCTGCCTTCAGGAACTTATTAGCTATGTGATCCTGGGCTAGTCACTTAACCCTGTTTGCCTTAGTTTTCTCATCTGTAAAATGAGCTGGAGAAGTAAATGGCAAACCACTCCAATATCTTTGCCAAGAAAACCCCAAATGGAGTCACAAAGAGTCAGACACAAGTGAAAATGACCGAACAACAACAACAAAATGTGCCACATACTCTCTTCTGGGTGCTGGTTATTCAAAGACAGAAAAAAATCAGTTTCTGCCCTTGAAGAGCTTACAGTGTAGACAATGGGGAGACAATGAGTATGTAAAATAGATGCCAGATATCTCTGGGGGAAGGCACTAGCAGCTGGGGTGGGAAGAGGCCAAGTTTAGAAAAAAAAGGCTTCAGGTAGTGCTTGAGCTGAGCCTTGAAGGAAGCTAGAGATTCTAAGAGGCAGGGATGCACTGGTGAGGAGGGATAGCATTCCAAGCATAAGAAACAGCCATAGCAAAGGAAATGGAGGGATGGAGAGCTGGGGGACAGTATAAAGGCTGATTTGCCTGAACCATACTGTATGTGAAGGGAAATTATGGATAGTAAGCTGATTAGGTAGGTTGGGGCTTTGTCAAGGACTTTACATGCAAGACAAGGGAGGTTACATTTACTCCTAAAGATAATTGGGAGCCACTGGAGTTTATTGAGTAGAGCGTGTGACATGATCAGAATAGTGCTTTAGAAAAAACCATTGGCAGTTATGTGGAGCATGTATTGGAGCCAGAGATTTGAGGCAGAGAGACCGATTAGAAGGTTCATGCAATGTAGTTAAGAAATGAGGGCCTGAACTAGCGTGATGGCTATGTGATTGAAGAGAGAACCCTCAAGATACTTCCTGGCATCCTGGTCCTAAAGTCAAGAAGAACTAGTTTCATATCCTGATTCAGATACTCAGTAGCTGTGTGGATCTGGTTAATTCACTTGAACTTTCTAGGCTTCACTTTCCTCATCTTATAAAATGGCATGTGGTTTGGAGTTGACTTCTGAGGTCCCTTCAGGTTTTAATCTATGATCCTGGTATAATTGTAAGTGGCAGAGATGATATTTGAAGCCTTGCCAGCTCTAAATCCAGAGCTCTTTCTATTCTATTGCAGCTCTTTCATACCTCATAAGTGGTCATCAATCCTAAAGCTGAATTCTTCTGGTGAAGGGGAGCTTACCATTTCACAAAGCTGCTCCATTTTTGTCTAGTTCCAGTTAACTGTGTTAACTGTGTTCTAATAGCTTCTATCAGTTGGTCCTAATTCTTCACCATGAAATTTTACATAACAAATTTCATCCCTTCTTTGAATGATAGCTATGGTAATCTAGGAAACCTCTTTATTTTTTTTTTTAGCCTAGGCTCTTTTTAAAAAAAATATATTTATTTTTATTTAATACTTTAGTTTTCAACATTGATTTCCACAAGATTTTGAGTTACAAATTTTCTCCCTATTTCTACCTTCCCCCCCATTCCAAGATGGCCCATCCTCGTTCCCTAGTCAGCTCTCCCCTCTTTTACCCCACTGCCCCCCCATCCCCTTCCCCCTTACTTTCTTGTAGAGCAGGATAGATTTCTATGCCCCATTCCCTACATATCTAGTTTCCCAGATGCATGCAAAAAACAACTTTTTTTTAAATTTTTTTTAAAGCATCTGCTTTTAAAACTTTGAGTTCCAAATTCTCTCCCCTCTTCCCTTCCCACCCACCCTCCCTAGGAAGGCAAACAATTCAACATAGATCACACATGTGTCATTATATAAAACACTTCCACAATGCTCATGTTGTGAAAGGCTAACTATATCTCCTTCCATCCTATCCTGTCCCCTTTTATTCAATTTTCTCCCTTGACCTTGTCCCTTTTCAAAGGTGTTTGCTTTTGATTACCTCCTCCCCCTATCTGCCCTCCCTTCTATCATCCCCCCTTTTGTATCCCCTTCCCTTTACTTTCCTGTGGAGTAAGATACCCAATTGAGTGTGTATGTTATTCCCTCTTCAAGTCAAATACGATGAGAGTATGATTCACTCATTCTCTCTCACTTGTCCCCTCTTCCCTTCCAACAGAACTGCTTTTTCTTGCCTCTTTTATGTGAGGTAATTTACCCCATTCTATCTCTGCCTTTCTCCCTCTCTCAGTATATTCCTCTCTCACCCCTTAAATTTATTTCATTTTTTTAGATATCATCCCTTCATATTCAACTCATCCTGTGCCCTCTGTCTGTATTCCCTTCAGCTCCCCTAATACCGAGAAAGGTCTCATGAATTACACACATCATATTTCCATGTAGGAATGTAAACATAACAGTTCAACTTTATTAAGTCCCTTACGAATTCTCTTTTTTTGTTTACCTTTTCATGCTTCTCTGGATTCTTGTATTTGAAAGTCAGATTTTCTATTCAGCTCTGGTCTTTTCATTGAGAAAACTTGAAAGTCCTCTATTTTATTGAAAATCCATATTTTGCCTTGGAGCATTATACTCAGTTTTGCTGGGTAGGTGATTCTTGGTTTTAATCCTATTTCCTTTGATCTCCAGAATATCATATTCCAAGCCCTTTGATCCCTTAATGTAGAAGCTGCTAGATCTTGTGATATCCTGATTGTGTTTCCACAATATTCAAATTGTTTCTTTCTGGCTGCTTGCCATATTTTGTCCTTGACCTGGGAGCTCTGGAATTTGGTGACAATATTCCTAGGAATTTTCTTTTTGGAATCTTTTTCAAGAGGCAGTCGGTGAATTCTTTCAATTTCTATTTTACCCTCTGGTTCTA
>CM053625.1:160899756-160928686 GCA_028646595.1 Phalanger gymnotis | reverse complement strand
TCATTCTTTTGTTTCTGTTTTATAATATCTTGGTTTCTCATCAAGTCACTAGCTTCCACTTGCTTCAATCTAATTTTTAAGGTGGTATTTTCTTTAGTGGTCTTTTGGACCTCCTCTTCCATTTGGCTAATTCTGCCTTTCAAGGCATTCTTGTCCTCATTGGCTTTTTGGAGCTCTTTTGCCCTTTGGGTTAGTCTATTCTTTAAGGTGTTATTTTCTTCAGTATTTGGGGGGGGGGCTCTCCTTCAGCAGATTGTTGACTTGTCTTTCATGGTTTTCTTGTACCACTCTCATTTCTCTTCCCACTTTTTCCTCTACTTCTCTTACTTGCTTTTCCAAGTGCTTTTTGAGCTCTTCCATGGCCTGAGCCCAATTCATATTTTTCTTGGAGGCTTTTGATGTAGGCTCTTTGACTTTGTTGACTTCTTCTGGCTTTATGTTTTGATCTTCTTTGTCACCAAAAAAGGAATCTAGAGTTTGAGTTTATGTCTGCGTTTGAGTCTGAGTTGGTTTTTGCTGCCTGTTCATGTTCCCAGCCAACTACTTGACCCTTGAACTTTCTGTCAGATTATGGCTGCTTGTAGAATAGAGAGTACTTTGTTCCAAACTTTAGGGTCCAAGCACTGCGCTACTTCTACTCCACTGTCACCCCAGGCTCTGTCACCTTAGTGCTCCACCTCCCCCAAGAACCATCAACCAGGACTGCAATACAGATCCAAGCAAGGCACAGGAAGAGAATCTGTCTTTGTGCCCACAAAGCGCTCCTTGCACTCCTGCTCTGATCCATTGCTAGATTCCTTCCACCGTGTGAGCCAGGGATTAGGGAAGCAGCTGAAGCTGGAGTTCTGGAAGTAGCCTCAGGAGCTTCCTGCTGCTGCTATTGCCACCGCTGCACCTTCTCTACCCCCAGAGCTGGTGGCCTGACAGCTCTGAGCTTGATCTTGCAGTTTTCCCCTAACCTGCTCTTTGGTGTTTGTGGGTTGAGAAATCTGGTAACTGCTGCAGCTTACTGTTTCATGGCCCCAAGGCCTGTTCTGGCTGGCTGATTCTGGGTCTCGTCTGTCCGATTCTGGGTCTCGTCTGTCCTGGCCAGCCTGCGCCGGGCTGCCCTCTGCTCTCAGCACCATGGGATAGTCACCTTCCTGGTGACCATCCAGGCTCTCCTGGGCTTGAAACCTGTTTTCCCTCTGCTATTTTGTGGGTTCTGCAGCTCTAGAATTTGTTCAGAGCCATTTTTACAGGTGTTTGGAGGGATTTGGGGGAGAGCTTAAGTAAGTCTCTGCTTTCCAGCTGCCTTCTTGGCTCCACCCCACAGCCTAGGCTCTTTTTAATGGCAGGTTGTCTTTGCTGTAGAGGTGCCTCCTCCTCCTACTTGGACTCCAAATTATCCTTGTAAGATGCTTCTGATATCCCTGTTGGCTCCCTACTTGTGACATTAAAGATCGAAGGCCAATTGAATCACCTTCTAGAACCTTCCTGTAAAATTCCTCCCCATAATGACCCCTATCTGATTCCCAAATTACTGAGTTGTATTGATACATGAGGTGTTGCTAAAACCAGGAGTCCTACATGTGTAAAGCCAGAGCAATAGAGAGGGCTGAGTGTAACTAGGGAACTGATTTTTGCAGAACCATCACGGATTCCCTGCTTCTACCATGGTTAAAAGACCATTATGCCTGAGGCTGTAGTGGTATCCCTGATTGTATCCCTTCCCTCCTTTCCTACTTTTCCTAGACTGATCTTCCTAAAGCACCAGTCTGACCATGCCAGGCCCCTACTCATAAACTCCAATAGTTCTCTTTTACCTCCAAGAGCAGACATGAAATTCTCTCTTTGCTATTTAAAGCTCTTTCAATCTAGCTTCTTCCTGTCTTTTCAGTCATTACATTCCCCTCCATGCACTCTAATACCCAACTATACTAGCCTACTTGCCTTTCCTTACACACAGAACTCCATTTCTCTGATAGCACTAGCTGTCAAGCCATCATTAAACATTTATTAAGCTCCCGAAGTGGGCCAGGCACTGTGCTAAGCACTGGGTATACAGGAAGAGGCAAAAGACAGTCCCTTCCCTCAAAGAGCTCACAATCTAAGGAGGGAGACAACAAGTAAACAACTATGTACAAACAAGTTATATTCAAGGTAAATAGGAAATAAGTAAGAGAAGAAAGGCACTAGAATTAAGATGGGTTAAGTAACACATCTCTTATCATTTGATTTTCCTTACCAGAAATCTGCAGTGGTTCTTCAGTGTCTACAAGATAAATACTGGCATTCAAATATCTTTTCCCTACCTGTTTTGTAACTGTAATTGTATATTTACACCTCTGTGGCTTTGTTCCTGTATTCCCTCTTGTCCACACTTCAACATATTAGTGTACCTATATTTGTCTCCAAAACATTTATTGAAAATTAATATTCCTGCATATTTCAGGAATGCTTGCTATATTCAGAGCACTGTTCTAGGTGGTGGATGGGATAAAAAATTTAGGCGACTAGGAGGTGCAATGGATAGAGCATTGGGACTGAAGTCAGAAAGACCTGAGTTCAAATCCTACCTCAAATACTTTAACATTTGTTTGCCTCGGTTTCCTCATCTGTAAAATGGGGATAATAATATCACCTAATTACTAGGGTTGTTGTGAAGATCAAATGAAATAATAATTGTAAAGTGCTTAGTTAGCACAGTGCTTGACACATAATAAACATTATGTAAATGTTAGTTGTTGTTACCAAACTTCTCTCCAATTTTGAAGAAAGAAGCATGATTTTCCTTTCTAAAAGCTGTCTTTTCCTCCTCTGCTCTAGAGTTCATCTCTATCTCGCTACTAGACTTTTCCCTCCTTTCTCCAATAACTTTGTTTTTTACTTCTCTGTTGGCTGGCTCTCCTACCTTTAAATATACCCTGTCTCTGTATCTTTAAAAAAAAAAGTCATAAATCCTTTCACTTGGCCCTGATGTCCTTTGTGGCTATCATTAGGCAATCCAACCATAGATATTTGAGTGCATACTACATGTAAAATTTTATACTGATCACTGTGTAGGAGATACAATCCACTGTAAGTAATCCTTAGCATTCTTTTTTTTATTAATTTTTTTTATATTTTTAGTTTGCAACAAACAGTTCTACATAATTTTGAGTTCCAGTTTTTCTTCCCTCCCTCCCTCTCCACTTCCCTCCCTCCCTCCCCACTTCCCTCCCCAAGAAGGCATGGAATCCCATATAACTTCCATGTATAACTTGGCATTGAATTAATTTACACACTAGTCAAGTTGTGGAGAAGAACCATGCCCAATGGAATTAGCATTCTAATAATAACTATAACTATATAGCGTGTTATGGTTTACATTTTGCTCACATTTCTGTAAAATAATATAAACATTGTTAACCCCATTTTACATACAGGAAACTGATTTGAGAGGAAGCATGGTGTTATAGAGAATATGCTGTACTTGGAGTCAAAAGACCTGGGTTCAGATTCTGATTCTAATGCTTAATAGCTATATGACTGAGGGCAAGTCACTTAGCCTTTCTGAGCTTTAGTTTCCTCACCTGTAAAATGAAATGATTAGACTAGATGGCCTGTGAGGTTCCTCTTAGTTCTAAATCTATGATCTTTTGATTTAGAGAGGTAAAGGACCTCGCCTAGATACGCACAGCTAATAAATGTCAGAGCTGGAACTTTAGGGCCCCTGGCTACAAATAGTCTAGTCTATTGCTATTGAGCTCAGCCTCTGGCTGAGGGACAATTATAATCAAAAGAAGGCATTTTATCCACCTGTGCAATAGTTCCCACAACATAAATATAAAAGAATAATAATAGGATAGTAATTTGTCCCAGGATCATTTTTATCTGAACTCCATCTAAACAATTGAGAGTAAGATATTTTAACAACAATATCTTACATTTATATGCACTTTTAAGTTTTACAAAGTATTTTACAATACTTTATCATATGTGAATTTCTTGACAACTCTGTAAGGTAGGAGCTCTTATTCCCATTTTACAAATGAGGAAACTGAGGTTCAGAGATATTGAATGACTTGCTCTGAGCCACACAGCTATAACTTGTACGAGACAGATTTCAAATCTAGGTTTTCCTGACTCTAAAGTTCAGGGATTTGTCTATATATATATGTATATGTATGTGTATGTGTGTGTGTGTGTATATATATATGTATATATATGTATATACATATATATATGTATTTATACATATGTACATATGTGTGCATATTAAAAATTAACAATATAAATCAGAGACATACCAAACAGTAAATACTGTTCAGAGAACGATGAGAAAATTGGGAGATGGAGGTGGTTAAGGAAGATGTAGAGTGTAAGACTGGAATGGAGTCCTGAAACACTGGAAGATGTGAAAGGCATTTATTTAAATGAGGATGGCATGGCAAAGATACAGAAGTGTAACCATATAAGGTGTTTTCTAGAGATGTCACTCTCCTACTATTATTCTTTTATGTTTATGCTTTGTGAACTCTTGCACAGGTAGATGAAATGACAGTATTATTAATATTTCTTCCAACTACAGATTAAGCAAAATGGGAACAAATTGAATGTTTCGTGGTCAGGGGATTGGTAATTTTGAATATTATGCATTTCTGTATTGTTGGGGTAATTGATAGTCAATTAACTTTTATTAAGTAATGCCAGACATTGTGCTAAGTGCTGGAGATACAAAGAAAGGTAAAAGACAGAGCCTGCCCTCAAGGGATTTGCAGTGTAATGTGGGAGACAATGTGCAAACAGTTCTGTGCAAATAAACCATATGTAAAATAAATTGGTGATAATCAGCAGAGGGAAGGCATTAGAGTGGGACTGGGAAAGGAAAGACTTCCTGTGGCAGGTGGGATTTTAGCTGGGACTGGAAGGAAACCAGGGAATCCAGGAAGTGGATATGAAGGAGAGCATCCCAAGCATGGGGGATAGCCAATGAAAATACCCAAAGTCAAGAGATGAAGTGTCTTGGTTGTAGAATAGCAAGGAGGCCAGTGTCATTGGATTGTAGAATATTTGATAGGGTACAAAGTGTAAGAAGACTGGAAAGGTAGGAGGAAGCCAGGCTATGAAAGGCTTTGAATGCCAAACAGAAGGTTTATGTTTGATTCTGGAGTTAGGGAGCCATTGGAGTTTATGAGGAAGAGGGGTGACATGGTCAGACCTGCACTTTGGGAAAATCATTTTGACAGCTGAGTGGAGGATGGACTGCAGTGACGAGAGACTTGTGGCAGGCGTTCCAACCAACAGCCCATTGCAATAGTCTAGGCATGGAGTAATATGGGTCTGCACAAGGGCATTGGCAACATCAGAAGAGAGAAGGGATGGAAGAGATGTTATGAAGGTAAAATTGACAGGCCTTGGTAACAATAAATATCAGGGGTGAAAGAGAGTGAGGATTTGAGGGTAACCTTTAGGTTGTGAGCCTGGCTGACTAGGAGAATGGTGGTCCCCTTGACTGCAATGTAGAAGTTTGGAGTGGGACCATGCAATTCCCAGCTTTGGACACGTTGAGTTTAAGATGTTTGGATATAGGATATCCAATTTGAGATTGTTAGGTAGTTGTTTCTATGAGACCCCACGTGTTTGTTTTTGGTTTTGTTTTACTCTGTTTTGTTTTTGGCAGCTGCATGGCACAGTGGATAGAGCACTGGGCCTAGAGTAAGGAAGACCTGAGTTCAAATCCAGCTTCATACACTTAACTAGTTGTTAGGCCCCAGGGCAAGTCAATCAACCTCTGGCTGCTTCAGTTTCCTCAGCTGTAAAATGGGGATAATAAAATGGGTGCCTATCTTTCAAGGTTGTGAGGATCAAATGAGATATTTATAAAGTGCTTAGCTCATAGTAGACACTTAATAAAATGCTTTTTCCTCCCCCCAATCCACTTTTCAAATTTTGAACGTCAAACATGAATCCTCAAGGGCAAAACAAATCCAGCTGACTGTGAAATCTTAGCCTTATAGCTTGATAAAGGAATCTTGACTTCCCCCCCCCCTTTTTTTTTTAAAGATTTCAATTCTGGTAGGTCAGACAACAAATACAATACACTATTTATGTTGAGTATGTTACTGCAATAGAGCATTTCAGAAAACTTCAGTTCTAGAAACTAGGAACATTCTAGATACTGGGAGCATGATTATTTTCCATATAGTTACTTTAAAAACAAACCAACCAACCTCTGGCTGCTCTTTCAGCATGGAGACTTCGCTCTCCAATAAAATTGTGTGTTTCTTTTAGCAAAGCCTCTAATGTGTCAGAACATGGAAAACTAATTTTTTGCTCCTTCTGTCCAGAAGTGAAATTGGCAGCCATTGAAAGATTGTGTTGTTTTTAAGAATCTCAGGAAAAAATTACTGTGATAAATTTGGTGCTTAGAACCAGCATTCCTCCATTTATATATCTGGGCATAATCTCTTTGGCATGCTCCAGGGCATAGTGTTCCATTTCATTTCATTCCTGCTGCCCAAGACTTTTTGCCACCTAAGTGGCCTTTATCTGCCCCCCTTGAATTTTCTGTCATAATAGTGTTCCTATCTGAAAATGAATTCGAAGAAACCTTTCTCTTAACTCCTCACTTCTGAGTTCAGGGAAATGATGTATAAATGGAGAATTAAAAGTAGATAGACCAAGGAAGTAGAATTAGAGATTGAGATTGTGGTGAACTTTAGAGATGAACCTTTCTGAAGCATTTAAATATATATATGTATACACATACACTCATATGTGTATATATATGTATATATATATGTATATATATATATACACACACATAACTGATCATGTTGTCTATCTCTGTCCTAAATACTTTATATAAATACTTACCACTCAACATAAATAATGTATTATATTTATTGTCCAACCTACTGGAGTTGAAATCTTTAAAAAAAGCATCAAGATTCCTTTATCAAGCTATAAATTTATATTTTATAGCCTATGCTCTTCTACCTGGGGCTGTGGTAGCCCAACAATATCAAGGCCTTCACTGCTGCATGGCATTATAATTTCCTCATTTGGATGTATTGGCCTCTATCACTGGTATTGAATCACTCTCACTTGGATTTTCTGCCACTTCTTATTGCTGTCTGCTGTCTATTTGTTTGAGTAGCTACTTTGTCATCTCCACTGCCTGAAGCATGTAGCAGAATTTTCTCTTAGCCAGTCCAGCTGGACTTTTTTTAGTTGGTCTTTTGTTGTTCTGTACATCATGGCTATTCCAGTTTCTAGCTTAAATGCTTGTCTTGACATTTCTTTTTGTGCCAGTGGTCTGGTACCACTTTGGTCCAGGTGAAGCTCATCTTTCATATATATGTTCCAAATATCTGAAAAGGTCCCCACATGCCTAATAAACTTAAAAATCTTCTTTATACCATCATCTCATCCAAACGCTGAAACTATGAAACTGTCTCCTACTTATGAAATGGGAACTATCTCAGATAATACCACCATAGAGATTCTAGTGGATTTCACTTTCCTTATTAGTCTAAATCCATTCTATTATACTTCTACTTATCATTCAACTAGTATTCATTAAGTGTTATGTGCCAGGCACTGTGCTAAGTTCTAGGATACAAAGAAAGGCAAAATACAGTCCTCACTCTCATTGAATTCCCAGTCTACTGGGGGAGACAATCATGGAAATAATTATGTACAAGCAAAATATGGACAAGAATCAATATAAGGCAGAGATAATAGAAAGAAGGCACTAATATTGAGGGGGAATCAGGAAAGGCTTCTTTCAGAAGACTTGGAAGAAGCCAGGAGGCAGAGATGAGGAAGGAAAACGTTCAGATATGCTGGACAGACAATGAAAATGCTGTAGTTCAAGTATCAAGTCCCAAATACAGAAGAAATAATATGACACTAGCTACGATGTACAGTGGAAAAATTACAAGAACATTTATAAGTGAAAAAGTTAAAAACAAGATTTTTGAATATTAAAAATGAAATGTGATGAACTCTAACAATCTCCAAAATTACTGGTATATGAAGGAGAAAATGAAAATTTTTTTGAAGCATCTTACAAGATCATGTTGTTGTATCCAGTAGTTCTCAATTTTAACAATTATAGGTAATTCAGCAGATAAAATGCTGGATTTGGAGTCAGAAAGACCTAAGTTAAATCCATTTGGATGCACTTATTAGCTGTGCAACCTTGGGCAAGTCACTGTCTACTTCAGATTCCGCATCTGTAAAATGAAGATAATAGCACCTACATCTCAGAGTTGATGTCAGTATAAATTAAGATATTATTTGTAAAATGCTTTGCAACCTTAAAGCACAATATAAGTGCTATCTATTAAGAAAAGCAACAAGAACTCAATTATCCAGTTCCTTTTCTACTTCAATATTATGCCACTTTTGAATTTTAAGCAAGCTTGTCATAAAAAAATATAAACAATACAAAGATTATCCCACAAATCAACAATGATAAGGGATTTTAAGGTGCACTTGTTAATAATGGTGAATTCTTGTATTAGGTGGGAGATTGGATCAGCTCTGGATAACTCTGGCCAGTACCTCAATAATTAACTAAGTGTAAATAGTCATTGTAGGTAGAGTCATGCTACAAGCAGACACAAGGGACAGTAGAAAACTAGAGAAGGGTATAGAGAAGATAATGAGCTTCAGGCCATTGGGCCCTCTGTCAAAGTAAAGGATGCTTTAAGATCAGACGAGGAGTTGGAGGATAGTCAAAGTTCACCTCCACCAAAGGATAGGGAAGGCATAGAAACCAGAAAGTCAGATAGATTAACCTTTAGAATAGGATGGGAAGACTTGAAGGCACAAAAATGGTAAGGTAAAATCAGGACAGCTTAGACAGAAATGTCTACTGATATCAAAATAGGAATCAGCACAATATTAGTGAAGTCAAAATTGAGGTGAAAAAGAGCCAAAGTTAAATGGATCAGAGTACTAGCTATGAACTGATTATTAGTATATGAGTACTGGGTTTCAGTGGTAGAAGAGGATGAGAAATTAATAAAATTGTTTCAACACAGGTAATTTTAAGTCTGAGACCTTTTAATACCACTCACAGCTAGCTGGATATGAAAGTTTATTGACCCAAAATGCTTTATGTACTGTTACCCGCTGGTGTGAGGGCAGAGGCTAGAGCTAAGAGTCCTCTGTGGCTAACTGACAGCCTAGTCAATGAAGAAAAAATCCACAGTGATAAAGTCTCTGTTCATGAAGCAAAAACTGGGTCAAAGAGTCAGGTATACAAGTCCTGACCTGTGATTTCGACAGTGTGGGAAACCATAGGGAAACTCTTTCTACTGAGGCAGGTTGGAAATAGTTTTGTTAACCTACAATCTACACAGAGTTGCATGGGATAGGGAATGAGAAGTTAAGTAATTTGCCCAGGAACACACAGCCAAGCGTCACAGGTAAGACCTCAATCCAGTGTGTTCTGACTCAACACTGGTTTTCTAGATTAGGGCCTCTTAAACTTTTTCTACTCAGCACCCCTTTTCCAATTTCAGCAGCTTTAGTTGGTGTTGTATGCAGTACAAAGTGCGCATGCTGTGTGTTCAGAACCAAGACTGCAGCAAAGTCGTGCAATGCAACATGGGCAAGCACTGCTAGAAACACCTCGGATTCATTATGTGTTTGATTTCTAATTAATTTTTGGTTGTTTTGCTTTCATAAACCTTTTTCTGTTGCCAAATTTTTCTGGTATTGCGACCCACAGTTTAAGAAGTGCTGCTAGATCTTTCACTATAGCGCTTCTCCATTTGCCTAGGGAGTGAGTAAGCCAAATGAGCAAGGGCCCAAGGCAGGTTTCATATCTCATGATAAGAAGAATAGGTTAGCAATGAAGCATAGACACAATCCAAGGAGAAAGCATCAGACTCAGTCTGAGGTTAGGCCAGACTTCAAACAAATTGAGTGTCTAACACAATCTGACTTTAGTAACGTTTCTACCTAATTTATCAGTCAACGAGATGAACATACCTTGTTTGTCCTTCAGTATGTTCCAGCTTCCAGCTATTAACAGTATTTCTCTCTTCCTTAAAAATGCCTTTCTATGTACTTCATGACATCTCTCTGTCATGTGACCCCTAACAGTTATACAAGCTCAGCTATCTGTACGTGAAATAACTTCATCTCCCATTAGCATCACCTACCTTAGTGTGACCTAGAATTGTCTCATACCTTAGAGGAATATACACATGACAAGAGGACACTGTGGCATTGGTTGGAAGGTGCTTCCACTCTGAAGCCCTTTTTTTCCTCACCATGTGGATTCCCTATTTCCTTGAGACCCTCTTTCTTCTCAGCAGTTTAAGATTTACCCTGCTGGATTCTGGACTCTTCTCTCATAATGACTCTGAAAGCCTTCTCAACAAATGGCCCTCTCAGCTGCCGTCTCCTATAGAATATACATTTGTTTTCTATGAGAGCCCCTTGCCTCAGGCACAAGTAGAAGAGTATGTGCTCTGATTTCCTTTTGCTATCTTTTCCACGTTTGCTATTCTACTCTGCAATGGAGAGCAAGTGATTTCCCCTTAATGGTGTCCCTCCCCTTCCCTAAAGTCTCTCATGCTGCTTAGCAGATAGATAAACCCTTCCTGCTACCTTCTTGCTACCAGCAATTTACAATTAGAAACAATTTGTACACAGCGTCAGGTAGTCTTTACAGTGGTGATAAGGGATTCTTCTGAAAATCTCCTTCAGAAGTGCTTTGGTAACTGGCTTGCTGGTAACAAGATTTTTGCAGCCAGGCTTGTATTCCAGTGTATGTGTGTGGGTGGGTTTAATTTTTAAGCATCTCTATAGTGGTACTTACCCTCTGTGCTGCATGTGACTTTTCTGTCATTGGTTGAATTTGACTACCTCCTGGACTTGCTGACGAAGTACAGACGTGTGCTTGCCTAATGAATTGTTCTCCTGTACCTACTCTTCCCTCAGTATGCTCGGTGGGGTAAACTACCTTGTGGAGGAGATCCTTCGTCATGTGATTGTTCTGTTTCCTTAGAGACACCAGCAGTGTAGTGCATTAAGATGCCAGTTCCGTAGAGAAAGAAGAGACATTTGCTACAGAGCACCAAGGTTTGATGTCTTTTGCTTGCATTTATGTGTTGCTGCTGGGCTTATGGAGATTATTTATTCTTGGCAGGATGCCACAACCCCCTGTAACTTCTCTGGGAGTTGATAAAAAGAGGCAACTCATTTTATGTCTTCCTGTATGGTTAACATCCTGAGAGTATGTCTGTCCTCTGTGGAGGTATATTTGTTTCTACTATTGTAGGCAGATTACAGTAATAGCTCATGAAGGGGTATTGTTTGGGCTATTTTCTTGACCTTTTAGCAGTAAGTTGTTAAAGCATTTGAGTCACACTCTTTTCTCATCATCTTCCTAAAAATGCTATGAGCCAAGTCTGTGTGGAGTGGTGACAACTTGTTCTCTAACTCCTTAATGGAGGATGAAAAGAAGGAAGAATGAAGGGGGATTAATAGAAAGCTTTTTAAGGAAAAAGTGGCTAGTTTCCTTTGGTCTGATTACCAATTTAGAGAACCTTTGGCCGGTTTTTCATTGCAGTAATTCTGAATTGGACACATGGCATCAAATAGTTCACTGGAATTCTTATGCTAATTCCTACCTTATTATGCAGCTTGCCCCTCCCCGGAACCAAATAGGAGAGAGCTGGGATTCATCCCTATCTCTGACTCAGAAACACTGCTTCATTGTAAAAGTACTATATTGGAATAGGTACATAGGAATGCATGTGTGTTAAACCTCAATTCAGGAAGAATATATATCTATATATGTATAAAGTTGATATATTTGGAGCTGCCAGAGATGTGAAATCTAAAACAAGGGATGTATTAGCCTTGCTTAAATTAAAAAAACATATTACAAAGCAGTTTGTTTATATTTTTGAGTTGCTTTTCAGAATTTATTTTTTTTCCTTTTGGCTTCCTGTGATAAGAAACAAAACAACACTTCCCTGGAAGTCTGGGGTCCTATTTTAAACATATAATTTTTAATCTGTAAAATCATTTGGCTATAAATTTTTTAAATCTTATCATTTTTTAAAAGGTGGTTTCTTCTTTCATATGACAGAAAGTACTATAGAACCTGACTTAATGTTGAAGTGGTCATTTTATTTTATACGGATAAATAAAGAGCAAAAAAGACACTGTCAAGGAGGATAAAAAAGGATCTACATTTGGCAGATCTGCTCTCTAGTGTCAGGGCATTGCTGTAGAAGTCCAGATTTCTGGAATCCTTTCTCTGAACTCCAACAGAGAGCTCCAACAGAGCTCCAGTGTAGCAGTATTAATGGACAAATCAAATACCACATTTTCTCTGCAGCTTACTTAGATAAGCTGGTTTTCTTTCCTAGTTATGGTGATTTTTCTAGTCTTATGTAAAGATCTGTAGGTTGTTAAGTGAAAGATAAAGTAAGTGACCATGAAAAGAATAAATACAACTTTGACCTACAAATATCTCAAATCTAGGATAATCACCTCTGGAGGGATCCAGACAAGACAGTATTCTAAAGATTGACTTTTAGATCACCTTCCTTTGAGAGCAAATCACCCCTAATTCAGGGTGAAAGGAAGGGGCACACATTGGCATAGTGTTTCCCTGTTGATGTCAGCAATTCAGTGCCTGTTTTTAGAATTGAGAAACTTTGAGTAATAGAGTTATCAGCCAGGACTTTTTAATCATCCCAAAATCAGTGTAAGATTTGGATGGAGAATGATAATATTCTCTTGGCAGAAATTTGGGAAGCTATAGAAATTAAGAAAGCTAACTGTCTGAATAAATATAAAAAGTAAATTAGGAATAAAGCTTTGTTAGAATAGAAATGGCTTCATTCTTACATTTGTATATCTAGAACCTAGCTAGCTCCATGGGCCAGAGCCCAGGAGGATATTTAATAAATGTCTTTTGATTGATTCCAGTATCATTTAGTTTGACTTCAGGTAAGGAATGTTATGTGCTCATGGCCTTTTTGATTAGTATGTTGAGAGTGATGAAGTAAGAACATCCGTCTGTTTTTTTCTTTATTACATAGAAGAAAATGAAATTAGTGAAAAGAAATTTAATCCCTTAAGATCTCTTTCATTGGGGTAGTAGTCTATCAGCAAAAGTTTAGAGCAACGGAGCAATGGACAAGAACTATTGTAGTTCACAAAATTCACGTTAAATTCTATGGCAATGAACTGAAAGAATTATAACAATTATTATATGGGAATCTTGGTTATTTATTGTGTCATGGAACAATTGGTCAAGAGTTTTGAAACTCTTGTCTCACAGGTTGTTGAGTTAAAATGGTACTTGTCATGATAGGTTTTTTACATGTAAATAATGTAATAATGTAGAGAAGTGGGTATATATAATTTCAGGTGAATTATGAGTAGTGATATGAATTGATAAGATTGTAAATTAAATTAAAATACAGTTGTGGAAGAAGCAGAGAGCTTACTCAGATCTTATTCTGTCTGCCACTTACACACGTTGTGACATTGGGCAAATAATTTAACCTAATTCTTTTTCTCATCTATAAAATGAAGATATCTTTTCTACTTAACTTAGAAGGATGGCATGCAGATCAGATGAAATAGTTTATTTGAAAGTGTTTTGAAAATATTAAAGTACTATATAAATGTAAAGTCATGTAAGGTTTTGTGGAGGTAGTGTTAGATATATGATATAGTTGATTAAGACATATTTAGTTGGGTGGAATTGATGGCAATTTTCTATACTTGTCAAAAACTTAATGGAGAATATAGAACTTCAGGTACTACTTGAATGTAAGAAAGGAGAACTAATTTGTAGAGGACATTAGAGGTATAAAGTGCAGTAGAAAACTTTGTTAAGAATAGGATAAATGAATGGAACAGAATAGATTTCTTAGAGCATAGTGGAGGAGACAAAGGAAATTAATTATTTGGAGATATTTTAGCAAAGGCTTTGAAACAAAAGTTATTTATCTTTTGCCTGGTTTGTATAACAATAGGAAAGATCTGTATAAATCATAAAAAGGCAGCTAGTGGGCCACATGAGCAACAAGATGGAAGACTAGATAATTTTTTCTGATCCCCACAAACTCTCAGATCTCTCCAAAACAGAAATTATGAGCCAAAGATGAAGCAACTTCAGCTGTCTCTGTAGGCTAGGACATAAAGAGCACACGAACTGATACTAACTGACCCTGAGCTCACTCAGCACCTCTCTGTTCATTTACTCAGCAAATGTGGGGTAGACAACCCCATAGCACTAGTGTGGCAAAGTTCTAAACTACTGGTAATGGGCAAATAACCCTGTATGATCAGCAGTGCAAAGCTCTGAACTGTGTGCTGGGATGGAGAATCCCATAGCCCCAGTGCAGCAGGTCTTTGAACTGCCAGTGCTGGGCCAGAGGACTGAGGAACAGAAGGAGCAGGACAGAATACTATGTGTGTGTGGGGGCGGGGCTGAGGGTGCTGTAGAGCACTCCACTAAGCTTGAGGGGAAGAACACACCATCCAGCTGGAGTCAGTTCTGACCATTCAGATGTCGCCTGGGGCGGAGACTTAGACTGGTGAACCTCTAATTGCTCGTTGTAGGAGGAGTCTGAGACAATTTGAGATCCAGCCTCCAAGGAAACCATCTTCAGGGACAGAGTGAGAAAATGAATAAGGGAAAATTGTGGGGGAAGAGAGACTGAAGTCACTAAAGAGCTCAAGAAGAAGAAAACTCAAAGACCTTGAACATAAGCAAATAAATTAACAGAGGAAACATTAACAACAGAGGGAAATATGCTCTCTGGATGTAGTACATGAGTTCATGCATTTATGAATAAATACTATAAAACAAAGAAGATAATCCAACACTTGATGAGACAGCACACTCTGTGGAATGTGAAGAGACTATGGAACCACAACACACCATTCCTGTGTGATTTCAAAGAGAAATAAGAATTATGAATGCAAAATTTATGGCCTCCACCACAAAAATAAGGGGCAGAATAGAAAACTTTTCAATAGAAAGTTTTCACCAAGTCTCACCAAAATGAAATCACAAAAAACTCAGAGGAAATAAAAAGCATAATTCGAACATACTACACACAGTTATATTCTAACAAAACTGAGAACACAAAAGTAGAGAAATACCTTCAAAAATATAAAATGCCCAAACTATAAGACAACCAGATAGAAATCTAAAACAACCCAGAAAAGGAAATAGGTCTAGCTATAAAGGAGTTACCAAAGGGGGAAAAAAATTCCTGGTCCTAATGGAGTCACAGGAAAATTCTATGAAACTTTTCAAGAACAGTATCAGTACTTCACAATTTTTTTCTTAAAAACTAAGAAAGAAAGCACTCTTCCAGAACCCTTTTATGAGACACATATAGTCCTAATGCCTAACCCACGGAAAGATGAAACACAAAAAGAAAACTATAGGCCAATATCATTAGTGAACATTGGCTTACAATTTTAAAGCAAAATCTTGTTAAACAGACTACGACATATTATCCAAGAAATAGTTAATTATGATTAAGAGGGACTTATACCATGGATGCAAGGATGGTTTGACATTAAGAAAACAATCAATATAAATAACTGTATTAAAAACTAAAACATCCCAAACCACATGATCGTTTCAGTATATTCAGAAAAGGCCTTTGACAAAGTATATCACTTTAATATGAAAAACATTACAAAGTATAGGCATAGAGGCACCATTTTAAGGTATTGTAAGAAACATCTGTCTAAAACCAAAAGCGAGCATCATATGCAATGGAGATAAAGTAGAACCTTTCCCAATAAATACAAAAGTAAAACGAAAAGGCCCACTCTCCTCACTATTATTTAATATTGTTCTAGAAATGCTAGCAACAGCAATAAGACAAAAGGAAGAAATTAAAGTTATAAAGGTACTAATGATATCATGGTTTATTTCGAAAATCTTAGGCAATCAGCAAGGATACTTACTGTATTATTGAGACAATTGAGAGCTTTTGTAAAACTGCTAGATATAAATAGACACTTCTCTAAAGAAGAATTTAAAAATATCTACATGAAAGAAGGTTCCAAACTATTAATAATAAGAGAAATGCAAATTAAAACAACTCTGGGGTTTTACCTCACACACTGCAAGTTGGCAAAAATTACAGCATTTCTATATAATAATAACAACAAAACTCCAGAAGCCATAATAGGAAGGGAAATCTTTTTTTTCAAAAAATGGCAAAGTGCATAAAATATCTGGGGATTGACCTGCCAAAGCACACAAAAGATTCATATAGATTCAATTACAAAGTGTTCTATAAAGAAATAAAGAATAACTTTAATAGCTGGAGGAATATCCAGTGCTCATGGCTAGGCTTTGACAATATAATTAAAATGACAAACTGCCAAAGTTAATTTACTCTTTTAATGTTATACCAATTAAATCGTCAAGGGGATGCTTTTTTTCTTTGTAAATTTTATTATTTTTTTTAAACTTAAATACAAAACAAAAAAAGAAAAAGAAAACATTGCTATGTACACAGCAGAACATGAGAGGATTCAGTATAAAACTACATTTCCATTTCAAGAAAACTTATATAATAAATACTACACATTGTTTTCAAAACTGTCCAGCTTTTCTTTGCTTCCTTGTGGGTTTTCTTTTGTTCTCTGCTGTGCACTTTTTACTTTGTTTCCCCCCCACCCTTCCTCTACCCTAAAGAATGCTATAATTAAGCTTGGATATATAGATAGATAGACAGGTACGTATATGCACGTATATGTATGTATATAGACATATACACTCATACACATATATGTAAGATTGTACTATGCTTATTTCTACTTATCTGTTTCTCTGAAAGTGGATAGCATCTTCTGTCATAAGTCCAAGTCTTCCCATATTTTTCTAAATGAACTAGCTCATCATTTCCTACACCACAACAATATTCCAATCCAATCACATCCTGTCTGAGAGATTGTCTATGAAAGTTTCCCCCCCAATTTTCTGCATTCTTTCTATTCTTGATTGCATAGGTTTTATTTATACAAGAAAATTTTAATTTAAAATAATTGAAATTATTCATCTTATACTTCAACAACCCTGTCCCTTATAAATATAGTTTAAGGTCTCATACTTCTGAATCTGCTTCCTTGACATCTTTTCCCCCTGGTTTCTTTGAAGTCCTCTACCTTTTGTTCTTTCATGTGAACTTTGTTATTATTCTTTCTAACTTTATAGTAAGATAATTTTTAGTAATTTAGTTGGGATGTCATTGAATGTATAGATTAATTAGGTAAAATTATCATTCAAGGGGATACTTTATAGAACCTGATAAAATAGTAACAATTCATTCGTAAAACAAAAAATCTAGAATATCAAGGGAATTAATGAATAGAAGTAGACACAGAGAGGAAATAGCACTTCCAGACCCAAACTATATGAAAAAGCAGCAGTCATCAAAACCATCTAGTATTGGTTAAAAAAATAGAGAGGTCAGTGGAAGAGACTAGATAGGGAAGAATCCTAAACAATGGGGCTCAATATTCCAGTGTTTGATAAAGTGGGAAACATAAATTACAAGGGAAAAAAATTCCTGTGTTTGATAAAAACTATTAGGAAAACTAGAAAAGCAGTTTGGCTGGAATTAAGCTTAGAACAACACCTTACACCATATTCCCCAATACGTTTCAAAAGGGTATGCAACCTTAATTTTAAAGATAAGACTATAAAAAAATTGAAGAGAAACAAATCATATACCTCTCACAGCTATTGGTAGAAATTGTATTCTTAACCATATGAGATAAAGGCAATTACAAAAGGTGAAATAGATACCTTTGATTACATGAAACTGATAAGCTTTTGCACTGATGAAATTTTTTAAATTTATTTTTTCTAATTATAAGTAAAGACAGTTTTTAACATTTTTGAAAAAAAATTTAAGTGCCAAATTCTCTTCCTTCTTCCCTCCCTTCCTTCTCTCTCCTTGAGAAGGCAAGCAATTTGATATAGATTGTACATATTCAGTGATGCAAAGCATATTTCCATATTGGTCATGTTACGAAAGAAACAGATAAAAGGAAACAAAACAAGAAAAAGTAATTTAAAAAGGCCTATGCTTTTATCTGCATTTGGACTCATCAGTTCTTTCTCTGGAGGTGGATAACTTTTCTCATCATAAATCCTTCAGGAATGCCTTAGATTATGTATTGCGGAGACTAGCTAAGTCATTTACAGTTGATCCTGTTATAATATTGCCCTTATTTTGTACCCTGCTCTCCTGGTTCTACTCACTTCACTCTGCATCAGTTCATATAAGTCTTTCCAGATTTTTCTGAAAACATCTTGCACATCATTTCTGATAACAATAGTATTCCATCACAATCATATACCACAACTTCTTCAGTCATTCCTCAATTAATAGGCATCCCCTTAATTTCCATTTCATTACCACTAAAGAAGAGCCACTATAAATATTTTTGTACTTCTAGGTCCTTTTCCTTCTTTAAAAAAATCTCTTTGGGATTGTGAGGCCAATCAGTAAATGAAAGATCTTTCCTGCCCATTCAATAGGCCTCAGGCCAACAAAGGGAGGCTTGATTAGAGGCAGGCCCATACCTTTGTGATGCCAATCAGTGATTAAAGACCTTTCCCACCCACTCAATAGACCTGAGGTAGGGCCAATTAAGGGAAGATTGATTAGAGGTTTGTTTGTAGGCATGTCTATTCCCTTTACTTACTAGGCACTAAACCTCAGGCCCATGCCCTTTTGCTGATTGGACATGAAGCCCTTGGGCCCTAAAAAGAGTATATATACCCAGAAAGTAACCATTGAGAACTGAGTGCAGCAGAACTGAGAATTCAGAAGTCAGAAGAGAAGCCAGAATTCAGAATTTAGCCTAAGGAGAAGAAGTAA
Organism: Phalanger gymnotis; assembly: GCA_028646595.1. Taxonomy (NCBI): domain Eukaryota; kingdom Metazoa; phylum Chordata; class Mammalia; order Diprotodontia; family Phalangeridae; genus Phalanger; species Phalanger gymnotis. The sequence continues at coordinate 160,909,805 of CM053625.1, read as the reverse complement.
GAACTCAGAGTCAACACAGCTGCAGAAGAGAATGCTGACAGTGGAAACCAGGGCGCTTCAGAGACCAGAGAACTGAGGAGGGAGAGAACACAGGCAAACAGACAGTTAGGATTCATGAGTGATTGTTTATAGGAAGGCCCTAGCAGGGGGAAAGGTTACAGGATGACTTGGTTCCTTGCTATAATACTGTGTTATAATTTCCTTGTTGCTACATTGAGGTGGGCTTACTGGTTTTGGAATATAATTACTGCTATATTGGATTGGGGTTATTGGTCTTCGGATTGGATCCTCTGGTGTCTAAATAAATGTTATACTTCCTCTGCCTTCTACCTAGAGAGTTTTTCATACTTTGTGATTCCGAAGCATTCAGGCATGTTCATAGTCGTCCTCGAGTTCATGAATCTTGCCTTACTGATACAGGGATACAGACCTAGTAGTGGTATTGCTGGGTCAAAGAGTATCCACAATTTCATAGCCCTTTGGACATAGTTCCAAATTATTCTTCAGACTGGGTGGATCAGTTCACAACTTCACTGACAGTGCTTTAGTGTCCTAATTTTCCCATATCTCCTCCAACATTTATCATTTTTTCTGTCATATTTGCCAATCTGATAGGTGTGAGGTGGTACTTTTGAGTTAATTATATTAAATGAAAAAAGTATTGCACAAACAAAACCAATGCAAAGATTAGAAGAAAAGCAAAAAACTGGAGGGAAAATTTACAGCAACTATCTCTGATAAAGACCTCATTTCTAAAATATATAGAGAACTGAGTCAAATTTATAAGAATGTACATCATTGCCCAACCGATAAGTGGTTAAATGATATGAACAGGTAGGCAGTTTTGAGACAAAGAAATCAAAGCTGTCTATAGTCATATGAAAAATTTCTCTAAATCAGAAGTTCCTCACCTTATTTGGCCTGTTGAATCCTTTAAAAAAATTACTCAGTGCCCCCCTGGGGTTAGATTAGGTTTGCCTCCCCAATTGTACCTGAGACTACTACCACCCCCCCCATTATTCCAGTGCCCCCCAGGAAGTGGTATTGCCCACTTTGGGAACCTGTGCAGTCCAAAAACATTATTGATTAGAGAAATGCAAATTAAAACAACTCCATCTCATACACCAGATTGGCTAATATGACAGAAAAGGAAAATGATAAATGTTGGATTAGATGCAGGAAAACTGGGACACTAATGCACTGTTGGTAGAGTTGTGAACTGATCCAACCTTTCTGGAGAATAATTTCAAATTATGACAAAGGGTTATAAAAATTGTGCATATCCTTTGATCCATCAATAGGTCTGTATGCCAAAGAAATTTTTTTTAAAAGGAGTGGTGGAAAGGACCTATTGTACAAAAATATTTATAGCTGCACTTTTTTTGGTAGCAAAGAATTGGAAATTGAGGGGATATCTATCAAGTGGAAGATGTCTGAACAAGTTGTGGTATATGATTGTAATGGAAGACTATTGGGCTTTAAGGAATGTCAAGCAGGATGATTTCAGAAGGACTTACATGAACTGATGCAGTGACGTGAGTAGAATCAGGAAAACATTGTGTGCATTAACAGTTATATTTTACCATGATCAACTGTAAATGACTTAGTTCTTTTCAGCAATACAGTGATCCAAGACAGTTCCAAAGGACCTATGATGAAAAATGCTATCCACATTCAGAGAAAGAACTGATGGAGCCTGATTTTTTTTTGCTACATTTTACTTCCTTTATTTTTTGTTATTTTTAGTCTCTGTTTTCATGACTAATATGGAAATATGTTTTACATGATTGCACATATATACTATATCAAAATGTTTACTGTTAGGGGGTAAAAGAGAAGGGAGGGAGAGAATTTAGAGGTCAGAATTTTTAAAAAATGAATGTTAAAATTATCTTTACATGTAATTGGAAAAGTATTATTAAAAATAAACTATAGCTATCAAAAATAACTAAAAATTAAAAATTTCACAGTTATGATTACTGTGTATTTCCCATCTCCATAGTTTTCCCTTTTTTATCCTTCTTTCTCTGTTCTTTAACGTGTCTGCCCTTCCTTCCTTCTCTCACTCCTTTTCTTCTCCTCTTCTTTCCCTCCCTCCTCTCTCTCTGTCCACATAGGGTATCATATTTTTACCTGTGGGTACTCTGCCCAAAGGAATGTAAATTTTGATTACTGGAACCTTCCAAGATATCTTGGGGTTTAAGGGCTAGATTTCTTTCCTGAGGAACATACCTTAAACCCAAATCACTCTGGCCCTCATTGATTGGCCAACAATAGATCCCAGCTGAAGCCTCAGTTGGTTATTATTTGGACCCTGGTGACTCAGATTGAGTGTAAATAGCAATTGTTTCTGTTTTGGCCAGAAACCCTAATGGTCTTCCCCTTCCAAATTGATTTTTTAACTAGGTAAAAGAGGCCATTCTTTGCCTTAATTACTGAATGGGCATTGCCTCAGATAAACTCAGACCTGGGAAAGACCTTACCTTAAAAAGGCCAAAGTCTCCCACTGCGTTGGGAACCATCACTAGTTCTGATCTATATCTTGCCACTGGACCTAGATGGCTCCAGAGAAGAGAGTGAGGCTGGTGCCTTTGCACAGCCCTGCCTCACTTAAATCCAATTCACTTACAAGTCATGACATCTCCTTCCTGATGTCATGGTCCTCTTTGAGAACAAAAGACAAACAACAACACCTGTCCCTCCTCAAAATTGTTTTATTTCTGACTACCACTCCCCCCAATCTACCCTCCCTTCTATCATCTCCCCATTCTGTTACCTTGCCCCTCCCACTTCCCTGTAACATAAGATAGATTTCTATATCCAACTGAGTGTGTATATTATTCCCTCTATTCCATCTTTGAGTCATTTTAAGTGAGAGTATGATTCAATTGTTTTCTGCCACCCCCCTATCTTCCTTCCACTGTAAAAAATCTTTAGCACCTCTGTTATGTGAGATAATTTACCCCATTCTACCTCTCCCTCCTCCTGTCTCCCAGTGCATCCCTCTTTCTCACCCCTTCATTTTTTTTTTGGATACCTCCCCAACAATGCTAAAATTCTTAGGAGTTATAAGTATCATCATCCCATGTAGGAACAATTGATTCCTTTATGATTTTTCTTGCCTGTTTATCTTTTTATGCTTCTCTTGAGCCTTGTACTGGAAAGCCATATTTTTTATTCTGCTGGTCTTTTCATCAGGAATGCATGAAAGTCCTCTATTTCATTAACTATCCATTTTCCCCCTAAAGTATTATATTGTTTTGCTGGATAGGTGATCCTTGGTTGTAATCCTAGATCTTCTGACCTCCAGAATTTTACATTCCAAGCCTTCTGATCTTTAATATGAAAGCTGCTAAATCTTGTATTATCCTGACTGTGGCTCCATGACATTTGAATTGTTTCTTTCTAGCTGCTTCCAGTATTTTCTCTTTGACTTCAGAGTTCTGAGATCTGACTATAATATTCCTGGGAGCTTTTATTTTGAGATCTCTTTTAGGAGATGATAGTTGGAGTCTTTCAATTTCTATTTCACTGTCTTGGTTCTAGGATATCAGGGCAATTTTCCTTGATAATTTCTTGAAAGATGCTCTCTAGGCTCTTTTTTGATCATGGCTTTCAGGCAGTGGTGGTCCTGTGCCAGCATCTCCCACATCACACAATCATTTCCAAAGTTCTTAAGAGAGACCTTGGGAGTGACCTTATATTGCTTTTTCTGGCCACCATATGAACACTTTTCCTGTGTGAGTTCTCCATAAAACAGTACTTCATTTCTTGCCAGTCACCACAGGACTTTGAGATAGGTAAAAATGGTAAAATGGTAAAGGTGATGTCTTTTAATGCATGCATAAATTGAATTTAAATGAGGCAGAGTTGCACCAAGTCTTCGGCCTCACTCTTCTATAGTCATCACAGTCCAGTGGCAGGACAGTGTCAAGATGACTTGTGATGGCTTGAGATGCAGTAGATGGATGACTTTGGTGTTTTTGATATCTAACCAAGCTCTAAGCACTCCACAGTGCCTGCTTCAACTGCCTTCATGGCCATTGGAACAAATTGTTCTTATCTACCCATTCCACTAGGGGAAGTCTTTGTATGCTTGGGGTAGACACTCCCCTTAACTCACCAACAGGTCTGGGATTCCTCAGTTACCCTCAATCTGATTAGCCTGTCTGCTGAAATGGTTTGCCGGGGTGTGGCTGCTGTGCATGTTATAGTTTCTTAGAGCCACAGGTGAGTTAGGTCAATCAGATGGACAGTGAAGATGGAAAGCAGCCTTGCAAAGAGTTTAGTAGCTCCGACACCAGAGGTACTAGTCTTCCCTCAACACATCCTCTACCCCAACCTGATAAGGGCTGGAAATGTAGATTTGAGAGTCTTCTTCCTAACAATTAGAATTATCCCAAAATGTAATGGACTCCCTTAGCGATACATAGTCGAGGTGAGTAGGAATATGTGTGTGTGTGTGTGTGTGTGTGTGTGTGTGTGTGTGTATGTACAGAAAACTAGCAGGAGGCACATGAATAGGGAAAACCATATGGTCAGGACAACTCACACCTCTGGATACAACTTTAGAAATATTCTGTACCATACCTACCCACTAGGCAAAATCACATCTTTTCTCTCTATTTCTCTTTGGTCTTCGTAGCTCTCTTTCTGAGTAGATCATCTTTGCTAATCTCAGGCTGCTGAATCAGTGATAGATTCTTTTAGTGCATAGCTCTTCTTGGTAGGGTGCTGGAAAAAGTGTTACACTCTTTCAATGCAAGCCATTACTTAATCTTAAGAATTGCCAAATTCCTCAGATCTCCTCTAGGGCTCTGAGGAGTTTCTCTCTGTCAAGCTGTAGATAGTGATAGGGTCACATACCCTCTTCAAATAGGGGATTGTGTTTTATCTAGTCAGCTGTTAGCAACGCCACGTCTCTTTTCATAACGAAATAGATGCAAAGCATATCTTTCCCCCTCTGCTTCTCTCAAAAACCAGAGATGGCAGTAAAAGACAGCACAAATAAACCCCTTTTCTAGACATAGGAGGCACTAGAGGACATTGTTACTTTTTCCCAGGCAGTCAGTTCTCAGCAAAGCAATACTTTTTTTCCACTCAGCACATCTTCCAGTTCTCTCCTTGCTAAGCAGCTTCTTACCTCTTTTCTCACTTTCTATACCTTTTGTCTCTCACTATTTCTATGCTGTTTTCTCTTTTTTTACCTGTATCTCTTCATCTCCTACCCTTCCTATTCAATGGCTTCTAGTGCCTCAAAAGCAGTCACCCATCTTTAACATGACGTAAAACTAAAAAAAATTTCGGTCATTACATTATCTTCCCATATTTGATTTATAATTTATTAGCCATTTTTTTTTTCAAAACTGAAAACATTTACATGCTACTTGAGCTGATGGACTGCAATGCCTTGTAGACATTGTTGGCTCAGTCAGTGTTCTGCCATCAAACAGAACCTCTCAGTACATTTATCTGAGAGGCAGTTTTCTCTCTAGTCTTCACAATATCTATGCTTATTGCCAATGCCTTGCCATCAGAAGGCCAAGCACTGTTGTACCCCTGCCAGCTGATATAGACTGTGGCACCAGCTACAAGAGGCTGGAGTACTGCTTTGGGCCTGGGAGCGAACTCCATTGGAAACAAAGAAGGGGTTAACCTTAAAAGCCAAGTGTCTTCAAATTGTAGCAGCCTTGAGAGTAGTGTATGAACTGGGTATCAGATAGATATATCCATAATGTTGTGGAGGGGGTGTAAGAATTAGCTCATGGCATGTTTCTTTACTCATTTTCTTCATGTCGTTTGTGAATGAAATGAATTTTAGGACTTTTTCCTTATGTCATTTTGTATGGTGGGAGAAAGGTTTCTCCTTGTGTAAAGTCTTTTCAAATTGCGGTTCATCCTTCACTCAGTCCCAAAGTCCTAAAAGCTTATATCTGACTATGCTTCTCCCCCACTCAATAAACTACAGTGGCTCCCTATTACTTCCAGGATCAAATACAAAATCTGATGTTTGTTTTTTAAAGTCCTTTATAACCTGACCCTTTCTTATTTTTCTAGGCTTCTTATACGTTACTCCCACACATTCTAACATCCATATATACTAGCCTTCTTTCTGTTTCTTGCACATAAAACTCCATTTCCCAATACCCTGTCTTTTTATTGCATGTCCCTCATTCCTGAAATGCTCTCTCACACCTCAACCTCATGGTTTCCTTTGAGACTCACCTTGAATGAAAGAAATTCAAGGTATCAACAAGCCATAGGAAAAAATATTCTCTATCAATACTAATTAGAGAAATACAATTTTAAAAAGCTCTGAAAAAACCTCATTCCCACCAGGTTTGACAAAAAAAAATGATAAATGCTGAAGGGGATGTAAGAAGACAGGTATTATTAATTATATTATTATTAATATACCGTTAGGGGAGCTGTGAATTCATCCAATCATTCTAGCATGGAGCTATGGCTTGAAAGCTATTAAACAGTGCATACCCTTTGACCTAGTGAAACCTTCGCCACCTCCCCTATTACTATAGAATGTAACACCATCCTTGCAGTCCCTTGGGCTTGCAACCTAGGAGTCATTTTGGACTTCTTACTATCTCTAACCCCCCATATCTAATCTGTTGCCACGATTTGTTGATTTCACCTTTGCAACATATCTCAAATGTTTTCTCTTCTGACCCTGCCACTAATCAGGTGCAGGCCCCCGTCACCTCACTCTTGTACTGTTGTAAAAGCTTGCTGGTGGGTCTGTCTTCCTGTCTCAAGTCTCTCTCTGTTCCAGACCATCCTCCATTCAGCCACTGAGGTCATTTGATTAAAGCTCAAGTCAACAGGTCACACACTCCAACCCAGCCCACTCAATAAACTCCAATGGCTCCCTATTGCCTCCAGGGTCAAAACCAAAATGTTCTGTTTGGCATTCAAAGCTCTTCATAACCTAGCCCCTTCCTGTCTTTCCAGTCTTCTTACACCTTACTCCCCAACACATACTCTCCAATCCAGTTACACTGGCCTTTTGGCTGTTCCATCAAGACACTGTATCTCTTGGCTCTGTGCATTTTCCCTAGGTGTCTCCCATATCAGGACTACTCTCACCTCTGCTTTGACTACTGACCTTCTTTTAATTCCCAACTAAAATCTCTTTTACTGGAAGCCTTCCGCATCTCCTCTTAATCCTGATGCCTTCTACTAATTACTTCCTACTTATCCTGTATATAGCTTGCTTTGAATATATTTGTTTCCATGTTGTTTCTGTTAGGTTGCTAGCTCTTTGAGGGTAGGAACTGTCTTTTGCCTCTCTTATCCCCAGTGCACAGTGCCTGGTACATAGTAGTCATTTAATAAGTATATAGTGATTGATGTTGGTAGATACTGTTAACTTTAACAAAACATAGATTACTTTAGTAGAATTGCTGAGTTCACGGTAGTTTTTAACAATCATACATTTCCTTTACTGTTTAATAATTGCTGTCATGTAGGAATCTAGAAAAAAATTTATGTTAAAAAAGTATCTTCATACTAAAATAACAGCAAGAATTGCTGATCTGGGGTATCATCTTCGGATTTAATGATTCTTTAAAGTTGTAACATCAATTGATTAATGTTATCAATTTTTATGTAGTGAAAAGTAAAAAAAATGTGATTATAAATCTATGTGGGGTGATGAATGCAAATGTAGAAGTACCATCTGGTATTTTAGTATGAGCCAGCCTTGCTTGGCTGTGGCATGTGCAGCACACTGTCCCCACATGGTGGTCAAATGTAGGTGCATGTCCAGGACCTTAGTTTTAAAACTGCAGAAACAACATTCAGAGACGTCTTTGTGATAAGATGTTTAAAGTTATTTGCATAATCGTTGCAAAAAAGGTCATGGGGCCCCTGAAAGAGAATATGGCTTACATTTAACTTGCTTATGCTTAAAATTTTGCTGTGCTCTATCTGTTTGGGTTCCAAAGGCTTCTCACGTGTGATAGAGGGTCGACTCTTTTGTCTTTATTGCTTTCTTTCATATGTTTGTCAAGTTGTATAATAGGTGATTAATAGAGACTAAATATCTTTTCTTCCAGCCCTCCTCGCCCCCTGACCAACATGAATGATACAGTGGTTAGTCATATGTCCTCTGGAGTTCCTACTCCCACCAAAAGGTATGTGTATTATTACTTAGTTCCTTGCTCCCAGGGACTGTATTAATGATATGAAAACAGCAACAACAAAACTGACACAAACTGGCATTTTCTGGTTGGCAAAGAGCTTTATCTCTCATTGAGTCTTATAGAAATCTTGTGAAATAGTTGCTATATGTGTGATTATCCCCATTCCTCACTTGAAGAAACTGAAGATCAGAGAAATCAAGTGATTTGCCCGTGGTCATACCAGCTAGAAAGCATCAGTGGTGTCTACCCAGTATGCCATGCTTCTTTTCTACTGCTGATCATCTCCCCAGAGAGGAGGCTTTGCCCTTGTCTTCTTGTGCCTTTTACATGGCTGACTCCTCTGTGATATGGAAAACTTCCTGGTTTAGGGGGTTCAAGTCCTAATACTAACAGTGTTACCCTAGTCAAGTCACTAAACCTTTGAGCCTTAGTTTCCTTATCTTGATAACTACATTGGGCCCACAGTGCAATTTATGCCGTCCACCTACAAGCATAGAAATTTACATAAATGCTTTAGTAAAGCCCAGCTAGAAGTACTGCAGAGCTCTCACTAAAATGGCAAATCAAAATATATTGTCTATTGTTTCAATAAAAACCTAAGGTTGGACAGCCATGTGATAAGACTTAAATTATTTGCCTCACAGAACAGTAAAGTCCACAAGAATTTGTTAAGCATTTACAGCGTACCTGGCACCATGCTAAATACTGGATGAAGAAAGCACTTTGTAAAACCTAATATGCCATATAAATGAGTTATTATTTTTCCCTTTTATTAATTCCTATGAAGTTAATGTTTAGTTTTTTTTTCTTTTCTTGCTGACTCATAAACACCAGAAATATAGTGGTAGAATTAGATTAATTTTAACTGGTGTTTATGGTGGAAGATAGTGTAGCTTAGTGGATAGTATGCTGGAGTTGTAACCAGGAAGACTTAGGTTTGAATCTTGCCACATGCCACTTGTGTATAAATAACTTAACTCCTCTTTAGCTCAGCTTCCTCATGAACATAATAATGTCATCTACCCTAAAAGGTTGTTTTGAATATCAAAGAAGTTAATAAGTGAAGCACTTTGCAAACCTGAGGACACTATTTAAATACTAGCTATTATTACCAGGACAGATCAAGTTTTCTAGGGACTTTTTCCCCCCAAAAGTACTTTCATGCTGTTGTATTTTAATTCAACATTTCATTTCATTGCCAGTGTGGCAAATAGATTCAAGTATATATTATTGCTTCCCTGAGCTTATGTTTATGTATACCTTCATTTTGGTATAACGGCTGGTAAGAGCCAGTTAGTCTCAGCTAAGAGGTACAGCAAGTATAGAATTTTAGTTCTTTGACTCCCAGAAGATCCATTTTGGTTCCTGAAATGTATTTCTTGAGTTAATCATCTGAACTTCCTCTTGATCGTTCGTGCAGAAAGGTGACAGCATGCTGTCATAGAACATTACTCAAGTTTCCTGAGTTCTGCTCCAGACGACTTGTTAGACTTTTGGCAAGTTTGTTTACTCATTTTAGCTTCAATTTGCTGCTCTGTGAATCATGAAGATTCAACTAAAAACCATTTCTAATATCCCTTCTAGCTCTAATAACCTATAATTCTAAAGTGCACATACATCTTTATTCAGGCGCTCACATCCATCTCTGAGAGGACTATGGGAGTTTCCATTAGGAACTGTCAAGGCATTGAGAACAGTGTTTCTTGTTCATTTATCTCAAGTTTCAGCACCTCCATCAAAACTTGAGAGGGCAGGGGGCGGAGCCAAGATGGCGACTGGAAAGCAGTAACTGGCGTGAGCTCCCCACCAAGTCCCTCCAAAAACCTATAAATAAATGGCTCTGAACCAATTCTAGAACTGCAGAACCCACAAAGTGGCAGAGGGAAGCAG
>CM053625.1:160878543-160894043 GCA_028646595.1 Phalanger gymnotis | reverse complement strand
CTGCTTCCCTCTGCCACTTTGTGGGTTCTGCAGCTCTAGAATTGGTTCAGAGCCATTGTTTTATAGGTTTTTGGAGGAACTTGGTGGGGAGCTCACGCCAGTCACTGCTTCCCAGCCGCCATCTTGGCTCCGCCCCCTCCTTGGTTTTGAGCTGATAAAAGAGCTAAAATGTGTTGATTAGTCCCCAGATGTCAGATGTCTTGGTTCGGAGCAGACTCATAAAAGTGATTTCATGAGAATAATTTTCTTCTACATCTGAGGAAGAAGAATCCCCAGAAATACTTGAATACTGCAGCAAATGGCAGCAGTAACTCAATAAGAGACAACAAAAGGTAGCTTGGGAGTCAAAGGGCTCAGTAGTTAAACAAAGTAAGGCAATATTGAAGCACAGGTTGCCGGGAGAGGCAGCCCTGATAGGTGTTCGAGTCATAGCAACATCAGTTATCTGGGGAGTGGGTCCTCTCCCAATGATGGATATCAGAGATGATAACCCACTTATCTATGGAAGTAGAGAATGATTCTACTAACTTACTGCAATTCTGTTTTAGTTAAATGCTATTTGAGGTGATAGTTCCTGAGTGCTGCCAGTAGAGAAGGCACTGGATAAGAATTTAAGCCATATTTGCATAATTGTGACTGCCCAAAACTCCCCACTTTGATCCTAGGGCTAGCTAGGAGTTCGAGTCTTTGTTATTACTTCAAAGAAAACCCCTTTGTCATTTTCTGGGAAGCATATCTTTCCTTGGAGCTATGTTCTCATTGATATGTACATATGTATGCACGCACACATATGTGTATATATATACACACACATACACACATATATATATATATACACATATATATGGAGACAGAGAGAGAGAGAGAGAGAGAGAGAGAGAGAGAGAGAGAGAGAGAGAGAGAGACCGACCCTCTACTGGTGAAGATTGTATCTCATTCAAGCCTCATCAGCCTGTAGAAGTTCATTTTTGTCTTTGTACCTTTAATACCTTTAGTATAGTAGGTGCTTAATGAATGCTTGTTTAATTTAACTATGCTGTCCTCCTATCAATCTTACATAAGGGATTCACCATGTTAGAGGCCATCTCCTAGATCTTTTGTCATTGCAGGTACCAATAGGAGTTCTCTGAACTACTATTAAGTAATAATCATCAAAACCATTTAGTACTAGTTAAATAATGGAAAGTAGATTGGTAGAACAGAAATCAGAAAGAATTGCCCTAGTCCAGTATTCAATAAACCCCAAAGATAACTAGCCTAGGAAAGAACTCTTTATTTGCTAAGAACTACTGGGAAAACTGGAAAATAGTCTGGGAGAAATTAAATTTAGATCAACATCTTATACTACAGTATCTTATACTACAGTAAATTTAAAACACATGTGACCTGAATATTAAAGATCATACCACAGAAAACAATAGAAGTGAAGCAGATCATGTACTTCTCACAGCTATGGGTATGGGATACATTCTTAACCAAATGAAGGGTAAAATAGATAAAATAGTTCATTTTGATTCTATGAAATTGAAACATTTTTACATGAACAAAATTAATATAGGATAGAAGAGAAGTTTATTAGGGGAAAAACTTTATTATCAAATATCTTTAATAAGGTTCTGATATCTAAAATACATAGACAACTAATAGAAATGTAAGACTAAAAGTAATTTCATTTCCCAACAGATAAATATCAAAGGCTATGAACAAATAGTTCTCAAAGGAAGGAACATTATCAACAACTACATAAAAATATCTCCAGTTCATAATAATAATAAAAATGCAAATCAAAGTAACCCCATAGAGCAAATTGGTAAAGGTGGCAAAATAAAATGAAAATAGTCAATGTTGGAAAGTTCGTAGGGTACACTAATGGAGCTTTGAATTGGTCCAACCATTCTTGGAAACAGTTTGGAAAACAGAGTGACTAGAAAGAATATACTCTTTGATTCAGAGATTGCACTGCTAGGCACATAGCCTCAGGAGGTTAGTGACAAAAAGAAAGACCCTTGACATACACCAAAATATTCATAACAACATATTTTTGTGACAACAAAGAACCAGAAATAAAGTAGAAGCCTATTGATTGGGGAATGACTAAACAAGTTGTAATACATAAATATAATGGTCTGTATGCTGTAAGAAATGAACATGACGAATACAAAAAAGCATGGGGAGACATAGATGAACTGATGCTAAGTAAAGTAAGCAGAACCAACAAACCAGTATACATAACTATATCAGTGTAATTGGAAAGAACAACAGCAAAACAATGGAAAATTAATGTTGCAGAATTACAAAAAATAACCTTAACCCTAAAGAGTGATATAAGAAGGCACCTCTCCTTATATACAGAATATATAAAAATTAATGCAAATTTTTTAAGAGGGTATGCTAAAAGGCCTGCAAGGTGGCACAATGGATAGAGCTCAGGGCCTGGTTTCAGAAAGACTCATCTTCCTGAGTTCAAATCTAGCCTCAAATCCCTGGACAAGTCAGTTAATCCTGCTTGCCTCAGTTTCCTTTCCTGTAAAATTAACTGGAGAAGGAGATGGCAAACTGCTCCAGTATCCTTGCCAAGAAAAACCCAAATGGGGTCATGAAGAGTCAGACATGACTGAAAAATAACCGAACAACAACAAGAAGTACAAAAGAAGAAAGGACAAATATAAGAGATGTTGCATAATATGATTTAGTGACTGGATATGGGAGGTAAGGGGAACTGAAGGAAGAATCAAAATCAAGTGTTTGAAGATGGAAAATCATCTGAATGATGATACCAATGACAAAAGTAGAGGCACTAAGAATCAGACTCCCAGAGTTGCAAGGGATTTCTATTACTTAGTTCAATTCTTCAGAAACTGCAGTCTAAAATAAAACACCCATGACAAATGGTCAACAGCTTTCACCTGAATCAGTCAACAAGTATTTGTTAAGTGCACACTACATGGCAGGCACTCTTCTAGGTAGTGAAGACCCAAATACAATGAATGAAACAATTGCTATCCAGAAAAGTTTACATTCCAATCAGGGAGATGACAAAGACACATGTGTGTGTGTGGTGTGTGTGTGTGTCTGTGTAACACAAATATAAAGAAAATAAATACAAATACAACATAGTTAAATAAAAGGTAGTTTATGAGAGAGAGCACAAAGGGGATCAGAAAAGCCTTCCCTTAAGAAAGAAAGGAGCACCTATGACATATCTCAAAGGAAGAGAGGTTTCTATGAGGTGGGTGTAAGGAGGGAATGAATGGGAGGTGGCCAGGAGATAGTGTATCATGTGTGTGGACAAGAGAGATTTGAACTCAGGAACGTGAGCCTTCTAGACTCTAGGCCCCATTCACTGTGCACTATGGCACCACTAGCTGCTGACTTACTATCATCATCCTAGTATATAGATTCACATTTCCCTGTGCCTGAAGTATTACAAGTGACCTCCAGTAGACTTTCCTGTTTCCACTGTCTCCCCTTTCCAGTCTATCTTTTATACTCCTTCTAGATTGAACTTTATACATATATCCCTAGTGCTTACTCTGCACTTCAAAAGTACTTAATAAATATATGCTGAATTACTTTTTCTTTCTAAAGACAGGCTCTTGTAGGAAGGAACAGCTTGAGATTTCCAAAGGAGATCCAGCTATATTTCTTCCTATTTATCTCTGTAGTGCCTGTCTAAAATATAAGTACTGAAGGATTAGTTCACTGGACTGCTCATCTTATTGTTTGTGAATGTGTCATACTCTATAAATAGGTATTTCTCATTCATTTGTTTTTTTTTCCTATGTCAGTTGCTTGGCTGAGAAAACCTTGCTTGATGCAATCAGCCCAATATGAAGTACAAAGCATAGTATGGAGAGCCTCACTTTATATAGGGAATTTTTCTGTTCAGCTTTTGTCCATAGTATACTGATTGACATTGATGAATACCTTTGGGGTGCATTTATTTTTCTATTTTATGCCTTTTGATATTCATACTTAGAGTCTCTATAATGGAGTTTGTGCAGTCTTTAAACATGCATGGGAGGGCGGGAGGCACCTTATTTGAAGGGTTTCTTTGGAACTCCAACACTCTGTCACTCAGCTCTGATAGGTGAGCTTTCATCTTATCTTGCCTGGAACCAGGTCTCCATGCCTTTTCCTAGCCATATTCACACCACGCCACATACCCACCTCCTTTCAATCTCTTCTTTTTGTGCTGTCTTCTTCAGTTAGAATGCAAACTCCTTGAGGACAGTGACTCTTTTTTTTGCTTGTATTTATATTCTCAGTGCTTTGCACAGGGCCTAGCACATAGTAAACAATAAATACCTTTATCTATTGGATAATGTTTTTTGATTTCTGGAAAAAACTCTGTTTTGTGATCAACAAACAATAAGCACAAGAGTGATTTAATATTTTCCATACTTTACAGTCGATTTGTTTAACCATACTTTGGTGTAGCAAATTGTCTGAGAAGTCTGCCTATTACTTTTTCATGTTTTCATCAGATATACTTTTGATTCATAGATTATTGCCATAAAGATTCTTTAAAAAGTGGAAAATGGATTGATGTTTGATGATGTTGTTAACCATGGTCTTTCATTCCTTTGGAATTTTCTTTTCTTTGATATGTTTTTTAAGATATATAAGATATTGACCCCAAGTGGCTTTAAAATTTTGTCGCCTCCAGTATGATTTCTTATTTATATATATGAATGGATCCAATCATTCATCTAGATTTTGTAATAAAAGGGCCATTTTTGCATCCTTATCTAAGGTATCAACTACTGAGGTGAAGCGCTTCCATTATTATCAATAATAAAAATAAGTTACTACTGAAAACCTGGTACATCTGACTCCTTTCACATCTATTTGTTGTTCTTCCAGTTTCATTTATTAAGTGTAAGAGAGGAAGGATTTGCTATTCTACTGTACCTCTCTTCTTCCCTTCAGTTATTGTAGTCGTATATGATAAGGTGTGGATGTTGTAATAAAACATTAATACCTGATGATCCTTTTCTAAGTTTGAACATTTCTCTCTGATTGAGTCATAAGGAACAATCCAGTTGGGTGGACTAAAAACTGGCTGCACTGCTAGTGGCTTTAAATAGATAAGCCCTGGAGACAGTCAGAATTTAAGAGTTCAAGGGAGTAGAGCCCAGGTGTAGCATTTGAAGAAAAAAATGTTCTCTTCCTGCTGCTCTCTCTTTTCCCCCACCAAATTGGCTATGGCATTTAACAGTGGAGCCAGTCATCCAGGAAGAGACATCCTTTCTACCCCATCCAGCAATTAGAGAATGTATTCCAGTTGTGGGATATAGCTAGAATGCATCATTTTATGTGTTGGTAATGTTACAAGAAACTGGTGCATTTTTTATCTTACTTTCTGTAGTGTATAGCACATTGCCTAGCACTTAGTGCACTTAGCAAATGCTGATTAAGTTTTAAGTGATCTTCATGCATTCTAGCCTGTTAAACAGATTAAGATCTTTGTTTTTATTTCTTTCATGTCTCCTTATTAGTTCCTGGCATGGGAGTGATGCCTAGCAAGTGTTATTAATGAACTGATAAGCTTCTTGGCCAAAAGCAATAAATAGTGGCCAGTCTGAGATACCAGGTTTAGGTTCTGACTGGCCTAGAAACTAAGAACAGTGTGACTGGGAATGAGGAGGAGTAATTATACCAGTTGCAAATGGGCCTTAGAGTTAATTGTTAGGGTGCAGTTTAGGAAAGTGAATCCCCAACTGATGATTGTGGCAGTAGCAAACCGTGGTATAACAACCTATAGAGGGAAAAGGAGGAGAAAATGTAGAGAGCTGTTGACAGAAGACTTTGTTTCAAGGTTTTTGAGCCTTAACACCAGATTGTTGTCTGACTATGGAGCAAATAGAACTCTGTTTAACTCTGAATCTAATGCCCTTCAAATTAGCGCTTTTTACATTTCTACCTTCCACTAACTGTTTCTAATTTGGTTTCATGGTAGTTTCATTTTCCCAGGTTAATTCCTTAGTTATTTTTGGCTCAAGTCTCTACATCTTGAGGCCTCTGGGTATTATTTCTGCTCTTGTGGGTATTTATTAAATATCCCCACTTTATATTATGGGTCAGTTTATTTTAAGATGTTCATCTTTTCTTCTGGATCCCTGATGAAAAATGTTAAAATATAAAACTGAGCTAAACACTTAAACACTTCACCCTGTGAGATGTCTTAAGTTTTTATTCACTTCTTAGAATGACAGAATTTTAGACGTTAAAGACCTTAGAGATCAACAAGCAGCAATTCACTTTTAGCCTCAGTAAAGTCAGATAAATAAATGTATTACTGTGCTTTAAAGCTTTTTAAATTTGTAATTCGTCATTAGTATTATTACAATATCAGTTGTTAAAAGACACAGATCTATTTCAGTTTGAA
The DNA here is from genome assembly GCA_028646595.1 of Phalanger gymnotis. Classification (NCBI taxonomy): domain Eukaryota; kingdom Metazoa; phylum Chordata; class Mammalia; order Diprotodontia; family Phalangeridae; genus Phalanger; species Phalanger gymnotis. The sequence goes on along the minus strand of CM053625.1, from coordinate 160,887,652 downwards.
ATTTTGGTATTAGGGGATAGAGGCAAATTTGCATTATCTTACTTCATCACCTTCTAGGGCCTTATGAGAGGAGAAGCTAAGTGGTCAGTTCACTGGGAAAAAGCAAAACAAACAAGAGAGTATGATTAATATCTAGTGCAAAAGCTTGGCTTGTAATTAATCAGCAGGGGCAGGGTCCTTTGCTTGGTGCAATCTGGTCTAGGAGGTAAGTAATCTCAAACAGTTTAATTGGCCCCATAAGTTCAACTCAGTCCAAGGATCATTTGGAGAAGGCTATTTGGAACTCTGCCTTTTCTCACAATGTACTCCCCTAAATGTTTAATACTTCAAAGCAATGATAGACAGGATCAGCTTATTCTTCGGGGTTTTCTTTGTTGGATAAAAAATATGAAGAGGATACACACACACACACACACACACACACACACACTTCTATTATGGCAAAAGCTTTGGGATTATTACTAAGTTCTGCAGATGTCAGATATTGTATTGTTAATCCTTTAATTTTATCAGATCAGGAAACTGAAGCACCATGAGGAAACAAGCTTTTAAATTTGTTTTACAGTGAAAGACTGAGCTTAAAGTAGAACACAATCTCCAGCGCCAAATTGCATCCCAGAGCTGTCTTTCCCCAGTAATAGCAGTCCTCAGTTATAAATTCTCCTCCTGGGTAAACTGCTGTCCTAGCTGACAGACTCGCTTGTGTGGCTAGTCTGGTTAGATGATCATAGAAGCTGGAAGGGACCTCAGTGATCTTTAATCTAACTTCCCTTAACTCCTCGCTATCAGTGTCAGGTTTTTTCCTTCCCTTTTCCCCCAAACTGTTGCTGACTTTTCCATTGCCAAATCTATTCATTCCCATAATCAAAGGCTGTGATGTGATAAGGCTCTGATATGATAAGCAAGATGGAGAGCTAAACATTTTCTCTGATCCCCTCAACCTCTCAGACCTCTTCAAAACAGAAATTATGTGCCAAAGATAAAGAAATTTAACTTGTCTCCATGATCCAAAAGAAGGTTAAAAAACAAACCAATCCATGAACTCATTAATACACTGAGTTAGCTCAACAGCCCTCCCCGCTCCCCCCTACATGACCATCAGAAGGGCTGTATTAGTCAACCCACACAAACTTGTAACAAAACCCAGTACCACATTCTGGTCTCTTAATGCAGTAGAGATCCCAGCTCTAGGCTGAGGAACTCTGCTTAGACCAAGACAAATAATACGCCTCTGTAATACACCAGACTGTGGGAGCTTGCTGGGGCCATACAGTCAGCACCTCAGTGGGCTGCTTTTTGTGCTGCAGTAGGACTCTGCAGGAGAGACAGTAACAGAGGGAAAGATGCAGGACATGTGTTGGGGCTGGAAATAGACCTCAACAGCACATCCCACCCCCACTCCTAGAGCCTCCAAGACCCAAACTACAAAAATTAACTCTGTCAAAGCAACACGACAGTTCTCTGAACTGCTGGTGCTGGGCCAAAGAACCAAGGAATGCAAGGAGCAGGACAGATTATAGTGTGTGTGTGGGAGGGGGAGGGGGACAGGGGCTGTCCAAAACTCCAGTAAGCCTGAGGGAAAGTACTTAGCATCCAGCTGGATATAGTTCTGACCACCTAAAAGTCCCTTGGGGCAGAGATCTAGGCTGGTGTACTGTGAATTGCCCAGCTTGAGAGAAGGCTGAGAGCTTTGAGATTCAGCCCCCAAAGAAACCTCCATCTAAGGGGAGCAAGTCACTGAGTAAACAGTAAGGGTAAAAATGGGGGGAAAAAAGACTAGAATTACCAAAGTTTCAAGAAGAAGAAAATTTAAAGACCTTGAACATAAATTAACAGGGAAAGCATTAAGAGCAGAAAGAAATAGCCTTCAGATTTAGTGAATTAGTTTAGGCACATATTAATAAATACTGCTTCACAAAGGACAATGATCCAACACTCAGTGAGACAGAAAATCTTGTATGCTGATCCTGAGTCGTTCAAAAGAGAAATGAATAGTGTTAGAGGAATTTATGGCTTGCGCTGAAAAAATAATGGACAGAATAGAAAAACTGGAATCTGCCATGGCAAGTCTCACCAAAGAAACAAAAGAGAGAACAATAGATTGGGAATGCAAATACACAGAAGTAAAGGCCAATCTAGGAGATACAAAAAACAATAACTTTTTTAAAAAAATATGTTTACCATGCAATCAAAACATATTAATCTTGAAGATAGGATGTGTAAAGAAAGCCTAAGGACCAACAGGTCTCCTAGGAAAACATGACAGTACCAAACCATAATGCAGTAATGCATAAAATAATAGAAGAGAACTGCCCAGAACTTCTGAACATAGAGAATGAAATATCAACTGAAAGAATTCACAGATTGCCTCTCTGAGGCAATTGCAAATTTCAAGTGGTTAAATTTAAGAATTCACTTGAGACCAAGAGACTTTTTTCTAAATGTACACAAAGAGACAAAGATGAAGGCAGAAGTTAGTGTGTAACAATGAAGAGGTAAGCCTGGAGTATTATGGACAGAACCTGGTGATACCCTGCCTACAGGTGAACCAGTGTTTTGTTTTGTTTTGTTTTTTGTGGGTCAGTATTACAAGATGGGAGGGCTAATTAAAAGGGAGGAGGGGAGCAAGAAGATAGAAGGAAGTATGTGATGTACATGTGGCAAATCAAGGCTTAACAATGAGGGAAGGTGACCCCTATAGTCTCAGAAAGAGAAGAGCCTACAGGGGAGGAGGTAGGGAAAAGAAATGAAAAGGGAGGGAGGAGAAAAGCCTTGCTTTAGTAGTGGAAGGGAGTCCCACTGATGAAGGCTTCTATGGGTGAAGAGACATTCTGGAAGGAAGATGGGGACCTTTTATAGTGTATATCTGGGGGATTTGATGCTTGAAAATACCACTTGTCCTACCTTAGAAGTTGGGGAGTTGGAATTCTTGGGGGGCACATGGAACCTGAGAGAGTGGAAGGGCATGGCCCTAGGGAGAAGATTTTGAAGCAAATGAAAAAAAGGAAAGTAACCAGAGGAAAGAGATTGATTAGTGGTGGGCTGTATAATCAAAGCCATAGTTGGGGACTTGGGAATCCTACTATGGAAAAGTCTTCTCTGTCACCTGCAGAAATCAGTTTTGTTTTGGGAGTGAGGCACAATGGAAAAGGGGAATCCTTGGGGCAAGCTCTAAAGGCACTGGCAAAAACTGTCAAGAGGAGAGAGCCCAGAATAGATACCTTGGAAGTTATGAGTTTATCAGGAATACAAAGAATGTTGCTCAGTTGTTTAAGTCCTGTCCAGCTCTTCATGACCCCATTTTGGGTTTTCTTGGCAAAGATACTGGAGTGGTTTGCCGTTTCCTTCTCCAGCTCATTTTACAGATGAGGAAACTGAGGTAAACAGGGTTAAGTGACTTGCCCAGAGTCACATAGCTAGGAAGTGTCTGAGGCCAGATTTGAACTCAAGAAGATGCGTCTTCCTGACTACACATCTGGTACTCTGTCCACTGTGCTACCTAGCTACCTTAATACAGAGAATAGAGACTAGATAATTATAGGGTGCAAAAATCAGAGAATGAGGGTCTAGGATAGACTGCAAGAGACGATGAGTAATCAAAAGAGTGAGGGAAACCCTCTCTGAATAAAGGTGCAAAAATGAAATTTTAAAAATCTAATGAACAAGAGGACTAACAGGAAGAGGGAAGGGGATGAGGGAAGAAAGCCATTGGGAATAGAACCACTTTAAAAAAAGAAACTAAAATAATTGAACAAACATAGTACTGTGTTTACAGCAGAAGAGAGGAAAAAACAAAACTTGAAAAAATATTAAAACTGATGGGGGAAAATATACACATAGCTCTCATACCTTTGAATGTCCACATCCAAAAATATGTATTAGTTTGCAACGAGTCCATCAAGTTTTTGTCTTTGTGATTGTTATTGTACAAATTGTTTCCGTGGTTCTGTTCACTTCACTCTGCATCAGTTCATACAAGTCTTCCCCAATTTATCTAAAGCCTCCCTTTCATAATTTCTTTTGACACACTAGTTTTCCACTACACTGCTATGCCACAATTCGTTTGGCTGTTCCTCAATAGACGGGCACCCCCTTAATTTTTAGTTTTCTTGCCACTACAAAAAGAGTTGCTACAGATGTTTTTGTACATATACAAAAATATTTCCTTCTGTCTTTGATCTCTTTAGGGTTTAGACCTAGTAGTGGCATTGCTGGATCAAAGGGTATATATATACAATTGAGTAACTTTTGGGGCAGAAGTCTAGATTGCTTTCCTGAATGGCTGACTAATTCGTAGCTTAATCAACACTGCACCATTATGCCTGTTTTTCTGAAACTCCTCCAACATTTGTCATTTTTCCTTTTTTTCAACTTTATCAATCTGATGGGTGGGAAGTAGGAATATGCATTTCTGTAATTATTAATGACTTGGAATGTTTTTAATATGCTATTGATAGGTTATATTTCTTCCTTTGAAAATTCCTTTTTCTTTCCTGTGAACATTTGTAAGTTGTGTAATGGCTTTTATAAATTTGAATCAGTTCCTTATGTGTCTTGAATATGATGTGAACTTTTATATCAAAATTATGTATAAATTTGGAGCTTCTCTTGTTATAAGAACCTCTATTCTCAAAATGTCACAGCTCTTCCTGACTCCAGGTTAGAATCCTATCCTTTCCTGAAGCCCACTTCCCATATTCATCATCCAGGTATGAGAGCCCATTCCCACCAACCATTATACTCCTTCTGCCTTAAGTCTTGTAGACAACCATCTACTCTATTCCCACTACCACTTGTTTTTAGAGCAAACTGGAACTCTTAATGAATTTTTCCCCAGGAATATTATAAGTGGTAGTTGGGTTTTATAGTGCTTTCGTTTTGATATTCTACTGCAGTTATAGGTTAAATATAGGTTTGAAGTAAGGGATTTTTGGTTCCAATTCCAGCTCTGGAATCCCAGCCTTTTCCCTCATTACTTAAGTGACCTTTGCCAGGTTGTATAACTTCTCTGGATTTAGTTTCCAATGAGAAGGTTGGACTATATGGCATCTAAGGTCTCTTCCAGCTCCAAATCTATGATCCTGCTTCTTAGGTGCTGTAGTGTGGTCATTCTGCTATCAGATAGATGGTATTTTAAGAGCCATAATTTAGAAAAACGTTTAAAGGACTTAGTTACCTTTCCAACTTGTCCTTAATCATTATGAATCTTTTATTTTAGACAATAAAGGTTAAGCGACTTACCCAGGGTCACGCAGCTAGTAGTGTCTGAGGCCAGATTTGAACTCAGGTCCTCTTGACTCCAAAGCTGGTGCTCTATCCACTTCTTCACCTAGCTGCCCCAAACATTATGAATCTTAATTGTTTTCTATGCCTTGTAAAGAGAAAATTTATAATTCACTTTTACCCATATTATTTCAGGTGTCAGCGCTTATTTACAGCCTCCTAACACTTGGATTTAAAGTACTTTAAAGTATTTCAACTTAAAAGCTGTGGTAAAGAGAAAAGAACATTGGATCTGAAGTCAGAAGAGCTTGTATTTAAGTCTCCACTCTTATGCTTTCTAGTTTTCTTACTATAAGCAGGTCATTTAACTTTTCTCTGCCTAAGTTTTCTCATCTGTAAAATGAGGGTAAAAATACTTGTGCTTACGTTGGGTTTGATTCCCCTTATTTTGACACATTCTATATCTACTACTTTGAGAAAGTCACTTAAACTTTCTGAGCTCTAGTTTCCTCATTTGTAAAATGAGGACATTAAAAAAATACTTGTTTTATCTTTAACTTTGCACAGGTGTGGCAGTAAAGTGCTTTGCAAACCTTTAGACTAAAGTGGTCAAAGACATGGCCCACTGACCACATACAGCCCACAACTCTCTGGAGTACAGCCTGACCCAGATTAAAATATAATTGGAAAATATTTAACAAATAAAAATACAGTAAGATAGATAATTTTAGTTTTAAAAACTAAGTCAATATGTGACCTGCAAGGATCCATACACATACACACACACACAGGGATCCTTGCAGGTCACTTATTGACATAATACACACACACACACACACACACGCACACGCACACGCACACGCACACATATTAGTGACCCCCATTTCTATTTGAGTTTGACACCACTGCTTTAGATCGTTATCAAATCCTTGTCAGTGATCCTTGAAGAAGGTTGGAAAACAGGAGAAGTACCACAAAACTAGAGAAGGGCAAATGTCTTAATTTTTTAGGAAGAAAAAAGTCCCATGTATTTGGTTGATCCTCTGGAAAATTCTGAAAATCCCCTCGAAAAAGCTGTTTGGGGAGCATATAGAAAGGGAAGTAATAATTACAAAATTCTTGAGCATGGCTTTCTCAAGAATATATCATGCCAGGTTAACCCCATTTCTTTCTTTGATAAGATTACTAAACGTACCATATGAGGAAAATGCCATGGATATAGCTTATCTAAATTTTGGCTGAGGTTTTTTGATAAAGTTTTTCATACTGTTCTTGAGGAGAAGGTGGAGAGATTTGGATTACACAGAAATACAACTAGATAGATTTAGATTGGTTAGATGACCATTTTCAAAGAGTTGTTTATTATTCAGTGTCAACACCTTCCTGAAATGGGGAGATGATAGCAACATAATATAACACAACACTGTACCCAGTGCTTGTCAGGTCATCATTTGGAACACTTTCAATTTGAGTGTTAGGCTTAAAGAAAGACTTCGAGAAGTCAGAAAGTGCCCAGAGGAGGGTAATGAGGATGGTAGAGGGCCTTGTTACCATGTCATATGAATGAATAAATGATCAAGCATTTATTAAGTATTTACTCCATGTATAAATGCTGGGGATACAAAGTTTAAAATAAAGACAGCCTTTGCCCTCAAGGAGCTTATATTCTAATAGGAATAGACAACACACATAGGAGAGTGGTAGCCAGGTAGGAATATCTTGGTTTGTAAAGTTACAGGGATAGTAAGTAAAACCGTAGTGGAATAGATTGACATACCTTTTCCTGTCACAGTGACACCATTGATTTGATTATGGTTCTAGAACTGGAGTGTAGCAATAGATACAGTGGAAAGGGGATGAGCTAGAAGATGGCCAGGAAGTAAAGTGAGACATGGCTAGAACTGGCTGAAATAAAGCACACTGTGTGAGACACTCTTGAAACAGGACAATGAATCCTCAGCACAGGAGTTCTGGAGGAGAAAGGGTTAAGTCCTCCAAAGTATGGATTCTGGCCCAGCTAGCAAAGTGATTGGTGAGAAAACAACTAAGGAATATAGTGAGCCCCAAGTAGGGTCATGAAGAGTCAGACACGAATGAAAAAAGATTCAACAACAGAGGGAGAGTGGACTGCGTTAACAGGTGGTGGGCCCCCTCCCCTTGAAGGTGTTCAAAAAAAAGCTGAAAGACCACTTGTCAGGTACATTATATTGGAGATTCCTAATTGGCCACAGAGGTCTCTTCCAGTTTTCTTATTGTGTAATTCTGAAATATTGAATGTAGCAGGAATATAAAACTAGTATAGTAGATAGAGTACTGTTCTCTTAGCATGAAACACTTGGATTAAAAATCCACTTGTAACATATACTAGTTGTATAATCCTGCTGAAAACCAATTAACTTCTCAATGCTCTAGGCCAGGGGTGGGGAACCTGAGGCCTTGAGGCCATGAGTCTAGACAATTCTCTAGACTAAGTTGTGGAGAAGGTGCTAGATTTCACTGGTAGAGTATCTTTATCTGAGAGAGTCCTATATCAGTGTAAGCACAGGTCTAGTGCTGATGTTGTGTCTGCTCATAATGGGTGTGCCCCAGGACTCTGTGCTGGGACTCTTTTTTTTAACCCTATACTATCTCATTTGGTGATCTCATCATCTGCAGTGGGTTCGTTACTATGGATGATGCCCAGATGTACATATTCAGCCTGAGTTTTTCTCCAGAGCTGTAGTCTCAGACTTCTAGAATTATATATGCTACATGCATCTTAAATTCAACATGTCCAAAACAGAACTCAGAGTATTTCCCACTTAATCATTCACCCTTCAGTTGTCAAGGCCAACACTATCCATTCCGTCACCCAGGTTTGCAAGCCTTGGTGTCATCTTTGACTCTTTGCCCTCATATCACATATTCAATCCACTGCTAAGTATTATTTCTACCTCCATAACATCTCTTGTATATGTCCGTTTTTTTTTTTTCCACCGACAGAGCCACAGTTTTACTCCAGGTCTTTTTCATCTCTCAGACTTTTTTTTTGTTTGTTTGTTTTTCAGGGGAGAAGGCAGGGCATTTGGGGTTAAGTGACTTGCCCAAGTTCACACAGCTAGTACATGTGTCAAATGTCTGAGGCCATATTTGAACTCAGGTCCTCCTGACTCCAGGGCTGGTGCTCTACTCACTGTGCCACCTAGCTGCCCCCTCAATTAAACTATTACAATAGAATGCTAAATGGTTGCTTGAGTGGGAGAAAGGCTGTCCTTAACTCTTAACTCTTTTTTAAAAAATTATTTATTTAATTTATTTAATATTTTTAGTTTTCAGCATTGATTTTCACAAGAGTTTGAATTACAAATTTTTTCCCAATTTCTACCCTGCCCCCCCATTGCAAGATGGCATATATTCTGGTTGCCCTGTTCCCCAGTCAGACTTCCTTTCCGTCACCCCACTCCCCCCATCCCCTTTTCCCTTATTTTCTTGTAGGGCAAGATAAATTTCTATGCTCCATTGCCTGTGTATCTTATTTCCTGGTTGCATGCAAAAACATTTTTTTGAACATCTGTTTTTAAAACTTTGAGTTCCAAGTCCTCTCCCCTCTTCTGTCCCCACCCACCCTCCCTAAGAAGGCAAGTAATTCAACATATGCCACATGCGTATCATTATGTAAAACCCTTCCACAATACTCATGTTGTGAAAGACTAACTATATTTTGCTCCTTCCTATCCTGTCCCCCTTTATTCAGTTTTCTCCCTTGACCCTGTCCCTTTTCGAAAGTGTTTGATTTTGATTACCTCCTCCCCCTATCTGCCCTCCCTTCTATTGTCTCCCCTTTTTTATCTCCTTCCTCCTTCTTTCCTGTAGGGTAAGATACCCAGTTGAGTGTGTATGTTATTCC
>CM053625.1:160620463-160878043 GCA_028646595.1 Phalanger gymnotis | reverse complement strand
CTATAGAAATGTTCATACCCTTTGACCCAGCAATACCACTCCTAGGGTTGTATCCCAAAGAGATCACACAAGTGGGAAAAGGACCCATATGTACAAAAATATTTATGGTGGCTCTTTTTGTGGTAGCTAAGAATTGGAAATCAAAGGGATGCCCATCAATTGGGGAATGGCTGAACAAGCTGTGGTATATGAAGGTAATGGAATACTATTGTGCTATAAGAAATGGGGATGATATGGACTTCATAACAACCTGGAAGAACCTACACGACATAATGCTAAGTGAGCAGAGCAGAGCCAGGAGAACGTTATACACAACCACAGATATATTGATTCTCTGATGACTAACCCTGACAGACTTTGCTCTTCTCAGCAACACAATATGCAGAGACAGCTCCAAAGGACTCACGATGGAGAGTGCTATCTATATCCAGAGAAAGAACTATGAAGCAAATTGAGGCACACTTCATGCTCGCCTTTTTCTCTCCCCCCCACTTTTTTTCTCTCTTTCGTATTTGTTGTTGGGTTGTGTTTTTTTTTTCTTTTGGTTCTGCTTCTTCTTTCTCATGAGTCATTCCATTGGTCATGGTTCCTTTCTACAACTTGACTAGTGTGTAAATTAATTCAATGCCAAGTTATACATGGAAGTTATATGGGATTCCATGCCTTCTTGGGGAGGGGGGGAGGAGGAAGGGAAGAAAATCTGGAACTCAAAATTATGTAGAACTGTTTGTTGCAAACTAAAAATTAAAAAAAAAAGAGATCACTTCTTCTCCTTCCTTTCCATCCTACTCTTCCTATGTTATGGCTCTTCTGTTCAGTTGAACACTTTTATTTAGGAACTTAGGATTAGTAACTCAAAAGATTGAAATCACACTTATCTTCCTTTTAAGTTCATAGAAACAAATACATTTGAACCTTCAAAATATGCTGCGCTCTTCATTATAACTGTCAAATGCTTCCATCATTTTTATGCTGATATAAGTAGTGTATAGTAATTGTGGATTTGAGAATACCTAATGTATCAATCCCTCAATTTCTAAGAGTAATGTTCAATAAAGACATGCTATATCCAAAAAAAAATTAAAAAAAATAAAGTCCATATTTTGCCTTGGAGCATGATACTCAGTTTTGCTGGGTAGGTGATTCTTGGTTTTAATCCTAGCTCCATTGACCTTCAGTGATCTTTTGGACCTCCTTTTCTATTTGGCTAATTCTGCCTTTCAAGGCATTCTTCTCCTCATTGGCTTTTTGGAGTTCTTTTGCCATTTGAGTTAGTCTGTTTTTGAAGGTGTTATTTTCTTCAGTATTTTTTTTTGGGGGGGGGGGTTTCCTTTAGCCAGTCATTGACTTGTTTTTCATGGTTTTCTTGTATCACTCTCACTTCTCTTCCCAATTTTTTCTGTACTTCTCTAACTTGCTTTTCCAAATCCTTTTTGAGCTCTTCTGTGGCCTGAGACCAGTTCATATTTTTCTTGGAGGCATTTGATGTAGGCTTTTTGACTTTGTTGACTTCTTCTGGCTGTATGTTTTGGTCTTCTTTGTCACCAAAGAAAGATTCCAAAGTCTGAGTCTGAATCTGAGTCTGTTTTTGCTGCCTGACCACGTTCCCAGCCTACTTACTTGACCCTTGAGTTTTTGTCAGGGTATGAGTGCTTGTAGAGTAGAGAGTACTTTGTCCCAAGCTTGAAGGGCTGCACTGTTGTTTTCAGAGTTATTTCTACACAGAAAGCTTTGCCACACCAGCACTCCTCCTCCTCCAAGAACGGCCAACCTGGACAGGACTCAAATCTAAGCAGGCTCTGCACTCCTGCTGTGATCCCCCACTTAGTTCCTCCCACTAGATGGGCCTGGGGCAGAAGCAACTGCAGCTGTAGCTCTGTAAGCAGCCTCAGAGCTGCATCACCTCCGCTGCTCCCAGAGTGGTGGCCGAAACGCCAACTCCTTTCACTACGTCCCAGCAGCTTTTCCCACTAACCTTCTTTGTTGTCTTTGATGTTTGTGGGTGGAGAAGTCTGGTGACTGCCACAGTTCACTGATTCAGGGCACTAGGACCTGTTCCACCCGGCTCCCAGTCTGGTTGGTCCAGGTGTGGCTCATGCTGGGCTCTGCTCCGCTCCCAATTCTGTGTGATAGATCTTACCCCATGACCATCCAGGCTGTCCTGGGCTGGAGCCCTGCTCTGCTATTTTGTGGGTTCTCCAGTTCTAGAATTTGTTCAGAGCCATTTTTATAGGTTTTTGGAGGGACCTGGGGGGGAAGCTCACACAAGTCCCTGCTTTCTAGCTGCCATCTTGGCTCTGCCCCCCAACTCTTAACTCTTTAATCAAACTTAACTCTTCTATCAAAACCTCGAAGTAGGCACCAGATCAAATAATGATCAAGAAATCTACTCTTCTACCACAAAAGAGCACCAAGAGCCAGCCAGAAAGCCATAGGCCAGAGTAAAAAGCTCCCCATCCCCAGCCAGATTAGCTCCACTGTCCCAGAGCAACCCGAAGGCATATGTAGCCTGCAAGGCTTTGTGTCCAAGGGCAGCAAGAGCAAAGGACTTCCTTGGGAAAGCCATGACTGGCAATTACCAGCTCAGTGCTGCAGTATTCAGACTGGGACATCCGGGGCAGCTAGGTGGCGTAGTGAGTAGAGCACCAGCCCTGAAATCAGGAATACCTGAGTTCAAATCCGGCCTCAGACACTTGACTGTGTGACCTCGGGCAAGTCACTTAACCCCAGTTGCCCTGCCTTCCCTCTCTAAAAACAGACTGGGACATCTGTGGCCTGGGGCTCTGAAGTTCTTAAAACTTTGTCCAGAGCTGCCAGAGAAGGCCCTGAAACCACATACTCTGAAGCTCATAAGATGTAGAGGGCCAACACAATGTAGTAGAGATCACTGCAAGAACACAAGTGACCTCAGATGAGAATAAGACCATAATCATTAATCATTACACCCAAAAGTGTAGCAGAGGGCATAATCTAGCCCTGACACAAAGCCTCAATTCAGGAACAAAAGCCAGAGAGGTGAAAAAGTCCAAGAAGACACCATCCAATACTGTATTAAAAATTATTGAAACTCTGACTCCATGACAACTACAAACAGACACTCAAAGGAAAAATGGATTTTTCCACAAGTACTATATGGATATTTAGAAGAAATGAAGCAAAGGAAAAAAATAAAAGCTCTTCAGGAAAGAATTAAAAGTAAAATAAATATCTTAGAAGAGAAAAGTGGCAAACATTGACCTTAAATGGAATTTCTGAAAACTAAAATACATCAAGTGAAAATCAGTGACTATTTGAGCCAGTAAGAAATATTAAATCAAAATCAAAAGATTAAAATAATAGAAGAAAATATAAGATATATGGTATATGATATAAAAAACAACAGACCTGTAAAATAGGCCAAGGAGAGATATTTTAAGAGTCATTGAACTTTATGAAAAACATGATTTTTTAAAAAGGCTATACAATATATTTCAAGAAGTCATGAATGAAAACCTTCCAGACATATTAGAACCTGAGAGCAAGGTAAATATAGAAAGTATCACAAATCACCTCCTAAAAACTGTGTTAATGGAGTCCAAGGAAATTTGGCCATACTCCAGAGATTATCTATAAATTATCAAATGCATTGAAGAGGGATAGATTTCAAGAGTTTGGACCAAGCGTGCTCCAGCAAACTCCTGTGGAGCAAAAGTAGAACTGAACCATGACAGAGAACAGAGATAAAGAATGATCTGCCCTACAGACATCTTGGTGCAGAAGACCCTGATTGAATGAAGCCTCAGGAAAAGGTGATCTCTTTCCCCAACTTCTCTTCCCTATGCCTTTCTAACCACAGACACTAAAACAATTTGTTACTTCATTACCCAAACTTTTCCAGGAAAGTGAATTTTTGCCTCAACCAAAGAGGCTGGGGGTTAACTAGGGATCAATATAAAACAAAGTTAGACAACCCAACCTCTGACCAAATGCTAAAAATTTTCTTAATTGGTGGCTCAGAGCAATTGTGACTAAACTCATAACTTCATCCCATAACTTCCTAAAGCTGAAGAGTAAGGAAGCATGTGGACCTTGGGGAACATTATATCAACCCCTAGGCTTAAAATGAACTAATTATTTTAGTAGAGTGTTACACATCAACAACTAGTTTGGCATTTTGTCCGGCTTATCAAAAATCTGGCAAGAATTAGGGGCACGATCTATGATTGTAAAAATTTGTTTTTGCTGCCTTTGCAAACTGATCTGCCTTTTTTTGAGCCAAGGTTTAATACACTTTTTCATCCAGCCACTTGACCTAACCTAGCCCTGTTTCATGATAACTAAAAGACTAAACCTGTTTGCTATTGCAGACATTTCACACTACGGAGACCACTTCTATCTAAACCATTGTCTAAATGGTGCTATGAATTTGTGGATTTTTAAAGTCCTTTGAGCATAGTCTTGAAATGTTCTTTGGGAAGAAGAATATAATAACCTGCTAAAATAATTAGTTATTGATGTCAGTTATTATGAAGATCTTGTGAAACTCCTCTATAGTTGCTTATACCTTGCTCTGTGTAAAAGGTCTTTTGTTCTTACATCTGATGCCCTAGGCATGCAGGTGTAATGCTTTGTCGATTGAATAGATACTGGGGCCTCTAGAGAGGGAGAAAGAACAGGTATCTTATTTCTTCTGGAAGGAGAACTAACTGAATGTACTTTGATCCAACTTTTTTTCAACCCTTGTTTATGGTTCAGCTAACATTGCTGTCCTTCATTGACAGTAAAATGTTACTCATCTGAGCTCTATAAATGGAGGACAACCTCAAAATAATTTCTTACTTTCTGACTTCTAAGATCATAAAAGTAAGGAGAGAATAAGCCTAAAATCAGCAGCTTTTTAAAACCATGGGTTCAGGAAAGCAAGGAGTGCTTTAGAATGCTTTCAGCTTCTGTGTCCAGGAATTCATTTTTTATATCTGAAAGGCTTTTTTGTTTATGATACATTATTATGAGCAGGCCTATCCTGTATTGGACTTGTTCCTTACCTGGCTTAGTAGTATTCATACATATCTCTCTAAAGAGTATTGTCCTTAAAGTATTAAAGCTGCCATTTTAAAGATATTTTGACATTCTTTTCACTGTGTGGCCTTCTTGGCTATTTTTCTGAATCAAGTTTTACTCTACAGAAGACACTCAAATAAACTGCTTTACATGTAATTCTACACTATGTACTGAGGCATATGTACATGTTTCATTCTTAATTAAGCCACCCTGTGCTGAGTGACCTCCAGGAATCCAAATTAAATTTTTGAGTAGCAGAAAGATGTGGGCAGCTAGGTGGAAAAGTAGATAGAGTGCCAGGCCTGGGATCAGGAAGACTCATCTTCCTGAATTCAAAGCCAGCTTCAGACACTTACTAGCTGTGTGACCCTGGGCAAGTCACTTAACCCTGTTTGCCTCAGTTTCCTTCTCTGTAAAATGAACTAGAGAAGGAAATGGCAATGCCAAGTAAACCCCAAATGGGATCACAGAGAGTTGGACACAACTGAAAAATGACTGAGCAAGATGCTATGTAGGGTATAAGAGAAGCATAATAATAACTCAGAACGTGTCTGGGAACCCATAACCCATAACTTGGGGACCTCACTTCACTTCTCTCAACTTGTTTTCTTATGTCTAAAATGAGACAATTGAGCTATATCAGTAATATCAAACTAAAATAGAAATATATTCCCACCAGTGACATATTTACATAGAAAACCACAAATTAACTTTTATGTTGAATTTTTATTTATTGTGTTAAAACATTTCCCAATTACATTTTAATCTGGTTCTGCCACACTCTTGGACCACATGATCTCAACATAGTATGGCAGAAAAAACAAACAATGGTGTATGTGTGTTCTACAAACATCGAAGAGTGGCGATAGATGAGTGGTTTATCTCTAGGGCTTCTTAAACTTTTTCCACTCGTGACCCATTGTTGGCATTGTGTGGCCTGAGGGCATGTGCAGTGCAAAGTGCACATGCTTTTTGTTGAGAACTAAGGCTGAAGTGAAGTTTCATGATCACCATGGGCAAACACTGCCAGAAATACCTCGGATTCATTACGTATTTGATTTTTAATTAATTTTTGTTCCTTCTGTGTTCAGAAACCTTTTACTGTTGCCATGAGGTTGTGACCCACAATTTAAGAAGTGTTGAATACTAAAAGTGCAGTTTTTTAATTTCACAGGATCCAACCCTTGGGTCTGATACCACCACCCCCTAAAGTAACAAAAATGGCTTTCCCAGGGCTAAGTCTTGATAATTCAGGAAATAGAGGAGGGTAGAAGGGAGAGAGGATGACGCCAAAGATAACCTTCATCTCATATTTTTGGTGAGGGCAAGCTCTGTCCCTTTGTCACCCTTCCGTCTATCAGTAATCATTCAAAGTGTCTATGTGTACCAGGTGTTGTGCTAGGAATTTTGGATACAAAGGGAACAGTCTCTGTCTGCCCTCAAGAAGCTTACATTCTACAGGGAAGACAGTAGTTGTATATAGGGGAATGTATAAAATAAGTCTCTCTAAATCTTAGGTAAAATATTACCAGAATCCGTGTCTTCCCAGAGACCTCCCACCACCTCTCAGCCAAACCCAATTTCCATTTTACTTTTGTTGTGTCTTATATTGTGTTGTGTCTCTTCTCCTTTTCCTCTTCTGCCTAGCTAGAGTGAACCATGAACCATGAACTGTTCAAGTTCTTCCCTTTAATTACCCTTTTATGGATTTATTTTACCTCTTATTATAGCCTTCATTACATTTATGCGTATTCTTTAAGGTGTACTGCAAAAAACCTTTCTTGAAGGGAAACCTATATTTATCTCCTTCTCTACCTACTATTACTTATTGGACCAAACATTTCAGCATTTACATATGCCCTCTTCTTTCCTTAGATACCACCACTACATTGGTGCAAGTCTTCATTAATTCCTTCTTGGACTTTCATAATGGCTGGCTGGTAGGTCTGCCTGCCTTCCTCAAGTCTCTTCTCACTCCAATCCTTCCTCCATTCAACTGCCAAACGATTTTTTAAAAATTCAGGTCTGACCCCTACTTAATAAACTCCAGTGCCTTCTTATTGCCTTTAGGATCAAATACAACCTCTATTTGGCATTCATTGCCCTGCATAACCTATTGCACCCTCCTCACCTTCTACCCAGGGCACACACCTTTCCGGTCTTCTTAGATCTTACTCTCTTCCACATGTTTTTCGATCCAGTTATAATGGCCTCCTTGTTCCTCTAGCAAGATGCTCTATCTCTGGGCTCCAAGCGTTTTCTCTGACTCTCTTCCTTGCTTAGAATGTTCTTCCTCCTCATCTACCTACTGGCTTCCCTGACTGTCTTCAAGTACCAACTAAATTTCTGTAGGAAACCTTTCTCAACCCTTCTTAATTCTAATACCTTCCCTCTTTTCATTATTTCCTATTTTCCTGTAGATAGCTTGTTAGCATATATTTCTTTGCTTGTTGTCTCCCCTCTTCTAAATTTTGTCACCATCCTGCTTCTTATAATTTTGCCCAGATTTTCTTCCACAGGCCTACCCTTCTAGCTTTATTATACATTATTCCCCTTCACCTACTCTAAAGTCCAGCCAAACAGGCCGCCTTGTCACCCAAGACACTCCATCTCCCTCTCTGTGCTTTTGCAGAAACTGTCCCCCGTCCCTGGAATGTATTACTTTCTCACCTCCATCTTTTAGAATCCCCAGCTTCCTTCAAAGCTCAGCTTAAGTACCATCTCTTGCATGAGGCTTTTCTTATCCTCACCCCCTCCCCAGATACTAGGGCCTTCCTCCAAACAAAACTAGCTTATATCCTGTTCTTTCTTACATATCAGTGTTGTCTCCCCCAATAGAATCTAAGTTCCTTTGACCAGAGACTATCTCCTTTTTGTCTTTGTATTCCTCCAACATCTAGTGCAGTTTGGTTGATATCATAGATGTTTAATGTGGATTCATTAAATATCATGTAACTGAGGGTAGTTCTGCATGATTTGATTTTCTTAACTTATGGTAGAAATAATTTTTCCCTTCCCACTCTACCTTGTGTGCATTTGAATGTGTCCATGGTTGCATGTGGAGCAATTTATGGGAAAGAAAGGAGTGCTTCTTCATCTCCCTGAGACAGACTGGATGGCTGAAGGATAAAACAATAAGATTAAATTAGAGCTAATCAATAGGCTGAACACAGCAGTGAAAATGATTAGTTACTGTGTAGAGCTGAGAAATTTAGAAGTGAACAGATTCCTTATGTAAAAAATGGAAGAAGTTCTGCTCAGACTAGGAAACAGGACAATAAAAGCATGTTAAGGAGATAGGCAAAAAGAATCCTAAACCAAGAGTAGGATTTACTTCAAGAGAGTTTAATAGAGATGTTCAGACAGAGAAAAAGCAGTAAGATCCATCTCAAAACCTTGACTTTATATCTTACATATTTGGAAAATAGCTTGCACACATAACCTTACTACAATAAAAATATAGTAGAATAGTTACTGAAGAAATCAAAGAGATGAAGAAAGAAACTTAAGGATCCATTGTTTTTAAGGGGTGTGTATGTGTGTGTGTGTGTGTGTGTGTGTGTGTGTGTGTGTGTGTACGCATATTTATACACACACACTAGTCCTCAGATATCGGGTCTTCTCCTCTGTCATTATCTCATAGAATCATTGAACCTTTTATTTGTCGCTCTATTACCGCAGGTCTGGTTCCCCTTCTTCTGACCATAGAGATGGTGGTTGAATTATACAAAAGGGAGAAATTGTGGAGGGGTATACCATATTCCTGAAGCTCTAGACACAAAAAGTAGCCTTAAAACTCTTTGGGGTAGCAGTCAAAGCAGGAAGCTATCAGCCAGCCAACTGTATAATCGTAGAAGGGTTCACAGTTCCTAACATTTTCTTTAAAATATTACATAAGTAATTAAATGAATTTCCCAACTTGACCAATAGTAATCGTGGGTCCCCATCCTTTTATAATTGAATTGTTACCTGATTGAAGAGGAGTTATTTCTTCTTATGTTTTTTACACAGCCAATCTCCACAC
Organism: Phalanger gymnotis; assembly: GCA_028646595.1. Lineage (NCBI taxonomy): Eukaryota > Metazoa > Chordata > Mammalia > Diprotodontia > Phalangeridae > Phalanger > Phalanger gymnotis. Next base: position 160,868,979 of record CM053625.1, on the reverse strand, counting down.
CATTCTGAGTGCTCGGGTTTCTTTTCCTGCCAGATTTTTCCTAGGAGGCATATCTTTTACAGGGCCCAAAATTCTAGAAAAGCCTGGTAAGACCGGCTCTTCTCGTGATGCAGCACAGCCTGCCAAACTAATCTACAAGAAATGCTTCAGATATTTGTGAAATGCCCCATCCTAATAATGTCACCATTGTACAACATGCTTTTAAAAATTGGTTTTCTCATTGATTTTTCCCATTGTTTTCCTATCATTTGCTCATATTAACCCATGTTTATTTCTCCCTCTTTTTGTGTTTGTGTTACGCTTGCTGTCTTTGCCTCCATTGTTCCCAGGTTACAGTATAGCCATGAAATACCCAGTCACTTGGCTGATGAGCATGCACTGATAGCTTCATATGTGTCACGTCTACAGCATTGTGCACGGTCAGTGTTTGAACAGCAGTTGGGCTTGTGAAGGGGAGGGAGGTTTTCCTTTTCCTGGGACTGCCAACCAAAAAGCAAATCACTGTGGCCTTCACTAAGAAACTCTATCAGTAATAAATCTTGGATCCTTGAGAAGCACCAAACCATGCGGTCCCCCATCTGCCTTTCCCCAGACTTCTTTGTCCTCTGTTCTGCAATTTTGCCTAGAAGGATGACACACAAGTTTAGACATACAAAGAACCTGTTCTACATAATTACTCCTTATAGTGTTTCCTTTTTTCTCATAAAAGGAATCTATTCCCCTGGTTTTTATCCTTTTACCTATCCCTAAAGTTTCGTAAAACTTAGGGGATTTTCCCCATATCTTTAGGAGGAAAATAGGACTTGATGATTGATGGTTGTGACCCAAAGAAGTATCTCTGATATAGTGGAAAGAGCCCTGGATTTGGAGTTTGCAAACATAGATTGTAATTGCAGCCCTGCTATTTATTGATGTTGGGCATGTAATCTCATCTCTCTGATCCTCAGTCTTCTTTTCTACCTACCTCACAGGGTTGTTGTGAGGAAGTGCTTTTTAAACAATAAATTGCTGTGTAAATTTCAACTATTATTATTTTACCCATCTAGGAAATGTCCACTGTGAACTCTGACCTAAACTTGGTGCTTACTGTACTCCCTAGGGAGGACAGAATCCTTGCTATCTATTGGTCCAGTATCATTGCAGAATTCTAGAATGGTGGCCTGAGGCTGCTGCCTAACTCAGGAAGATTTGTGAAGGTTTTTGCCAGGGTCTTTAACTTGGGTGGTCAGAGAACATAAGGTACTGAGCAAGGATCTCATGACCAGAAGCCATATGAGAATTCATCTCTTCTTGAGGTGTTGTATCCAAGAAACAAGACCAAGAATTCAACATGATGCTTTCTAGAAGGTACTCAAGTTACTATGTAGTATTATAAAAAGAAGAAACCCTGTGCAATATAATAAAAAACTTCCTCTCTCCTCCCCAAACAGAATGACTACAAGGTTATTGCAAGATATTTAATTGTCAAAGAAAAGTACAGTTATACTTATGTTATTCACTTAAGGCAAGAAAGTGAACTACTCTATTTTAGAACAAAAGTTGAAACAAAACAGATTTTTAAAAAAACAATGCTCAGAAATATATCAATAATCAGAAAATTAAATTAACTGCTGTTCCCCTATCAGTTATGGTTAATCACTTGGACAACACTGCTGAAACAATTTTAGATTCCAGATGATATCCAAAGACAAACGAGATCAATATTAACCAAGTCCTCTTACTGGAATAGGAAGAATTTAGAAAGAGTAAACACAAGTCTAGAAAGGCCTGCAACATGACTTTTTTATGCCTAGAATCTTCTTCTTACTGTTTTCTTGACATATGCTATCTACATTTCTCATCTCAACATATTGAGCATGTTCAGAGATTATTTTGAAACATTATTTAAAAAATTTAAATTTAAATATATTTAAAAATAAAAATATTTTTATTTTTCCCTCTTCCAGGTCTTTTAACTTTGCTTTGGTTCAGAATATTTCCTATTGACTTTTAGTTTTCTGTTCAACAGTGACTTCTGTCATCACTTTATATTAGCAAATATCATAAACTGCCATCAGGTGGTGGCAGTGCTTTGGTCCTGGCAACTCACAAAACAAAACAAAAATATAAATGGTCCTCTCTTTTTCCTTCCTATCAGAGGGGAAAAGTAGGAAGGGAGTCCTTGCATTTTTCTTTGGCAGTTAATTATCTTGCAATAACCTTGTAGTCATCATTCTTGAACCTTGGTTACTCTACTGTATATAGCTGTTCTGTCCTAAGTATAGGATATGTAGGACCCTGAGCTGAATTGAATTGATCTCAGTATGTGCCCTCATAGACCCTTTTTTAGTGGAGTCTCTAATCAAGGCCTATTTTCTTGTGATTTGCATCTTCTGTCTGCAAGTAGATTCTTGTAAAAAAAATTTCCAGTTAATCAAGCTCAAAGGGATGTCAAGGAACTCTGTTTTAACTCCTTCTGATGAACTAGTAAGAAAAGAGACCCAGCTATCAGTATTCTTCATTTCTAAAGCTGATGTAAAAGAAGCCTTATCCAAAAGGCATTTTCAAGCACCAAGGACTGTGACAAGCACTTTGCTAAGTGCTATACAAAGGTAATTACATAGACATAGTCCTTACTAGTCTAAGACATACAGTACTTATATGGATAAAACAATAGGGATCATAATATTATTGAAGCAGCTTTGCTTAACACTTTAATAGAAAGGCATTTGGGGTAAGATTTGGGGAAATGATTGAACAGAAACAAAAAATAAATTTTAAAACATATTTCTGGGAAGAATACATTAAACAAATTCACATTAAGGTATGAATGACTCATTAGAATTGTAGGAGAGGGTGCTTGTGTTATAGAGAACCAAGATTCAAAGAAGAAAAGGTTAAAAAGAGAAAATACTCACTTCACTTTTTACCCAGGAAGTACTCTATATAATGCCAGAGTTAAAGGTCAGTTTTAAAATAGTAGAGATTCAAAAGTTGACCCTGGAAAAATTCATTAGCTTAGGGCAAATTATTACTTTTTCTTAGTACTTTATTTTTTTATGATGCTTTAGTTTCTTTTTGGTTTCTGTGTTTTCAGAGCTCACTTATTTTAGGGGCTACTGTGGGAGTGAAAGACCCAACAAGACCAGCACACAGAAGGGCTGCCAACACAGGTTATTTGATCTGCTTTTCTAAGGAAAGCAACTTTAAGGGGTTAACAATCTTACTTTAATTAAACATGCATATATCATTCACTTAGTTCAGGAGGGAAAAGATCAGCCCCCTGAACTTCAGGGCAAATACAAACAGAAATTACAAACATTAACAGACAGACTTTGTCTAATTCAAATCACAACTCATAATTACCAGAGAAGCACCAACATCTGAATTACAAAGCTGGGGTGGGAGGTGCACTGTTTCAGCTGCTTACCTGGAGTTTCATTATTGTTTCACTAAGTGTACCCCCAAAAGTCAAATGCTAGCTTTCCAGTACATATACTCTGTTCTGGACCCTGAGGTCTCAAGGCTCACCATCCAGGGTGTGGGAAACCAAGGTGTGGGAAAGCACCACATCATATACAAATTGATGTCTCTCCATTGTCTTAGTGCTGAGAAACACTCCAAGGCAAAAAAGATCCCACTTTACCTGCCCCATTCAAACAAAGGCCAGACTCATTAAAGGCACTTAAGAGAAGACCAGCAAAAAATCCTGCCCTGATAACCATTACAGATGCCCTCCTCATTTCTCAGCATCTTGGTAAAATATCTCTGTTTCAATTTTCACAAGTAGTAGATTTTTCTCTGCAAAATGATATAATCCTGCAGCTCCATCACTGATTGCAAGCAGTAAAATGGGTAAGTGAGAAGGAACCAAAATACTTTTTAAATGGGACCTAAATACCTCAGCCCAACTATTGCCCCTATAAATCCCTTTTTTGTCTCAGAGGACCAACAATACCTGTGACCTAAACCTTCTTTTTAAAATCACCATCCTGCTTTTAGAAGGATTTCCCTTCCCCCTTCTATAGAAAAAATTCCCCAACTTTCCGAGAATAAATAAAAGGTGAGGCATAATTAATGGATATCTATTTTCTTTTTCTTTCTTTGGCAGTGTCCTGGACAGCCCCAGCCGACTAGATGAAGAACACAGACTTATTGCCCGTTATGCTGCCCGGCTAGCTGCAGAGGCAGGAAATGTAGTAAGTAAATGGAGGAGAATTGTTAAGTAGCTTATGCCAGTTTTAGGTTGCCTCCACCCTCTTTCCATCTCCCTTTTCTAAACTTTCGCTTTCTAGGGAATGAGGAGACTGACAAAGCTCAAATTGGAAATAAGCCTGCTTTCCCTCAACAAAAATGAGTTTCTCTTAGAGGTACCAAGAGTATGTGTATACTCAGTAGCTTGAAGGACTTTTTAATAGCTTACCTTATGAGGGAAAAAAGGTCTAGTAGTCATTAGCTGAAATGGAAGATTTTATTCATACACCCCCCCCCATATATATATATACACATATATGTGTGCGTGTGTGTATATATATGTATAGATGTGTATATATGCATATATATACATACACACGTATAAACACACACGTGTATATATGTATATGTGTGTGTGTATAGATAGATATAGATATAGTGATTTCAACATATAACTTTTGAAGTTAACCTGGAAAGATAAATGAGAATAATTATCTATTATTATATATATAATATAATATATATATTATATAATTATCTATTATTATATAGGACTTAAATATCCATTCTTTGGAATGCTAATGCTCTTCTCACATTTGATTTTGTAATCATAAAAGTAAACTTATTAGTAAAAAAGAAACAATAAAACAGAATATTGAGAAATCCCAGAGAGGAAACAGGAGAAAGTTGGTGGTTAATGAGTTAAATCTAAAGCCCTCATTTAGTCACACTTGTTCTGGTTTCATTATAGAAAGTAAATGAGAGCTCAGAAGGCATTTGATTTGGATAGGAAGAATACACTCTTTATGACAACAAGATAGAGATGTATTGACTAAATGATTCATGGCCGTGACCCTTCCAGTGCTTAGACTTATGCTACTCTGAGAGCCATAGTGAAAAGAATGCTGGACTTGAGCTCTGTCTTTGCTTTTTACTACTTGTGTGCTTAGACCTTAGGGGTCTGATTAAAGTCAAGCAACCTGTTTAAGTCAAACATTAATACTAACTATAGTTACAATGTTAGCTATTATTAGATAGTAATATTAGGCATTGGGCAAATAATTTTACCCCTCTGGGCTTTAGTTTCCTCATATGTAAAATGAGTGGCTTAGAATATATGACCTCTAACATTCCTTCCAGACCCTATGACATCTTATGATAATGTTGAGTTTTTAGTAGTATTGTTAGTTTCTTTTTCTGTGAACTGTTGTCACCTTTAGAGGACTTTGCCGATCTGTGATTAATTCACAAATTCTAGCCTCTTTTTGAAAAGCAGACCTTTAAAATACTTTAATTATGGAATACTTCATGTTCCCTGGTCTTGTCCTGCTCTCTCCTATCTTTATTCATGTATGTAGGCCATCCCAGGTTCACCTGTAACATTCTTATCTCTGCCTTTTTTGAAATTCTCTGGTACCAGTTCTGATCCCCAGTTAGAAATAATCTCCCTCTCCTTAAAATCTGTAATACTACTGTTTGACATCTCATATGCACTTAATCATTTTCTAATTTTTATTGTAGTTACTTGTGTGTAGAGTTTGTCTTATTAGATTATAAAATCCTTGAGATTAAAGATGATATTTTTTATCTTTGTGTCACCAGGTCTTTTCTCGTAGTAGGCAGTTAACATGTTTGTTGGCTAGAAAAGAAATGAAGAAGATAACTCCTTTAATGTATTAAACCAGAACATTTCTATAGCTAATATGAATGATTTACATTGTCTGTCAGTTGCTTGACTTTCTCAAATTTCTTCTTTAACAAAAATTAAACCCTTAAAGGTCTAAGCAGTGAGTAGGCTCCTGTGGATTCAATTTCTTCTTTTTTAGATTTTTAAGAATTTAACAAACACCAAATAAAACAAGTACTTTCATATTACACAGTAGAACAGAAAAAGAAAATTACACAGAAAATTAGAAATCTATTATGTACAACTTGCTTTTCTTTTTGAATATATAATCATTTTAACATGTAACTTTTAAAACTGTCGTGCTTAACTGTGGTTTTTTCTGGACTTTCTTCTGTTCTCTTTTGTACATTTAAAAAAAATCATTGAAAACCCTCTTTACCTTCTTTATTTTTTCCTTTTTTGGACAGCTACCCTATTCTATCCCTATCCCCTCAGGGTGAAAAACAAACAAACTGACTCTTGTGACAAGTGTGCATAATATAACAAAACCTTATTGGCCATGTCTGAAAACTTATATCTTATTCTCTAGCTTGAGTCTTTTAGAAGACTATTGCCATACTTCATCATTAGTACACTGGAACTGTGGTTGGTCATTACATTAATGAGAGTTCCTAGGTCTAATTGTGTATCTTTATTGCAACATTCATTATAATATAAATTGTTCTCCTGGTTCTGTTCACTTCACACAAGTCTTCCCAGTTTTCTGTAAAACCATCCCTTTTTGCTCCTTTCTCATGGCACAAGTATTCTACTATGTTCAGATACCATTTGTTCAGCCATTTCCAAATTGACGGTTTCCAGTTCTTTGTCACTACTATGCAATAAATAGTTTTGTATAGATGAGTCGCTTTCCTCTTTCTCTGATCACTTTGGAATAAAGGCCTATGTAACTGTATCATGGTATGTCCAGTAGTAGATTTTTGGCCATGGTTTCAATTGCCTTCCAGAATTGCAGGGCAAATTCACAGTTACATCAACAATGTGCATATTTTCAGATAGACCCTTCCAACAGCTACTATTTTCTTTCTTTTTGTCAACTTTACATATGTATTGGACATGAAGTGAAACCTCAGAGTTGTTTTAATTTGCATTTTTCTAATTATTAGTTATTTGGAGCATTTTTATATGATTGTTGATATCTTACATTTCTTTCTTTGAAAACTCCCTGTTCATATTTTTTCACCATTTATCTATTGTGGAATGGCTTTCATTTTTATAAATTTAATAAATTCCATATATATTTTAGATATAAAACCTTTATCAGAGAAACTTAAAAGTTTTAAAATTTTCCCCGGTTAACTGTTTCCCTTCTAATTTGAACTGCATTGATTTTATTTGTGCAAAAACTCTTTAATTTTATCTAACCAAAATTGTTCATTTTGTCTTCTGTAATTGTCTCTGTCTCTTATTTGATTATAAACTCTTGTCATCTCCATACTTTTAAATACTAATTTTCATTGTGACTGGTTTTCCTTTCTGGGCAGTAGACATGGCCAGAAATAAATATAGATATAGATATAGATATAGATATAGATATAGATATAGATATAGATATAGATATAGATATAGATATAGATATGTGTGTGTGTGTGTGTGTGTGTGTGTGTGTGTGTACACACCCTAGTTCCTCTATCTTGGTGATTTTTTTCAGGCTGCTATCATTTGAATAAAGGGATTATTCAAGAAATCTATTGTTTGCTTAGAAGAATTGACACTGTTTAAGGAAATATATGAAATATACAAGGGAATAGGCTACATGTGACTCTTATTGAATACCTATGTGATACTTGGGACATTAGTGTAAATGGCCCACTGAGGCAGCCTAATGCTTGGCTCACTGGACCTGGGGTAACGAAAACCTGAGTTAAATTCTAGCTTCAGACACATATTAGCTGTGTGACCCTGGGTAAGTCGATCTCAGTTTCCTGAATTGTAAAATAGATTTACCTTCCAGGGTTGTTGTTAGGATCAAGTGAGGTGTTTGTAGTTTTTAGCACGCTACCTGGCATATAAAAAGTGTTTAATCAATCTGTCACGTTAATTAGCCAGTGAAGACATGTTATATCTGAATTGTCCGCCAGGTGGCACTATATACAAATACCAACCAAATGCTTTCTCATCAGAAGCCCTTTGGTGCACATGTGCTTAGAAGACTCTCATGTCACCAAATCTTGTAGCTCCAGGCAACTAGATGGTTAAAATCTATACTAGTTGGGTTCTACATTTAGACTAGAGGATAATTAAATACAGAATGTATTAAGCTTTAATAGCTTAAAATGTCACTAAGACTTTTGGGGGATACCCTGTATTGCTCAGAATTTTTTTTAAATAAAAAAACCTAAGGCTTCATCTAATCCTACATTATAACCTTTCTTTCTGAATAACCTCTCACATTCATAGAACACAGTCACGCTGTTTACTATAGCCACCTAATTTATGGGACATGATAGAAAGTGGAAAAGAAATGGACCCTCTTCTTCATAACAGTATGCGGTAATCATGGAAAACCTTCCTCAAACCACAGAACTTACTGCAATGTGACAAGTACCACCTTCACAAAACTATACAGTATAAGAAATGCCAAGTATGCTCAGAGAAGAGGGTACTGTGACCAGAAGCAGAGCCCCTCTTATGGTTAAACAAAGCTAATTTCTCTTAAAAAAAAAAAAAAAAAGAAAAGGCCAAGACCATAAAGAAGATTGAACTGAGGCTTGAATGTGTTGAGCCCAACTTCTAGTTTAAGAGAATAGTGGCCATTAAGTGATGGAGGCAGTTAAAACTGGGAGGAGACTAGAAGAAAAAAACCAAGTGATCCAGTTCTAAGCTTCATCTTTCAAAAATTTTCATAATAAAAATAATTAAAATGTTGAACCTGTAATATTCATATTCTTTGACCTCATATTTGCTGTTTAGGTATGAAAAAGTCGAGTAAACTAAGTCACGTTACCTAAAACTTTTGCCATGTGGAAAAAGCTAATAGATGCTAAAAGATGTGGCTGAGTATGTAACTTTGATCAGATACTGAGTCAGATATGAATATGGTTCATACAGATAAATTCTAATGAATCTTTGATCAAAAACCTTTGTTATTCAGAAAGCTCAGCTGGGATTTTCTGGGGGTCTTGAGTGGTAGCACTGTTGTTAAAATCAGTTATCAATTGCCTGTGTGCCCAGGGAAACAAAGTAGAGAATAGAAATACAAATAAAGATAGGGAGAGATTATGGTCTAACTTTGACATACAATATAAGACGTATCATATTGGCATTCAGTAAATCAGTAGTTGTGAATTCATGAACTTCAGGGGTTGCTCTCTTTGAAAGTATTATCTTAATGAAGAGTCTACCTCCTGGGTACTTGGGTCAAGTAAGCCTCTGAGGAGAATCACTTAATAGTGACTGAAATGCCTGGTAGAGGATCTTTAAAAAGATTATTAAATAACAGAACTGCTGATATTGTTAATTCTGTGATAAGAAGTGATGGGAATGAGAGCTGATGGGAAAAAAAAGATGATTTGTAATAGGAAAGACCTGTATGGAAGTCAGGGATCCTATGGTATTATTGTATTTTATTGTATTATTGATATGTATCAGTTTTTCCGGAAAGTCATTTATTATTTCTTTTGTCATACCCATAACCAATCTGTAAACTCTATGAAGGCAGGGTAGTGGCTGTCTTAAACTTTCTCTCTCTCTCTATGCCTGGCATGATGCTCTTCACATAGGAGATAATTAATAAATGTTTTACTTAAACTCATAAGAAGAATCAACCAGGTATTCATATTTGGTATGTCTGTACAGCCATCTCCAGGAAGTTCTTCCATACCTACAGAACATGGAAAGGAATGAATGGTGTCTTTGAGTACCTGGGACTTAGCTCTGCCTCTAGACTCTTATAAGAGGAGACGCAAGGGAAGAAGAAAGCTATCTATTGTCTCATTTTGTGCTACCTACAATCATACCCAACTGTCCTTTGTTTTTAAAACACCACCATTTGACCATATCATCTATTCAAGCTATAGCCCTATTCCTCTTCCTTCACAGTCAAATTCCTTTAAGACTAAAGAAGCTTGTTTCTTCTATTTTTTTCTCCTTTCACTTCTTTATCCCCTTGCAATGTGGTTTCCAACTTCATCACTCAATTGAAACTGTTCTGTCCAAAGTGATCTGCAGTCTCTTTAGTTACCAGTTCTTATGACCTTTTCTTAATCTTCATCCTATTTGACTTTTCTGTAGGACTTTAACATTATTGGCCATGCTCTTTTCTTGATTACTCTTTTCTCTCTGGACTTTGGTGACACCATTTTCTTGGATCTCTTCCTATGCATCAAATGTCCCTTTGCTTTATAATCATCCATACCCTACCCCGTCACTGTGTATAGGTTTATCCCATGGCACTGTACTGGCCCCTTTATCTTCTCTCTCTACATTTTTTCTCTGGGTGATCTCATTAGCTACTGTGGTTTTTTTTCATCATCTTTATGCAGATGATTCCTAGCTATGTATCTGGAGCCCTAAGTTCACTCATGAGCTTTGGTCCCAAATTGGCAACCACTTGTTAGACATTTCAAATTGGATATCCTTTGGATGTTTCAAAGTAAACATATTCATTTTTATTTTTTAGTATACATTTTGTTCTTCCCCCCAATCACACATTAAAACAATCTTTTAATATTTTTAAAAAGTTCTGAGTTCCAAATTCTATCTTTCTCTCCTTCTCTTCCCTGCCCCCTCTCTGAGACAGTAAGCAGTTAGATATAGGTTATACATGCGCAGTTATGTAAACCGTTTCCATATTAGTCATTTTGCACAAGAAGACTCAAATAAAAGAAAAAATGAAAGAAAGTGAAAAATAGCATGCTTCGGTCTGTATTCAAACAATATTAGTTCTTTTTCTGGAGTAGATAGTATGCATCATTAGTCTTTTGGGATTTTCTTGGATCACTGTATTGCTGAGAATAGATAAGTCATTCATAGTTCTTTATCAAATAATATTGCTATTACTGTGTACAATGTTCTCCTGGTTCTGTTCACTTCACTATGCATCACTTTTCCAGAAAGTCAACATAAAGACAAAACTCCTGCCACCCAAACCCATCCTTCTTCTGAACTTGTCTTGTTTCTGTCAAGGCTGTAACTCTTCTTGTAGATGCGGAGGTTCCATCTTATTTTCCCTCGTTTGGTATGTCTAACCTCATGCCAAAGCTTGTCAGTTCGTGCTTCCACAGCATCTCTCCTACCTGCTTCCTGCCTCTACCTACATGGCTGCTATCTTAGTTCAGAGCTCTATCATCTCAGATCTGGACTATTGCAATAGCCTCCTAATTGGCCTACCTGCTTTAGGCCTTTTCCTTCTCTGGCCCTTCCTACTCAAGGCATATTCCTAAAGCATGGTACTGACTATATTAGTCTTAAGTTTACCTGCTCAATAAACTCCAGTGGCTCCCTGTTACCACCAGAATCAAATACAGGCTCTTCTGTTTGGCTTTGGCTTTTAAAACTCTTAACGACCTGGCTGCGGTCTACCTTTCCCAGCTTATTATGTATTACTCCCCTTCACACGTCATAAGGGATAGCCAAACTATCCTTACTGTTCCTGCTCTAATATGCTCCACCTCCTTTCTCTTTGCCTTTGTGCAGACTGCCCTTGATCCTTGGAATGTATGCCCCTCCCCCCTCCACCTTTTGCCTCTTAGAATTTTTAGTTTCCTTCAAAGCTTAGCTCAAATACTACTTCTTACATGAGGTCTTTCCTGATTCCTCTACCCCTATACTGACCTGCAGCTTCTAATAACCCCCTCAGTTACTCTGTATCTGTTTAGTCTTATGGATGTATTTTGTAGCTATCTCTCCCTCTAGAACAGGAGCTTGAAGGTAAGGACAGTTTTGTTTTTCTTTGTATTCTCGGTGCCTATCACTGTGTCTTCCACATAACAGGTACTTAATAAATGTTTGCTTAATTGATCAAGCTCACCATCTAATAGGGATTTTCAGAAGCCATTAGTTCCTGGTCACCATTCCTTTCTCACCTTTGTACTCTAGTTCTTATTTGTCCAGCTCAACAAACTTATTTCAGTACTAATTTGGATTTCTGAAAGGTAAATGTGTTGTAGGCAACTCAGGAGTCTGATCAAATCAAGTCAATTCAAGGAGCATTTATTAAGCACCTGTTGTGTGCGAGACACACTGTACTAAGCTCTGGGGATACAAAGAAAAGCAAGCAAAAAAAACCCAACCCTTGCTCTCAAGGAGCTCACAGTTTAAAGGGGAGACAACATTCCAAATAACTGTACAAGCAAGATATATGTACAGGATAAATTAGAGATAATAGAAAGGGAGAAAGGTGGTATTAAGGTGGATCAGAAAAGACTTCTTGTAAAAGGTGGGGTTTTAACTAGGATTTGGAAGAGACCAGAGAAGTCACGAAACACAGAAGAGGGAGAAAATTCCAGGCAAATGTCACAACCAATGAAAATGTCCAGTCAGAAGATGCTGTGTTAGTGTGTTGTCTGAGAGAAACAGCAAGGAGATCAGTGTCACTGGATTATATACTTGGAGGGGAGTAAGGGGGAAGAAGAATAAGAAAGAAGGGGCCAAGTAATGAAGGGCTTTAAGAGTCAAACAGAGGATCTTATGTTTGATTCTAGAGATAATAGACAGTCATTGGAATTTACCGAAGAGAGAGAGAGTGTGCATGTGTGAGTGTGGGGGGAGGCGGGGGAGGGAAGAGTCTGGCTTGTTTTTAAGAAAGATCCATTTTTACAGCTGAATGAAAGATGGACAAGTGAGCAGAGACTTGAGTCAGGGAGGCCGACTAGCAGGCTGTTACAGTACTCCAGGTATGAAGTGATGAAGGTCTGCACCAGAGTGGTAGAACTCTAAAAGGAGAGAAAGGGTGTATATGAGAAATATTATCCACACCTAGCAGATAAGACCTGGATGAAGATACAACAAAGAAGACTGAAAAAGGTCAGTCCAACAAGTAGGAAGAGAACTAGGAAAAAGCAGTGTCACAAAAACCTAGAGAGGAGAGAGTTTCAAGGAGCAAAGAGTTGAGAAGATTTGGTAACTAAGGATTATTGTTAACTTGGAAAGAGCAATTTTAGTTGAATGATGAAGTCAGAAGCCAGATTTCAGTTAAGAAGAGAGTAGGAGAAATGAAAGTAAAGGCATGAATTGTAAACAGCCTTCTTGAGGAATTTCACCACAAAAGGGAAAAGAAAAAAGGGTGACAGTTTGAGGAGCTGGATGGATCAAATTAGGGGTTTTTGAAGATAAGTGAAGATATAGGTGTATTTTTGGATAGGGAAGCAGCATAAGGAGAGATTCAAGATTAATGAGTGAGTGGGCTTGATTCAGGGGCAAATGTGCTGGAAAAGATAGGATGGAATGGGTCATTTGTGCACGTAAAGGGTTTACTTCAGCCAGGAGAAAGGACCACTTCTTCATCTTTGACAGAGTTAAAGAAGATATCAGTAACAAAACTCTCTTCAGGCAAGGAGCCCTAGGCTACCTGCCACTACCAGTGGCAAACAGAAAGTATCTCTCAACAACAAAGGGAAAGGAAGTAGGGCACTTTGAAAGTATACACCTGCACACAGATCTTGTCATTTTACAATGTCTCACTAATCTGCATTCTGTGAGGACTTCTAGAGGATCCTGCCACTCCCTATAGGAATGAAACACTTGTGTAGAAATGCCTGATACTGTTATGTTTACCTAAAGGCCACAGGTCCCATTATTTCTCATTGCTTTTTTATAAGCCCAACAAGCAAACATTTTCTAAACTGTGGGATACAGCCTTCATTATTACTCCCTGGAAATGCACAGATTTAGAAAAACCAAAAGAAAAACTAATTCATAGGAAACTGCAGAGAGTTCCCAAGGAGAGAATACATATTAACGATGTTTTAGAATAGACTTTTGATGATGACCCAGTCGCTCTTTCCACCCTAGGCACAATTCTACAACATTATTTGAATGCAGTTACTTCTGACAAAGTACAGATGATTTTTAAGCTGTCCTCACATATTAAGGAATTAATTACCCAGAGCATATTCCATTCTTAGGAAATAATGTTGATTGGCAGAGCAGCCCAGAAATCCCTAACCAATTCCTTGTTTTTCATTAGTGAGTTATGTGGCAGAGTTAGGGTTAACAATTTTTAAGGTAGACTCTGAGTGCCTACCAACAGACTTAAAACAAGCCTTAAGGAAAATCTGCATGGCATATAATAACTCATATTTGTATAATGCTTTAGAGTTATAAGGTGAATTACCTATGTCATCTAATTTGATGTTCAAAACAACTCTGTGAAGTAAGTCGTACTAATTTGATTATTCCCATTTTACAAGTGGAAAAAGAAAATAACTTTCTCTTAGGTAACCCAGAGAATAAGCATAAACTCAACTTTAGTAACTTAACCATGGTTACACCACTTTTGACAGAGTCCAGATACTTATGCCAGATTTTCTTAGTCCAATGTTCTTTCTTCTCAAAAATAAAGAATGGTAGTTTTAAATTTTCTCATGTTACATATTAGGAAAAATGTTTATGTGTTGGATTCTTTGCCAGTTATTTCTGATTTATTTTCTTTCTTAACATTTGTCCATTTCTATGCCGAGAAAGGTTGTACCTTACTTGGCCCTCAGGTAGTTTAATTAATTAGAGTACTAGACATGGAGTCAGAAAGAAAGACCTGTGTTCACATCCTGCCTCAGACAATGAGTCATTTAACCTCTCTTAGCCTCAGTTTCCACTTCTGTAAAATGGAAATAATAATAACATTTACCTTAGAGGGTTGTTGTGGTGATCAAATTAACTAAAATATAAAGCATTTTGCAAACTTTAAAGCTATGGAAATGCTAGGCGATGTTGGGGTTTTTATTTTTATTCTTTACATTTTAAGTTCTGAGCTGTCTTTCTCTCTTATTCCCTCCCTCCCTCCCTCCCCATCCGACACTAATGAAGGCCACCATTTGATACAGTTGTGTGTATGCGTGTTTATGTAAAACCGTACTATTTATATTTCTATTTGTCAGTTCTTTCGCTGGAGGTAGATAGCATCTTCCTTCATAGTTCTGCTGATTTGAATATTTACAATACTCAGAATAACTTAGTCATTCACAGTTCTTAGAACAATATTACTGTTACTGTATACAACATTTTCTGGGTTCTGCTTGTTTCACTCTTCATTTTTTTATACATATACATATACATATAAATCATCCTGCTCATTTTACAGTACAGTAGTATTCCATCACAATTATATACCACAACTTGTTTAGCCATTCCTCAATTGATGGACATCTCCTTTATTTCTAGTTCTTTCCCATCAGCAAGAGAGCTGGTATGAATATTTTAGAGTGTATAGCTTCTTTTCCTTTTTCCCTGATCTGATCTCCTTGGGAAACAGACCTAATAGTGTTATTGTTGGGTCAAAGGGTAATACACAGTTTAATAACCCTTTGGGCATAATTCCAGATTGTTCTCCAAAATGTTAGATCTCTTCACAGTTCCACCAACAGTGTCTTAGTATCCCAATTTTTCCACATCCTTTCCAACATTTGTCATTTTCCCCTTCTATCATTTTAGCCATTCTTATAGGTGTGAGATATCTCAAAGTTATTTTAATTTGTATTTCTCTAATAAATAATTATTTAGAGCATTTTATATTACCTTATATAGCTTTGATTTCTTCATCAAAAAACTGCCTGTGGGGCAGCTAGGTGGCACAGTGAGTAGAGCACTTGCCCTGGAGTCAGGAGGACCTGAGTTCAAATCCGGCCTCAGACACTTGGCACATGTGTTAGCTGTGTAACCTTGGGCAAGTCACTTAACCCCAATTGCCCTGCCCCAAAAAAACCTGCCTGTACATATCCTTTGACCATTTATCAGTTGGGGCTATTGTTGTTTTTTAAAGTTTTTCTCTTGTCCTTCTCTGGAGGGTGTGAATTCTGTGAATGCACTATTACCCTGGCCTCCTGTGGGTTAACCTATCAAACCTCAGGAGGTTCTGAGTCACATTATGCTTCTTCACATTAAAAAAAATATGTCAAAGCACTTAATTCACAATGCAGCAATATGTATGATGCTCTTTTGAAGCTTTATCTTCTTTCTCATCATCTAACTTTTTCCTTTCCTGTGAGCCAAGCTCAGATTCTGATCTTCTGGCACCTGACCTTTTTTTCCTCTCATCTCTAATTAAATTCTGATCTTCTTGTATCTAATAGTTGTCGTCACTGATGTGTGACATATCTTTTATTTGAATTCTCCCCCCTGTCCTTTCCTAACGTGATTTAGCCTGGAATTCTTCTGTGATTTAGCCATCTAAAGCAGGGATTAGATCTACTGGTCTATCCATCAACAATTTTGTGTTACAAAGAGCTTTCATATTTTAAATAAGCTGTGATTCTTTCAAGAGCTAACCCATGCTTCTGATTTTTAGGACTTAGCAAATTGAGATGTGTATTATGGTACTCATTTTATATGGATAGTAAAAGATTTAGGAGTTATGGAGCCTAGGATCTGGTGTTCGACTGTCTAGAAATTACTGTAAAGCAACAATTTTGGGTTCTGGTTTCAGTTTTTCTATTTGCCTACTAAACAAGGCTTTTTAGTCTGCCTGTTCAGAATCTCTCTATATTCCTAGACTTAGCTTCCACTACTATAGAAACCTTGTTATCTGGTATTAGACTAAAGAAGCCAAGCATGCAAAATTAAAGGCAAGTTTCTGGTTGCCTTGGTTCTGGAGATCTTAATTACCTTTAGAATTTATCAAGAAAAATATAAGTAAATAAAATTTGGAAAAGTACTTCTGAACTTGGATGTCCAAATTTATCCTATATCAAGTGCCTACTGTATGCACAGCATTGATGATGCATAAGCAAAAACAAGATTGTTCCTGCCTCCAAAGAGTTTAGATTCTACTGGAAAGGAGCATGGGGGTTGGAGGAATGGGAAGGGGAGATATAATACCTATACACATAAGTATATGAAAGGTCATAGAAGATGAAGAGTGCATAAGCACAACCTGGGGGACTTGGAAAGGCACTCCTAAAAAGTGGCATTGGAGCTGAGACTTGAAGGAAGCTAGGGTTTCTAAGAGGCAGAAAGTGGAGAACCAGTTGAAAATAATATCACAGAAAACAAGGAGGATGAGGAGTGGTCAACAATGTCAAAAGCTGAAGAGAGGTTACGTAGAATGAGGAATGAAAGAAAGCCATAGAATTTAGCAGTTAAGAGGGCCTTGGTAATTTTGGAGAGCATTTTCAGAGGAAAAGTAGGGTCAAAAGATAGATTGCAATGAATGAGAGTTGAGGAAGTGAAGACAAGGCATATGATTAGAGGAAAGGAGAAGAGATTTAGAACAGTACTTTGAGGGATAGCAATAGATCTTTTAAAGAAGAAGGAGGCCTGAGCATGTTTGTCAGCAGCTGGGAAAGAGTTAGAAAGGAGGGATCAAAAAATTAGAAAAAATGGGATTTGAAGAAGAAATCTCCAGAAGAATTGGTGGAGGATACAAATAGACATAAAGGGAAAGCAGTACCTTTTTCTTAGATTCCACGCTCTCTCTTATTTGCCCATAGCTAATGTTTTCAAGTCTCATTTATTTTACCTTCATAACATTCCTCATATATGTCCTCCCTTCCTCCTCTGACACTGCCAGGGTCTTGGTGCAGGCCCTCATCACCTCACACCTGTACTTAATGCAATATAGGTTGCTTGTTGGTCTCACTGCCAAAGGGCTCTCCCTACTCCAATCCTCCCTCTACTCAGCTACCAAATGATCTTCCCAAAGCACCTCACTTGATGAAGTCCAGTGACTCCCTATTACCTCCAGAACCAAGTATAAAATCCTGTGTTTTGCATTCAGAGTCCTTCACACCTTTTCCCCCACCCCACACATCCAATCTTTTTACATCTTACTCACCACCCACATACTATGCAATACAATTATACTGGCCTCCTTGTTGTTCCTTAAATAAGACACTCCATCTCCTGGTTGTGGGTATGTTCACTGGCTGTCCCTTGTGTGCCTTGAATACTTTCCCTCCCCTTTGCTGGCTTCCTTCAAATCTACAGCTAACATCTTACTTTATACTGGAAGCCTTTCCTAATCCCCCTCAATGCTAGTGCCTTTATTCAGCTAATTATCACCAATTTATCCTCTATGCATCTTGTTTGTACAGTTTGCATGTCATCTCCCCATTTAGACTGAGAGCCTGTGAGAACTAGGACTCTCTTTTGCCTTTCTTTGTATTCTCAGAGCTTACTGGTGTCTAGCTGATGCTTAATAAGTGTTTATCAGTTGACTCAGAGACTAATGTAAAGGAGGAGAGGATGGGGAACAGATGAGTTTTGGGGTATATAGTAGAGAGGAAGAGGGAGTTCATGATGGATAATGTTGCTTTCCAGATCTGCAGACGGGTGGTGATAAGGGAATGGTATACAGGGATTGGGGAAAGATGATTTGGAATACTTCCCAAAGGGAATCTAATAGAGATTCAGATGCAGCAAAGAAAGAGCCAAGTTAAGATTAAATAAAATAAATCTGTAGTAAACCCAGTCAGCACCTTCCTATTACTTTCTAAAGGGGTACTCAGCAGCATATAAATAGCATAGAAGGTGTATAGTAAGGGGGTAATCTAAGGTTAAGATCTGGTAAGCTATAAGTGGTAATAGGACAAGAAAACAATAGATTCAAGGGTGAAAAAGAGTCTGTAGGAGAACTGGTCATCTTTAGGGTCAAGACTCTAAAGGAACAAAAGGGAGGCCAGAGCAATGATGATAGATAGATTTGAGGAATAAGGAGGGTTTGAAGGTACTGAAAGTCATGGTGATGACAAAGTATGTGTTTGGGGAAAGTGAAACATGTAGAGACAGAAGGATAAAAGGCTATGATCTGAAAGGTGGAATTTCAGAATTCAGGATCATACAGATAACACAAGTATAGATGATGGTGACATAATAAGAAACAACTTTCCCTATGGGTGGTTGAGATGAGTAAACATTTTGCATCATGGGAGGTGAGAATACTAATAAACTGAAAAGCCAGAGTGTTGAAGTCCTTTTGCATTAGGGAAGGGGTTGAGTGGAGAGGAAATATGTGAGCCAAGAACCAAACTCCTTAAGAAAGGAAGGAAAATTACCTGGAAGCAGGTACGTTACTATATAGTAGGGATCTAGACAAGCTGATTTAGATAGATGGACTTAAAAAGAAAGACGTATTTCTGTCTAAAGAAGACACAGTCACTGAGTGAGGGCATCAAAGAAAGGTCTAGAAGTGGGAGTGTAGAACAAGGAGTATATTCACTCCTTCAGAGTGTCAGAGAGCATAAGAGAAAGAGCAGCCAGTTTTGGAGGAAGACATAGTCTTCATTGTCTTCTGGAGAGATCCAGGTTTCTTTGAGCAGAAGATGAAAAGAATAAGTGGAAAAGGATTAGATTGAAGGAGAGTTTAACCCAAGAAACTAGACATTTATTTTTATGGTTTAGCAACTTTTGTGGAGTTTTTTGGGAGAAAACCTTTCCAGATAGAAACTCAGCCATGGTTTAAATCTGGTCCAGGTTAAACTTTTGCTTTTAATTTCAGCTTGGACTAGGTCCGTGAATACACTAAAGAGAAGCTGATGATTTGGGGATAAAGGTTAATTACTCAGGCAGTCAATCTGTTTAGTTAATGTATGATTACATCTGTCTAGGATAGGTACTACACACACAAAGCTGGGCCGAGAATTGATTAGGAAGAAAATATCAAATTAGATCGCATTTGGGAAATTGTATAGAGCTCCTTCCTGGATCAAAAATCCATTTTCAGAATGTTCACTTTCAAGTTACAGTATCACAAGAGAAATAATGAAAAAAGCAGCAATGAAAGCCCTATAGCATTGCCAAATGTCAAATTGTATCACAAAGCAATCACCAAAGCTGTTTGTCCCTGGTTAAAACACAGAAAAGTAGACCAATGGCACAGACTAGACAACCAATTAAAAATAGCAGTCTAGTGTTCAGTAAAGCCAAGAACACAGAAAACTGGGGGTGGAGGGAGGACTTTCTGTGTGATAAGAACTGCTGGAAAAATAGTAGGAAGCTTGGCAGAAATCAGATTTAGAACATCGACTTACACTAAGCTCCAATTAATATTCACTCTAAATATTTTTCAAAGTCACATCATCAGAAAATTAGAGGAGAATGGAAAGATAGAAATCAGAGCTAAAGCATGATCATTCTAGTGGGTGGCTAAGGGGGACTAAGGTTGTAGTTTCACAAATACAGATAGGTGGGATATTCATAAACAATTCACAGAGAGGATCAGAAATGATAAAAATGGACAGTTTTGACTTCATAAAACTAAAAACTTTTGACCTTGTAACCTATTCAAGGTGTAGTCTGTCCCCTCTCTTCAAAGGGCTGGTTCACCTGGTTAACTTATATCACTTAATTGTAGTAGCTAGATGGTACTCTACATAGAGTACTGGGCCTGATGAGTTGAGTTCAAATCCAGCATCAGAACTTACTAGCTGTGGGACCCTGGACAAGTAATTTATACTCATTTGCCTCAGTTTTCTTAACTGTAAAATGAAGGTAATAATAGGACCTATCTTGCAGGGCTGTTGTAAGAATACAATGTGTTAATATTTATAAAGTACTTAGCACAGTGACTAGCACATAGTAGGTGCTATTTAAATGCTAGCTATTATTATGATTGTTACTATTATTATTATTATTACTTATCTTTACACTGGCAGGTCTAGAGTTCTCAGAGTGGGAGCACCACCACAAGGCTATAACTCAAACTTTCTAAGGATCTAAGTGCACCCTTTAATAAGGTAAAAATTAAGAACAGTCATATCACAATTATGTAATGCAAAACAAATGCGCGAGTACCTAAATCCATATTCTTGGGACAGCTTACAATCATGGACTGTTTAGTTCAGAAAAAATCAGTGCCACATGAAGCTGTTTCTCTGCTTGCTGCTCTCCTACTGGCCAAAACTGCTTCTGTTTTGCTCTTAAGCTTTATAAAGCAGTGACATTTTCTTTTAATTTACAGTCACCCTAACAGAGCACTGAAGAAGTATCATGCTATTATAAGTCAAAGAATGATAAAGCTCCTCAGGTTGACTCTTTGAGCAATGCAGCAAGACTCTCTAGCTCTTCAACCAATAGCATTCTGCTTTATCCAATCAGCTTTCAGCCAGTCAAGCCTTTTTCTCACAACAAATCAGATGCAAAGCCTGTCTTTCCCCTTCCATTTCTCCCCCTTAAATTAGAGGGAGCAGTAGAGAGCAATTAGATATCTCTGAGAGGTTTCCCCTTTCTCAAGCTGTAAATGGCACTAGAAAATAAGAAGCTCAACAGCAGCTGTACACAGCTCTCAGATGAGTTTCCCTGCAGCTCAGTCAGCAAAGCTGTGCCTCTCTTCCAGTGAGCAGGCTCCCAGTGCAGCAGCTGAACCCTTCCTGGGCATGCTCTCCTGATAACTTCTTACACTCAATTTTTTCATACCTGGCTTTTATTTTTCTTAATCTCTTAATCCTTTAAATCAAAGCTTCCTGGTAGTTAGTAACTCATCTTTACTTTCTGAACCCAGCAATCCTTATTTAATCTTCCCAGTCTCTAGTTATTTAATTTGCAATTTTGTTAATTGTAACCTTTAAAATTCTCCTTTTTTGTAATTTTTAAAAAACTTAAATACAAAACGAGAAAAAATTGCTAGACCATAAGAGAAGATTCAATATAAGAAACAAATTTCGGGGTGGAGAGATTTATCTTGCCCTACAAGAAAGGAAGGGGGATGGGAGGGGAACGGGGTGAGGGAGGGGAGGGCAGACTGGGGAACAGGGCAACCAGAGTGTACGCCATCTTGGAGTGGGGGGGGTGGAAATGGGGAGAAAATTTGTAATTCAAACGCCTATGAAAATCAATGCTGAAAACTAAACATATTAAAAATAAATTTAAAAAAAAGAAACAAATTTCCATTTCAAGAAAACACATATAACAAATACTAGTTTTCAAAGCTGCCCAGCTCTTCTTTGCTTCCTTGTTGGTTTTCTTTTGTTCTCTGCTGTGACTTTTTACTTTTATCTTCCTCACCCCCCCCCAAAGAAAGCTATAATTAAGCATGAATACATGAATACACACACGCACACATACACAGACACACAGACACACACACACACACACCCTCATACACATATCTGTAAGATCGAACTATGCTCATTTCTACCTGTTTTTCTGTTTCATCTGTTTCTCTGAAGGTGGATAGCATCTTCCATCGTATGTCCAAGTCTTCTCATGTTTTTCTAAATCAACCAGCTCATCATTTCCTATACCACAGCAATATTCCAAGCCGTTCACATCCTGTCTGAGAGATTGTCTATGAAAGCTTTCCCTCAATTTTTGGCATTTTTGCTATTTTAGCTACATAGGTTTTATTTATACAAGAAAATTTTAATTTAAAATAATCAAAATTATCCTTTTTGTACTTCATCGGTGTTCTCCCTTATAATATAGTTCAAAGTCTGATACTGTTGCATCTACTTCCTTTATATCTTTTTTTCCTGGTTTCTTTCTTATTTTTTCTAACTCAGTAAAATAATTTTTTAATAATTTTATTGGGATTAAATAAACAGATCAGTTAGGTTAAATTGTCATTTTAAAAATTACATTGGCTTTACCTACCTGTGAACAATATTACTTCAATTATTTAGATCCGAGTTTTTTGAATGAAAAATGTTTTATGTTTATGTTCATATAGTTCCTGTGTCTGTTTTGGCAGGTATATATTCAAGTATTTTATACTAAGTGTTTTAAATGGTCTAAAACAATATCGAATAATATTGCTGACACAGTGTAGTTTCTCTATTTTTCACTTTTAATTAACTCTATTTTAACTTTGACTTTGTCTGAGATCATAATTCCTATCATTGCTTTTTTTTTACATAATAAATTCTGTTCCTGCCCTTTATTTTATCTTTGTGTGTATCTCTCATTTTTATGTTTCCTAAAAGCAACATATTGTTAAATTCAAATTTTTAATCTGCTATCCTTTTCCATTTTGTGGGTAAATTCATCCCATTCACATTCTAAGTTACAATTACTTGTTGCATATTTTCCTCCTTCCTATTTTTCCTCACTATCCTTTTCACTCTATTTACCCTATCTCTCCTCACTCTTCTGCTTTACTTCTACCTGCTACCTTGGCATCCTATTCCTTAACCTACCCACCCCTCTAAAAATCCCTCCCTTATCCTGTCCCCCCATCCTATCCCCTTGACTATACAGTATGTATATATATACATATACATATATATATAGTATATATACAGTACATATATACATATATATGCATATGTATATATATGTACTGTATACAATATACATATATATATACATATATACACACACATATACTATCTATCTAGATTGTGTGTGTGTGTGTGTGTGTGTGTGTGTGTGTGTGTGTGTGTGTGTGTGTGTGTGTTATTTCTGCTGCTCTGAGGTGATGTTCTGTCTTTTTTGTAGCGGAACTTTGGAAAGCCAAAAGTTTTCTGACCTACTCTGCCATCTTCCCAGAATTGTCTCTAGCCTTTAAAATTCTCAAAAACAGTCACATGCAAATTAGCTAATGCACCATAATGCCCGGCAGACATAATTTATCTCATTTATTTCTTTACTTTCAAACAGGACCTCTCAATACATTTATTTGAGGGGCAGTTTTCTATCTAGTCTTCCTAATTAATTGTTTCCCTTCAACATTTTACTTCATACTTTTTCTATATACATGTATTCTTTTTAAATTCCCTTTCCACAACCAAAGTGTTCATATGCAAAAAGAACAATACTCTATATGCAAGTAAAATTAATGCAACTAGAATAAGAAGGGAAACTGTTGAGAAGGAAAAATATTTGTATCACATATTGCTGATATATAAGATATACAGGGAATTTACACAGATACGATGAGCTAGTGCCTCCCCCCACCCAACAAAAAAAAATGACTTTGTATTTATTTTGCATGTTTTGGTGTACACTTTTATGTATACTCGTTATCTCCTCCAGTGGAATGAGTGGTCCTTGAATTTCAGGCAGATAATGTTTAGTTTTTATCTTGGTACCTACAGCTTCTAGCACAGAGACAATGATGCCTATTGTTTCATTCTAGACAAGTGATCAAAAATAATTTAAAGAGCAATTTTCAAAAATAGGATTACAGACTATCAATGACCATCTAATAGAGTGCTCTAAATCACTGAAGATAAGAAAATAGAAATTAAAATAAGCCTGAAATTTCACCCTGTGCCCTTCAAATTGGCAAAAAAAGTCTATATTAGAGGGCACAGAGAGATATATTAATATGCAATTTTGGGAGTGAATCATTGCCACTGTTTTATAAAACTATTGAAATTATGGGAGAAAATCCCAAGGAGGTCAGAGGGGAAAAGAAGGAATTCCCAACCCCCATATACACCAAAATATTAATAGCTGCACATTTCGTGGTAGGAAAAATCTAGAAGTAAAGTGGATACTTACCACTTGTGGAATAACTGAACAAATTATGACATTTGATTGTAATGGAATACTATTATACCATGAGATATGACAAGTATGAGGAATTCAGGGAAATATTGGAAGACTGATATAAAGTCATACATTTTGAAATAAGTAAAATAGGAAAAAATATAGGAAAAATGCTATAGTGTAAATGAAAATAATGCTGAGAAATTGCCAACTTCTGATTAATTATAATGACCAGTTCCAGTTCAGGGGAACAGATGATAAGCCATATTTTTCTCCTCAGGTAAGGTATTTGTATAGTACTTAGCACAGTGCTTGGCACAGAGAAGGCACTTAATAAATGCTTGCCCCATCCCACCAGAACAGAAATGCAGTTCCATGGGACAGAATATTGTATATGCTCTTTTAAAATTTGATTTAGTATTTTATTTTTCCCCAGTTACGTGTAAAAACAATTTTTAAAATTTATTTTTAAAACTTTGAATTCCAAATTCTCTCCTTTCCTCCCTCCTAAACCCCTTCATTGAGAAGGCAAGCAATTCAGTGTAGGTTATGCATGTGTAGTCATGCAAAACATTTCTGTATTAGTCATGTAATAGAAAACATAGATCCCACCTTCCAAAAAAAAACTCAAGAAAAATAAAGTTTAAAAAGTTTGCTTCAGTCTGTATTCAGACACCATTAGTTCTTTCTCTAGGGATGGATAGAATTTTTCATCATAAATCCTTCAGACTTGTCTTGAATCATCTTATTGCTAAGAATAACTAAGTCATTCACGACTCATCATCTTTCAATACTGCTGTTACTTTGTACACAGTACATTTCACTTTGCATCAGCTCATGTAAGTCTTTCAAGTTTTTTCTGAGAGCTTCCTGCTCTTCATTTCTTATAGCACAAAAGTATTCCATTACAATCACATACTACAATTGGTGCAGTCATTCCCCAATTGATGGTGTCTCCTCAATTTCCAATTCTTTGTCCCCAGAAAAGAGCTGCTACAAATGTTTTTGTACATGTAGATCCTTTTCTTTTTTGTTTTTCTTAAATCTCTTTTGTGATACAGGCCTAGTAGTGGTATTGCTGGTTTTATAGCCCTTTGGGCATAGTTCCAAAAGGCTCTGTGGAATGGTTGTATCAGTTCACAACTCCAATAATACATTAGCGTCTCATTTTTCCATGCATCCCCTCTACCGTGTGTTATTTTCCTTGTCTGTCTAATTAGCCAATCTAATAGGTATGAGGTAGTACCTCAGAATTGTTTTAATTTACATTTTTCCAATCAGTAATGATCTGGACCATTTTTTTCATATGACTAGAGATAGCTTTGATTACTTCATCTGAAAACTGTTTGCATCTTTTGATCATTTATCAATTGAGGAATAGCTCTTATTTTTTTATAAATTTGACTCAGTTCTCTATGTATTTGAGAAATGAGGCCTTTATCAGAGAAATTTGCTTCAAAAATTTTTTCACAGTTACTAATGCTAATTATATTTCCCTATATGCTATCCCCTTCTTACTCTATTCTGTCTCTCTCCTTTCACCCTGTCCTTCCTCAAAAGTGTTTTCCTTCTGACTACCCCCTCCCTCAATCTGCCCTCCCTTCTATCACCCCACCCCCCTCTTTTATCCCCTTCTCCTACTTTCCTGTACGGTAAAATAGATTTCTATACCCAACTGAGTATGTATGTTATTTCATCTTGGAACCAATTCTGATGAGAGTAAGGTTCACTCACTCCTTCCCACCCCCATCTTCCCTTCCACTGTAAAAGCTTTTTCTTGAAACTTTTATGTGAGATAATTTACCCATTCTGCCTCTCTCTTTCCCTTTCTCCAGTGCATTCCTCTCTCACTAATTAATTTTATTTTTTTTTAGATACCATCTCTTCATATTCAACTCACACCTGTGCCCTCTGTCTGTGTATATACATACTCTTTCTAACTGCCCTAATAATGAAAAGTCATGTTACAAGTATCATCTTCCCATGTAGGAGTGTAAAAAGTTTAGCCTTATTAAGTCCCTTATGGTTTCCCTTTCCTGTTTACCTTTTTATGCTTCTCTTGAGTCTTGTATTTGAAAGTCAAATTTTCTATTCATTTCTGCTCTTTTTGTCAAGAATGTTTGAAAGTCTTCTATTTCATTTAATCTCCATTTCCCCCTGAAGGATTATACTCACTTTTGCTGGACAGTTGATTCTAGGTTGTAATTCTAGGTCCTTTGCCTGCCAGAATATCATATTTCAACCCTTCTGATCCTTTAATATAGAAGCTGCTAAATCTTGTGTTATCCTGACTGGCTCCACTTGAATTGTTTCTTTCTGGCTGCTTGCGATATTTTCTCCTTAACCTCTTTGGAACTGTAATTTGGCCGTAATATTCCTGGTAGTTTTCATTTTGGGATCTCTTTCAGAAGGTGATTGGTGGATTCTTTTACTTTCTGTTTTCCCTTAGATTCTAGAATATCAGGTCAGTTTTCCTTGAAAATTTCTTGAAAGATGCTGTCTAGGTTCTTTTTTTGATCATGGCTTTCAGGTAGTCCAATAATTTTTAAATTACCTCTCCTTTATCTGTTTTCTAGTTCAGTTGTTTTTCCAGTGAGATAGTTCACATTATCTTCTATTTTTCATTCTTTTGGTTTTGTTTGATTATTTCTTGATTTCTCGTAGTCATTAGCTTCAATTTGTTTAATTCTATTTTTAAGGGGTTATTTTCTTACCTTTTGTACCTCCATTTCCATTTGGCCAATTCTACTTTTTAAGGAGTTTCTTTTTCTTCAGTGAATTTTTATGTGTCTTTTTCCATTTGATCAGCTCTGCTTTTTAAAGCATTCTTCTTCTTATTGTTTTTTTGTACCTCTTTTACCATTTGGCCTAGTCTGTTTTTTAAGGTGTTATTCTCTTCAGTATTTTTTGTGTCTCCTTTACCTAGCTGTTGACTTGCTTTTCTTGTATCACTCTCATTTTGCTTCCCATTTTTTCTCTGCCTCTCTTACTCGATTCTCAGAATCCTTTTTGAGATCTTCCATGTCCTGAGACCAATTAATATTTTTCTTGGAGGCTTTGGATGTAGGGGCTTTGACTTTGTTATCTTCTTCTGAGTGTGTGTTTTGATCTTCCTTGTCACCATAGTAACTTTCTATGGGCAGAATTTTTTTCTGTTGTTTGCTCATTTTTCTAGCCTATTTCTTTACTTTTAACTCTGCTAAAGTGGGGCTCTGCTTCCAGGATGGAGAGCACCCTGTCTCAAACTTCAGGGGTTTTAGATAGCTGTTTTCAGAGATACTTCTAGGGACTTATAAGTTTTCAGTTCTTCCAAGGACCACAAGCATTCTTTCTGCCATGGAACTGTGCTGAGAGTCCCCAGTCCATTGTAGCTGCAACTTCTGGTGTGCTAGTACTCCTCCTTGCCCTGGGACTGCCACCTAGGACTGTGCCCCAGATCTGAGTATGGGCAAAGCAATAGAGTTCTGCCCTCTGCTAGCAAAGAGAACCCTCTAATCTCCTTCTGAGCAGTTATTTGACCCCCTTACCATCTATGAGCTGAGAGCTCTGGAAGCAGCTGATGCTGCTGCTGATTCAGTGGCTCCCAAGGCTTGCTCATGGTTTGCTAGGGTCTGAGCTGGCATGGCCTGTGATGAACTGTACTCCGCTCTCACCCAAGTGGGACAAATCTTTCCTGCCGACCTTCTAAGTTGTCTTTGGATGGGAAATTATTTCACCTTGTCCTTTTTCTGGGGCCTGCCACTCTAGGAATTGTTTTTGGCATTATTTAAAGGTGTTCAGAGAGGTTTTGGGGAGAGCTCAGACAAGTTGCTGCCTTTTCTCTGTCATCCTGTCCTGTAAATGGCCTTAAGATGTGATCATTATGTTATATTTTCTTTATTATGAGGGAGTGGGAAGGGTTCAGTGGAGGAATCCTATGGAGAAATGACTTATATAAAAGCAAAAGGGATCAGCATGACAGAAAAGGTCTTCTGATGATCATGTATACTAACAATCTTGAGAAACCTTGTCACTGAAAAATCAAAATTGGAAGTGATCTAAAGGTCAATGGAGAGACATAGTGGGTATAAGTAGAGTATATAGAACATATTCCCAGTGATGACCCACATTTAAGAAGTGGTATTCAGAATATCATAAAAAAATCTGTGTCCAGAAAAGGAAATGGCTTAGTCATCTAACAAGAATGAGAGTTAGACCGACAGCCTAAATAAATAGATGGACACCTTGAATGCTGCACTGGGGCCAACAAAATGTAAGAATACCTAGAGAAGGTCTCTAACACATTGGGTTGATGTTCTGTGGAGGATCTGTGATAGGGCATTGTGAATATCTCACAGGATAATGTTGGAATGGGTTGGAGTTTATGCTGATAGAGTAATCACATTGATGATTTCACAGGTCTGTTGAAATTTTAGAGAAGAATCATTTTTTCGTAATGAGGATAATTCAGGAAGCCAGTAAATATAAATGCATAACATGAAAACCACATGAAAGGAGTTAGGTGTTCTTAAACTTACCCATAACCTCAACACAATATTGAATTTCCAAGCATAGCATTTGTCACTAGGGAGAGGTTTCACATGACAGTGTATCATGAAAACTGGCAGTGTAATTTTACCAAATGTATCTTCTCTAAATATGATGAGGCTAGCATCTTTACAGAGCTTAAATTTTCCTCCCTACAGAACTAGGAGCTGACTTTAGTAGGATATCCAAAAGGTGACATTGGAAAATGACAAGTGTAAAGTTTTATTTCTCTCCATTGCTTATTAAAAGAAGACTCATACACCTAGAGCTATCCCAGTATTTGACATTTGTTAGATTATCAAAAATGGAGTCCGCATTGAACAGTACTTTTGCCTAAGAAAGATGTGCCATTTTGTAGCTCAGGCCCTGAGCCATATCTTTAGGCTTATTCTGAGACTCCTAGAGTATAGGCTAATATAGGGCAAGAGAGTTCTGAGAATCCCACCATTTTTAGACAAACTGGCTTTGCCCAAGGGAGGCTTTGTTATAGACTGGCCTCGGAGTATTCATTAAAAACTCAGCGTGATGCTAAAGGGTCTTTTATTATAGGAATGTTGGTTCCAAAAGTTTATAATTCATTTTGAGAATTATAGGGTGAATTTTAAAGGAGTTTTCATTTAATTGGAGACTCTGGGGTCCTTCTCCAACTGAATCAAAAATCAATTGCAGAACCTGAAAAACAATGCACCTATTTAATAGGTCATCCAGATTGGCCCTGGAATAGAATTCTTCCTCTGCTACTGGTCTTATGTCAAGGGTTTATCCCCAGGGCTTAATTCATGGTAGATCTTATGACCCCAAAGGAACTCATGGAACTTGAAAGCCATTCTGAATTTTATGGCTTATGGGTCATAAAATTTTGAATGGCAAAAATGCTGTGGGAGGAATGCAAAATTTTGTAGAACCCTATAAACCACCAAACCTTACTCCACTGCTTTATCAGAGTGTAGCAGTAAGTAGGTTTTTGAAAGTTATGCCAGCAATTCACGACCCATTCTGGAAAGGCTTTGAGGATGGTCACAATAAGTGACTGTGTTTGTTTTTCAAGGTATAGCCTTGTTGAATATGGAGAAACTCATTTCTAGTAGGCTGGCCAAATGGCGATAAATTCTTTATCCCAGGCAACCCACCAAAAAAAACAATCCATACCAATTGGCTCTCAGTGCTATGTTGCTACATTATTAGTAGTAGAGTGTCAGAAAGGGGAGAGAGAGTTCTGAGAATCCCACCATTTTTAGACAATCTGTAAAAATTAAACTTATGTATGACATTCTAAATTTGAGATATCTTTCTGATAACCAATAAATGGACCTAATATTGGAGGAAATTAATTATATGAATCTCGACGTTCATAAATGAAAGTAGAAGAAAAAAGCAAGTTGTGGCTCAATAAGCAAACAAAGGAGTTGTCCCTACCAATTTTTATTATACTTCCAAAGCCTACAAGAATCATTATTTCATAGGACATTTGGCTAACACATTACAGTGCTCATGATAAGAATTTATATTTTCAAAAAAAGATCATCATGCAAATAATTACATAGCTTATACATCCATCTTCTCACAGGCGATACAAAAGTAGAGAAATTATGCAAATAGTGCTATAAAACTTTCCAAAGAAATCAGTATGTACTCTAATATTCAGTAACCTCAATGCAAAGGTAGGCATAGGTGAGAAGAGCAAATTATATGTTGGAAAATACAGTTCACAAATAAAGAATGACAGAGACCAAAGACTAAGAGATTACGCAGAAGCCTCACAGCTATACTTCATGAAGACTTTCTCTAAGGAAAGAATTGAGAGGCATAGGATGCATTAAACTAAAAAAAATTAAAATTGATAATTTATAACAGACATAAAATAATTCATTACTAATGTAGGAGTCACTCCTGAATAAGCTATCTATGTGCAGTCAGACCACCAATTTGTTAGAGCTTCGAGCAAAGATAACAATTAATACAAACTAGAAAAATAAAAAATGAGAAAAGATATAACATGCAATTAAAATAAATATTCTACTTAAAATAATTTTTATGCTGAAAATGGAAAATGAATGGAGGAAAGGATAGAACCACTGACTATAATGATTTTATATATAGTTTCATATATTTACATCAATTAGAGAATTGCACAGTGTAGGTAGGCATGTATGGATTGAAATCCATATCATTGGAGGGATTTGATTGAGATTGATGAGATCGCAAATGCTTTAGGGTATTTTAGTATAAACTTCATAACCAATTGATGGATCAATAGCATCATCTTTAATTATGAAGGAAACTTTATTATATTGAGTATGTCCTAGTCTCAACTCTGCTACTAATTAGTTGTGTGCCCTTGAATAAATTACTTAACTGCTCTAAATTTCATTTGTGTCACTTACAAAAATTAGGGTGTTGGATTAGATTGTATCTAAGGTCGCTTTTACCCCGATATTGTTTGATTTTATGAACTAATGACACCTTTGTTTCTGGAGTGACCTAAAAATTTGTAGGAATAAGAAGCTAACATTTTTAAAAATCAGAATTATAGAGGGTTTTTTTTTGACTGAATTGCATTTACTATTCTAAATTTAAATTCCTGAATCAAAACTGAAATTCCTCTCTCCAAGTTACCAAATTATCTCTAAACTGCCAAATCTGATAGTCTTTTATCAATTCACATTCTTCTTCAACTCTATTTAGTATTTGATACTGTTGACCAACTCTTTCTTCTCTGGGTTCACATGACACTGCTCTTATTTCTTCTCCTACTTATCTGAATACTCCTCACTTTTCTTTGGTAAATCATCTTCCATATCATGCTCCTAACCGTGAATGTCCCCCAGTCCTCTTCTGCATACTCTTTTCATGACCTCATAAGGTTGCAAGGGTTTATTAATCAACTCTATTCTGATGACTCCCAGTTCTTTCTGTCTAGCCCTAAGTTCCCACCTGACCTTCAGCCCTGCATGACTAACTGCCTTTTGGACATTTTAAACTGGATGCCTTATAGATACCTCAAACTCAACATATCTAAAATAGAGCTCATGTTTCTCTCTTATGAACTTTGCTATTCCTGTTGAGGACACCACACCTCTTTCATTTGTTGAGTCATCCTCAACCTCTCACTCTCATTTACTTCACATATCCAATTTATTGCCAGATCTTGTCATTTATACTTGGGCATCTCATGTACATCTCTTTCTCTCCATTCATATAGTCACCACTCTAGTTCAATATTTCATCACCTCCTGCCTGGACTAGTGTAACATCCTCATAATTCACAGCTTCCCAAAGTGATCAATACCACCCCCTGGGGAGCATTGGAATGATTTAGGGTGGTGGTAGTAGCCTCAAAGGCAATCGGGAGGCGTTGAATAAAAATAAGAGGGCAACAGAAGCATAAGGAAAGAAGAGAAGAAAATTTTGAAAAACCATTCCTATATGTTTCATCTGTTGTGTAACAGAGTTAGAGTCATAGGGATTACATTATTTTCCAGATAAACACACAAAATAACACAAGTCATAACCTATCAGTGGCCAAGTCTGCCAACAGGGCTTAACAAGGAAGTGTTGGCAGTTGAGCATGTCACAATTGTCAGGAAGTGCAGCATGCATCAGCAGGAATATGTGTGTGTGTGGTGACTCATTTACAAATATGATACTATACAGTTACATGACACAGTATTGCATCGTCAGAATTTCAATGCAGGAAAAACCCCACAAATTTACAATAAATTACTAAATTTAAGATGCCTCATTTTAAAGAAATTTATATGTTTTTGAAATGATGCAAATTTTAAAAACAAAACAAAACATTAAAGGGTTAAGGAAAGTAGATTTCCAGGGGGACACTGAGTAATTTTTTTTAAAAGAGGGCAGTAGGCCAAATAAGTTTGGGAACCTCTGCTCATAATTGGTTTCCCTGCCTTCCAATTGGTCTCCCTGCTTCATTCCCCATCCCCTTCTCCATCTTCCACGGAGTTACCAAAGTGATCTCCCTAAAGCATAGGTCTGACCATGTCACCCCCTTATTCAATAAACTCTAGTAACTCCCTATAATCTTTAAAATATAGATGAGATAGATCAGAAATAAAATCCTCTGGCACTTAAAGCTTTTCACTACCTGGCTCCTATCTGCGTTTCCAGCCTTATTACACATTACTTCCCTGCACACATTCTATGTTCCTCATACATGTCATTTCAGTTCCCATCCCCATGCCTTGGCACTGATTGTTCACCATGCCAAAATGTACTTCTTCCTCACCTCCACCTCTCACGATCCTTGGTTTCCTTTAAGGCACAGTTCAAATGATACCTTCTACACAAGCCTTTTGTGTTTTCCTGGTCCTCTCCTCATTATTAATGACCTCTCAAAAATTGTCTTTTATTTTTATATACCTTCATGTTGTCTACTTTGCTAGATTGTAAGTTCCTCAAGGACAGGGACTGCTTCATTTGTTTTTGTATCCCCAACAACAAGCACAGGGTCCTGCACATGGTATGTGTTTAATAAATGCTTGTTTATTAATTTGCCAAGATTTAGTCATAAATAACCAACTTGGCTTTATTTTATTCTGTTCGCTCTTCCCCATTTACTTTGAAGTATTAAATGTAATTCAATTTTAATTCAACAGACAGTCATTGAACATCCACTATTTGCAAGGCACCATTCGTTTAAAGAGCTATCTATTAAGTCCTCTAGTTCTAGATGAGGAAAAAAAAACCCTAGCTTAGACATGAAATGTCTGCTTCTTGATACAGAGAGGAAAGTGATCTCGAGCCAACAGGAAAATGTGTAGAACAAAATACATATTCCAACTGCAGGATTGAAAATGAACATAACCTTCCACTTTGCTCTTTAGTAAAGTCTTACTCTGATTTCTCATTGTGCTATAGAAATGATCCTGGGTTCTCAAAGGCTGTGCCAGTGAAGCACAAACTCTGTATGAGACCAGAAAAGCTTCTGGCACAGTTTGTTGTTGGATTCTAAGTGCATCTGAGGACCCAGATAACTAAGCATAAAAAGGCTCATCAGCTACTTGCTGACCATGCAGTGATGGATTCTTTTGTCATGGCAATCTGTGAAATAAACAAAAATACATAAATACAATTCTGAGCAGCTTTCAGCCACTTCTGCATAGTGCAGAAGGGGAGCAACAGGTCCTGAGACTCAAGAGTTTTTAGGCTCTCTATAAACATTATATTCATACTATAAATAAGAGATCTTTGTCTCATGACCAGAGTGAGTAGATACACTTTTAAAGAAATTGAACCATACCTATGTTGACATTCACACTACAAATAAAATAGCGATTGAGATGATTCTAAACATCACCTGGCAGAATAAGATACCAGACACGGAGATCCTTTTTCAAACTAAACTGCCCAGCATTCGAACTCTACTGCAGAAAGTGCAGCTCCACTGGGCTGGCCACGTTGTTCAAATGCCAAATGTACACTTGCCAAAAAGACTATTTTTCAGAGAACTTCACAGCACAAGTATTCACATGGTGGTCAGAAAAAGCAATGCAAGCATCCTCTCAAGGTCTCAAGAACTTTGGAATTGATTTGTGACATGGAAAACACTGGCACAGGACCTCCTAGATGGAGTGTCCTCCTCAGAGAAGATGCTGTGCTCTATGAGCAAAGCAGAATTGAAGTAGCTCAAAACAAACACGAGATGTGTAGGTTTAGAGAATCCACTCCAGATGTTCACATGGTCTATTTGTGCCTGACCCATGGTAGAATGTTTGGAACTCACATTTGGTCTGATCAGCCACAGTAGGACACACTGTAACTTGACTCTAACATAGTGGTGTCATTTTGGTCCTCTTCAAGAATGAAGGACAATAACCAACAAATAAAATAAGAAGATACAGAGAAGTTGCAATTGAGTGAAAGGATTACTCACAGGCTGTCCTTGAAGAGGTGAATAAGGAGAGTTTTAGGAGTTTTGCAATGTTCCCAGACTCATCAAGAAACATCATTTCATAGGATCTTTGATTATTTTGTCTCGCAATATTCATAATAAACATAGGCAAGAAAGGTTTCCTTCCACCATCCTGAGAGCACTAACAAATTAAATGGAAAGACAACAAATAGACATCCAGGAGATTAAATTTGCTAGCATTCCTTTAACAATCTGTCACTATATATGCCATTTGTACTGTCACATTTAGACACATACTTTATTAAATGAAGAGGAAATATAAATGGTATTTAGAAAACTAAGCCAAGAAAAGTTGGTTGGACCTGACCAAATCTGCATAGAAGAGGTCTGTTTTTGGAGCACAATTTTAAAGGCACTCAGGACTTGATTTTCAAGACGTATTTAAGAAGGAAAGCTTCCTCAAAATGGAAAAGATCACAAGTTGTAGTATTATTTTGTAGTATTTATTTTAAAAAGAATAAAGCAGCAGTTAATAAGCTCAAATATCTATTTTCTCATCTTTATTTTTATTGATCTATTTTTCAGTCACATCCAACTTTCTGTGACTCCACAGACCATAGTACGCCATTACCGGCCGTGGGGTTTTCTTGGCAAAGATATTGGAGTGGTTTGTCATTTCCTTCTCATCTTATAAGATCTCATAATGATCTATGCATATATCAAAGGCATGCATAATAAAAACATCAGAAGGGAACAAGTAGATATTCCCAGTTGATTTTCTATAATAGACCATATCTCCATTTGATTGACCAAAAATTGTAGGGGAGATATAAGATTCCATCGTTTATTACTCATTGCAAAAAAAAAATTAGAGTCACAACAAAATGCAGTCTTAAGGATTCCTTCAAAATATAATCTATGACTATGTTAGTGTCATATAAGATCCTTGTTAGTTGCAACCACTGAGGAAAATTTGCTCTGTGATCTTCTGATTATTAGTATCAAGTGAAGAATAAGAGAGACACGCTCACCAAAGGTATTCACCAATGTCATGAAGGATATCCTACACAAAGAATAAGTGGAAGAGATTTTCCCTATAAATGGTGAAGTCTTTCATATGTTCCTCTTTACAGATAACTTTGAACTGATTGCATTGAGACATGGAACACTTGCAAGGCTTCTTTAATGAGAAGGTGTTAGTGATTCACATGATGGGGGAAAAACATGAATAAAGAATATAGAATACCACAACATGCAGGTATGACTGCATTCTGGGCTACAATATGCAGTCACAGTTGTATCACATACATGCAGGACTGATTAATGAATCATATCTCTGCCTTTCAGCAGAGACCCTATGTGCAAAATGAGGCATACGTTTGCAGTTGTCACTGATGTGTTAATTTGTATTACCTGAGTGTTCTTATTTATTACAAGGGAAGGTTTTGTTGAGGACAGGGCAACACATGGATCTTGGATGAGAGGCCTAAGAGGCAGGAAAACCCCAGTTTAAATGCTGCCACTGACACATTATGCCCATGTGATCCTCAGCTTATCCTCCCATTGTCCCAAGCCACTCTCAAAAACTGCAAGTTATTAAGCAGGTGCTAACCTATGTTTGTAGAAGTGGTTAACCTATTCCAATGAAATCACAGCACAATGCCCAGAAAATGGAATGTACTTGATAAATGCTTCTAGAATTGACTTAAGCTGTCACTTCTCCAAGTAACTTTATAAGACTAAGTTGTAAAATCACTATATTGGTGAAGGAATTTGCCACAAAATGAAATCACACTGATATCCCCCCCCCAAAAAAAGAGAGGTCCCAGCACTTACATATTAACTTTTATAATAATCAATGCTCTTGAAGCAGCAAAGGGTATTAATAAGTTGACACATTACTTCTGATGAAGTTCAGAGAGGAGTTGGCTCTTGGACGGTCTTTAAAATTATACAAATAGTCACCAGTAGGAGGCAGCTGGAATAAGAAAGACAGCCACTGCCCACCATGAAGGATCACTCATGAGAGAAAGTAGATTGGTATAGAACCTCCCATTAGAAGCCCTGGTACAGGGCAAGAAACAGAAAGACATCTCCCTCTTTAGAGAGAGCAGTAGAGTAGCAATCACAGACCTAACAACAGGGAAGTGACACAGAGTCATGTACCAGCAGTGGAGGCACAGAGCTAGGATGGGTTGGGCTCCCTGGAGATGAAGTCTGTACATCCTCTTTCCCTCCACCCTGCCTCTAGGAGAAAGATCTGAGGCTTGAAAGAGGAACGGTACCTTCATTAATGCTATAAGGCCCATGAACTAAGTCCTTGGGGAAAGTGAGACCACTAGAGCATAGATTCTTAACCTTTTTGGGGCCATGGACCCCTTTGCACAGTCTGGTGGTATCTATGGACCCTTTCTTAGTGAATAAGTAGTCAACAAACATTTATTAAACGCCTACTATGTGCAAGGAACATAGTGCTGGGGACATAAATAAGAACAAGAAAGACTGCCCTTGCCTTCAAGGCAATAATCCAATGGGATGACCAAACACGAAAGGAAGCTGAAGGAGAGAGAGGTAGGGCGCAAGGGAGTACTGGGTGTGATGTTCCTTGAGTCAAAACCAAGCAGAGCAGCTGATGGAAAATGAAGTTACCTGGAAAGCTCTGAGCCCTTAGGAAGGAGGAGGAGTTTATTGTTCTACTCTCTAATCAGAGGGGAGAGGCAGTTGAGAATTTTTATCAGAAAAATGCCTTAAAATACGTAATATAAAATACATAGGAATACAAAGGAAACCAATTAAATTGAAATAGTTATGAAAATATATATTTTTTAAAAGTTCATGGACTCTAGTTTAAGAACCCCTATGAACAAAGTTTTTCTTGACTATCCCTGGGTTGAGTATATGCCTGTTGGATTTGCTTATTAAATAAAACCTGTCCTATATTCAATGTTTTCTTAGCTGATGCACTTGAATGGAAGTTGTGGACCCTTTTCCTTTTGGGAGGGAAAGCCTAGACATGAGCCAAGTTCTGATCTTACCAGGGAAAATCCTAAGGGAGGACATAAGCCATCAAGTTGTTCAGAAGCCTTTATAATTGGGCCTAATCTGTGTGAATCCAGAACATATACAACAATCATGTGACTTAGCAACTAAAGGTATTATTATCTATCTTCACCTTACCTTTCAGAAAAAATATGTATTGCAAGAGATTAAGTGGCTTGTCTAGGGTCCTTCAGCAGTTAAATGTTAGGAACTGGATTCAAACTCAGGTCCTGCCTTCCTCTTTACCATAAGCCTTTCAATCTACATAAAGCAGAAAGGTTTGAAAATCCATTAGAGGAAATATGGGATTCTGAAGCATTTTTAGTGGCCCATTTCACAATCTTCTGCTCCTTTCTTCATTCCAGACCCGCCCTCCAACTGACCTCAGCTTTAATTTTGATGCCAACAAACAGCAAAGGCAGCTCATTGCAGAACTGGAAAACAAAAACAGGTAATTCTAATTACTGCAAACAAGCAGCTACTCTGTAGATTGTACTATGTATGATGGGTATTCAGCCTGACCTTACAGGGCAGCAAACTCTCATCACTCAGGAAGGAAGCACCCTTCAGTAAGCACTGCTTACTCAGTGCATTCCTGTTGCAAGGAATGCCCAAACTGTTATTTGAAAAACAGCTGTTAACTTACATTTTTCTTCAAGAAATTAACTGCAGGTGATGCATCACTTCCCCATTGCCATCTGGCACAGCCTCCAATTATTCCTTTCAGAGTTTCCTCCTCTTGCCTTTTGTCCACCATTTTATCCAACCTATTTCTTATGTGTTGGTTGGTCTGGCCCAACCAGCAACATTACATATAACCAGCTGTCTACCAAAAAGGATCATCATGAGTAAAATAAATTAAAATCTAGTTAAAATGTTGATAAAACAGAGAACTTATTGCCCTCCTTAGAAGAGAAAGGAACCAGGACCCAGTTTTAGGGCTTTTGAGGGTGAGACAATGAATCTGACTGGGAAAAATGGATTAGAGCAGTCAGAAGCAGAGCATGACTAAGGACTGTACTTCTAGGAGATGAGTGGCAGAAGGGTTCCTCCTAAATTCTCATTACAAGACCATAAAGAGTTTACTTTACCCAGGGAAGAATAGATTGACATTTCTCAGTTGCCTTTTTTCTAAACTTTTAAAAATCCTAAGCAATAGTATTTCTCTTAACTTTAGCTGTCGTCATGGTTTTTGTCTTCAAGAAAATGTTAAATTGTATTTGAAAGATCCTTGTTTCATATTTTACTTCATTTTAGAACATTCAACACCAGGAACAGTGTTGGGGTGGGGTTGGAATGGTCAGATAGAGTACTTTGGTAGACAGCATCATTTCTGGAAAACTTTAAATGAAGGAAAATAAAGCTATGGAGTGGAGAAAATGTTACCTCTTGAATAGTTATCATTATCCTGATTCACATTCCCCTTTCTTTCCAGAGAAATCCTTCAGGAGATTCAGCGCCTCCGCTTAGAGCATGAGCAAGCTTCTCAACCAACCCCTGAAAAGGCTCAGCAGAACCCCACACTCCTGGCAGAGCTCCGGCTGCTTAGGTAAGAAGCAGCTCTCCTCACCATCACTTTTTGTGGCCAGATTTGCTTTTCAAACTACTTTAGGTGGGGAAGTTAGCTCCTAGGAGATAGAAACAATAGGATGGACTCTCAGTGCCTACTGGAGGAGTGTTTTTTGGAACAGAAGAAGCAAATCAAGATTCATTTAATTATCTTTATTTTTAATGTTTTACTTCTATGGATCCATGACCTACTCACTGTTTGTATTCTCTTCTTTAGTAAAGATTGTAACCTATTCTTGTCTATAGTCTTCTATAGATCACCTACCAAGGATCTACTTGATATAGTAGAGAACTTCTAGATTATTTTATAGTCTCCGAGTACAAGGGAAGTATTCACACTCTATGTTGGTCTGGTTAAGCATTTTGCTCTTGCCATACAACCTGCCTACCTTCATTTCTTTTATACCTCCATGTAAGTCTTTGATGAAATCTTAAAAAATAATTCTTGCACATAAGCCATCATTGGAAAAATGCTTCAGCCTACTTGTGACTACTCTGTATGTCTCCCCCCCATTCCTGTTTAGGTCACTCATAACTTCCTTTCAGAATTGTACCCCATATCAATATAGAGGTAGATGAATTTTATGGTTGTCCTTTTATAAACCTCCACAAAGTCCTACTCTTTTGCCTAATGGAGGGGTGAAGGTAACCCTGCATTCTTAGAGGCTTTTTTTTGCAGAGCACAAGCTCCAGGAGATCCATCAATGCTGCCAGGGTTTTGGTTGGTTTCAGTAGCAGACTGTGTCTGCCTTCCAAAGACTGGCTTCACTAAATATGGCGAGGCCCATCACTAGGCCCACTGAGTGATGACTTCTTTGGCAATGAAAGCCCATAAAACAGAAATACAAAGTGACTCTCAGTCTGTGTGACCTCCTTCTTCTGCAGTGAAGGTGCCAGAATAGCAGAAAGAGGAACACAAAGTATTAAGAATTATAAAGTTTTAGACCATCTGTAAACATGAACTATTATGGACTTTCTTCTGACTTAATGATCTCATCAGTTTCTATAGGTTGAAATATCAGCTATGTGTTGATGATTCCCAGG
This sequence comes from Phalanger gymnotis, assembly GCA_028646595.1. NCBI lineage: Eukaryota > Metazoa > Chordata > Mammalia > Diprotodontia > Phalangeridae > Phalanger > Phalanger gymnotis. The sequence continues at coordinate 160,828,543 of CM053625.1, read as the reverse complement.
TCTATTTATCCAGCCTTGGTCTTTCTCCAGAGCACCAGCCCCATATGCCAGATACTTGTTAGACATTTTAAACTAGATGTATTTTAGAATTCCCAAATTCAGCATGTCCAAAACAGAACTCATTCTTTTCCCTCCAACCTTCTACTCTTCAGAAGTTCCCTTAATCTTACGTTTTACTCCCCTCTATGCTTGGCGAAATCCAGCCATATTAACCTACTTGCTGTTCCTTGTATAGAATACTCTCTCTCTCCTATCTCCAAGCCTTTGTATTAACTGTTCCTCATGCCTAGAATGCTTTCCCTCCCAACTTTTGCCTCTTAGAATCTCTGACTTCCTTTAAAACTCAGCTCAAATGCCACCTACCCTAAGAGGCCTTTCCATTCCCTACCTCCAGCTACTAGAGCCATTCCCCTCTAAGGTGGTCTTCCTTCTACTCTGTATTTATCTTATATATCTTGATTTGTATGTGTTGTCTCCCCCACTAAAATGTAAGTTTCTTGAGGGCAGAGACTGTTTTTCCTTTTCCTTTGTATCCCCAGTGGTTAGCACAATGCCTGGCACAGAGTGAGAGCTTAATAAATGCTTGTTGATTGATTGATTAGGACCATATGATTTAGTGCTACAAAGAACTTAGAAATAATTTAGTTCAGTTCTCCACTGTACACATGAGGGAACTTAGGACCATGAAGGTTCAGTGACTTACATAAGGTCACTCAGATAGTAAGTAGCAGAACTAGATGTAAACCCAGATTCTTCACCAGCAAAAGAGAGAATGGTTCAAAAGAACCATCTGTTATTTAACTTTTGAAGCTCTTCTTGAGAATAATACTATGTTTTGTACCTAAATAGTGCCTATTAATGCAGTAAGTAAAATTAGAAGAGAGAGAGACCAAATGAGACCTTAAGCTACATAGAATCTCATATCAGTGGTCCTGGGATCCCTAAAGGTTCATGGAGTAATATCTTATACTAAAGATCTTATTACTCAAAAGCCCTGACACTGGGATATCACACATAAAATTGTAAAATAAAAATTTCTTTGCTATTGGTATAGAGATAAAAAAATAAAGATGTCAATAAGCTTGGGCAGGAAGCACAGAGACTTGGAGCAGTTGATCTTTGTCATTATTATGTTAAGCCATTCTGTGCTGCTGCCCACCCTGATGAGCATCATCATAGGAACTGATTTACTCTCAAATTGAGTGAGTACATAGAGAGTTAGTCCTGTCTCCCAGAGTTTCTCTACACCAGGGTACTTTGCCTTTGTGCAGAAGTAGGAAGGCAGGCTGAGCTCTGTGGAACCAGAGGATTTCCTCCCTAATGACTTCTTGTTACAGACATATGTACACTGCTTTTTCTTCCTCAAAGAGCTCTCTATTCTAGTGGTAAAGTGCTAAGAGAAGAAGGACTTCATTGAAGAGAGGGAAAGTGATATCTTAGAGCAGAGAAATATACAAGGGGGACATTGAGAACCTTTCAAACTTAAAGGCAGGTATATTAGACACAAGGGAGACAAACCATCACCTATAGCCTCATGATCGTATCTTAAGACAACTGCCGATGAAAGAACACAGGGCCATGTACCATCAAGCTAGGAGACAATACAAAATGTAGGGGGCCAAGATGAAAGCAGGCCTGATGAGATAGAGCCCCTTGCTATTCCCAGAACTCCTGGGCTCAGGGTCCTAGGATGTCTCCATCAAGGTCTGAGGTGGGTAGGATGAGATGGTGTTTGAGGTTAGACTTGCCTGGGACATGCTCTCAGGCTTCCTTGCTATTTCAGCTGGTCTGGCTTGCTTGCCTATCAGAAAGGCCCCATGTACACCACAATACTTCTTGTGACATTTGTAACATTTTGTAACAGTACTTTTTATAACATCAAAGAACTAAGAAACAAAATATATGTCCATCAGTTGAAGGAATGTCTAAGCAAATTGTAGCATTTGAATATAATGGAATAATTTTGTGGCATTTGAAACATCGAATATAATGTATGTGGAGAAGCTTGGGAAAACTGATACAAATGAATGCAGAGTGAAATGAACAGAACCAGAACTACTGATACTGTAACAATATTGTGCAACCAGCCAACTTGAAAAGACACAAAAAATATCACCCCTCATTTCTGAATGTATACTTCCCTTCTCCTATACCTAGAAAGCCATTTTTTATAGCAAAGAATGAAAAATAAAGAGGATAAAAGAATTTCAGCAAAATCAACCAATAATCCATCAACCAATAATCCGTCAACCAAGTCTGGCAGGATGTCCCACATCCATAGCCATCCACATCTTCAAAGAAGGAAAGTGGGTGTGCTTAAGGCCCAAGGCTAGGATACTTTGTAATTATAATGACTAAACCTGGTCCTAGAGAAGATCTGAGAAAGTTCCTCCCTTCCCTTCTTTGAACAGGTGGAAAACTATGAATGTGAAACATTGCATATTCTGTCAGATTTGCTCTATGTATTGGGTAATTTAGCTGAATTGCTTTTTTCCCCTTCTTTCTCTCTTGTAAGGAATGACTACCTAATAGGAGAAGGGTAGTATATTTAGAAATGAAGGTGATGTAAAAACAAGAGACATTAGTAGCTATCCTAAAGGAAGGAACAGGTCACATCAAACTAACATTTCTTTTTTAAGTTTCTAAATGAGTAAATCAAGGCAATACTATAAAGTTTGAGTGGATTTTGGTAAGGCATTTGATAAAAGATCTCATCCTCTTCTTATGGAAAAAAAAAATGGAGAGATATGGACTAGATCAAGCCTGTACAACATATAGCCCTCAGGCTACTTGTGGCCCACCAAAGGATCTCGGTCACTATGTTGAGGGGGAAAAGAAACCCAGGGATGCAGGGATCCCAAACCAAAGTTCTGGTGATGACTCATTGTATAGTCAATTATCAACGTCCAGAAATCAATCTATAATTGGGCATAGCTGCTTACTTAGGAAGAAGCAGAGATAAGTTAGTTGGGGCACGCTGCCCTTTAGCTAGAGAGAGACTGCCTGAGAGAGAATGTTGAGAGGGGAAAGAAACCCAGGAATGGAGGGATCCCAAACCAAAGTTCCCAGGGCAAGGCCACCTGGAATGAATTCACAGACCTAAGCATTCTTTAAGTCAAGGAGGCAAAGATTTATTACGCTTTACAGCGGGCAAGAGTTCTTATAGAACCTGCAACCATAAAGAGGTGCAGGGGGAGTTTTTATAAAAGGTTTTAGGGGGCTAAAGGGGGGAAACATGTCAATTAAGTGTTTGGGGGTGGGATTAGGGAGTGGTTAAGGCATGGTTAAGGTGTGGTTGGTTCTTAAAGGAACATGCACATTTAGTATCTACTGCACAGGCATATTACCCAGAGTTCTCTAGGAAATAGCCCACAGAGGGGTTACTAGGGGTGTAGTTTTTACTGTGAAATGTCACTGAGTTCACTATTGGTTGGGGCTAGAGGGGAATCTATAGTTTCTCATCTAGTGTCTTGTTAGACAAAATACTATGTCTAGGATACATGTTAGAAAGGTCAGTAAATAGTAAATATGGTTATGACTCAGTATACTAAGGAAGAAGCAGAGATAAGTTGGGGCATGCTGCTCTTTAGCTAGAGAGAGACTGCCTGAGAGAGAATATGTTTTGAGAACTGGATGTGTTTTGGAGTTGGGATTCTGGCACAGGCACCCAAGCATAGGCTGTTAGAATTAGGGTCCAAGCACAAGCACCCCATCAACTAGAGATAGACTGACAATGGTTGGTTGCTGCAGGTCATGTGACAGCTACCTGAAATCCTTTGGTGGGCTACATGTTGTGCAGGCCTAGACTAGATGATAATACAATTAGATGGATTTGGAACTGTTTGAACTCTTGAGACTCCAAGTATTTATTAATGGTTCAGTGTCAACTTGGCAGAAAGCCTATGGTGGAATGTCCCAGGAATCTCAGCTTGGTCCTTTCTGTGTAACATTTTAATCAATGACATGGATAAAGGCATAGATGGCATGTTTATCAGGTCTGTAGATGACACAAAGCAGGTGGTGATAGCCAACCTACTGAATGACAGGCATGATAGTGAAAAATATCTTGACAAGTTAGAGGCTAAATCCAATAAGGTGAAATTCATTTTAGATAATTGTATATAGTCTCACATTTGGCTTTTTAAAAATCATGTTTTGTAAGTATAAGATGGAGAAGGTATGATTAGAAAATAGTTGTCAGGAAAAGATCTAATAGTTGTAATAGAGCAGAAGCTCAATATGAGTTAGCAGAGTAATGTAGCATCCCCAAAAAGATAAGAGGAGTTTAGGTTTAAAGAAAGACAGAGAACCAAGAAGCTGATGGTTTGGTTATACTTTGTTCTGGTCAGAACACATCTTGAGCATTGTGTTTAGTTCTGGCTGTCACAGTTTAGAGAGGGCATTGATAAGTTGGAGAGTGTCCAGAGGAGAGTGACCAGGAGGGTGGAGAGCCTTGAGTCTGTGTGATATGAGGATCAGTTGGGTGTGGTTAGCCTGGAGAGAAAGGATATAATACCTGTTTTCAGGTATTTGGATGGCTTTTTGTGAAAGAGGGATTAGATTTGTCCTATTCTGCCCCAGAAGGAAGAAGCAGGAGCAGTTTAAAAGAGGCAGATTGGTATCAGGAAAAACTTCCTAATAATTAGAACTGTCCTTAAGTGAAATCAGCCCCTTCCTGAGGTAGTAGCTTCCCCTTCCCTGGAAGTCTTTGGACAGAGGTCTGAGGACCAGTGGCAGGTATAGTGTAGTGGAGATTCCTTCTGGGGTCTGGACTGGACTAGACAGTCTCTGAGGAGGGTCCCCATGAGCTCTAAATAATGCTATGATTCTGTGAACTCTAAATTTTGATTTCTCCAAGGCAGTTTTTAGTCTCATGTTAAAAAACTGATTTTTAACTTTTAAATTAAAAAACTATAAGTTTTTGAAAAAGAGAATTTTAGCATAAAGAAGAAGCAGGAATTACTCTATTTTATAATCCTCTTCTCAAAGGTTTCTTTTCTGATAGTTATTTTTTTCCCTCCTGGACAGGCAGAGGAAGGATGAATTGGAACAGAGAATGTCCGCACTTCAGGAGAGCCGGCGAGAGCTGATGGTACAACTAGAGGGGCTCATGAAGCTGCTGAAGGTGAGACCTGTGGACTTACTTAGAAATCTCTCATCCTCCTAGGACCTTTTCTCCATCCCATAGCTATAGTTTCTGCCCTGATTGTGATGTTGGAGCAGGACTATGTTTTTTTCCCTCCCTTAACAGTATTTTATTTTTTCCCAATTACATGTAAAAATAATTTTGACATTCATTTTTGTAAAATTTTTAGTTCTAAATTTTTCTCTCTCCCTCCCTTCCAACCCCAACCCCCACCCCAAGGCAGCAAGCAATCTGATATAGATTATTCATGTACAGTCGTATTAAACATAATTCCACATTAGTCGTGTTATGAAAGAAGAATCAGAACAAAAGGGAGAAACCATGAGAAAGAAGAAAAAATAGTGAAAATAGCATCCTTTCATCTGCATTCAAAGTCCATAGTTCTTTCTTTGGATGTGGTAAGCATTTTCCATCACGAGTCTTTTGGAATTGTCTTGGACCATTGTTTTGCTCAGAAGAGTTAAGTCTGTCATAGTCAATCATCGCACAATGTTGCTGTTGCTGTGTACGATGTTCTCCTGCTTCTTCTCACTTCACTCAGCATTAATTCATGTTAAGTCTTCCCAGGTTTTTTTTGAAATCTGCCTGCTCTTTCTTATAGCACAATAGTATTCCATTACATTCGTATATCACAACTTGTTCAGCCATTCCCCAATTGATGGGCATCTCCTCAATTTCAGAACTGTTAATTGCTCCTTTTGGGACCAGTTTTTTTAGCAAAAGCACATTAGTTAGTGGAAATGCCCATCTCAATTAGGGAAAAAGTGAATATTTTTAAAGAACAGTTTTATTACTTTTAAGTATATAAGGTAACTGGAACTAAGCTAATGACCTTGAGATAATTGCTTTAGTGACTAGATGAGAATGATTTGTAATTAGCATATTATTTATCTATAGATTAATGTTTCTAAAATAGTGGATCCTTATGAAAACAGTTTTCATTTAAATTGTTTTTTGCATTCTGCCTACAGTTATTTACATTATTGACATATTAAATAAACATTAAGTATAATGTTTAAATATAAACAGATACTCAAATGGATCTGTAATCTTCAGTAATGCTGACCACAACTCATCTGTCATGCCTATTCTGTGTGACTCTTGTCATTCAGGGTATGGAGGAAGGCACAACAGATAGTAAACATAAAGCATTACTTAACAAACCCCTTCTTCGTGGATGATACAAAGAAAGACCAATCTGGTCCTTGTTCTAGTTAAATTCCAATTAATCTTTTCTTTGGAGTGAAACAAAAGTTAGGCATATTAGGACACTGTAAAGGAGAGGGTTTATTGAGGTCCCACTTTCCTTTGCGGGGAGAAAACATGCTACATCACTTGGAGCTTTTTAAATAAGCACCTGAGACAAGGAAAGACTATCCTGGCACTTGAATATCGTCCGTCTGACAACATATCCTGGGCATTGTTCACAAAACAGTGTGTCAGCAATCCCAAAGGAGCTTTTGCTTATGCTCTTAGCTTCTGAGGTCCTGTCCGTCTAACACCATTAAGCTATACAGGGATGACACTAACTTGGCTGCCAGAATGAAAGCCATGATTCCATTGCCGTTCAGATATCCCCAAATTCTCTTCTGGAGATCAGTCATCCTGCTTGGCTTCCCCTACCTCCTTCAAAGAGACATATTTTGGGAATGAGGAAAGATTGTGATTAACTGGGGTTATTTCAAGGTCATGATACAAATGCAGGCTTGTTCATTCAATTCAATTAAACAAATATTTTAGTGACTTCTATGTGCCCAACTTTCTATTAGGTGTTTTGACAAATACCTACCCCTAAAGGGTTTGTAATCTAGCTGAAGGAAAAGGCCATATGCACATGAAAAACTTCAACCACAAACTACTACCTGTTTGATTCAATGTGAAAAATGACTAATACAGACAGTAAGTGCTAGAATGGAGTCATATGAGAAAGCTTTAGGAAGAAGAGACTTGAGTTAGAATTTAAAGAAGAGGTATAATCTTAATGGGAAGCTAGGTGGCACAGTGGATAGTGCCGGACCTAGGATCAGGAAGACTCATCTTCCCGAATACAAATCTACCCTCTTCCACTTACTAGCTGTGTGACGCTGGAAAAGTCACTTAACCCCATTTACCTCAGTTTCCTCATCTGTACAATGAGCTGGAGAAGGAAATAGCAAACCACTCCAGTATCTTTGCCATCTTTGTGAAGGGGTCACAAAGAGTCAGACACAACTGAAATGACTGAACAACGACAACAAAGTAATAGCAAAGACAACAGGAAGATCAAGATGTAAATTTGCCCTGTTAGACACTTGCCTACCATTGTAAATTCTGACTCCACTTAGCCTGAGGAAACCAAAAAAATGCAATATTAATGCTGGGAGTTATACTTTAAATTTTTATTATACATTTCCTTTGGTTAAGGCCTGGTTTCTTTTGGCCCAAATTTATTTTTTTTTCTGATTCTGGGCCTATATAACCATAGAAATTTATATGAGGACTGTATTTACATTCAACAAAACTTATTAAATGCCAAGTATATTCAAGAATTGCCTTTGATATGGTTTCTGCTCTCAAGGAGTTTATATTGACAAAAACAATCATCATCATCAGAACAATACCATTTCTATAGCACTTTAAGGTGTACAGAGCACTATTTATTGTCTCATTTGAGCCTCACAGCACTTCTAGGAAGTGAACATCATGGCTGTTATTATCTTTGTCATACAAAGGAGGAAACTAAGGCTCAGGTTAAGTGACTTATCCATGGTCATGTAGCTAGCAATTATCAGAGGCAGGATTTGAATCCAGCCCTTCAGTTATACCATGCAATCTATATATCAGATACCCTAAATTGTATGGTGTGCACTAGGCCCTAGACTGAAATAATTACCAGGGGATATAGATCACTGCCATACCTGCAGTGATCTCAGAGCATCTTTTATTTCTGCCCTTAGCTTGTTTAGCTCTCCTTTGCTCTGCTAGATATTTCATCAGTAAAATGAAGATAGCTCTGCTTCCCCACTTCTAAGGATTTCCCTGAAGAGAGCACTAAAATGTCATCTCAAAAACAGTATGTCTTGTTTAAATATTCACAATGGCCCCTTTCAGACAAGACCCAAGGCCCCCTGTTGGTTGTCAGGCAGATAGATTGTACTTAAACCAGTTTAAAGTATCAATTTGGGGAATATAGGGCTTTAAATGTATTCAGTTCGTGTCAGAATTTGGAGCCATGAGGGACTTTGAAAGCCTTGCTTCATGACAGCTCCATGTGATACCAGCACTAGGACACTCTGAGGGCAAAAGATTGTGGTCAGATCTCTCTCCCTCCCTATTAAGCAGTTAGAGAGTTGTTTTCAGTTATTATTCAAACACAAATGCCCATGTGACCTGCAGTGAATTTTTTTATTCCAAGAGAAATGATTTATCCTAATCTCCAACTGGGTAACCTGCCTTAGGTCCTTTTAGAACAGTTGGTTGGCCTACTATAGGCCTTAAGTTACCACCTCTTGGTCACAGGTCCACATGTCCCCTCCTGAATGCTCTGTGAGCACAACCACCATTATTTTAAATACCATCATTTGGAATAGTTCAGGTGCCAAGAACTCAGACTACAACTTTTCTCTAAAGTCTTGAAAGGGTATGATTAAAGAAGGGGGAAAAAACTCCCTGTTAGAAGGAAGGGAGATTTTTAACCCTATCCTATGATCTGTGGAGGCAATATAGAAACAGGTCATAAGATCATTTGGTACATACTAGAGGCAAAAAGAAATTTTTATCCTTTTAATAGTGTGCAAATCTTGTTTCTTTAGTGGGCAAGTTTATAAGAGAAGTACATATTGACTTTCATCTGTCCTAACTAGCTACATGACCATAAACAACTTAACTTTAAAGTCTTTGGGCCTCAATTTCCTCATCTAGAACATGAAGAAATTTGGATTAGGTTTCTTCCCATTCCAAGAGTATGTAATGTCATTTCCCCTACTGATTTCCATTATAATTTAATAGATGTTCTCCCATAGGGGAAAAAATTGTCCCCTAGTGTAATAAAAATCACCATTAAAGAATGCTGATTTTCATTTCACAGGCATATTCTGCCTTTTTTGATATATAGTCTGCTTGTATTTAATTCAGTGCAATTCAACAAACATGTATTAAGCACCATTACATATAAGGCACTGAGAATACAAAGACAAAAGTGAAACAATCTATGCCCTCTAGGAACTCACATTTTAATTGGAGTTGTAAAAGGGGAAGAGATATAAAATGTACATTAACAAACAGCAAATACAAGTATAAGTTTCATGTGACCCATAACCCAAATTCTGTATTTACATCAACTAAGTTCATTTATTGTGGGAGGTGTAAGGCAGGGCAAATGCCCCAGAAAATTATTTCTTTTTTTTATGGTTTCTTTGGTTTGTCTTGCCTTCACTTAGGTTTCCCTGGAAAGTTCAAAATATAGATCTATCTAGGTCTCAATAGCTGCCATGCAAACACTCAAGTTAACAGTGTCTAATACAAGACAGCCTTTATTTCACTTTGCAAAAAGAATGCCTCAACACCTCTTCCTTTCCCCCACCCCCCAAAAAACCTCAAAGCTTGAAGGAGTCAGGTGTTTGCAAGGCAGCAGAGAATGAGTCAGTAAGTAGGAAGAGATTTAAACTGAAAGGAATAATTGTGGAGGTAATCTTCCAGAGAAGATAAGAGGGCATAAGATCAAATGGAAGGATTAACCTTGGATCAACATCTCTTCACCAGAGACATTTAAAGAAAAAGGAGGTGAGAATAGGGGATGATATCACAAAGACTGGAAATACAGATCAGCCAAACTGTGTACCTATTATATTGAAATAGACTATATAAGCAACCACCTTAGCAGTGCCATTGCTTCTGGGTGTTTAACAGAATGTTCTAATTAAAAATGGCAAAGATATTTTCAGGTGTTTTCAGACAATTATAAGTAATTCCTGATTTGAATTTACAAAGAAGGTGTTACTATCCCTGTTATGTTTAAGTGATTTCTTTCTGTTACTGTCATCCTGTGTTTATTGACCCTAAAGACTAATTGCTAACAAAGAAATTCTAAGTAGAGCTCTTAGTAGGTAAGAATATTAATGCCTGTACTGAGAAAGGTGGATTTTGTGAGTTCGAATTGCAGCTTCCTTGAAAAAAAATTGCAGAGATCACCCATCAGACTTTCCCATATACACAAGAAGTTATGTCTCTAAACACCTCCCCTATTCCTCCCACCCAACTCACACATATACCTTCTCAAACTTTAGGTCATGGCTTCACGTTTGTCATTAGTCATAAAAATTGTAGTCATTTCACCTAATAGTGCAAGCATGAAATTTTTGGTACAATGACAAGTGGTTCCATGTTCTGCTGACCCAGCAGGGCTTGTTATTTAGGATCCAAACAAGAGTAGTTCTGAGGATGTGAATAGGGAGGAACCCAAAGGATAGCTCTGGAGAATTATATTCTGGTCTTCTATCCCCTGTGTCCAATTCCAATCCATACATGAGAGCTGAACTTGACAGGGTCTGGAAAATGATATCATTCTTTGGAAATAGGTTAGATGACTCCCTTTATGGCCCATTTTTTGGAGGAAGTAATGAAATATCCCCACAGTGTGGTGTGGTTGCATGGAAGAAAAATATTTCCCAACTACAAAGACCTCTCTTGGCCTTTTATGATATGGAAATCCCCATCCTTCAATCTCAGGAAAAGACCTCACTCCCTGCCAACTGAAAAACATCTCTCTTGTCCGAATTTCTCCTTCACATGGAGCCAGGGATACCAGAAGTTGAAAAGAAGAGGCCTCAAATTCTCATTATTTTCATTATAAGCTAGTTAGTAATACCACCTTTGCCTGGCTTCCTCTGAGTTAAGGTTATTGCTATGCATTCAGTTTCCTGTAACCTTAGTTACCTAGTTTTGTTAATTACAATCTCACCTAGAAACCTCTGGGGTCATGACTTAGAACAAGCCTTCTCCTTTGGATTAAGCCAATTTAGCTTCCAGACTGTGGATTTCTCTAGTTATTTCCTCCATATCTACACTTCATCCTGACCAGTGAAACCATGTGGTTTAGTGATGAGTATTGTACTTGAAGTCTGGAGAAACCTGAATTTAAATCCCACTTTTACTGATCGTGTGACCTTGGGCAAGTCACTTAACCCTCTGAGCTTCAGTCTCCTTATCTACAAAATTGTACCAGTAATTCTTTAAAACAGGATTATTTTTGAGAATAAAATAAGGTAAATGTAAAGAACTTTACAAACCTTGAAACTGTTATATGAATTTCAACTTCTTATTAGAGGGGCAACCTGGCATTGTCGATGAGAGTTCTAGCCTTGGAGTCATTAGAACCCTCGTTCAAATTTTACCTCTGATGTGCACTCTGTGGCCCTTGTCAAATCACTTAACCTCTCAGTGCCTTCAGACAACTCACTTAGGTGATGCTTCAGGTAAATTGCCACTGCATTGGTGTGGGGAGTGCTATCTCTCCACTAAGAGCAGCTGGTTGGCTATCTAAACACAGCAGCACATCCCATCCCTGGTACTGGCTAAACATTTGTTCAATTAGGGACCTTGCTAGACTGAACTTTAGTTAAGGGAAAGTTATTGGAGAAGATAGGTCTTCAGTTCCCTGAGGGAAGTACAGAATTAATAAACAGAAGGTGGAGAAAGACATTGAAACTTAGATGGGGGAGTCAACATAAACTATAGCAAAGAAATAGTAATCAATAAGATGGGTTGGCAGTTGAGGCAAAATACTTAGAAAATGATATCAAAATCCATCTTGCCTCAGAAGCAGCATCATGTAGTAGGAGGAGACCTAGCTTTCAGTCTTAGTTTTTGCCAATAATCAACCTTGCAACATTGGGCAAGTCACTGAATATTTCTAGGCCTTTGTTTCCTCAAACAAAAAAGGAGGGATTTGAACTCATGATCTCTTCAGTTCCTTCCAGCTGTTATTTTTTCATTTGGTAAGGCAGGTAAGGCAGGAAAAACTGGTACTTGATCCCCCCTCCTGTTGCTCTCAGAGAACTTTTATTTTCTGATGTGCCTGGTTCTTCCAATCACTTCTGCCAAATGTTTATGTGGACGGACTACCTTTCTGAGTTGCTATTAATTTATTCCTTTTCTCCCTTTGCCTCTTTTTTTCCATGGCCAACACCTATAGGAAGAAGAGCAAAAGCAGGCAGTAAGTGGATATCAGTGCAAGCACCATGTGACCCTTGCTCTTTTTGCATGATCATCCTCTCCCCCTTCCAGTTGGCATACTCCATTTCTACTCCTCATCCATAACTCAACTGGGTTAAATTGGATTTACATGAAGGACTTAGCTTTTCTCCAAAGCTCTTATCATGTGGCCTAAAAGGTATCCCAGAGCTTTTCATAATTCCAAGTGAAAGCTTTCCAGCTTTCACCTAGTAAAGCATGTTCTTATGAGAAACCTAAGCTTGTTCAGTTTGTGGCCACAAGTCCACATTTGTCATCTATGTGTATGTGTGTTTGATTATGCATGATCATCTGTAGATGTGATTTTGAGCTCATGGTCACCATAACTGTATGAGACATGCCCTGCTTCTTTGCCTCTGGAGTGACTTTATATCTGCTTGAAAAAGCCTTCATGAGTTTGATGGGAGAGGGTGGCAAGTAGGGGGAATCTTAAATCTGAATATTTTTCTAAGGACAGAAATGATTACTTTTTATAACCTTAGATTTGTCTGTGTCATTCCACAGAATTGATCAGATTTCTCTAGCTGCCCAGCTTCACCAGTCAAATTTGCTACCTAATGAAAGCTAATTTTTAATCAGCTGTCTAACCAGTTTTCCTGTTAAGAATCCTCCATCTATTGTTATTCTTGAGATCTACTCCAGAGGGAGTTGTTTTGCTTCTCTGAAATGCATTATTATAGCACAGGGGGTAGGGAAGGGACCTTTATTCCCTGAGGGACACTGGCCCCACAGAAACAAGTAAAAAGCAACTTAATTTTCTGAGAGAGAAAGGGAAATGTAAATTGCTTAATTCATTCACTTTTTAGATTTAGAATTGGGAACATAAAGCTATTTGATAAAGATAATGGCCTTTTAAAATAGGCTTCAGTTTCATATTCTAGCCAGTGAAGGCTGTGAGAAAAAAAGATGATGAAAGAAGGAGGCAGAAAAAGACTGAGTCAAGGAGGAATATTTGAAGAAAGGGATAGAGACCAGAACTGGGTGAGGAAAGAGAGTAAAAGGGAAGAAGAGAGAGAAAGCCAAGGAGAAAGGTTGACTAAGAATTAAACAGAGGAAATGGACCAAAGGGAGAGAGAGAGCATCTGCATTCTTTATCTCCCAGCTACTTTGCGAATCTCAGATACTCAAGATCTCCCTTCCTTTAGTCCTGGGCTTGATGTGCTTAAAATCCCTAACATCTTACTCTCACCCAAAGTCTTTGAGGGTTGGCTGAAAAGGGAAGAATGTCTCTGATCTAGGATGCTAGGATTTGCATCTTAATATGGAGACTTTCTCAGAGCTGCATATGATGTGCTTGTTGATTTAAACAGTTGAAATATTTATTTTCAGAAATTTTTCTGTAAGCCAACGGAGATCAACACATAGCCAAGAGGTTCCCAACACATTATGATGATGATGATGATGATGATGATGATGATGGGTTGCTTTTCATTTTTGTTCAGCTCTTTATAACCTCATTTTAGGGTTTTTCTTGGGAAAGATCCTGGAGTAGTTTGCCATTTCCTTCTCCAGCTCATTATACAGATGAGGAAACTAAGGCAAACAGAGTTAAGTGACTTGCCCAGGGTCACACAGCTAGGAAGTGTCTGATGCCAGATTTGAATTCAGTAAGATGATTCCAAGCCCAGTACTCTATCCACTGTGCCATCTAGCTGCCTACCCCTATTGGATCATTTTCTCCGCCAGCCTAGAGACAATCTGTGATGGGCAAGAAATTAAATAAATTTATATTCAGTCCACTAGCTTCACGAAGTTCACTCTTCACAAAGAGTTGGACATGACTAAAAAAAGACTCAGCAATAGCTATATCTAGACTGGTGAATAAGTGAATTAATTAGTTAAAAGGTATTTATTAAGCATTCACTATGTGCCATGCTCTGTGATAAGTGTTAGGGATAAACATACAAAGTAAAAATAGGCTCTGGTGTCAGGGAGCTTACATTTTAATAGAGGGGACAACAGATATATCAGGGGAGAAACATACTTTGATTTGGAAAGTTACAGAGATGGTGAATAAAGCAATAAGGGAGTCAACTGATATCCCTTTTCTAATAACAATGGCAGTAGTGACTTGGTTATGGTTTCAGAACTAGAAAATAGGTGGTAGAGAGGGGAGACAAGGTTACGTTTTGATTTTCAGTCATGTCCAACTCTTCGTGACCCCATTTGGGGTTTTCTTGTCAAAGATACTGGAGTGTCTTGCCATTTCCTTCTCCAACTCGTTTTATAGATGAGGAAACTGAGGCAAACAAGGTTAAGTGACTTACTCAGGGTCACACAGCTAGGAAGTGTCTGAAGCCAGATTTGAACTCAGAAAGAGGAGTCTTCCGGACTCCAGGCCCAATGCTCTATCTACTATGCCACCAGAGGACAAAGTAGCAGAGAGTAAAGTGAAGCAGGAACCAGTCAGGATTTAGGGGGCTTTTTGAAGCGCTCACTGGTGAGGTGAGCTCATTCGCTACATCAAAGAATCAGAAAACTGGAATTCTTCCTCACACACATGGATATGTTTAGGTTTTTCCCTCAGTTTTCTCTTCTGTGGTGTTGGGAGAATGATTGTCGTCCTATAGATATAAATAGAGCCTGAAGAACAGAAGCTGAATCAAATGTAATTAGAAATTAGGGCCTTCTGACCATAGTGTAGAGAATATGGTTCATTGAGTTGATGCAAGGCTGTCAACAAGGCTCAGGTATGAGCCCCAAATTTCATCTGTCTTTAAAATGTAGGAAAATACTAACCTCAACAAACATGAGATAACACCAAGGACTTTAAAAGAATATATTTACCAGAAAAAAAAAAACCAACTACAGTTTAGGAGTGGTGGGCTCTACAGTAGAACTTTGACAGTGTTGTTGCGATTAGCCACATCTCTTCTCAGTCTCTGCCCATGACTGAAGCATGACCATGACCCTGTGGGAATTGAAGAGAGTAAGGTAATGATTTGTAATGCAGTGGAACAACCAGAAATATAAGAAGGAAGCCGAATAATAACTACTACAGATTTAAAAGTAGTATGGAAGCTATGTGTATTCTGATTTTTTCATCTGTCTTGTCAATTTTTTTCTCATGTTTTAGGTGACACTTCTGCTTCAACTGACAATTCTTTATTTTTAATTTTTTCCTGTACCTGGATTTTTAAATTAAGGGTAAAGCCAGCTAGCCATTTCTGTCAGTTCTTCACTATATAGTTGGGCCTTGATGGGATCACCGCCTCTCGGGACCTGATCTTCAGCCTTAAAAGTCCAGGAATTAGTTTTTATCAGTTTCATCTAGGGTCTTGGGTTATTCACATTAACCAAAATCACAAACAACAAAGAAATCATAATGATAATTTATTATTTTATAATGGAGCATGTGATATGCCTAGCCGGAAAACTGATTTCAAGTCATCTGCTCAGGTGGGTAGGCTCACTTGAAAATGAAATTATGGAGGATAAATTTACTTTGTGGGTAAATTAAATGGGATGTTGCCAAAAAGATATTTGTATATAACTTGGAATATTGCTATGCCACAAGTTAGGAATGTTTAACTGTCTAGTTAAAGGACTGGTATTCACCATTTAGAACCAGATTACCCTCTCTTTTGTCCAGGGCTCATTGATATAGTAAATAAGTACTTATTAAGTGCCTGCTATGTACCAGACATTGTGCTAAGTCCTGGGCATGCAAAGAAAGGCAAAAGATACAATGTAATGGGGGAGACAAGATGCAAACAGACTATATGTAGGATAAACAGGAAATAATCAACAGAGAGAATACATTATAATTAAGAAGGATTAGGAAAGGCTTCCTGTGGAAGGTAAGATTTTAGCTGAAACTTGAAGAAATCCAGGGAAGCCTGGAGGTAGTGATAAGAGAGAGTGTTCCAGGCTTGGGAGACAGCTAGCCCAGGAGATGGATTAATTTGTTTGAGGGACAGCAAGGAAGGCAGTGATACTGGATCAAAAAGAAAGGGGAAGAGAGATATAAGGTATAAGAAGACGAGAGGGGAGGTTATGAAGGGTTTTGAATGCCAAACAATAGATTCTGTATGTGATTTCGAAGGTGATGGGGAGTCACAGAAGTTTATTGAGTAGGGGAGTGACCTAGTCAGACCTGTACTCTATGAAAATTTGGTTGCTGAATGGAAGATGTATTAGAGCAGGGAGAGACTTGATGCAACACCCCCCCCCCATCTCCGATAGGCTATGGTTCAGGCATGAGGCTGCACCAGGTTAGTAGCAGTATCAGAGGAGAAGAGGGAGCATATTTGAGAGATGTTGCAAAAGTGAAATCAATAGGTCTTGGCAACAGATTGGACATGGGGGGTGAAGGATAGCAAGGAATCAAGGATAATCCCTAGATTCTTCATGCCTGGGTGACTCAGGATGGTGTTATCCTCAGTGGTCATAGAGAGTTTGGGGGGTGGGAAGGAAGGGAAGATAATGAGTTCAGTTTTAGACATAGTGAGTCTGCTAGAGTCTGCTAGACATCCAGTTTGTGATGTGTAAAAAGCATTTGGAGATACAAGTTTGGAGATCAGCAGAGAGCTTCTAGCTCTCTCTCTCTCTCTCTCTCTCTCTCTTTTTAATATTCCTTGCTAGGCACCAGATGCTTCTGCCATTAAAAATCGCATGACAAAACTTATCTTTCATTAGTTACATTTTAGGGTGGTTGCTTCCTGGCAACATAATCTTCATCAGTAAGTTATCTCCATATCACAATGTAAAATGAGTTATTTCTGGGAAGCTTCCTGTAAATGACTAATCTCCATTTTGTGTTAACTGCACTGGACAGGGGAAGGAATCAGAACAGAGAGTCTAACAAAATAGATAAGGTCTAGCAGATGCCAGGGGTCAAGCAAACTGAAATCAAGTGCCAGAGTAGCAGACTAAGCTAGAAGAATAAAGCAGATTCTGCATTTCAGGCAAAAGGTCAAGTCCAAGAAAGTCAGCTAAAGGAGGAGAGAATTGGGCAAAGTTCATAGCATAGGAGAGGAGAGAGAATAAGCAAGAGGGCCACTAAGGAACAGATGATACTTAATGTTACCTCTAGTCCTAGTGCTGAAGCAATTTGTTTTCTGCTGTTTTTTCCTGCTTGCTAAGAATAGGAATGCCAAGCCAACATGTGTTGATCATAGATAGATAGATAAATGAAACATTTAAGCCCTTACTGGGGGCAGCTAGGTGGCAAAGTGGATAGAGTTCCAGGCCAAGACTCAGGAAGATTCATCTTCCTGAGTTCAAATCTAGTCTCAGATACTTACTAGCTGTGTGACCCTGGACAAGTCACTTAATCCTGTTTGCCTCAGTTTTCTCATCTGTAAAAGGAGCTGGAGAAGGAAATGGCAAACCACTCCAGTATCTCTGCCAAGAAAACCCTAAATGGGGTCATGAAGAGTCACAGGTGATATAGGATATGTAGGATCGTGGGGGCATGACTGAAAACAGCTGAACAAACAAATATTCTGGTCACTATACTAAGCACTGAATGAAGATGCAAATACAAGCAAAAAAGACAGTCCCTGCCTTTAAGGAACTTACACGCTAATGGAGGAAGACCAAACATAAAAGGATACTGGAAGAGTGGAGAAGAGGGAGAGAGGGCACCAGGGACATGTCAAGGAGACTGCAAGAAGTGTCATGGAAGCCTGATTTCCTGGCAAAATAAAACAAAAAATTCACCTCCTAGAGTCCAAGCTTCTGGTGAGATGGAGATGGTCAGACGGTAGGGCCATAACAAAGACACTCTATGAAGGCCTGGTTCCTAACAAGATAAGGGAAAAGACTAACCTTTGAGAGCCAGGGGGATCCATAGTTAGAAAAAAAAGTTGGAGTTTTTGCCAGGGAAACATGCTTCTGATTTTTGCAGAAACAGAGATGATTGCATTTTATTGACTTAGTTCCAACATTCCTTGAGGACAATTGTTTATTGTCTTATATTGTGTTGGTTTTATTTCTCTAATTACAATATATATTCCTAAAGAGCAGGGACTACTATGTTAGTATCTGGGTCTGCCCTCCCCCTCCCATAGCAGAGGGCACTCAAGTATCTACTTCCCCTCAGGTCAGTGATTTTTAGCTGTCTATAAGGGGACCAAGTGGCTTATAATCAAAATGATAAGGGTTTTGCAGTCTTTTAAAGTTTACAAAGCTCTGCAAGGTAGATAATACAAGTACTAGTATCTCCATTTTACAGATAAGGAAACTGAGGTTCAGAGAATTGACAACTTAACCAGAGCCACATAATAAGTGTTGTTACATGGAGTCAAACCAAGAACTTTAAGAGCCGTGCTTTTTAACACTAAATTACACTGAAACTGGATCTATGAGAGCCAGCATTCCATTTGGAAGACGTAAGAGAGATAAATAGAAAAACTATATTTGGGATTAGACATGGACCTTTCTAATGTGAAGTGATAGCTTTTAGGTTGTGCCATGTCCTAGATGCCTTTTTAAGATGGTCAATAATGCGTTTAGAGATTCACTCAATGACTTCATGGTTGCCTGACCAGAAGATATTTGAATATTTTTCTTCTTCCTGACTAGAACACACCCAGTTTTGGGACAACAGATACATACCCCTGAGAGCAATGAATATTTCACACCTTTCTTTGCCCCCACACACTTCCCTCTGTCCTCACGTGGATGAGTCATTCCTCAAGTGCTCCCCTGGGTTCAAATCCTGGCTCTGGTACTTATTAACTGTGACCCTCTCCTAGAATCCCTTCTTACAGTTTTACAAACTCTGATATGCTTTTAAAATGCAGTAATAGTTTACACTAACAGTAAGGGAAGTACCATTTCTAACCTGTTTAATTCTCAAATTGTCATAGTGTTCCCTGCTGGGCTCTTTTAGGAATCGGATTATCTGCTCTCTGCACGTCATCTCCAGGCTAGCTGCCTGACAGAGAAGATGGGCCCTATAGTCAAGTGTTTCTTTAGATGCTCTCTTGAGTATCTATGAGAGCATTGACTCCCCTTCCTGAGCCTTATGAGTGTGCCTAAACCATTTGCTCCCATGCTTCAGCCCACCCAGTAGAGGACCTTCTACACCAAGAACCCCACTATGCAAAACCCTTCTCCAACCCCTACAATTTTTATTTGAGGCAGTGCAGGATCCAGAACAACCTGACTTAGTGGGTCAAGGCCAATCAAGCCTACAAAGAATAAGCAGATCAGACATGGTGAGAGTGGCAGGGCCTTTTGTTCTCCACAGAATACAAGACCCAAGTATATCTCAAGCACCACTGGAACAATCCCACTTTTGCAAAACTCAGTCAATGACACAGTCTCTTTTCCATTATCTAGATTTCTTCTTTTGTCTTCAACCTTGTTTTCCCAAATTTGCTCAAGGTTCATATAACATGGTATAATGGAAGGAACACTGGCTTCTTACAGTCGGTGGGACCTGGGTTTAATTCCCTCCTCAAATACTTAATAGCCATGTGAACATGGGGAAGCCATTCAATTCTCTGAATCTTATTTGTAAAATTTGGATAATAGCACCAACTTCTTGGGGTGGTAGTAAAGATGTAATGAGAATATATAAAGTACTTTGTAAGTCTGAAGTACTAAGATATTATTAGTAATATGATTAATACAATACTAACATTGTATCTTTCTCAGAAAATTCCTTCCTGGACTGAATTGTTCTTTCTCAGGCAGCTAGGTGATGTGCTGGATAGAATACTGGTTCTGGAGTCAGGAAGATCTGCATTCAAATCCAGCCTCAGATACTTACTAAGCAGTATGACCCTAGGCAATTCACTTAACCTCAGTCTGCCTCAGCTTCCTCAACTGTAAAATGGAGATAAGAATAACGCTTGCCATCTGGGATTGCTGTGAGGATCAAACAAAATAATATTTGTAATGTGCTTAGCACAGAGCCTGGCAAATAGTAGGTGCCTGATAAATGCTTGTTTCCTTCCTCCCTCCAGTGATAATCCAAGGATAGGACTATTGTGTCCATTTTTCTTGGTATTCAGGTAAATCTAAGGGTATCCAATATACCAAGTGTTATCTTATAATAGACCAAGTGGGGTATGGACAGAATACTGATCATGAGAGTCTGTAAGATAGGTTCCTTCTCCACAATAGCGTATAGTCTTATAATAATCCCAAGAAAAATGTAGTTGAGAACATCTCCCACCCCAGAAGAATGGGAGGTCATCCTGATTTATTGTTTCAAATACCTCTTCTCCTGCATCAGTCAAGGACAGGGTTCACTCTGACCACCTCTTGGCTACAATCAAATACTTGTGAACCCAAGGCAGACCACACTGAGTAAACATTATAATACAAGGCAAAAAAAGCAAATGACCTCTGACCAAGGATAAGAACTACTATCACTTATAATAACTGACTGATGTCCAAGTTTCTAGACAATCTTAACCAACTTCCCTGGACTTGATGTGGCCTACCTAAATTTCTGCATTCACTTGTTCTTTACAACCCTGTAATTTCCATAAATACTTGACCCCTTGTCTGTCTGATCTGCCCTGTTGTGCCAGATTCCTTCTGCATAGTAAAGCTGCCAGGCCTTGCCTGCCCCATTTGTCATTTTTGCCTTAAAATATCATGAACAAAAATGGAGGATAAATTGCATTTGGTTAGGTGAAGAGGAAAGGAATAACAATAGCTGACATTTGCTAAATTCATCATAGTTTCCAAAGTGTATATGTATTGACTCCCACAGAAATGGGAGTCAACATTAACATATTCATGACTGATGAGACATTCCTGACTAGAGTGGAGGATGTTGACTGGTAAGTAGTGGGAAATGTAGTTAGAAAAATGTGGGTTGGGATTAAATTATGGATAATTGGATTAATATGGATAAATAAATTCCCCAGTCAGAGGAGACAGTAGGCAACAGGAGCCATTGAATATAAATTGGTCTAGCAATATAATATAGTATCTTCTACAGAAGTCTGAAGTGACCCTGGATTCATTTTAACTGAGCACAAGGTACTATTAAGCATGTGAATATAAGTTCCACAAAATGTCTGTCTTCTAAAGACCAAACTAGCTAACTATGAAAATGCTCATCACTAGAAAATGGGCCACTAAGTGACTAATTTTTTGATCACAGAACTCATAAAGATGAAAATTGTAAAAAGATCTGTTTGTTCTATGTTGGTGGAGAGAGGTCTCTACTGATGAAATCTCACATTGCAAGAGTGGATGGGGAGGGTCAAAGAAGTTGGAATCTAGTACACTGTTTTTAGTAACCCAAGCATGAATTTAGAAGAGAGTCTAAGCAATGATAGTAATAATGGGAATGGACTGAAAAGTTTGCATACAATAGAATTTCATTGGAAAAATACTAGGATGTAGTGATGGACTATACTGGAAAGTGAAAGATCAAAAGTAACTTCAAGGATCTCAGCCTAAGGAACCCAGTAAATTGTGGAGACCTATTAACCTGTTTTTATAAATGTTTTCCAACCTCCTACTGGACAATTTCCAAAGAATCATGGAATTGTAGAGTTGGAAGTTATGCTAGAGATCATCTGGTTCAACTTTCCACCACATACAAAAATCTCCATAATTCCAGTCCTGGCAGAAAGTCACCCAACCTCTATTTGAACAGTTTTGGTGACAGGGAACTTTTTATTTTATGAGGCAGTACGTTCCACTTATGAATAGCTCTAATTGGTAGAAAATTGTTCCTTACGTGAACTAGTCTACTTCCTTGAGCTTTATATCATTTGGTCCTATTCAGCCATCTAACTTATGCAGATTAAATCTAATCTTTTTTCCACATGGCAGCTCTTCAGATCTGCTACCCTGTCCCTCCTGAGTCTTTCCTTTTCTATGCTAACTATATGACATGGCTTCCAAACCCGTCATCATTCTGGCTATCCCTTTCTGGCTGTGTTTGTTCCAGTTTTTTAGAGGAGTAGATAGGACTGAGGTTTTGATAAGAGGACAGAAGCTAGGATATAAGTCTTATGGTCTTCAGGATGTAGGTGATAATTGAAGCTATGAGAATGAATGAGCTCTCCAAAAATGGGCTTACTTTCTTCTACACAAGTGAAAGCCTATGAAAAGAGGCCAGAGGTGGTCTGAGGACTAATCCTCAGGGAAAACCCAAAATTAGGAAATTAGAGGAGGAAATGGAGCCAAGGAAGGGGCTGCCCTAGAGGCAGGAAGATAACCAAAGTAATAATATAGAAACCAAAGGAGCTTTTCAAGGATAAGAATCAGTAGTGTCCAAGAAGAAAATTGCAAAGGAAAAGCCCATTGGATTTGATTAACAAAGAGGTTGCAAGTGAGAGCCATTTCAATAGAGAAGGTGGGAGTATAAACCAGATTACAAGAAGATTCTAGAGAGAGTAGATAGCAAGGAAATAGAGTAGTATATATAAACCACTGGGTAGAGCTACTTCTATGGTGATATTCCCTTCACCTATTGCACTTTAGTCTCATGACCTTGTCTCTTCAGAAAAAAAAATTTGTTCAAGGAATTTATCTACCATTTACCAGGGCTAGCTGGGACTTAGTGTAGATGACTACACTGCAGTTGTTTTGCATTGTGTGGCATATCACTCAGACTCTGGCTTTGGTCTCTAGGTAAAAGTATACCTCAGAGAGGTTAAAGGACTTGTAATGACCCCAGTAGCCCTTTCCATCCTACAAAATAAAGAAGGCCCAGGGAAGCTCACGACCTCTGAGGCACTGTGTCCAAATAAGACAAACAGTGATAACCAAAAGCCCCATTCTCTTGGGAGTATATCTGTACTGGCAATGAACCACTTACTGTCTAGCCATTTTGGGTGTTTCAAGAAAACAGAAAAGTATGTAATGTCAAGAAATATGGAAACCCCTTCAAATTTCTTTTGGGGGGTGGGGTGGGGGGGCTGTCTGGAAGGACTTTTAAAATTTTTTTTAGCTTGCAACACTTGGTTCTACATCAGATTTTCTTCCCTCCCTCCCCAAGATGGCATGGAATCGCATATAACTTCCACGTATAACTTCGCATTGAATTAGTTTACACACTAGTCAAGTTGTGGAGAAGAATTATGACCAATAGAATGAATCATGAGAAAGAAGAAAAAAAACAAAAAAAAACAAAACCCCAAAACAAAAGAGACAAAAAAGGGGGGAAGCGTGCCTCAATCTGCATTCATAATTCATAATTCTTACTCTGGATGTAGACCCCTTCAAATTTCTAATCACCAGTATCCAGATCCTATATTACAAGAAAGAAACTTCAGCAATAGAAATGAGAAATGAAAATCATTACAGAACAGAAAAAAAAAATAAGCCAAACAAATCAGAAACAAAGGAAAGGGACTTTGTCTTAGATGCCTTCTCAATGGGGTCTGGGTAAGGAGATTTGCCCTTTGTCCGGCTCAATGCCATTTATAATATCTCACTTAGTCTATATCTATCAATGAACTGTCTTAATTAAGACTTAAATCAGTGATCTTAATATTGACCCATTCTTTTTAAAAACTTTGTTTTTACTATAATATCTTGGTCCAGACAAGTCATTTACTCTTTCTGGGCCTCAATACCCATATCTATAAAGAGGAGAGGAAGGAGGAGGGAGGGAGACTAAATGATTTCTAAGAGCCCTTTTAATTCTAAAATTCTCTAATTGTGTGATCTTAGGCTCTGCCCTTCCATTTCTTATAGGAAGCCCATTTTTCAGATATAAAGTTTCCCTAAGGTCTTCTTGACTGGCTTCTTCTTTTGTTCCTTTGAAATCCCTTGCCCTGACTTCCTTGCCAATAAATTTAATAAAGCCTGGGCTGTCTTTCAGGCAGCACTCATGCCAGCCTCTTGTCTCCCTCTTTTCTTCCTTATACTGGTCTAAGTGTTCTAAGACATCATCAGCTGTTTCCACCATGCCTTTCTCTGGCTTATCTCTGTGATCCTAAGCCAAAGACCATTCTGGCAAGAGGGAAGGATTCCTTGGCACTCTCTGCTTGGCTTTGCTCCAGCAGCCAGCCCCCTTTCTCAGCTCTGCCTTGGCTAAGAACTAAATAAATATGTGACCCTTTACTGAGAGAGCTTCCATAGTTATCTCAATTCATGACATTGATTCCAACCCTAGAGTAACAGATCTATGCTAATAATGGCTTACAGTTATATTGCTGTTTAAGGTTTGTAAAGTGCTTCATGTATATTACTTCATTTGATCCTCATAATGGCACTATGTGGAGTAATTGCTATTATTAATCCCAGATTACAGATGAGGAAACTGAGTCTCCACGAGGTTAAGGGACTTGAATAAGTATAATGACCCCAGTAACACCTTCCACCCTACAAAATAAAGAAGGCCCAAGGAAGCTCAAAACCCCTGAGGCACTGTCCAAATAAGACAAACAGTGAGGACCAAAAGCCCCATTCTCTCAGGAGACTTTGAGTATCAATTAGCCACCAAATACTCTAGAGTCTTCCCTACTTTCTCCCCACCCCACTTGCATGAATCACCACCAGTCTCCAGGTCAAGGCTTCCTACTCCCTTCCCCCAATGCCTGGTCTAGGTTGACCCAGAGAAGAACCCTATAAAAACTCTTTGTTGGAGATTTTCCATTCCAGCCAGGTGCCCAGCTTCACCTGTGTCCCAGCAGATATGCTTCCTAACTGCCCTTCATATTGTAAGTATGTTTCCTCAATAAAGCCAACTTCCTTTACTGTCTTGTTGTGTGCTCCATGTTTCCTTATGCTAAACTATCAATATTATGAGTGTTCTGAAACCTGGAGCAAGATACCAGGGTCACACAGCAAGTAAAAGTCTGAGACAGGATTTGAACCAAAACTTTTTGACTCCTTTTCCACTAACCTGTAGTATCTACTCAGGGTGAGGTCCAGGATTGTGTTGCTTTTCAAGATCCACAATTCATTGTAAGGCAGAGAGCTTCCCAGTCCAGGGCTTAACCAAGAAACGTCCTTACCCAAGTGGGTTGAATTTGGTCATAGGTTTCTGCTAGGTATGCATTAGAAAGGAGAGAGGAGGATGGTTTATTTCAATGTATTAACCACTTTGTATTTTAAAGTCTCTTAAATTTGTTGCTAATGAATGCCAGTCCTAAAGAATCTGTCTGTAGGTTTTTTCCCATTAGGGCTGCTGTGGCGATGCCCCATTGTTAAAAGGTACGATACTAGAGACAGTCCAGAGAGAGAGTGACCTTAGCTTTACCTCAAGTGCTGGCTTAACTGTGGCTTCATGCCAACTCATAACAAGTAATTGCTGTGTATAAAACCAACTCCAAGGATGGATAGGTCTTTTGTTGTTTAGCAATTGCTTTTTGGCCCCTTTGTGAAACCAATCCTAGCCTAAGGTGGGGGGGAGGCGGAGGGTCAGGGCAGGAATCTAGGATACTTACTTGGACCTGAAACTACCCTAAGGGGGACACAAAGGTCCATAGAGATCCATAGAGTTCAACAGAGTAGGGAAATTTCAACTCCAGAGCCTCCTTAGAGGTTCTCTGATGATAATCCTAGGTAGTTAAAAAAAAATTTAAGCAATGTTATTTCTTTCTCATCCCTCTCCCACTGACCAACCCTTCCAGAGTATGTCAGAACTTGTAAAGTCTTTCACATGACCCCTCCTCCATAAGACAAACTTTGTACAGATCAGTACAAAATAATTTCAAGGGAGAGACAGAACGATTGGTGGGATCACCTTGTCAAAGTGATGATAACTGAGCTGTTCTGAAGGAAGCTAGAGATCCTGAAAGGCAAAGGTGAGGAGGGAGTACAAACTTGAGAGAAGTGCCTTTGCAAAAGTTCAGAATACTAGAATAACTAGAGATGTAGATAGGAGCCATGTTAAATTTTAAAACATTTATTAAGGGGGGCAGCCAGGTGGCACAGTGGGTAGAGCACCGGCCCTGGAGTCAGGAGGAACTGAGTTCAAATCCAGCCTCAGACATTTGACACATGTACTAGCTGTGTGACCTTGGGCAAGTCGCTTAACCTCAATTGCCCCGCCAAAAAACAAAAACAAAAACATTTATTAAGTACTTCATATGTACCAGGCATTGTGCTAGGCACAGATACAAATCCACAAAGCAATACAATCCCTGCTGTTAAGGAACTTACATTCTAATAGGGAAAGATAATAATTAGGACTAAGGGCCAAGGGAGGAGTGTTTTGGACTAGAAGTCATTGGGTTGGTGAATGCAGTTATTGGGCATTTGATTGATTCTTCCTTTCTAGGAATGGTAGAGTTGATTTGATTACTGTTCCCAGAACAAGAAGTGAAGGGGGCAAGAAGGAGAATTTAACTGTACCTGCACCAAAGTCCATCCTGGAGGGCTCTGGAAGTACCTAGATATGGTCAAGTTTCTTTATCAAAATTTCCAGCTGGGTCTCTAACCTCCCTGTCAGGTCGGAGTTTTGGGGCTGGGGCCTGAGCTTCAGCCCTGTGGACTACCTGAATTGCAAAGTACCCAGAAGTGCCTGGAAACACAATTTTAACCCAAGAGCTGATTTCCTGGATTGCAAGGATTAGGGCTTATGGAAATTTCAGGAGTTAAGGAGGAGTGAAGGGAGTGCTAGGTCCTTCCCTTCTCCACACTGAACCAAAATGGGCAACCAAGATTTGAACTGAAATCTGGAATCCAAATCAAGAGGTTTTTTCCAACAAACCACCTACCTCCTGACTCAGAACAAGCTTCCTATCTCCTGACTCAGATATAAGGATTTCTTTCTGAGCCAAGAGATAGGTGGTTTGTAGGAGAAAACCTCATGTTTAGGATTCTGGATCTCAATTCAAATCATAGTTGCCCATTTATCACCTCTGTAACCTTAAACAATTTTCTTCTCCTTTCTGGGCCTCAATTTCCTTTCCTACAAAATTTTAGGGATGCAGCTAGATGATCCCCAAAGGCTCTATTAGTTTATAATGGAAGGAAAAGGCCTGGTTTGGGCTGGAGGGAGGATCTCAGTTTTAAGTCTTAGCTTATTGTGATCTTGGACATCCTATCATGCTATGATTTAGAAGAATGAAAATTCAAAAATAATAGGGTCTGCCCCCCAAAAAACTTGGATAGCTGGAACTACCAACTCTCTTGTCCTTCCCCTTCAAGTGGGAAAGGACTTGATTTTCATAGAATGTTGAGTAATTTAACTTGCCTTGGTGCAGTAGAAGGAATACTGGAGTTTTTGAGCCAGCACCCACACCCCTGTTGGAATCCAGACTACATCATTTACAACATGTGTGACCTTGGACGAAGTCAGTTCCTGCTCTCTCAACTCCAATGTCCTCATCTGTAAAATGAAAGAATTGGACTTGATGGTGTCTAATATCCCTCCCATTTCTAAAATGGCGATATTACATGAAATGGCACTCAGGAAAAAAAATAAACCAACTATAAAGTCTGTAAGTTAATCTTATAGAGTCCTTCAAAGAAATTTACCCAACCTGCCAAAAAAGCGCACAAAAACTGGACTTCAAAGGGTTGGCTCAGCTGTAAGGCAGCTCCATCATGAAAACTTCACGTACATTGACACAACTTACAAACCCCTAACAGAGTTGTACATAGTCCAAGAACATGGGGGAATTTCAGGCCAATTCAGTCCAACAGGCTCCCCACACCAGCTGTGTCCCACAGACCCAGGAGAAACAGTTTGGAAACATTACAGAAGTCCAGCACTGAGAGCTTAGCTATTTTTTAAAGAGTGTGCTTGTTTTTAAAGAAGTTAGAATGGATGGGCTTGGAGAAATGGGGGTCTCTACAGAGCTCATGGATACTCTAACTTCGCCCCAACATTTTTGTCATTAGAGGAAACAGTTTTGGGCATTGTGACTCTGAGTTCATGTTTCAGTCCTTGTGCGATCTGAGAATTGATTCCCATTTGCCTGAGGGTGTCTGCAAGTGCACTTTGGGGTTGGGAGGAGAGAAATGGAGAAATTAGGGCTAAGTGGGAAGAACCCCTGACTGTTCATGTATCTAGGACATCACTGTTAATCTTCTTAGCTCTGCTATTAACTATGTTTCCAATCAAGTCCCTTCCCTTCTCTGGATCTCAGTTTCTCTCTTTGTGCAACTAGAGGGATTGGACTAGATAAGCCCTAAGGATAAGCATTTATTAAGCTCCTACTATGTGCCAAGTACTGTGCTAAGAGTTGAGAATACAAAGAAAGGCAAAAGATGTTCTTGCCCTTGAGGAACTCACAGTTGTGGGGACAACTTGCAACTACAACTATGTACAGACAAACCATTTGTTGCTGAGTCATTTCAGACGTGTCTTACTCTTCATGACCACATTTGGGATCTTCTTGGCAAAGATACTAGAGTGATTTAACATTTCCTTCTCCACCTTACTTTACAGATGAGGAAACTGAGGCAAACAGGGTTAAATGACTTGCTCAGGGTCACACAGCTAGTGAGTATATGAAGCCAAATTTGACCTCAGGAAGATGAGTCTTCCTGATTTCAGGCCCAGCGCTCTATCCACTGCACCCTCTACAAACTGCCACAAACAAACCCTAGACAGGATAAACAGGGAATAATCAACAGAAAGAAGGCACTAGAATTAAGGGTGATTGGGAGAGGCTTCTTGTAAAAGGCAGGATTTTAGTTAGGTCTTGAAGCAAAACAAGAGGTAGAGGCAAAAGAGAGCATTCCAAGCATGAAGGACAGACTAAAAATACTGGGAGTGGGGAGTGCCTTCAAGGAACAGCAAGGAAGCCAGTGTGGGAGTGAGGTACAAAAAGACTGGAGGGGAGGCTTAGGTCATGAAAAGCATTGAAAGTCAAAGGACATGGTTTCAAAATCCTACCTCTGATGCATGTGACTTTTACTCATCTGAAGAATGGATTAAAGCAGACCTCAAAGGTTCCTTCCAGTTTGTTTCCCCAGGAGTATGTATGGCTCTCTTAGATGAATCTTTATGTTTGGGATGGTGATGGGGATATGTGTATATTTCCAATTACTTGTGGAAGTCAATCAATAGGGCCACCCTCTTTCTAAATTAGCCCCTCTCATAGACCTGTTTTCTCAGAGCATTTTCTGGATTATCCAAGGAGACTAGGGAGTCCTGACATAAGACCATGCCCTCATCTATTCCTTCCCAGAATTTCAGCCCCACCTCCATCCAGTCTCACCTCCTAGATGATCTTTTGGGGGTCAGTACATAGGGAGAGAACCCTTCCTCAACTTGATCCATTTCAATAAAAACAGTAAGACCCTTAAAAAAAAACAACTCAGGTCCTAGGGTAGGAGCTAGAGGAGAAGTATAGGGGCACAGTAGCAGCACTTTGGCAACTGTGGAAAATGAATTAGAGAGGTGAGAAACTTGAAGCAAGGAAGCAAATTAGGAGACTGTTTTAATTGGTTGGATAAGTAGACTTGCCTAGGTCTAGGCAAAGCACAATGAGGGTGAGAAGTAAAATAGAGACTATGAGTAGAGAAGAGGGCTTGGAGCAAGATATGTTGTAAAAGTATAATAGACAAATCTTGGAAACTGAATCAGTATATGACGGGGGTGGGGGTGAAGCAAGGAAGACATCAAAGATTGCAAAAGTAGGTGACTGAGACTAGGAAATAAAGATTGTAATGCAAGGTGGCAAACTTGAGCTTATAATTATCACTGTGACTTACTCTAAGACATGGAAGAAACTTATGTCTGGACCATGGCTCTAGATTGGTATGCCCTTTTCAGAAGAAACAAGCTAAACAGTAGGAGTGGGGAGAATTTTATACTAAAAAGGTATATTAGTGTGAGACTGTCCAGGAACCAGAGAGAAGGAAAACATGTGGTGGCAGGTATGGATAGGAAAAAGACAATGGCAGCTTGGCATACCCTTTAGAGGGCAAAGCTTCAAGGATATAGCTCAATATAGTAAGAGCAATTTGATGAAAGTCAGTGGTGGTAGAAACAGAAGTGATTTTGTCATTGCAATGCAATACAAGCCACGTGGACAGAGAGAGAAAATGAGCAGTTTGGGAAGCAGATCACAACCCTGGCACAGAGGCATGATAGAATAGTGATGGGGGATTTCAGTTAACTAAACATCTATCTGCTGGAGCTCTCTTTTCTCTCTCTCCAAAAGCAGAGCAGCTAATAACTTCTTGATTCACTTTCATGATAAGGAGAAAATCCATTCTGGATATGATCCTCACTGAAAGAGAGGAACTGTTTGCTGTATTGAAATTATGGATCAGAGAGCACTCTCATTGAATTTGTGATAAAGGGAAAGAAGAAATAAGGGCATAGTTAGTCTGTCATTCACCCTACATTTTGGAGAAAACAGATTTCCAAACTTCAGAGAAGTTTTAGGTAGACTACAATGGACTGCAAAGGTAACAGGGGAAGTCAGCCCAGGATAGTCGAGATGCTCAGGGATGAAATTCAGAAGATACAAAAGAAAATAATTCCAGTGTGGAGGAAAAAAAAGGACTTGTTCAAAGAGACCAATGGTGGTACATAGGGAAGTCACCAGCCAATTTCTATTTTAAGAAATGTACAGAAGATGGAAACCAGGCCAGGAAATAGAGAATATGAGAGCATGATAAATCCTATAAAATTATCAGGAGTGCTAAAGATCAGAGTTGAACTGAGGTTGGTGAGAGAAGGTAAAGATAGAAGAAAGAGTGGGCATGTTTGTTTGTTTTACTATAACTGAGTGGGGAGGAGAACAAAAAAAAAAAAGGGCAAGACCTTTGGAATTGATGGGACCATGATAAATGACAACAGAAAGAAAGCAGAACTGCCCAGTTCTTGTTTTACTTCTGTTTTCTCTGCCAAGAAGAATGATGTTTGCACAGGAAATAAAAGTACAAAAAAATAACTAGCAGGGGGTCAATACCCAAAATAAGTAATGAAATAGTAAGAGAACATCTTGTACATGTATTCAAGTAACTTGTCCCAGGTGAATCTTATCCTCATATGCAGAAAGAACTGGTTGATGTGATTGCTTAGCCACCATCAATGGTATTTGAAGGCATGATAATACAAAATCAAAGAAAGGCAAATGTACTGATTTTTAAAAGAGGGGTGGGGCAGAATGTGCAAACCATAGTGGCAATTGCAGAGTCAACAGGACTTCTTCATCAAGAGTAAGTCATCGTGCCAGCCTAGCTTCATTTCTTTGTTCCGTCAGTCAAGCAGTATTTTTTAAGTCTTTACAATGTGCCAGGGATTGTATTAAGAACTGGGGATACAAAGAAAGGTGACAACACTGTGCTAAGGAGAAGGGATACAAAGAAAGGCAAAAATACAGTCTTCTGCCCTCCAGGAGCTGACGCTGTAAGGGGGAAGGGGCATAACAAAATGTCAGCAACTATATTCATACAAGAGCTATAGAGTGTAACTCACAGAGGGAAGGTAATATAGAGGTCATCTCAGAGAGAAGGCAACTAACAGTGCAAAGTACTAGGAAAGGCCACTTGCGGGAGGTTTGCACTGGGTCTTGAAGGAAGCTGAGAGACAGAGGTGAGGAGGGAGAGCAATTTAGGCATGAAGGACAGCCAGCACAAAGGCAGCCAGGAGACAGCCTACTAATAGATAAGGAGACATTGAAGATTAGTGAGAGAGGGGAACATTCTGCCTGAGAAGACAGAAGGGGATGGGATCAAGGGTGCACAGTGTAGGGTTTGCTTTGGCAAAGAGAAAGGCTACTTCTTCATGTGAAACAGAAATTAAGGACAAGATAATGGGAAAAGATATCTGAGTCATGTGAGATGTGAAGAGGGGAAGAAGAGGGAGCTCTTTGCAAATAGCCTTAATTTTTTCACTGAAATATGAGGCAAGATTCTCAGGTGAGAGAGTAAGGAAAAGGGATGCTTGGGATACTTGAGGGGAGAAAGGTTCAGGATGGCTGCTGCGATGAGTGGGATAATGAATCACTTATAAAATGATTGCCTTGCTGCCATGAAGGCCCAGTTGAAATTTTGTAACATAAATTTGTAGCTGACCCAATTGTGTACTAGAAGTCTAATAATAGGTACAGAGACGACCGGTGTTTGAAATCTTTGGCAAAGAAATTGGAAACCAGGGAAGAGCTTCATTAGTAAAAGATTGGTGGAATGGGGGGTGGGGAGCAGGCGGAGGGAGAAGATTGGTTAGACAGCAGTTCTGAAAAAGTATGAGGGTTTTAGTTGACTACAAGCTCAATTTCAGTCAACAATGTCACGTGGCAACTAAAAAACTTAATGCACTTTTGGGCTATGTTGAGAGTCATGGCTTCCGGGAATAGGGAAGTGATAATCCCTCATTAGACCCCATCTCGAGCATCTTGTTCAGTTCTAGGCACCATGAGACATTGAAAAGGTGAGAAGTGTTCAGAAGATGGCAGCCAGGATGTTGAAGGGTCTAGAATCCACGTCAGTTGAAGGAACCTGGCATGTTTGCCCTGAAGAAGAAAAGACTCATGGGGTATACAAGAGTGTTTTTTCAAGTATTTAAAGAGCCATCATATAGAAAAAGGGCTAGACTATCACCCCAGAACATAGAGCTGAGAGTAATAATAGATGGAAGTTGTGAAGAGGCAAATTTAAGCCCAATGTCAAAAAACATCTAACAATTAGAGCAGTAACAGTTGGGGTATGCCATGCTAGGAATCCAACCCTCAAAATCTGTAATTCTGTGCTTTTATGGATCTGTGACCGCCAGGATGGCGGTGTCCTCAAAAGAGATAGGGAAGTTTGGAGGAAAGATAGACTTGAGGGAAAATATTGCAAATAGTTCCATATTTGGATATGTTACATTTGAGATACCTGAAGACATCCACATAGAGACATCTGGTTTCTCAGGGTTGGCAGCAGCATCTAGTTCTCATGGGTCACAAGGCATAAGGGGGCTGTGTCTTACCACAGCAAGAAATATACAAGTGTACAGATATATTGGATGCTTTTCAAAATGTACCCAAGAATTGAAATTTTTAAAGATTGATATAAAGATGAAATAAACCAGTTCCCTTTTTTAGTTACTTTTTAAAATAAAAGATACAGAGTAGATGTGAACATAGCTTTTCAGCTGGAGTCATGTTTCTCTCCATATAGACATTCACCATCCCCAGTGTAAAATCAGAAAGCAAAAGCAAATTATATCTAATTTCAAATCACTTGAAAATTTTCAATATAAATCTATTCCTCTTTCTTTATATGATTCTGTTTAATAGATGGTATAATTTCTTAATTTTCTACTCATGTTTGAATAGTTTAATGGTGTTTTTGTATGATCAGAAAAAAAATCCAGCTTAATTGGATCATAGAGTGAAGGAAGAGGAATAATGTATAAGACTAAAGAAGTAGATTGGGGCATGATTAACAAGATTTCCAATGCCAAGCAAAGAGGTTCGTATTTTGGCCTAAAAGCAATAAGGAGCCCTGAATTTTATTTAATAGGGGAGTGAGACCTTCATGGTTAGACCTTCACTTTGGGAAAGTCACTTTGTAAGCTGTGTGCATGATTGACTGAAATGGGGAGAGACTTGAGTCAGGAAGACCAGTTAAGAGAACATTATAATATAGAAGGGGGTGGATATGAAAGACATTGTGGCAATAGAAATGCCTAGAGTTGGCATCTGTTTGAATATATGGGGTAAGTAAAAGCAGGTTGAGGATGACCCCAAGTTTATAAACCTTGGTGACTGGTAGAATGGTGGTATTCTAGATAGAAACAGGAACATTCAAAAGAGGGACAGGGAAAGATGATGTAATGAAATCTGAAACACACATTATAAACTATTCATTCCTGATGATCCCATGACTCACTCTGTGCCACCTTAAAAAAAGGGAGGAATTGGGGCTGTTACTGGTCTCTGCCTGCTGCTGGAGGGCAACTGTTATATCCACAAGGTAAACTTGGGGAAAAGAGGTGGCTGTGCTAAAGAGAAGAGAGTTTTCATGGTGGCGTCTATGCAGCTGCTGTTATAGGTACTCAGGTTGGAGTTTGGACATGGGCTTGGACAGCTGTAGTTGGAAATGGAGTAGGGAAGTGTTGGTTGATTCAGAAGAGAAAATATGGTCGTCTTGGAGGCAAGGCTTATAATTTGCTTTCACTGCCCTCTGTTACTCCCCTACCACAAATGAGATGGGGAAGGAAGGGTATATGTAAGAAATCCCTAAGAGTATACTCAGAGTGATAACATAAGCCAGTGAGAGTCAGCCCCCAGGGATGGGACATCAGGACAACCCTTTCTTAGGTCAGCAAACCAACTTATAATCTTACTTTTGAGAAAGGAGACTACTTGCAGAAACAGATAAAGTTGTCAAGTCCTGTTGTTTATATCTTTGTATGGAAAACTTGTTGTTCATCATTCTTTCTCAAAGATAACTAATGATATCATGAGAGTGTTATCTGGACTTGCTCATGAATTGTATTTAAGTGATACAGAGCTGTGGAAAGTTGTCAGCCTCACTCTTTCCTCCAGAGTCATTGAAGTCCAGTGGCAAGACCCAGGGATGCAGCGGATAACCATGGCCTTTCTAAATTAAGGTCTTTCCCAGGCCTCAGTTTGTCCAAGACAACGCTCATTCATTGACTATCGGCTGAGCAAGAATTGAAACAGAAGATGGCCTGATTTGCCTTCAAAAAACTGTCAGTCTGAGAGGGGAGTTTCAGAATTTCTGCCCAGAACAGAAAACAGTTGTTATTTGTCCTCACTCTAAGCTATCAAAAACTAAACAATGGGGCAGAG
Source organism: Phalanger gymnotis (assembly GCA_028646595.1). Taxonomy (NCBI): domain Eukaryota; kingdom Metazoa; phylum Chordata; class Mammalia; order Diprotodontia; family Phalangeridae; genus Phalanger; species Phalanger gymnotis. The sequence continues at coordinate 160,793,578 of CM053625.1, read as the reverse complement.
AGGCTTGGGCTGGGGACTATTATCGGCCATTGGAACATCTCCTACATACGGCCCCCCTTCTCTCCTCTGACATTGCCACCACCATGGCCAGTCCTCATCTTCTCATGCCTAGATTATTACAGTAGCCTACTGGCTAGTCTCCCTTCCTCACAATCTCTCTATCCTAGTCTACCTTCTACTCAGCTGTCAAATTGATCTTCCTTAAGCATAGCTCTGGCCATGTATTATGGCAATTAGGGTGGGACTTTTTTGTTTTCTCTTTTAGAATGCTAAGGTAATCAAGTACCATGCCTTTCAAATGCAATGGCAAGCAAAGTGGACTTTTTGTTGTTTTTTGTTTCTTTGATTGAATCAAGAGTCTTTGACCTACTTAAGAAACAAGAAAGCCTAGTTCACATAGATTTGAGTGGCATGGTTGTGACACCCTCTGACCCTGAGATGGGTATATAAGATCTTAGGTTGGTGCTTTGTTTTGGGGGCTCTCACTCACAGGAAGAGTGTCATGTGATTTGACCAGACGAGACTCTGGGTAGCTGTTGTTAAGATGCCCCTGGCTTTGAAAACCCAGATGTTGGTGCTTTTCTTTTTGGTAACTATGTATGTGATATCTTGATCAGACAAAGCCTGTCTGTTGATCTGATTGTGGTTTCTGTTTGTATTTGCTCTGAAGTTCAGGGTGCTTTCTTTTCCCTCTGAACTAAGTGAATGATATGTGTATGTTTAATTAAACTGAGATTGTTAACCCCTTAAATTTGCTTTCTTTAGAAAAGCAGATTAAAGAACCTATGCTAGCAGCCTTCCTGTGCACTTTTGTTGTTGGTCTTTCACCCCTACAACAGCTGCTAGCAACATTGTTCTTACACCATGTTACCCCCATTCAGTAAACCCCAGTGGCTTCTGTTACCTCTAAGACCAAATTTAAAATCACGTTTGACTTTTTAAGCCCTTCATAACCTTGCCCCTTCCTACATTTCCAGTCTTCTTACATCTAGTTTCCTTCACATACTCTTTGATTCAGTAACACTGGTCTTGCTTTATCTCATACATTCCATCTCCCAACTTCAAGCATTGTCACTGCCCCATGCCTGAAATTCTCTCCCTCCTCATCTCTGCCTTCTAGCTTCCCTGGTTTTCTTCAGTCTCAACTAAAGTCTCACCTTCAGCAAGAAGCGTTTCCCAGGCTTCCTTATTCTTAGCTCTTTCTTCTGAGGCAATTCTCAGATTATCCTGTATATGTGTATATGTATACACATATATGTGTTATACATATATATATATATATATACGCATATATATACACACATACACATAGTATATATGTGTGCATTTTATATATGTATATACATACATATATATACACAATATACATAATATATATTTTATTGTTTGTACACAGTTATATACATGGTGTTACCCCCATTGGACTATGAACTCCCAGAGCAGTGACTATTTTTTGCCTTTCTTTCTATACCCAGCACTTGGAACAGAGCCTAGTACATAGTAGGTGCTTAATAAATGCTTATTGACTAACTGATTGGCTTTCCCTGCTAAAGGTCAACATTGCTTCCTTTGGGTGGATGCAGTCCTCCAATAGGGTTCATTTGTGTTACTACACATACAGTAATCATTCTGGAACTCCCCACCACTATTCTTTCAGGTGATAAGAAGCCAAGCTGGTCTTTAAAAGATTGCTCTGCCCTCAAGCTTTTGTGCAGGGTCTCTTCCAAGGAAGGAAAGGATTCCAGCCACATTCTTTACCAGTTTGACTGTTTCTAATTTATTCCAATGTGTGAAATGCATGGGGCTGCCAGAGAAGGTTGTGGCTAACTTGGCTCTTTCACTGCCATCTGGGTGTCCCCTCACCCCTTCCATTCCCATTTCTATACATAATCTACGTACATGCCTTCCCTCCTGAGCCTTTTGGCTTCCCTTCATATTTCCTGTAGCCTTAAATCTTTTCCTGTCAAACAATTATAGGCAAACCTTGCAGCGTGACAGATAATATAGCATCTAATCATCCTGTCACCCCTCTCTACTCCAGCATTTGATTAGACAGCTATATTTTCCTTAAGAGTCCCCAGCTCAAAATACTATGTGGGAATTTTGTTTTGTTTTTCATTTCCTTGAAAGAAAAAAAACTAATAAAATCCATTCCATTTCTGAATCTCACCCTTCTGTGTTTGTTGTGTCCTCATCCAAATTTCAGACTATACCTTTCTCCCAGCCGTTTTCCTCCTCTCTAAACAGTGACTCTAAAAATCAGCAGCAAAGAGGCCAGAGTTTGTTTAATTTAAACACACTGCAGCAGAATGAAGGTAATTGTCCACACAAACCATCTGCTACCTGGCGGGTATCCATGAGTCAGGGAGACAGAAATGTAGGCTGAAGTGTCTCTTTCATTCTGTTACCATGATAACAGCCTCGCTCAGAGTTTTAGTGGGTTGGGGTTTTTTTTATTTTTTTTATTAATGCTCCATAGAGGGTATTAGCTCTCAAAGTTAGGCTTTTTCCATGGCTTCTGGGGGATTGATCCCAAGCCTCACTTATCTGTTCTAAGGAGACATAAAATATGTACACACTCAATAAGGAGATAGAATGGAAGTTTAACCACAGCCAAGAACTGGGATGCTGCATCATTTTCCTAACAAAGACAGTACCCTATTCTCAGGATAGCTAGCCTCCTGCCTAGCCAGGTTATCCTCCCATGGGTTGTGGATTTCCTTTAAACACCATAGTTGACTAAGTCTATTGGTATATTGGGCATATCCCCAATACGTTGCAAATATTAGGCACTTTAATGTTTGCCGAATTGAATTGATCTCCCTGCTTCCAGTTTTTCCCCCTTCAAATCCCTTCTTCCCCCTAGCTGCCAAAATAGTTTGCCTAAAGTCTAAGCTTTATTTTAGGATTTCTCTGATCAAGAATCTTCAATATCTCTCTGTTACCTCTTGGAAAAATGCAAAATCTTCTGTTTAGTATTTAATGCCCTGCACAACCTGGCCCCACTTTACTGTGACAAAATTATTTCACATTACTCACCCTCATACATTTTATATTTTGGCCAAACCAGCTTGAATCATTCCCTCTCTCACCTCTCACCTGACCAACAGAATCCCCAGAAGGCATTCTCTCTCCCAATCTACATCTTAGACACCCTCTTTCCTTTCAGGTAAACCTTGGGTACCACCTCCTATACAAAGGTTTTTTCTGTTTCCCCACACACACTTGTTAGCTCTCTTGCTGTCTTGAAATTATTTTGTATTAAGTTTGTGTATTCTTTACATTGAGCTATCTGTGTGCATGTAGAAAAAGCTCCTTTTGGACAGAGACTCTTTCATTCTTGTCTTCATATCTCCATTGATTGATATACTGCTTTGTATATATTCAAATGGATCTATTATCTCAGTGACATGGGTATTACAGATAGCAACCTACTCACAGCCATCCAAGCTGTGCCACTCTTGTTCATATCCTCCCATAAGCTTCTCATGAGATGTCTGTTTAATGTCCTGGAGCCTTCCTTACCTTGCCATGACAACATGAGAATGCCAGTGGCACACACTGATTGTCCCCTACTCTTTCCATTTAACATTCAAGTAATCTTACCTAATTTTGATGTGTGCTTGTAGATACCTTGTTAGCAGAGATTTTAAAGCTGCATTTTGTTCAACCAAATAATTTAATAGTCAATAGACAATGAACATAGTAGGATCTTATATTCTCTAACCTCTTTTATTCAATTGTGTACTAGTTAAAAATGTGATCTCGTGGTCAGTGCTTTGCATGCAATAAGCATCCATTTAATTATTTATTTCAGTTGAAGTTGTGTTGCCATATAAGTCAAGCTCTCCTGCACTCCAAGTTCACATTCTGGATATTGGGGAAAAATTATAGTTTTTGCATTTTAAGCACAGATCTGACCATGTCATTCCCCTACTAAGTTATCTCCAGTGGCTCCTTTGACTAAGATATATCCTTCCAAAGCCAGGTTTTTAATGTGTTTGTCTTTCTACAGCTCCTCCAACATTGACATACTCATCTTTTGTCATATTTGCCAGTTTGGTATGACCTATTTTTTTTCTTTATTAATTTTTCCTCCATATGATCAATGGGGCAAACTACAAGTTCAAGTCTATCCAAGAGTACCTTCATCACTTTCCTTCTCTGGGCCTCAGTTTATTTATATTTAAATTCTGGGACTCAGATCAGATGGTCTCTAAGAACTCTTCTTATTGCAAGATAATTTCAGTGGAGGTAGTATATAAGGGTTGCTCTTGTTCTTGGATTTGGTTCTGGCTAATGAGGGAGGACATGGCAGCCAAAAGAAAAATGACAAAAACCTTAACCCACCATCTTAAAGTTCATGATATATGAAAAGGGGAAAGCTGGGTATGACAGGTTTTGGTAAATCCAATTTCAAAGAATTGAAAGAAAAGATAAAATCTAATGATACAAAATCACAGAAGGAATGTTGACCCACAATGGGTGGGATATTTTCAAGAACAAAATTCTGATGTTACAAACAAATCTTTCTTACGAATTAGAAAAAGAATTGTCTATAAAAGAATTGTTGTAGTTACATAGAGAATTCCATCAGTTAATTCGCATTTTAAAAATATATGCAATTTGTATTTGATAAACCCCAGAATTAAATTACCCGGGAAAGAACTTTCTATTTGACAAGAACTGCTAGGAAAAGTAGGAAAAATTTGGTGGATTTTTGGTTTAGATGAACATCTTTTACCATGTTCCATAACAAATTTAAAATGGATACATGACATGAATATTAAATATCAGATAAAAATTAGAAGAAAAGTAGACAATAAGACCTTTCACTGCTATGGGTAAGGATGAATTCTTAACTAAACAATGGATAGAGGCAATTACAAAAGACAAAATAGAACATTTTGATTACATGGATTGAAAAGTTCTTGCATAAGCAAAACTAATTCAACTAGAATTAAGGGATGTAAAAAGTCAACTGGGAAAAATATCTGTATCAAATATTTCTGATAAGCGTCTGATATCCAAGCTATTTCAACAACTAACAGATACATACTTAAAACCAAAAGCCATTTCCCAATAAGTAAGTGGTCAAAGGATATGAATAGTGGTTCTCAAAAGAATTGTAAACTATTAACAATCATATGAAAGAATGCTCCAAATCACAGTAAAAAGAGAAAAGGAAATCAAAAAATGCTGAGGTTTTGTCTCATACCTGGCAAAAATGACAAAAGATGGGAATACTCCATGGTAGAGGTCTTGTGGAAAGGTGGACACACCAGTGCACTGTCGCTGAAGCTACAACTTGGTCTAACCATTCCAGAAAGCAGTTTTGAATTATGTAAAAAAAAACGACTAAAATGTCCATACTCTTTGACCCAGAGGTTTCACTGCTGGTCATATAGCTCAAGGAGACCACTTACAAAAAATAAAAGCCCCTATATATACCAAAATATTTATAGCAGTACTTTTTGTGATGTCAAATAACTGGAAAAAAAGTAGAGGCCTATCTATTGAGAAATGGCTAACAAACTGTGGCACATGAATGTAATGGAATATCATTGCACTGTAAGAAAAAAAATGAACATAACGAATAAAGGGAAGTATAGAAAGACTTGTATGATCTGATGTAGAGTGAGGTAAACATAACTTGGAAAACAAAATACATGACTACAACAGTGTAGATGGATACAATATCACAATCAAAACTGAAATCTGCAGACTTTTATTGGCCAAGTTTAGACCCCAAAGACCAGACAAAAGAAATAACTCCCCCCCCCCACATAACTATTTTCAGAGTTGGAAAACATTGAGTGTGGAATACTATATATAATATCAGATATCTTTGATTTATTAGTTTTGTGAAATTTTTTTCTTTCTTCCACTTCTTAAAAATTCTTTATTATATTATTTTTTATTCTTTATTATATCTCTCAGTGGGGAGGGTTGGAGGAGGTATACAGAGGAAAAATCTAAGTGATAAGAAAGCAAAATACATCAATAAAAACATATTGTAAAAGACAGACAGAAAATCAAGCACTTATTAAGATTAAAACTAAGAAAAGTGACTGAATAGCATGATCTTCCAAGAATACTCCAGGAACTCTAAAGCCTAGAATGAGCTGAAGCTTAAGATGAATGCCAAGTACCAATTAGGTTATGTGGAGGCAAGAGGAGGATCAGAAAAGGAATAGTTGGATCAAACATCATTGATGTATGAGAGAGAGAGAGCAGAATTAATGCGTTCTTGCTTTGTTTCTGTGTTTTCTCTAGCAAGGAAAACAATTTTCGGACTGGAAAGGGTAGAACAGTATGTTGAAACCCAAGATAAGTGAGGATTCAATATAGAGAGCATCTAGTTCCTTTCAGCAAAATTGAGTTACCAGATGCTGACAAATGACATTCCAGGATACTAGATGAACTTGAATGGGTAAATGTTGTGTCTGCTGAAGGTGATATTTGAAAAATAATGGAAAATAGGAAAGATGCAGCAAGACCAGAGTTGAGCAGATATCTCAGTTTTCAAAACATAAAGAACATGAATTCTCCACAGTAGTCTGGTGATCTTGACTTGAATTCCTAGCAAGATTCTAGAATGTAAATATTAAAGGAGTGATTGGTTTCCCAGCATTAGAAAAGGGAAGTTGTCGTTGTTATGAGTCAGTTATAATCAAAATCAAAATATTGCTGTGTTTATTGAGAAAGATTTGTTTATCATGCAAGACAAGTTTACTTCCTTTTTTGATAAAGTTATTACACTAATAAGTAGATCAGACTAGAGAAATGTCATTCATAGAATATACTCATGTTTCAGTAAAGGGCTTGTTAAAATTGTTTACTTAATCCATACCTGCAATTGAAGCTATCCTATCTATATTAAGTCCTCCCAGACATGTAAGACAATGGGGAGATCCAGATTCTAGTCTCAGCCCTTATACTCTTCTTCTGTATCTCCAAGCCACAGTTTCTTCATCTGATAAATATGTGTATTGAATTGGTTTATTCCTGCAATCCCTTTCAACTTCCCAAGGCTCTCATCTGTGTCCAATAGACAGTGGCAGTTTCAAATGCAGTGAAAGTACATTTGTGTTGGGAAACCATGGCATATTAGACCTTTAGTATATACTTATGTTTAACATGATTGGGCCCCATAGTACATCCAAATTTATGTAACAACAAGCTCTATTATAAAAACATTACACTGTACTCATATTGAAGAAGGTTTGAAAGGTACTATGTGATGGCATTGTCCCCAGAATTCTTTATCTCTCCCTCAAAATTCAGCCCCTTCTGAGTTTCCACATTTTCTGTCAAGTGTAGCACCATCTTTCCAATTACCTAGGTTCATAACCTCAGTGTTACCTTTCCCCAAACTCCTAATTGTCCCTCTCTTAGCCAGCTGGAGCCTGGAAGTACAAAAGTATTTTAAACATTCATCAGTCATTTCATTCTGTAGTTTCTCCTGATCTTTTGTTCATTGCCAGGGAGCAGTGCCAAAGAGGAGTTTCTAGGGAACTGTCCTACCAATTCACTCCTCTCCTTATAGTGAACCCTTTGAAGGTTTGTGCCTGATCCTTAGGTCCCTGCAGCCCTGAGGTTATGATGAGGTGCAAACAGATGCTGGAGAGAACAGTTGATTCTCCACAAACAAGGTAACCAACACATTTGTTATATACATTTGTTAATCAGTAATACTTTATGCGATGTGTTTCCTGTATTGCCCACTGCTGTTGTGAATTGTAGATGGATGGGCAGTACCCAGGACCATGACCTATCATACTCTCTTAGTAGAGAAAGATTTAGATATCTATAGCTATCTATACGAATATATGTATGTATATATACACATCACAGATAACATTTGGAGTGATACTTCATGCCACTGCAAGTTACCTCAAAGCCAGAGATATATTTTAAGAAAAAAGAAGCATCTTTGGCCTGACCTAACAGAACTCAAATCCACTCATCCTAAACTGTTTAGACAAAAGGCAGTGTGGGGAAGTGAGGGAAATAAGGGTTCAAGCAGACATATGTGATATTCCCTCAAGTATTACACTTCATATAACAAATTTGTAATGCAAATGAACTGTGTTGGTATGAGGAAATGACGTTATAAAAACTGTTTCCTTTGGAGTCATAGTTACAGAATTTTAGAGTTGAAAGGGGCCTTGGAGATGACATAGTTATCTAACTCCATTTAATATATAATCTAGCCCAGTGGCTTGCACATAATTGACATTTGAGTAATTAATTAATTGGTTAAAAGCACCTGGTTACGATGTCAGTGGGTCTTTTGGGGAATGTCTCAACATATCTTTTTTTCATTATAGGCTAACTGAATCACCCCACCAGAATTCTGCTCAGGGAGGTTTAAGTCATGAACTCACCTGTGGGAAGTATGGGTGAGAACTAGTATATACAGAGTTCTGTGATCCTCTGGCTCATAGCTACTGGCAAGGAGTACTTCAGTTGGCAACTAAAAATATATATAATAATATTTATTAAGGCTTTCCAAGATGAAATGACTCCAACAATACCTCAAAACTTGTTTTTGTTAGGTGTTAAAGGAAATAAGAAGATAATTTTCGTACCTGGTCCCTACACTCAAGAAGCTTATAGTATGGAAGCTATGTATATAAGTAACTGTAATACAAAATGGAAGGTGATAAATGGACAAGATGTCCACATGAAACTTTATGAGAGTTCATGGAAGAGAGAACACTGCTAGCTGGGGTCATCAGGAAAGGTTAAAGTAGTATTTGAACTAGGATGTGTAGGACTGATATAATTTCAGCAAATAGAAAAGGGAGAACATTCCCAGAGGAGAAATCAGGAGAGGGTGATCAATGGCATAAATATAAGAAACTATGAGATATTAAACGATGTGAAAGGAAGTAGTGAGACAAAGTAGCTATAAATGCCAGATTAAGGAGTTTAGATTTTGGTAATAAACGAGAGGTCATTGTTCATTGTTCAGTCAATTTCTGAATAGTAGACTTATACAACAGATCATGCCTATGAATTAGGAAATTTAATCTGGCATAATTGTATAGAGAATGAATTAGAAAGACAAGAGACAGAAAGCAAGGAGACTAGTTAGGAAGCTATTGCCAGAATCATAAATTAATCAAACTACAAGGACCTCAGAGATGATTAAAGAAAAGCAGCTTGGCACAAAAAAATAACACTAGATTCAAAGCTGGAAGAGACCTGTGTTTGAATGCTTCCTCCGACACTTACTAGCTATATGGACAGGTCATTTTGTACTCTCTGAGCCTTAATTTCCTCAACTATAAAATGGGAATGATAATAGACCAAATAAGATAATGTATAACGCATTTTGCAAACCTTAAAGCATAGTATAAATGTTAGCTATTAGCAGCAGCAATAGCAGCAGTAGTAGTAGGGAACCACTGGAGTTTATTGTATAGACCTGAACTTTAGGAAAAGCACTGATGTTGAGAATGACTTGCAACGGGGAGAGACAAGTCAGGGAAGTTAATAAGGAAGGTCTGGCTATAGTCCAGAGAGGGATGATGATGGTTTCCAGAAAGATGTTGTGAAGGCAACATTTGGGTTGAGTAAAAATTAGAAGTGAAAGGTAACACTGAGGTTATGAACCTAGGTAATTGGAAAGATGATGCTACACTTGACAGAAAATGTGGAAACTCAGAAGGGGCTGAATTTTGAGGGAGAGATAAAGAATTCTGCTTTTGATATCAATTGATTAAATCATCAAGCACTTAGTAAGTGCTTACTATATGCCAGCCCCCGTGCTAAATGCTAGGGATACAAAGAAAGGCAAAAATAGCCCCCTACTTGAAGGAATTTACATTCTGATGGAGGAGAAAATATGTAAATAAATAGGTACATACCAGATACGTACAGAGTAAAAAGAAGGTAACCTTAGAAGGAAATATTTGTTCAAGTGGCAGAAGGAACCAGGATGGCCTCCTGCAAAAGGTGGCACTGAGTTGAATTTTGAAAGACATCGAAGATGTCAAAAGATAGAGGTGAAAAAGGAAAACACTTCAGGCATGGGGACAGCCAACGTAAAGGCAAAGCATTGTATATGAGGAGCAAGAAGTAGGCCAGTGTCACTGGACCTTCAAATGCATGGAGAGGAGTAAAATATGAGAAGACAGGAAAGGCAGGAAGAGATCAGGTTGTTAAAAGCCTTAAATGCCGAACAGAAGACTTTGTATTTGATCCTAGTGGTAATAGGAAGTGACTGGAATTTATTGAGTTGGGGGAAGGGATGCATATGACATGGTCAGACTTATGCTTGAGGAAAACTTGAGGAAAGTCACTTTGGTGGCTATATGGATGATGGATTGGAATGGGGAGAGAAAGGAAGACTGTTGCAGTAATCCAAGTTAGAGGTGATGGCCTGAACTAGGGCAGAGGCTGTGTGAGTAAAGAGAAGGAGATGTATACAAGAGATGCTATGACGGTTGATACAGTAAGATTTAGCCACAATTTGGAAAGGAGGAGTAAATAAGAGTGAAGCATCAAGGAGGATTCCAAAGTTGCCGATCTGGGTGACTGGATGAGGACAGTGTGCCCTCAATAGTAACGGGAGCTCAGAAGAGGGCAAGAGAATGCTTTACAAATAATGAGTTCTGTTTTGGGCATGTTGAGTTTTACAACATTATAGAGATAAATAACTTTGGTTGGGTTTTTTTTTAAATTCAATTTTATTTCATTTTCACCTCCAAATTCACTCCCAATTCTCATTCCTACCCCACTGAGAAAGCAAGAAAAAACAAAATCCATTACTAACATATATAGTCAAGCAAAACAAATTCCCACATTAGCTATGTCAGAAAAAAATAGATTCCTCAGTTTACTCTTGGAGTCCGTCAGTTCTGTATCTGGAGTTGTAAGTAACATGTTTTATGATGAGCCCTCTGAAATTGTGCTTTATCATTTGGTTAAGACAAACAACTTTAGAAGACTTAGGAACACCAAATGACCAACTACAGTTCCAAAAGACAGATGAGGTTTATGGGACATAGTTTTTTGGACATGATCAGTGAACAAATTTGTTTTGTTTGGCAATATTTGGTTTTTTTTTTAAAAAAAAAGATGTTTGTTTTTAATGCAGGGAGGAAGTAGGAGAGAGAAAAATAAATTTTTATTCATTGAAAAAAATGTTGAAATGATAAATCTAGGAAAATCTACTTTTTAAAAGCTTTTTTATTGTAAAGTATTTGTAATAATGTGGAAGTGAGTCTTACAAATATACAGTGAAAATCATGTCTTTTAAAAAAATGTCGAATTAAAATTCAGCTTTTTTTCTATTTTCTATTATAAATAAATAATATATTTTAATTTTTTAAAAATAGGTTGAATTCAGGTTGCTTATGGGACATCCAGTTCCATCCTCTCTTTCAGGAGGGATATTAGAGCTGAATGTATGTGAATCTGCAAGTCATCTGCATAGACATTGTAATTAAACCCAGGAATTGGAGATGTGCATGAATATGGCCTGTGTACTTCATGAAATGGTGGTCCCGACCACCTCACAAATCAGAAGAGAGGGCCACAAGGCAGAGAGGGCCACAAGGCAGAGGTATCTCCAGGGTGGGAAGGCTGGAGAATGAGAATTCTTCAGCCGATAAAATGGCCTGTTACTGAATTAGTTCTAACCTGCACTCCAGAGGTCATTTCTCGGACACCCCACCTCTCAAGTTACAAGTTAGTGTTTCCAAAGTCTTGATATGTTTTCACTTATTGGAGTATGTGTCCATGTCCATTACTCTAACACTCACTAGAATTACATGTGTTATGATAGCTTTGATGAGTACAGGACTTATAATAGACTTTTGAAAATGATATTTTATTCCCCTCCCCCCACCTCGTTTAATGTAAAAACAATTTTTAACGTTTGGGTTTTTTTTTTAAGTTTTAAATTTCAGATTCCATCTATGTCTCCCACCCCTCCTCCCTCCATTTAGTGGTAAGCAATCTGATGTAGGTTATACATGTGCAATCATGTAAAACATTTTCATATATAATAGCATTTTAAAAATATTACCACCTACACTTGATTCCGAAGGGAATAATCAGGTATGTGTGAAGTCTACCCTGATAGAAAGGAAGAATTCTCCCATTTTTTTCTCAGCTTTGACTCTTCCACTACCAGGAAAAAGGTTCATATCCTGAACCACTGATAATGACCCCTTTTAGTCTATATTTTCCTGTGAAAAGTTTGTGTTCTGTAGCAAGCTTACTGGATATGATCTGGTCCTTCTCAAACTAAAGATGGAGTAATTTGGTTCCATGTGCTATAAACTCAGAGAATCAGCCGTGTGCAGATGTAGACCTTGTCACTCTAGTTTCATGTCTACAAATATTTTCATAAAATATTTACACTTCAGTTATTGAGACCTACTTTTAAATATTTTTTTTGCTTTTTTTCCCCCAACCATCCCTTGGGCTTCTAGAGATCCCTAGCAGGGTTTCCAGGGAGGATAACTCCTGTGCCAGATGAAATCAATAAATACTTATTAAATGTTTGCTGTGTGCGTGGTGCACTACTTCCTCTGAGAAAGGGAATATAGAAGTGTAAAAAAAAAAAAGAGTGCCTACAGTTGGGGAGCCAGCATAGACATTGGAAAAGTAAAATGACAACATTTGTTAATACCTCACTATGTACAATAATAGTACAGAGCTCCCAATTAGTAAAGATTTATTAAGCACCTACTATGTGCCAGGTATTGCACTAAGTGCTGGGTATATAAAGAAAGGCCAAAGACAGTCTCAGCCTTCAAAGGAGCTCATGGCCTAATTGGGATGAGGAGGGCAGACAACATACAAATAACTATGTATAAACAAACTAGATGCAAGATAAATTAGTGGTAATCACAAAAGGAAGTCATTAGAATTAAGGGGAATAGGGAAAGGCTTGCTGTTGAAAGTGAAGGCAGCCAGGGAAGCCAGGAGCCAGAGGAGAAGAGGGAAAGCATTCTATATATGAGGGACAGCCAGAAAAACTGCCCAGTCAGGAGATGGAGTGTCTTGTTCGAGAAACAGCAAGCAAAACTGTTGCTAGATCACAGAGTAGAGGAGAGAAATGGGGTTCAAGATACAAGAAGACTGGAAAGGTGAGTGAGGACCAGACTATGAAGAGCAGTTGCCAAGTTAATTGTATAAATAATAAGAGCTGTAAGAGAGAACCCAAAAGTGTTCCTTCTTCTCTTAGATTTCCTTATTTATATATTTTGCAGCATTTATCACATACTGACTTGTCTGATATGTATTTGAATAAATGTTTTTCTACCCAACTAGAATGTCAACTCCTTGAGGCAAAATATTATGTTTTATATGTATAAACACTGTTCATATATTTCTACTCTCTGTAGCATCTAACACAGGGAATGCTCAGTTCATTTGATAAGTATTTTATTTATTTATTAATCCTGGAGATAACACAATTGCGAGGGTGTTAAGGGAACAATATACAGGATCTCTAAAGGAGTGAAAGATAGCAAAGGCATGAAAAAAAGATTAGACCTTATTAACGTCAGGAAAAAAAAACCCTGAAAGATAACCTCAGTAACTACTGACCTATAGGCCTACTCCCTGCCCCATCTTTATGGGGGTCATCTAAATGTATCAAGGACATACTCCACCAGGCTATAAGGGTGGGATTCTACTCTACCCAGTCCAATTAACATAGGCCCACACACCTTGACTGAATAAATAAATCACGCAATAGCATAAATTTAGTTGTGAATTAGTCTCTAATCAATTTAAGAGGTTTTGGCCATTGAATGAAAAACAGATGACCTCACACAGGAAACATAGGAAGCATCTTGCAGTCAGTTTAAGTAGATCAGATCACACCTTAGACTACATATAAAAAACATCAAGCCAGTTTGGAGTAGGCCAGTCAGGCAGTGAACTAGCTTTTGTTGTCTAGCAGTAGAAGAGATCTAGTTTAAACAATACTTGTTCAAGGATTAGAGCCAAGCCCCAAGAGAGAATAACTCTTAGAGGGGGAGGGGGAGGAGGAGAGAGAATTTCTTACTCTTTCTTCTCCACACAACCCTCATTAATCACGTCAACAGAGAGATTGAGCCAGTAGCACATAGTGCATCCAGCTGGGAGTAGAAAAATTGGACAAGTAGAACACAACACATCCAGCCAGGAATAATAGTTAATTGAGGAAAGGCAGCTTCTAATGAGCATGATCCCTTATGATGGAGAAAAGTACTTATGATAGACTCTACAAAGGCACCGACCCTGGGAGCCCAGTAGAGAACTACACCTCAGGGGTACTTCATGAGGACTCCATGAAGGGAGAAAAGGACTTCCAGTAACTGGGAGTCGTGAGTTACTACACTTCACCACATGTTCCCTCTACACACTCACCTCACCACTTCTGCAGTCTGTGGCCACTCCCATTGTGCTTATTGTTGTTAATTGGGGGACTGGGAGAGGGAGTGTTTAATTCAGTAAAAAAAAAAACAAAACACTGCTTTCCAGGCCCTTTTACAATAAAGTTTCTCCCATTACCCATGTCAAAATCATTGAATATTCCTTGGAAGATATAACAATAGAAATAACCCTATTTAATATTCCTCTGATAATAAACATCAGGTGAGTCATAAAACAGAGAAATGTTCACTCATCAAAAGTATTCACTATGGTGATGGAGGAGAGCCAGCACACAGTCTTTGTCAAAGAAGAATTTTGGATTGTGAGATCCACCAACTGCTTCATTTGTGGAGGACGTTGCGCCGATTGCGTTCAACGTTGCAGAACTTTCTGGAAGAGATCTTTGCTATTGGTTGTTCTGTTGTTTCAGTCATGTCTGACTCTTCACAATCCCATTTGGGGGTTTTCTTGGCAAAGACACAGGAGTGATTTGCCCTTTCCTTCTCTAGATCATTTACAGATGAGGAAACTGAGGCAAACAGGGTTAAGCGACTTACCCAGGGTCACACAGACAGTGTGTCCGAGGCCAGATTCAAACTCATGAAAATGAGTCTTTCTGATTTCAAGCCCAGTGGTCTATCCACTCCACCTAATCCCTCAAAGGAGTTTGACCATATATTCTACAAGTGTATAAAAAATGTTTATGGCCCATACTTCAGCGTGCATTTTGAGAACACTCTGTAGAATTTGTCCATCAGCGTGTCTGTCTGGGGGAAACAGCCCAGATGGACATGTTGGGCCCAGAATTGAATAAGAGGCGGGAACACTGCTTCCCTTAGCTCTTATTGGCCTTACCATTTCTTCTGCCTCCCTACCCTCTAAACCACCAGCATTGTCATCTGACTTCATGAAGTAACCTAGGACGCTTGGGCCTTGCCACATGCCCAAAGCTAAATCCTTAGGGCTTCTGGAACTTTCTATATACCCTTCATCCGAATTTTCTTCTATGTATTGGCTCACCTGTTTAGAGTGTGAGCTTGTTGAGAGCAGGGGCTGTCTTGCTTTTTTGTATGTGTCCTCAGAGCTTGTCATATAATAAGCCTTTAATAAATGCTTTTTCATTTGTTCATTTATCTGCTCATAAAGGAATTGCCTATCCGGTAAACTAATGAGTTTCCAGCTACTTCAAGGGATTTTATAGCAGGAATTTCTACAATAAAAAGATTTGATTAAATGACCTCTAAGGGCCCTCTACCCTCAACTCTTAAAATTTTGTGATTTTGTTTGCTGTAAAAAAAATCATATGTTTAGCTTGGGTACTAGCCCAGAACCATTTACAGGTTGAAGCTCTGATGATGATTAATGTGATGTCAGGTTAGGGTCATAGATATAACCTATCCAAGACAAGATCCTTCTGTGTTTGTGTTTCTGAGATGCTCAAATCATAACCTTTCCTCATGGCTTAGTTTTTCCCAGTTTTATTTCCTTAGAAGGCCCTGGCTGATATTCCAAGCTCTATGTTTCTTTGAACAGCAACAGAGCTCAAACCCTGGGCCCTAGGGAGTGGTCACAGGGGTAGAGTGGGGGTGGGGATTATTTATTTTTGACCTTATTTCTATGTCTTCCCCAGTGCACCAGACCTTCTCCCAAACTTCCTGTGGGCTCTCCCAAATCACGAGTCTATTTCTATTTAGCAGCTCCAGCTCTCACTTATGTCCTACTTTCCTGGTTTCATTAGAGACTCATTGCATTTGTGTTCACCATGACAGACATGCTGAACTCTGGGTTCTGTGAAGCACGCCGCAGCTCCATCCCTTACACACAGAATCTCAGCAGCATAGCCTGTTTTGTGATGACTTGTGCCATCCTTATATTCCTCTCATTGTCTACCTGAAGTCCACTTCTAGTCTCAGACTGTCATCTCTAAATCCCCGTTTTGTTCTGTTCCTACCTTTCCCTCCAGTTCATGTTTTATCCTTGCTTCCTCTCTTCCTTCTCATTTTCTTTTACCTTTATCTGCCCTTCTCCAGTCCCTTGGGGCTAGTCCAACTTGTTCTCAGACTCCTTTACAATGTGAATATTTGCCACAGTCCTTTACTGAGATACTACCTCATTGGCTCACAGTAGTGATCCAAGATAAATAAAAGATAGTCTTTTCCCTTTCTAAAGAACTAAGACAACAGAGTCTCAGAGATAACCTGTTTCATGTTTTTGTTTCTCCTAGGCCCAGGCTACAGGATCCCCGCACACATCTCCAACTCATGGAAGTGGCCGCCCAATGCCCATGCCTGTCCGTTCAACATCTGCTGGATCTACCCCTACTCATGGGCCACAGGACTCACTGAGTGGAGTTGGGGGAGACATCCAGGAAGCCTTTGCACAAGGTAAGTTTCAATAGTAGAGCACAGTGGAAAGAAGGGAATTGGAGAACTATGTACAGGAACACTCCTGAGACTTCTCTAGTCTTTTTTTTTTAATCTGAGCTTTAAATATTGAAACCTTCAGATAAACTGTGTAAATAAATTGACCTAAAGAGTTGATCCAGGTATTCTCTCTTCAGATGGGCTTACCTGAAATTGAAAGGGCTAAATATAAGCAGTAGGAGAGTCTTGGTACACATATGCAGAAGAGGCCTCATAGACTTGGACCAAGTGCCAATCCAAAGCTTTGGTCCTGACATCTCCTTTCCCTTCGGGAGAGACATGCTTCTTGTCATTTGGGCTCTGCTTCCTTCCTATGGCAGGCGTATGGTAGATGTCTGTCAAAGTGATGTCCTGCCTTGGGAAGGCTTAAGACAGACCAAATAGCTGGGTCTGTGGGTAAGATTCTTAACATACATCATCCGTATTCCCTATCTTGCCTGCATAAGCCTACTGAAGATG
The DNA here is from genome assembly GCA_028646595.1 of Phalanger gymnotis. NCBI lineage: Eukaryota > Metazoa > Chordata > Mammalia > Diprotodontia > Phalangeridae > Phalanger > Phalanger gymnotis. The sequence continues at coordinate 160,776,308 of CM053625.1, read as the reverse complement.
GCACAAGCATAGACTTGACACAAACTAGTTCTCCTGGGGAACTGGATGTTAGTAGCAGAAACAGCAAGTGCTGGACTGACTGGGAGGTGACCCTTTGAGAAGTTGGAAGGGGCACTGGCACAAAGATGCAAAAGAACACTGTGCCATAGGCCTAGTTTTGGACCCCTTCTGATATAGTTAGCACCAGAGAACAGAGGCGGCAGGAGTCTGCTATTTGTCTGAAAGGGACGTATGGAATGAGGCTAGTATGTGTGGGTATCTGGTAAGCTGCATCCCGAGATGCAGTATCAAGCTTCAAAGCACCCGCCTTCTGTGGCTGGCAGCAGATGGCATTGATGTCGCCAGCCCCTCTGTGGCTATGTCTTGGGACCTTGCAGAAGTGGCTCATCAACCTGGATATCTCCTCTCCGTGCCCACTCTGGCATCGCCGTCTGCTCTGACTCCCCTCAGGTACGAGGAGAAACCTTCGCAATGATCTGCTTGTGGCCGCTGATTCCATCACCAACACCGTGTCATCTCTGGTGAAGGAACTGCATTCAGGTGACGCCCAGAGCTCCAGCCCCACGTTGCCACGTCACCCTCTTACACACACACATGTTTCTGACTTCATTACAAATCCTACATGAGTGAGCTCCTCGGTTAAGGACTTGCAGTTAAGTGAGGGCAGACTTGATCCCATCAGACATACCGCTCTTGTTTGTTTCTACAAACGTGTGCTCTCTTCCCTCTGTGTCTAGCACCTACATGTCTTTATAGAGATACTTGTACATTTTGCACAAATTTAACGTTATGATGATAATTCATAAAGACAAAAATGACTGTACAAAACAGATGTGCAAAGACACTCATACGTGCCTTTACCATTCTAAATTTGAGTTTGCAAGTCTAGGCTCACCAGGAAGTTGTTTATTTTCTCCCAGGTTGGGAGAAAATCCTGCTGTCAGGATAAGCTGGCCACAGGTGGACAGTGCTACTTTGTCTAGGGCCTGGTGGTTTGAACAATTTGGTTTCCTGTGCTAACTAAAATATATAGAATAGTATGCGTTTTCACTCAAATAAACTTTTTCCAATAACAAATGATATCAAAACAGCTAAATAGAGGCATTAACTGGTATTGTCAAAACATCTATAAATAGGTACAGAATTTAGAAGAATAATTTTTTTTTAAGTAAGCAACTTGATATGTTTTAGGTACCTTACTTACTGATCCATAATCCTTCTTAACTGCTGCTTAATTTAACCTTGCTTTTCCTCTAGGCTTGAATAGAACTAACTCACTATAAATTTTACTTGGAGTTGGACCCTGCTTTGAGGACAGCTCAACATCATTAATCCAGGTTAATGACAAAAGCTCCTGATCATTTCCCCGCAGGCTACTGCAGCTTCTAGTTACCCTAATTAAAGAGATGGTGTTGCCATTTCTAAGATCATAGATAAAGAGTTGGAAGGGACTTTAAACATGTACTCCAACCATCTCCGGTTACAAATGAGGAAAATGAGGCCCACAGAGGGGACATGATTTGTCCAAGGTAATACAGACAGTAAGTGGCAGAGTAACACTCAGGGCTACAAGCAAATACATTTTATCAGGTGCTCTTTCAGCTCCACAATGCTGCTAGTTTCTCTGCATTTCCGTATTTAACTGCCATCTGACTTCACTTGGAGATAAAGAATCCCAGCTGGCCTCTTCCTTAACAGTATAATGCTTGATTTCTTCTTTGGTTGTTTTCTCTCCTCTTGGCTCTTGAAGTAATCTACCAGAGTAGCCCTTTCTTCTTTTCCTTTCCATTTGATTTGGTAGAAACCAAAAGAGGAAAAATTAGTTGACATTCAAAATTGTCCATCAGAAGCTGAATTTTGGTGATTGTCTTTTTCCACTGCCAAAAAATAGATCAGTTATCTAACTGCTATGTGTTTACTAGTTACTGAACAAACTGGTTGTCCCACTAACTTCCGACTCTTCTATACTTTTTACAACCGACCTGCCTTCTCTGATAGAAAATTTCAGAGTTGAAAGGACCTTAGATGTCATATAATCCCTCAACAAGAATCCCTACTACAAACATACTTGGCAGGTAGTCACCAAGCCTTCATCTGAATGCTTTGAACGGGAAAAACTCTCCCTGCTTGGGCAGCCCAATCTGCCTTTTTTTTTGATTGCTCTAATTGAAGCCAAGGAGAGCTAATCTATTCCCTTTTCCATGTAACGGTCCTTCTCCTACTTGAAGACAGTTATCATATGCTCCTAACACCCGCCACTCTACTTTTTTCCTTCTTTAGGTCTTGATCTTTACATGGCATGATCTTGAGACTCTTTATCATTTTATGGAACCATTCTCACATTCCTTGATTTCTTCAGGTGAATATATCTAATTACTATACAATGCCACCCCACCCCTATCCCTACCCTTTTACTTACTTTTGCCTTTTTGCACCAGGTATAGCCTTCCAGAACCGTATTCTTATCATGAGCTTCATCCCACCAAGTTTTGGTGTTTCTGAAAGGTCAAAATGGCTTCTTGCTATTAGGATCTCTAGTTCATTTTGCTTATCTAATATTTTGTGAATTTGCATATAAATATCTGAGGCCATGAGTTTTACTGTGTACTCTTTCTTGGATTTTATCTCCTATGAATATTAGGACATCTCTGCTGCTGTTCTTACTTCATTGTAGTGACTCTGCAGCATCCAGCTTGGATATGCCTAGATAATTTTTTCTTCCTTTTCACTTTGAAGTTTTGATTTTATTTCTAAGATACCAAGCAAATATGGCCTCATCAGCCCTTGCCAGATGAGCTCCATTCCTATCCAATAATTCCTATATTTTGAGCCATAGTCCTTAAGTTCTCCCTTCTGAGGTACTACTTTCGTAACTAGCTGTTCAATTCCTATCTTTTCTTCTCTTCTGAAGCCCTTACCTTCCAACTGTAGACATAATGAGAATATCTCTTTGGTCCCCATGTGCTAAGATTTATTGCTAAAAACTTGCAATCTGTAGCAATACTTCCTACAGTCTTTCTGTCAGAATTTGAAATTGTAGACAACTCTTAGATATTAGACCCTTAGATATTTTCCATGTGAACTGACATGAATCTAGTTCTTCCCCATTCTGCATTTGTGAAGTTGATTTTTAATATAGTATAGGAATTATTATTATCACTAATTTCATTGATAAAAAGTATGAGCAATTCTCACATTTAGGCATCACTATAGTTTATGAAAGTAACTTACTCAAAACAGCTCCATGAAATAGTCAGTATAATTCTTATCATCTCCATTTACAGATGAGAAAAGAGGTTCTGAAAGTTTGGACTTGTCCATAATATATAGCCCTTTGATATTCAAGAATTGCTGTATATACATTGCCTAATTTAGTCAGTCAGTCAGCATTTATTAAGTATCTACTATGTGCTATGCATTGTACTAGGCTCTAGGGATTAAATACAACAATTAACGAATCCATGTTCTTAAGGAACTTATACTCTATACTCTAAAGGAAGCTATATATATATATATATATAAATATACTTATAGAGTAAATATGAAGAAATACAAAGAAATTCAATACAAGATACTTTGGGAGGGAGGCACCAAGTGGTTGGTAGATTAGTAAATGCTTCATATAGAAAGTAGTATTTAAGCTGCATCTTGAAGGGAAAGAAATTAAGTGAGTAGTGGTGAGGAGTAAGTGTATTACAAGCATATAGGATGGACACTGCAGAGGCATGGAAATGGAAAATAGAGTGTCTTATATGAGGAACAAAGAGAAGCCTAGTTTGGCTGGATTAATAAAGTACAGGACAAAAAGTTATGCTTGTCGAGTCTGGAAAGAGAGGTTGGGGCCAGGTCGCAAAGGACTTTACCATCTAACAAAGGAGATGATTTCAGAACAACCTAGGAAGAATTGTATGAACTGATATAGGAGAACAGTTTACGCAATTACAACAATATTGTAAAGATTATCAATTTTTAAAGACTTAGTAACTCTGATCAGCACAGTGACCAACCACAGTTCCAAAGGACTCATGATGAAACATGCTATCCACATTCAGATAGAGAGCTGATGAATTCAGAGTGCAAATTGAAGTATATTTTCTTCTCCTTTTTCTTTTGCGGGGGGGGGGGCGGAACAGAGCTAATGCAGGAATTTGTTTTGCATAATTATATATATTTGTAAGAGGTTTTGTTTTCTTACCTTCTTATTAAGTGAGGAAGGGAAAAAATACAAGATTGAAAATCAAACTGAACAGAATGTTTTTTACAAAAAGCTAATAGAAGAGTTATGTTTTATCCTATAGCTAAGAGAGAGCCACTGGAATTCATCAAATATGGGAGTAACATGGTCAGATCTGCATTTAAGGAAAAGTACTTTGGCAGCAGTATGTAGGATGGACTAGAACTGTGAGAAACTTAAGGTAGGGAGACCAGTCAGGAAACTATTTTAATATTCTGGACAGATAAGAGATGATAAGAGCCTGAACTAAGGTAGTAACTATATGCATGGAGAGGAGTTGGATTCAAGAGATGTTGTAGATGTAGAAATGGCAATATTTGACAGTTGATTGTACATGTAGAATGAAGAAGAGTGAGGAGTTGAAGATAAAACATAGTTATGAACTAGGAGATGTAGGAGGATAATGATGCCTTGAACAGAAATAGGAAAGTTTAGAAGAGGGTAATGAGTTCAGTTTTGGACATGTTGAATTTGAGAAGCCTCCAGATCCAATTTGAAATGTCCATTAAGCAACTGGGGATGAGGGACTGAAGTTTCAGGGAGAGATGGGGTGTAGATTTATCGGTCTATGAGTCATCTACACAGAAGTGAGAATTAAACCTATGTGTGGTGTTGAGGATATCAAGAGGGTGAGTATAGAGAGAGAAGGGTAGGATTCCTACAACAAAGTCTTGAGGGATGCCTCACAATTAGGTAGCTTGACATGGATGATAAGCCAGAAAAGAAGGAGCAATAAAACAAGTAGAAATGGTGTCACAAGAATGGCCTCTGTCCAAGAAGAGAGAGAGGAGCTAAAGGGCCACCAATTACTGACTCAGGTGACCTACCCTTAGAATACCAGTTAGGAATAATTTAGGTTGAGTTATTGTGTTGAATCTTACCTGGAAATATGAGCATGGACAAATGACCTTCCAAGTTTATTATCATCAAAAACATATTTATTAACTTCCCCATTTGTCCATGGCACTGGAAAGGCTACTACTCTGTTTCACCCCAGGATAAAAGGAAGAATGGAGACTGAGGATGAATTAAAAATAAGAAGTACTTTTCCCTTTCTGTTTCAGGTATTATGATCTTTTAAAAGGTCATAAAAGAGAATTGAGGCTACTATTCCTTTTCTTTTTTTTAATTTATCCTTGGACAAAGACTTTACTGACAACTTTCCATACAGATAATTAAAAAATAAAATGCAGAACACAGTGAATGGTGTTTCATACCAAAAAAAAAAATTCAAATGAGTTTCGTTTGAAGGAGCTTTGGAGCTTTGTCTAAACAGACCATAATAACTAATCAGAAAAGCTAGATCAAGAGGAGAATTTGTTTTAAAAATAACTGCTTTTGTGACACAAAGAAAACATAGATTCTGACAAAAAAAAAGTCTTGGCTAAGCAATGTCACTCACTGTAACTATTACCTAATATTTTTATTCTAACTCTCTGATGTCCTTAGCACTGACTGGAGGTACCATTGTGAGAATTCACAGAGAGGGAAGGCAGAGACCATGTTTGTATTGTTTAAGGGAATTCTTTCCTAGTGGCCACGCTGAAACAGGGGTAGCTTGAAATGGGGCTGGTTTGCATAGTCACAGCAAGATAATATCCATTATAACCAACCTTTAACCCTGCACAAGCAAACCAGAGCATAACTTGAGATCTTTGTTTGCCTCAAAAATAGGTTTACAAATCTGCCTTAATCTGCAAGGAAAGCTGTAGATATTTTCGTTAATACGTATGGCAGGGTCCTATTCTTTATACTTCCCAAAGAGCGACTCTGAAGCCTTAGCACCAATGGAGAAGGAAAATATCCTTAGCTTTTTTTGGTACTTAGTGAGCTGCTTATTGTAGCCAGTGGCTTACTTGACCCTCCAGGTATTGGTAAAAGCAAAGTTATGAAAAGGAGGTAAACAGAAGGCAACGTCTTGGCTACAAGACCTCCCTCCTTGGGTCCTGCAGCCTAAATGAGTCCGTTTGGGAGCATATGACTCGTTTGGAAGGGTCCCTCCGATTCCTGGAACGGTCCATCCATTGTAAAGACTTTTAGTATATGGCTATCAGCAAGGGAGATAAGCAGTCCCCCAAAGTGTACCCAGGCCCTTAATGTCTCCTCAGAGCTTCTAACATAAGGGGTATTATACTTTTTTACTTCAGAATTTTGTCTCAGGTCATGCCTGCACATATCTATCCCTTCTCCCCATTTCTTCTTTCACTACTTTCATCACCTGAGTTACTGCAGTAGCCTTATAGATGACTTCCACCTCCAGTTTCTCCTTCTAACCCACCTCATATGTTACTATAATTTTGTATGATACTGTATAATCTTGGGCACTTCACTTCTTTGTGATACAGTTTCTTCTTTGGTAAAATGAAATGATCTCTCTAAGGTCCTTTTCTGTTCTGACATACTCTGATCTGCCTCCATCATCTCTTTCATCATGTCATTCCCCTACTCAAGAACCTGTAATGACTCCCTGTTTCCTACGGTGGTATCTTAACATCTGTTGTCTGTATCTCAAGGCCTTCACAAGCTGACCCCCCATTGGAGGAGGCAGTGTGGTATGATGATCAGAGCGCTGGATTTGAAGTTAGAGAACCTTCATTCTGGTTCTGGGGGTTTGGGAGTTTATTATCTTATTATTATTATTGGAGAAGCCATTTGGTGCTTCTGGGCCTCAGTTTCCTCCTATGTAAAATGAGGAGGGTGAACTTGATGACCTGTGGAGTATTTTCCAGCTCTAAGTCTATGAGCCTAGAAACATTATTTGGCTATTTGCTATCAATTTTTCATCAGGATAAATGAAGATGGTTCAGTTAATTTTTTTTATTCAGTGCATTCTTACAAATCCACTAGTCTTAGTAAGCTCTAGGCTTCATTCCAATGTAACTGAGCTTCATATTGCTCTAAGAGAAGAGGATAGACTATTTCTTTTAGGAAGAACAAAGATCCTCAAGTTGAGCCAGTAGCAGAGCAACACTAAAGTCCTATACATTATAGTCAAGTCTGATTTCTGTTCATTTCTGATGAAGAAGGTTGGTGTTATTTATACCAACGACACACACACACACACACACACACACACACACACACACCAAGCAAGCCTTGCAGCCTCCAGCTACTGACATTTACATAGGGCTCATCAACCAATGTGTCCCTCCCCTGTTCCTCCTGTGCTGCTCACTGTGCTGAAGGGTCATTGGCCTCCTTGGACTTCTATTTTCTCAGCAGAGGAAGGTGGAGAGGAAGAGGAGGAGAAGACACAGAATAAGAAAGACAGAGGTAAAGGCAGCTTGGCAGGTCCCCCGGCCTAGAAGAAAGTCAAAACCATACATCCCATGAAACATATTTCTTCCTTCTCCTCCTCTGTGCTTCTCTCCCCATTGCTACTTTCCCAAGCCTATGATAGCACCACATCCACAAGCCTTTAAATGCTGAGCCTCCTATGTGACCATGCATGTGCTAGATATTATTGGGGTGTGGGGGAGTCAGAGGAAAGGCAAGAATATCAAAGAAATATCTGACATGGCCTCTTCCTTCAATCAGTTTATAATCTATTCAGAAACAGTACCAGACTACACACATGGAAAAATTAGGGAACAGTTCAGCGCTCAACTGCTATTTGGGTTATAAGTGCAAATAGAAGTCTACGTGAGCTGGAGTCATGAAAAGCTTCATAGAGGAGCTGAGAATTGAACTAGACCTTGGAGGACAGGTAGAATTTAGATGAGTGGAGATGAGGAAGGAGAGAAATCCACATGGAGACTGAGAGGACATTCTAATAGTCAATGAGCTTGATTGGTAGAACGGAGCCAGATTATGGAAGACCTTGAAAGCCTGGCAGAAAAGTTTGGACTTCAGGCAGAAAGCAATAGACTGCTATAGTAGAAAAATAACAGTGAAAATAAGTGCCATAGTGTCAGTGTGCTCTACCGTACCTTCTGTTTACAGATGTGTGCCCATCTGCCCTTCTCCTTCTGTAGCTATATCATCAATAGATTGTACCAGTGTCAGTAATGGGGCTTCTTGGATACTGGTTTTATAAAAGCTACCCTCTCCTCAAATATCTCAAATATCCCACAGCCCTTGCACATATGCCTTAATTCCTTCATATGCTTCCTAACTAGAAAAAACCAGTGGCTAATGTCTTGAGGAAACCCATTCTATAGGAGGACAAAGGGAGTGGCAGAATGAGGCAGTGTTGGCCTTGTGAGGGCTTAAATTCCTGAATTTGTGTGATCAGAATTATAGGTACCACAAAACTAGTCTGCTCTTCTTATCAATATCCAATGAACAAGTAGTCAGTTTGGATATAGTCAGCTCTTAATTATCCAACAAAATTACAGACAATCCAAAAGTAAGTTAGTTCTCTTTGGCTTTGGAACGTCTGTGTTTGTTGTAGTTGAGATGATACTGAAAAAGAGGAGGTAACTGTTCAGTCAGGGACTCCTGAGTGTCTAACATGATTTCAGGGTGTGGTTCTCAGCTTTTCATATTCAGGAACTCCATTTTGTCAATTCCTCTAGAGGTGTTAATGCTGTAGGGGACTGATTCACACTAACTCAACTGACTGATAAACCAGAAAGCCAGTGTATAAATTTATAATGGAAGTATACTTTTTCATTTCCCAGAATATCAGCATCAGCTACCCAGTCTACTAGATGTGACATGGAGGTACTTGGGAAAATGAATGAGTAATCCCAAGTTTGTTGGTGAATATGGAAACCAACCACAATTGGATGGTTTGGGCTCCTTTGGATTCAGAAAATCCGAGTTCAAATTCCAACCCTACTGCTTATCATCTTGGGCAAGTCACTTGATTTCTCAGGGTCTCAGTTTTCTCATCTATAAAATGAGATGGCACCTCCAACCCTGTCTTGTGATTCTGTAATTGATCAGACTATATATCACTATAAGTGTTCAGAATATATATGTGTGTGTGTATAATGTAGATTAGATTAAATTCATTATACAAAACACTTTCATAATGACTAGCATATTCATGTCCACTAGACATGGACCATGAGATTATAGAATTAGAGCCGCAAATTGGGTTACTTTTTCCCTGGGAAAATGTAGCTATATTAAAAATTAGAAATTCTTACTTTTTGCCTTTTTCCCCTCTAGACCCTGTGCAGATCACTGCCTTTGGACATATCACAATTAGATTACAGTTTTACTTACATTAATTACCTGTTGGTTTCCACGATAAAATATGAGAGATTAGCCTATTCTCATCAGTAAATAAGACATTTACAAGTCATCTCTTAAATTGGGCTTCCTCTGCCACTGACCAGTAGCCCATAGTTTCTGTTTGTTCTGCCTTCTATTTTAATAAGTTACATTTTCTGACAAGATCCCCAAACTGGGTACAAATCAAATGTAGAGCCTATAGCCTGTTTGTATTCACGTACTTAATATTTTAGTATGGCTATGCCTTTACTTTTGGGGAATTACAATATTTAGAAAAATGGAGTCACCTGGTGATGATATGATTCAAGAAGGCTGGAAAGTTCTCCAGGTTCCCTATTTTGTCCTCTTGTTCAGGGCTTTTCTCACCTCCCTTCTGTGGGCTGTACATATTCAGCCTCGACTGAGGCAAAGCAAAGAAGCCTAAGTGGATTTGTCCTCTCTCTTTGCTGTTTTTGTCCAGTCATACCTTGCTTGGATCCAGAGAGGAAGAGTTAAGCTTAAAAGGACTTATGCTGTGCTATAGGCTGCCTAGGAGAATAAAATTCAACCAGAATGTCAGCAAAGGAACTAATTTTTTTTTTCTGGTTTAAGATGTCAGAACTTGAAAAGATTTTTCCATGGATAATCTTCCCTTGGATAATTGAGAGTTGACTTATTTCTGACATATATTGATGTTTCTTACAGTAAGACACAGGATTCTTCTTGGTGCAAAAACAGTCTCTGGGCAGACTTTTCATTGCTTCTTAATTTAATTCACATGAATGATTGTTGCCTTCCACTCCCAAACCACACCTCCACTCCTCAGATACTGCTAGAAAAAAGCCATCAAGGTCTAGGAGAAGGGAAGGAAGGAAGTAGGCCAAAAAGAAGAGCTATTGTATCCAGATGAGAAAGAAAAAGGAAGAAAAACCTATAGCCTATTCCTCTTGCAAATGGTCAGATGCAGAAAAATTAAGGCAGCTTTAGAAGAGAATGAAGAAGAAATCGAGGTAACCTTACCAGTCCAGTATGAGAACTCCTCAACATGTCTCTATTGCAGGTATACTTCCCCGCCATGCCAGACGTAAATAATCATACCCACATCCTACATGGACATGCTACTGTAAAAACACTCAAGAATATACATATATGATAATCAAATGTGTACAAACAGTACCTTAACCTGATATGTAGGTCTATGCACATACCTAGATGTAATGTGTGCATATAGATGTGGATAATTAACATTCTTTAGATCACACTTATGGTTTCATTGGTATAAGGTGCTCTTAGTGGAAAAACTACCTCAGCCAATGCAAATGGGCACTTGTTCTGCAATATATATACATAAAAATTCACACAAAATAGGCAATATGGTGCTGTGGGTTGAGTGCTGGACTTGGAATCAAGGAAGCTGGGTTCAATTCGTTCTAACACTTATTAGTTCTTTGGGGATTTTGTTGCTTATTTTTTTGTTTTATGGACTAATCACTTAGCGCCCCTAAAATGGGCATATTAATACCTTTGGTATTTACAAGGCTATTGTGAGGTTCAAATGAGAAATAGATAATACATAAAGCACTTTGTAAAACCTTAAAGTACTATACATGTCAGCTATTATTATCCATAGTTATTCTCAAAAGACACATGCCACCATAGGAATAAAGGCCTGAGACATCACCCCACCCCACCCCACACACAAATAATAATTTACATTTATATAACACTTAAGGTTACAAAGTGGTTCCCTCACAACAACCCTGTGGGGAACATAATGCAAGTGTAGCAAATGCTTTGGAGTTACTATTCCAACTCCAACTCACAAACTGTGTCCCAAAGATGGCTTCTCCTCTCCTCAGTGGTCTGGGAGTAACCTTAAGGGGTTATTGGTGATTTTTTTCTAGTATAGTAGCTCACAGTCCCCACACTGGTGTACTTCCCCCTACTGATTGTCAGTTGATAACAGTCAGCCAGACTTAATTAGCTATTAGAAACCAGTATTTACTAAGGTGGTACAGTAAAAGTTGGTAGCAACATCCCTACTAACAAGGTGCTTACTCACCCACAAGTATATGCAGAAAGAATCCAAGGGGAAGAAGTCTCAAGCTTAGAGCAGGTGTTGTAGCAAAGGCGTAACTTAACTCACAGTTCCTAGAAGTCCAATTCTTCCCTTCCTGGGGCCCTCATGACATTTCCCTTAGCTATCTGTGCTCCTGGTAGAGTCCGAAAGCTTCCTTCCCTTAGATGATCCAGTTTATCCTCAGCCCCTGATACTGTAGTCAGTCCCTGCTGTTCTGGGAACACTGCTAGAAAGCCAGAGAGATGTCTAGATCTTTCAGCTCTCAAGCTCACAGACACCTCCTCTGGTTGAGGGGGTTGGAGGCAGATTAAAGCTCTTTTCCTCCACCCTCAACTCCTAAAGGGACTTGGCTAGAACTGTTCTTACCTTTAAACTGCCAGACACCAGAATACTGGGTTTTAAGTTGGCTTGCTGTTTTATAGAAAACAAAGTATGACTGGACATGTATGAGTTTAATGTCATTGACTGATTCATTCATTCATTAGAGTGTTCTCACCTGATATAAGGGCTAAAGTATCTTGTTAGTTACTTTAAGAATGTGTGTGTGTGTGTGTGTGTGTCTGTCTGTGTCTTTCTGTGTGTGGGATTGATTGACTTAATTGATTACCACCTTTATACAAGTATGATTATCTCCATTTTATATAAGAGAAAGGTGAGAGTTTGATAGACTCCCCTATGCTCACACAGCCAAGAAGCACCTGAGACAGAATTCAAATCTTAATCTCTTAACTATAGGCCTAGCACTTTATCCACTCTGCCACAGAGCAGACTAACCACTGTATAAAATTCTCTAGAGGCTGCCTAGCAGCCATCAAGAAATGACTCCAGGCAAAAAACAGCACTTGAGGGAACAACTCTACCTAAAATTTTCTTTTCTTTCTACATAAAACCAGAACTACTGGAACTGCAGCCCCTATTTCTCTAGCATTTCCATTCCTTACCTGGCTTGCTGCCTGCCCAAGGTTGTTTATTTAAAGGGCCTCTCACATTTTTTCATAGCACAGAATCCAGTCGTGCAGTGGTGGGCTGTCAGAGCACTTTTTGCAGTGTGGTGCAGGGCATTTTATGGCCCTACTAGGATTATTCTGGAACATGATAAAGTCGTGAACTTAGAGACCCACAGCTCTTCCTTAGGTTTGTGTCTTGTGCACTTTTGAGTCAGTGTATTGTTCGCTGATGAGAGAGAAAGAGAGAGAGAGAGAGAGAGAGAGAGAGAGAGAGAGAGAGAACACAGAACAGGAAAAGTGAGAGTTAAGACATAGGAAGAATGGGTATTAGAGAAAGTCAGTAAAATAACCAAAATGCTAATGCAATTTAGTCGAATACAGTGTTTCTTTCCATATACCCAAATGTATATAGGCAAATGGGAATTAGTAAATGACAAGATCTCAGAGATTGTCTAATTCAGCCTATCCCAGTGAAGAATCATCCGTATAATATCCTCAACAAATAGCCATCCAGCCTTCACTTGAGAATCTCAGGTGAGGAAGCACCTACTACCTCCTGGGTCAGACCACTCTACTTTGTGATAACTTAATTGTTAGGAAGTTTTTCCTTACCTCAAGCCAAAGTTTACCTCTACAAATCTTCACCCAGTGGTCCTAGTTCTATACTATAAAATGAAGCAAAACAAGCCTAATCCCTCTTCTCTACATATGTTGTTGTTCAGCCGTTTCAGTGGTGTCTGACTTTTCATGAGCCCTTTTGGAGTTTTCTTGGCAGAAACACTGGAGTGGTTTGCCATTCCTTCTCCAGCTCATTTTACAAATGAGAAAAGTGAGGCAAAGAGTGTTAAGTGCCCAAGGTCCCACAGCTAGGAAGTGTCTGAGGCCAGATTTGAACTCAAGAAGATGAGTCTTCCTGACTCCAGGCCTAGAACTCTATCTACTGCACCACCATAGCTGCCTCTTCTTACACATGAGAGCCCTTCAAATACAGTATTTGAAGACGTATGTGGTAGCACCCCGTCCCAAGCCTCTTTTTTTAGGTTAAAAGAATCCCTTATTTTTTCAGCCTGTCTTTGTATGGCATGATCTCCAGGCCATTCACTAAACTAGCTACCTGTCTCTCGTACACTCAACTTAAGCAGTCTCTCCTATAACATAATATCCTGAACCAAACATAATACTCCAAGTTTGCTCTGACCAAGAGAGAGCGCAGGAGAACTATCAGTTTCTTTATTCTGGATACTAGTCATCTCTTAATGTGGGTTAAGAGCACATTAGCTTCCTTTTGGCTACCATATCTGACTATTGATTTATTGAACAGTGATGTTCCACTATCATTCATACGTACTCCAGCCACATTAATCATAATTCTTCTGACATAGGACTCATAAAGGCCAATCACATCTCCTTCTCCTGACCTTGATTCTATTGCTGCTTCATAAAACATATACGCAAAAACTAATTGCTTGTTTAGAGTCTGATTTCTTTCTCTCCAGGCTAGCCAAAAAACAAAAATAAGAATATCTTCTTTCTTTCTCCTTCATTAAGACCTGGTATAGGGGCCTTCAGCTTCAGGGCAAAGATCTCAAATAGTCACTGCAATGCCAATTTATTTTCATCCCTACCTTTTATATGAGGAACCATTCCAGCAAGAAGAGGAACAAAACATCACCACCATCTTTTCCAAACTAGAGAAACCAGAGGCTGCCTTCTCTAAGGGCTAACACAAACATACCCACACATATAGCTGCATACATCAAAGAGAAAATGAAAAATGAGGGCATCCTCCTAAAAAAGCTAGTGGTAGTATATAATGCAGTAAGAAAACAGTAGTGTGCTGCCCCCCAAAGGAAATAACTGCAGGAATCATTTTTAAAAGTAAGTATTCATTTTAAAAAGTAAGAAAAAATGCTAAGGAGTTAAGGAGAAAAAATAAGCCAGAAAATAAAGATAATATAAGGATGGTAACATAGCTTGAGAGTGCCTTGATTTCCTTACTTCCACTGACTTTCATCTCCATTCCAGATAAGCCATATTGTGAACCTCATTATCACAGTAGGAAGAAAGATCATTTGCTAAAATGGAGACGGTGAAGGGAGAATTGGAGGTCTGAGAATAGGTCTGGAATAGCCATAATAGGGAATGTTAGAGTTAACAATGAGAAATTAATTTTAAAGTTGACAAGTAGCACAGAAAGCCAATTTGAAGTTGGACAACAGTAATTTTTAATAGATCAAGATTGAGTAATTTTGTGCCTTCCTTAGTGGCACTTGGCAGTTTTGAAAGAAAAAAAAGCAAAAGTAGGACTGCAGAGGGGGCGATAATAGTTTGAGGGTTCATGTGGCGAAGACCGTCTAGAAGTAGTCCATCATGGGATCTAGAGTGAGAAAATAGTCTTATAACTAGAAGCTAGCTAATGTACAGGGCAAAATTACTTTTAAGTAATAGAAAGACAAGATGAACAATGAGATTGATGACAGGTTTGGAGGGAGAACATAGCCTTGTGATACTGAATTCCAGGTTGTGGACATACTGTTTGGAGTGACCGGTATAGAGTGAGAATGAGAGTTTGGGGGGTCAAGGAGAAAAAGGAACTTCAAAATCAAAGAGGCTGAAGTTTGTCAATATGTTCTTTGAATATGGGCTAGGTGCTGAAGCTTCTAAAAGGGTGGAAATGGATCATGGGGGACAATAGACCACAATTAGGATGATTTGAAGAAGATGGCCTAGATTGATGACAAGTGACAAGTGGAGAATAGCATATTGATTCAGTGGTCCAGAAATGGTAGCAGGTGCTTACCTCTACCTTAGCCACTAAATCAGGAACATGAGAGAAACTGAAGACTCTAGGAGAGAGTAGTCCTCAAGGGAAGAGCCAGGTTTCTGTTAGAGTAAAGCAAAAAGGTGAAGTGCAAACATACAGACACTAAAATATACTAATATGTAATTATAACAGTAGTGTAGACCCAACCCCATCATTGTAAACATGCTGTTCCTATCTGTAACGGTGTGGTCTTCCTCTTCTTTCTCCATTTATCTCCCTTCCCACACAGCAGTATCCCCACAGACTTTTTTCATATTCCCACTACCTCTTCCTCCACTATACATCCTTTTCCCACTTTTTCGCAAGACCATGACATTCTGTCTGTCAAATAAGTGAGCCTTGGCTCCAGGTCCTGGCACAAATGGGGCAGCTAGGTAAGTGACATAGTGGACAGAGTGCTGGGCTTAGAGTCAGGAAGACTCATCTTCCTGAGTTCAAGTCTCGCCTCACACACTTTTTAGCGGGGTAAGTCACTTAATCTTGTTTGTCTCAGTTTCCTCATCTGAAAATGAGCTGGAGAAGGAAACAACAACAAATGGTGATTGTTCTGTTCCCCTTATCCCAATTTCTCTAACATGCGCTTTGTTGTTGTTATTCAGTTGTTTCAGTCATATCCAACTCTTCAAAATCCCATTTGGTGTTTTCTTGGCAAAGATATTGGAGTGATTTGCTGTTTCCTTCTCCAGCTTATTTTACAGATGAGGAAACTGAGGCAAATAGGGTTAAGTGACTTACCCAGGGTCACACAGCTAGTAAGTATCTGAGGCCAGATGTGAACTCAGGAAGATGAGTCTTCCTGTCTTCAGGCCCAGCACTCTTATCTGCTGGGTCCCTTGGCTTCCCCTAACATGCCCTAGGGCAGGGATTTTTCTAAGGAAGCCTGCCAATTCACACAGCTCTTCCCATCTGTAGTATTTAAACAGCCTCTACACAAAGGCTTTGAAATACCATGTAATCACCCTAGCTACCTATATGCATTCATGACTGGAACCAGTAGGGAAAACTACCCTAAGGGCTTAGCATTCTGTGTCAATTGCCATCCTACAGGAGTAGGTCTGGCTGTAATTCCCCTTGGGGTCTGATCTTGATCCTAAGCTTCTCTTAGAATGGGTAAGTTACAGCAGTATTAAGAAAAATGGCAGTCTTGGCCCACTAAGCCCTTTTCCCTAAGCCAAACGCTAGCCTAGAGTATCATTATGGTTGACAAGTATCATGATAGAGGATTAGGGATTGATGAGCCTGTTTTATCCAGTGTGTGGACACCATTAACACTTTAGGGGAAGGGGGGACAGAGGGGTGCAATTGGCAGTGATTTCATTCCCTCGGCATCCCATAACTTGTTAAAACCATGGCAGTGGGTGGATGGGCTACAGAGAAAGCAGTGGCTACTCAGTGAAGGGTCCCAGCCCTCTACAAACAACTAAAACCAGTGCCGCACCATGGGGACAGCAGCAACAACAGGTATAGTTGCACCGACCTGTGTCTCCTGGCCTCAGGCCCTTCTTGATCTTTATGCCTCATCTACTCTGTGTTTTTCACCACTTACTTTTCCATGCGTATAGGGTTTCTGTCTCTAGATGCCTGGGTCTACTTCCTTCTGGGGGAGGTTTGGAAAGTATCTGCCCATGGGACAGGACTTTAGATGAGGTTGAGGTATCAGGAGATTGAGGTGGGCCATAAGTTTGTGACCTGCAAAATATAATAGAATTTGAGATGTGGCCCTGAAACCATAACGCATGGTTCCGCTTGTGGTAAAAGCTCACTAGATTGGGATATGGTCTTGAGATCAGTCCTTTTTATATATGAAGCTTTTGGAGCTAATAATATATTACTCATCTCTTGTTTGAGATACTGAGATCAATAATACTGAACAAAAATGAATGAAATGAAAATGGTCTCAGTTCTTTCAGGTAAAATTACATACAGTTTGTCTCAGTGAGGCAGTTTTGGTATACTTAACACAAAAATGAGACCAAAAAAGACTACATGTAAAACATTCAGTGACTCTCTGAAACTTCCCAACTATATTCTTGCCCATCCTATACCCCTTCCAACTCTGCCCAGTAATCTTCCATCCTTCAAGGTGTTTCTGCTTCATGTAGATCCTCTCCTTACATTGCATCCACTAACCTGACCCCAGAATAGCTTTGGGGGTGACAAATAGTATTCCCATATCACTCAGTTAAAAACTGGTTATCCCAAGCTTCACCCAAATTACCCTAGGATCCCAATTTCATCTCGGCTCCTCCAGACCCTCACAGTCCATTCCTGTCCCCCCAGAATCTTTTCCTTGATTATCCTGTAAAGGAACCATGATGTAGTAGAAAGAACAGTGGACTTGGAGTCAGAAGACCCCAACTGGAATGGAGGCTGCAGTCCTGGCTCTGCTATTTACTAGCTTGTGGGACCCTGACTAGTCAGTTTGCTTGTCTGAGCCTTCATTTTGTCATCTGTAAAATGTTGAGGATTAAATGACCTCATCCATATCATGTGTTTTATAAGGATAAAGCACTATCTAAAGGTCAGCTCTTGACTTTGTGTGTTTGTTTGTTTTATTGATGCCCTTTGATTTTTTATACCATTTTTACAGCATTTCCTGATACAGACTCCACACACCTCCCCCACCCACCCACCCACCTACATTGAACCTTCTCTTGTAACAAAGATATTGGTATTGCTTTCATCTGCTGTTCAAGCAGTTGGAGTCCAGGAATTCAATTTGCTAGTTAAAAGACACTCTGAGTGCTTGGTAATGATAACTGACATTTATACCGTATGACACATTAGACATATTGGCAAAACAGTTTACATATATTATCTTGTTTTAGCCTCACAACCCTGTAGATAAGTATTAGGGGCATCTTATCCCCATTTTATAGATGAGGAAACTAAAGGTTAGAAAATTTAAACAACTTGCCCAACGTTGCAGAGCTGGTAAATGTTAGAGATGGGACTGAAACCCAGGTCTCACCTGGCACCAAGTCCAACATTCTTTCTCTAAGGCATACCGCTTCTCATGGCAAGTAGGCATAGGTAATCAGAATAGGCTAGAAACCAGGTTTGAATGTCTTGGGTTCCAAGGCAATTTTAGAGGCTTCTAGGGTGGGTACAGTTACAATTTTACATTTTGAGCAAAGCACAAAAGCAGGAAAAAATACAGCACTGTTCAGGTCATTTTCATCTTGTTCATTTTAGGGGCAGATTATCAGTGCCTTGTTGGCATTCACTAAGTTATATTCATCTGTCTGTCAGAGATTAATTTCCTGCTGATTTTTGCCCCTGCCAGGCATTTCTCTATGTGGGCATTTTGTTTAGTGCCCATTACTAGTCCCTACCCTGTAGTAAAAATTAGAGGGGCCAAAAATCAATTTTCAGAGGGGAAAGGCAAAATGCAGAAATCATGGGGACAGGGCAAATAGCCTCTAAAAAGCTGGCTTTTGGGTGGGAAACATAAGAGTGACCTAAATATATTGTTTCTGTCTCTGCTGCACAGGTTAGCCAGGAGAGCCTGGACCAAGAGGTAGCACAAGTGAGTACGGGCTAGCCTTGCTCCCTGTCTTTTCCTATCCCTCTCTCTTTCTTTTTTCATATTTCTCTTACCTCTTCATTTCTTAAACGAGGTTTAGTTTTCCTCCTTTCCTGCTTACAAAATATACTACCCAGGCCAGGTCCATATTGAATGAAAAAAGGCCTCACTTCAACCTATCAACCTAGCCCTATCATTCCTTTTCCAAAACCAGTACATTTCAGGAACTACGCTCTAAATGTGGCTAGTCTTCTGTGAGAAGCTGTTATTTTTGGAGATTGAGTTGGGAAGAGGTTAGCAAATCAGAGAAATCACCAGCTTAAAAGCAGCTGCCAGTTTTCGTACCCAGTGGTGGAGTTGCATGTCTTCCCATTCTCCTCAGGTCACTTTAACAGCAGCACCTTTTCCCTCCACAATTTCTCCCCTCCCCTCCCTACCCCAACCAAAAAAAAATAATAATCTAGACCATTTCTTCTATTCTGCCCTTAGGATGTAATCCTGGAGCATTAGCTTGGCCACAAATCCTTATACCATATGCTGACAGTAAGCTGTTCAGGACCAAACTGTGTCTGCAAAGCAAGTGGTACAAATCTCCATGATGTCCGTCCACTTGCTGGTGTCCAGAAGTGTCAGGCCATTCTTGTACCTTCCTACCTCCTAGGAAAGCATAAAACTACAGATTCCTGTAAAGGCTTCAAGAAAACTGCTTGACTACCCTCTGAGATAGTCTCATTCTTCCCCAGTCTCATCCCCTCTTCATTTCAAACTAAAGACCTCGACTCTAATTCCTTCTCCTAAATGATACAACTCCATGTTTGCTTAACTAATGCAAAAGAAAGGTAGAATCATATTACAATGCTAGGGAATAGTAAGCAGAAGCATAGTTCTTGAAGCACAGCGGTAGCCATATCTTCTCGTTGTTTTCTCCCCCATAATTATCTTTCTAGGTTACAGATTTTCAAGGCTAATTGCTCAAGTCTTCCAGAGCCACCCCTACAGGATAAGGAAAGAATTGTTCAGCCCCCAAAACTATAACCAATGAACACCTTGGGAGGGAGTGGCAGGGCAGGGGGCAGGAGATAGTATTGCAATCACAAACTCTCCAGCGATTTTTTTTTGCTATTGTGGGTCAAACTCTGATTCTACTCCTGACCCCCTCCTCTCTTACCGTCCCCTCTACCCGAATTCTTACGTAGTTTTCTTTTTCTGATAGGTCATCTCACAAAGCCTAACTCTGCAACAGAGACAGAAAATAATCAACTTAGTATCCAAAGGAAAAGCATTTCTTTCCTCTGCTCAGCTAATGACCTCTGAGTAGCTCCTGCATACATCCATTCTCTTTGACCAAACCATCCTCCGCTTTTTCCTGCTGGTAATTTGGGAATAACATTCCTGACTTCCCTAAAGAACAGAGGAGGATACATAGACTCCTAGAGATGAGAAAGACCTCAGAGACTATCCAGCCCAACCAATTTATTTTACAGAGAAGCAGACAGAGGCCCTAGAAATAAAGTGACTCACCCACAGTCACATAGCAAGCCAGTGGCAGAGCAGGCATTAAGAGTCTAAATCCCTTGATCCCTGGGGAAGGGGACTTTCCATAAGTGGTGAGGTAGGACAGAATCCTAGCCCAGGGGACCTGCTCCTCACCAATCCTTCTATCTGGTAGGATTTGTAAAAGAATCCTGTATACCATGGTTTGTTCATTTGAAACAGACTCTAGTGACTGAGTTATTGATTCCTTGTACCACATGAAATATGTTCTTTCCTAATTCACAGCCAATGCTTCTTTCCCTTCCTAATATTTCCAGATGCTGTTCCCTCCTCTCCCAACCCCACTTCCAGATCCTTTTGTCTCAATATCTTTAGTAGACTCCATTTGATACCTTTCATTTCATAGACTTACAGAGCCGGAAGGCAAATAAGCTGACCAGTATTGTACAGATAAAGAGACATCACAACCCTGGCCTTATCCCTTCCTTGGAAACATGCCCTATACCTGAAGCTTGAGCATGACCTTTAAAGGTGCCCCAAAAGACACTTCTTCCCTGCCCCCACCCCTCCTCACACACACCAAGGAAACAGTGTTCCCCTGCCTCAGAAGAGAGACAGAAATAATTCTGCCCAACCCATCTCAAGATACACTATGCTTTTAAGATAAGGATCTCAGCAACCTGGGACCTACATAGATTACTACATAGATACCAAACCCTAACGACATTTGCCCAGAAACCATTGCAAGAAAGAATGTATATTTCTCTTTTTACTAACAGTAGATCTGTCCTGCAGAGACTCAGAGGACAATGGAGTAAGCTGGCATTGACATGATGAAGGCAGAGCCTTCCCCCAGAGGCACCTTCCCATCCATCATCTTTCCAGTGCACACCTGGACCAAGCCTGCAGTCTGCCTGTCACCACAGCACCAGGACAAGGAGAGCCAATGATGATGGGAGGGACTGCCAGAGGGTCCTCCTGGTGGGCCCTTCCCTCTCAGATTCCTGCATGTACTAGCATCATCACCACTCCCCTCAGGGCATGGGCTCATCTCTGCAACAAGGAATTTCCCAGGAGGTTTAAAAAGAAAAGAAAGAAAAAAAAAAGCACTTATCCTGTGTCGGTGACCTGGGTTTCTTTCTGACTTGCTGCTAAAATGTGGGTGATTTCCCAGGGCGGGGGATAGTTTTCCCACATGACCTTTGACCTTAAAAAAAACCACCAGCAAGTTTTCTTCCATCACACAGAGGAAGCTTCAGGCCCATACTCAGCTTTATAGACACCCCTACCCAGGCCACATGCTAAAAATAGTCTCTTGCCTCTCACTATTGGGTTTCCGCTACATTTGACATTGCATGCTCTGTAACCTGGAGAAAGATCTCACTGGTGTAGCCCCATTGAGTCCAAACCATAAAGTCCTTTTCTGTGCCAGGAATACAAGCAAGTGTATTGTAGGCCAGGGAGGATGTGGATGGGAGCACTGTGCTCTGTCTGGTTTTCCCTGGAGGCCATTTGGTGAAGCCCATCTTCTGCTTTTCACTGTGCTTAAATAGTTCCTTGGCATACATGATAATCAGTCCCAATTCTTGGTGATTTTTTTTTCATTTTTTTTCTCCTTTTTGGGCTCCAGTGTGTTATTTTTAGAAGGGGAGCTGCTATAAATATTTATAAAGGGCAGTGGCTGGAATGAAGTAACAGACTCCACAGCTGGCTCCCTACATTCTCTCTGCCTCAGCTGACCTCCAGCCTCTGCCTGAATAGAGCCAAGGAAGGCCTGTGAACTAGGCCCAGTGGCTACAAATGGTTTCCTATGGAAACAAGTAGAATCTGTCAAGCTGAAACAGAAATACTTGTGGACAACAAGTTGTTTACATCCCCATCCACCCTGTCATCTCTCCTTTTTTAAGGAGTCTAGGAAGGGAAATCATGGACACTTTTAGGCTGAGACCTTTAGCGTTACTTTGAGGCTTGGATGTGAAGGAGAAAGGGCCACAAAAAGAGCTATATTAGTTGTTAAGGGGCAAGAAGGACAATGGGAGATGAGGAGGAGAGCTACTTTCCCAGGACTTGGGGGGCTCTTGGAATTCTGAATCAAATAGCATGTGCTCAGGGAAGCGCAGTGACTGCCATCATTGTGGCTCAAGCCCTAAGGATCCTGGCCCGAGGGAGAGAGAGCCAGAAGGCTACGCAGCTGTGACATCAGGGCTCAAAGGGTTGTCTCTGAGGCCCACTCTGTTCGTCACAAGTTGCCTGAGGCCCCCAGAAACGTTAAGGGTTTTGCCCTTTGCTTACCCATAGGGAGCCACTTTTGCCCCACTTTCTTCCAGTGTTTGGGATGGGAGAGGGAGATGGCAAGCCACGGGCAGGAAACGACACACTCAGCATCAAAGGCTCAAGAAAACGACTACCCCTAAGAAAATCCATATCCCTTCCTAAATTTACAAGTGTCCTGAGATTAAGATAGCAGGGTCAGGGAAGAAGTATAGGCTCAATAATGTGGTCGACTATATTTTTCATTTTTATGTAAATTACTGCTTAATTTCCCAGACTAATTTATCTTATAACACTTTAGGTAAGGGTAGCAGTTCTCACAGATTTCTACCTCTAGTCCATGGCCCAGTCAGCATGTGGCTTTAATTTTTTTTCAGGATACCTATGGATCAGCAGCAGAGGGCATAATCCTTACAAAATGACCCCATATTCAGCCTACCCTACTTTCTCTTCAGACCAGGTTTGGGAAAGACAGTGAACTGACAAGGTGAAGTTTCCTCTGACATAAAATGGAAGCTCATAACTTTCTTGTCTACCTCAAAGGGTTATTGATAGGGTCAGATAGATAATGGATGGAAAAATTCTTGGCAACATTTAAGATGTTATATGAATATAAAGTATTGTCACGTTATGGCATCTCTGCAGTGGATCCTGGAGTACATTCTTATTCCAGTTCTTATGAAGATTGGAAGTATAAGCCTCCTTACTAATTGTTTGAGGATCATTTAAATACCTAATTTGGATCTGAGGAGCATTGACTTTGGCAAAATTGGCATGCACACACACTATTAGCCTTAGAGCACTTATTTAAAGAGTAGGGACTCCAGCCCTACTGTATCTCTGAGTAGGTAAACCTCAGAGTTTATAAGAAGCAAGCACTAACCCCAGTAGTGTTTTGACCAATAAAAACCTATTTCATAATATCTCAGCATCAAAAGGGCATCTGATATTAAAGGGTTACCCAAGCCAATCCATCCATGAATAGATAATCACCCCCATATCATCCCTTCCATCCATCCTCTGCTTGAAGACCTCCACTGAAGGAACCTGTGGCCCCCTGAAGTTTCCCATTCTACTCTTGGAGAGCTGTAATTATTCAGAGATTTTTCCTCCACTAATAAGAACTCATTAAAAAGCACTTTAAGGGTTACAGATAGCTTTAATGAGCATCATTTGATTTGATCCTTACACCAAGCCTAGATCTGCCTCTGCAGCTTCTAATAGTTGCTCCCAGGTCTGTCATCTGGCACCAAGAACAAGACCGATATCCCTCCTGTATGACAGCTCTTCAATTACCGAAGTCAGCTGTCCAATTGCTGCTCCCTTCCCCACCAAGTCTTCTCTCCAGGCTAAACATCCCCAGCTCCTTCTGATAGTTCTTAAATGACATGGCCTCCAAGCCATGAACTAAGGATCAGAGAAAGAGGTTGTGATTTGCCCAAGGTCACACATTAGCAGAGGCAGGATTTGAAGCCAGGTTCTTGTACTCTGTTTACCTTACTGCATTCTCCTTGTTTCTTTTATGCCATGGTAGAATCCAATAAATTATCCTCTATAGAGAATTTTTCTGGTAATAATGTGTAAAACACTTTGCAAACCCTAAAGCACTGTATGTGTCAATTATGTTTGTTATTATCATGCTGGTCACTCTACCCTGGAGGTTCTCTGGCTTCTAGCCTTCCCAGCTGGTTGGTTTTTTAACTGTAGATAGAGACTCAGATGAAAGCTGCTGCCCCTCCTTGCTTACTCCCTGCCATATAATCACTGACAAGTTATCCATTGCAAGAAAGTGGATGTTAGCTCAACATTAGGACTTAATACAATTAGAGCTGTCCAAAAGTGAAATGAACTCCCTTAGAAGGTTGTTCCCTGTCACTTTCTGGTAGGGCTTTTAAATCATTTGTTGGATATGCTGTAAATATATGCTCCTCAGTTCCAGATTGGGCTGAATGGTGGCTGAAGGCCCTTCCTCCTCTGAGAGGCTATGATTTTAAGCCACGCCTCACTAGAGAATGGATATGGTTCTCTCTTATACCTGCTGCACTCTCTGGTATGGGAAGTATGGTATTTTGTTTCCATAAGTAAGAGTGGCTTCGAAGCAATCGCCCAGCTAACTGAGCCTATTTGGGTACCAGGTGAGCCCCTGGACAAGAAGGGATTCAACTAATAGGTCAGTCTGGGTTAAAGGAAATCTTCCCTACCAGAGCCCACACAGATGTTCTGCCTGTGCCTGTATTAGACAAAGCTGCAATCTATATGCAGTTGACGCTGTCTACACAGTGTATGAAAAGGCGGGTCCTGGGGTGAATAAGTAGCATACCACACTTGTAAAAATAAGACCCTTCACCCCCACCTCCAGCCAGACCCCTGAGGAAATGGAAGAATTCCAGCTAGTCAGGGAAGTGCCAGGAAAAGGAACTGTTTCCAAGAGGAAAAAAAGAGAAAGGAGTGCCTGTACCTTGTATCCTGAGAGTTCTGGACACAATAGGCTTGGGCTGGTACCTATAACCTAAGTACCTCTTTCTAGACCAGCCATTAATTCAACATTCAATTAAGCAGACATTGCTTAAATATCTCTGCTGAGCAATGGACCCATCATAGCGACCTCCATTTGCTGCTCATAGAAGCCTTTCTTAAGCTAAGTCTGCCAGGCTGTGTGCGAGTAGAGCAGTACAGGGATCTAGAGCCTTAGTAAGTAGATGATGTTATTTTGCTTATATGTTTTAGAGAAAGTATGACATAATGGATGAAGAGCCGGCCTCAAAAGCAGAAAGACCTGAGTTCTAGTCTGACACCCATTTGGCCATGTGATCCTTGGTAAGGCACAACCACTCATTCTCTAAGAATATCAGTTGCAGTAAAGGTGCCAACCTGAATTAGTAGTAGGAGTTTCCTCAGCCAGAAGATCGCTATCCTTGAAATCATAGGTCCTGTCCCTCTCTTCTGCAAATGAATAGAAATATTCTATTGCACAATGCATCTTAGTTCTAAGGTCTCCCCATCTTGAGTTAGGATATATTCCCAAGATGGTGTTCAGGTCTCTATAGGTTATATGCCAGCATGTCAATTTACATGATAACTATTCAAAGATAGGGAGTGTATAGATGCTAAATGTAATATTCCAATGCCTTGTAGACATCAGAGGCTCCATGATCCCAGGGCTTCTAAGATGATACATGGCAGCTTAGTGGGTCTAACCTGGGAGAACTGATGCCTGAATTCAGCTGAGACTCAACAGTCTCATAGTAAGAAACACTTTCTCTCCAACTCTAAGTGGCACACCCAGGGTTGGGCATGCTAGATTGACTAAAAATGGACATCTGCCCCCACAAAAGCCATTAAATGGTAAGTGCTTTTCATTGATAAAACATTTAAATCTGTGGGGGCAGCTAAGTGGCACAGTCCATAGCACACTGGTCCTCAAGTCAGAAGGTGCTGAGTTCAAATGTGATTCCAGATACATACTAGCTGTGTGACCCTGGGCAAATCACTTAGCCCCAGTTGCCTCCAAAAAAAGCAAAATAAAAGATTTAAATCTCCTACTAAGAAAATAATATATTGGTTTTTCCACAGAAAGCAGGATCTTCTAGAGGGTTAAATGATAATGATTGCTATGTTTACATTTATGAAGCAAACCAGGAGAAAATACTACAAATATGGATTAAGGTTATGAGATTTTCTACTATATTTAGTGCCTTAACGGTCAAGACTGAAACCAGACAAATCTGCCACACTGTAAGTTCCTCATTAACATTCCTCAGGAATGGGGGCAGTGGGAGAAGGCATGTAGGTTGCCTTAGGAGAGGCAAATGGGTCCAGGTTGAAAAATGGAACTGGTCCAAGTTCCCATGCCAATCAGAGTGGTGCTGGGCCTGGGACCATGAACCAGCCCCTGCACTTCCAGATTGGGTGAGATAAGGAGTCTTTTTTTTTTTAAATAAAAAGATTGAATCCTGGGACTAGCTTCTAGTGAATTAGGGAGCAATGTTTGGCATGGGGCAATGAATTTCTGCCCATCAGGAGGGATGTTTGGGGAAAAAATGGATCTCTGCCCATCAAACTCAGGATTATGTAAGCTAAGTGGTGCCATTCAGGATAAAACAAAAGTGAAGGCTTGCAGCTTGTAGGCTTGAATACTGGTGTAGCCTCAATATAGATTATCAAAGTTTTTCTGGAACCCTGAGTGAGATAAAGAGTTTGGATGCAGTAGGGCTATATCTCAGAGCACAGGATACTAAACCCATTATAATCCCCACTGTGGCTCAGAAGCACTTCAGCTAATGAGGAGTTTATTGAAATTCAGAATTAATCAGAGCCCAAGTGAAGAAACCAGCCTGGACCAGGAATTTCTACTGTAACTAAGAAAAAGTCTTGACTGGTTGAGAGAAAACTCATGAGTGACATTATATTACTATCAGTGGTTCATAGGCATTTATTCAACAAGAGGCAATGTGGTGTAGTGGAAACAGTATTGGATTTGAAGTTGAAAGATCTGGGTCCAAATCCACATTCTGCCACTTACTGCCTATATGACCTTGAGTAACCCTTTACCTTTCTGTGCTTGTTACCTCATCTATAACATGAAAGGAATGGATTCGCTGACCTTTCAGGTCCCTTGCAGCTCAAAAATCCATGATTCTATAAAGTGTAACATCCCAGTGCCTATCAGACAAGAATACCACTAGGCTTCAGGTGGAGAGCACAGGTAGGTTCTTCAATAATGAGCTAACTTAGACCAATTAGGTACTTAGCTTGGTCAAGACCTTAGATTCCTCACCGCCTTGGTAGAATTGAGCCCTTGGGCTAGAGGTGCTTAATGTCTCTCTAATAAAGCTTATTCCTCTCAGAGAATCTAGATTCTGTATCAGTCCTCTTAGCCGTTAGCAATGGCTATAGCCAGCTCCATGACCTCATTCTTTCAAATTGTTCCCTTCTCCACCGAGGTTTCCATGATAAGTTAATACTTCCTTCCCCTTATCTTGCTCCTTCTCCCAAAGAAGCCCTTTATTCTCTGCCCTGGAAGGAAGACTTCTAAAGAGTCCCCTCTGTCCCTGAATTCACTGACTTCCCTTTAATCCTTATCTCTTTTAGCCATTCCAAACCCTTTCTAAAGAATCCAACCTTTTGGTGCTCTCAGCATGAGATAGTACCAAAAGTCCAAGAGTCAGAGTTGGAAAACTTGGGCTCTTCTTTTTGCTACCTTTGTGACTTTGGTTGAGTCTGAACCTTTCTGGGCCTCAGTTTCCTAATTTATAAAATGAGGCTTAGACTGGATGATTTCTAAGGTCCTTTCCAGTCTATGCCTTTTTAAATAGTAATAGTCACTAGGTGATGATGAATATCGTGTCCTTTGTCTACTCATTCTCCCCAGCCCTACAGCAGTGACTGGGCTTTTACTCTGGCCTTTACTTACCCTTTTCCCCCCACATCATCTCTCTTTTTAATTTCATTCCCAATCTTATTACATTCTTCTTCAATAAGGGATCTCTTGAAAGAGGAACTTCCATGTGTTAAGAGAGGAGCAGGATGGAAGGGAAGGGTCAGGTTAGAGCTGAAAGGATGGGGCACTAAGGAAGTTAGATGGTTCAAGGGAATGCACTGGTGAGCCTGATAATGGTTTTCACCCCAAGGGTGAAATTAGCTGATCGGAATCGTGGTAACAAAAGCTAGAAGAAACTTTAGAAATCATGTCACTCAACCCCTTAATTTTGTTTATAAGAAAAATGAGGTGCTGAGAAATTAAGTGGGCTACTCAAAGTCCCACTACCAAGTAAATTGCAGAGCTGGGACTAAAACTTAGGTCTTCTTCCCCTGAGCAAGTATAGGGCTCTGAGCACTGTGATAGATCACACCAGGCTGGGCTTCAGGACCAAACTTTAAGAGTACAAGGTTCAAAGTGGCAGTCTCCATATTTCAAAGTACAGGTCCTCAATTT
Source organism: Phalanger gymnotis (assembly GCA_028646595.1). Lineage (NCBI taxonomy): Eukaryota > Metazoa > Chordata > Mammalia > Diprotodontia > Phalangeridae > Phalanger > Phalanger gymnotis. Next base: position 160,747,834 of record CM053625.1, on the reverse strand, counting down.
CTTCTGGACCAACTACATTCTTCACAATTAGTATTAGGGTGAGAAGCCTGAGAAGACCTAGAGGGTGTTAGAAAAGTCCAAAGGTTGGCTAAACATCAGCTTACTTCCTCAGCCTTCTTTTATTTTTTTGACTTGCCTTGTCTCTATATCATAGGATTATAGAACTGGAAGGGACCCTAGGAGTCACCTAATTCAATCTCTTCATTTTACAAATGGGAAAACTGAGGCCCAGAGTAATTAAGTAAATTGCCTAAAGTTGTAGAGATGAAGTTTTGAACATGAATCCCCAGGCTGAGATGTGGTAGTGATTCCAGGTAGACTCCTCAAGCCCCAGATTCTTTGGTCCTTCATAGTTGCAGAAGCTTGCTTAGACAAGGGAGAAAGGAGCTGTCCAGGGTGTCTAGGAATAGTAGGCAGAATCCAGGGGGCAGGGACAACCTTATCATAGGAAGTAACTGCCCAGAAGAAGGAAGTTTCTAGCTAATCTTGATCTCGATCTCTCCTCCCTGGGGCCTTTTTTTTTTTTTAAGGAACTTGGGTTCCCTGTCAGGTATGCTTCCTACCTTTTCCCTCACCAGAATCTCTGTTACATCCACTTCAGTGAGCCCAGATCCCCTTTTCCTCCCCATGTGGTCAATCAGTCAACCAACTCATTTATTAAGAGCTAAGCACTAATGGCTAAAGAACAAAGAGAACGTGAAAGATGAGAGCTAAAGAAAATTAGGGAGTGAGGAAGGGGCTAAACTACTGTGGGGGTATGAGGAAGAAGATTGTTATTGTGTTTGTCCTTCATTTTTGAAGAGGACCATGACATCGGGGAAATGATGACATGACTTGCAATTGACTTTGATTTGAGTGAGAGGGCTGTGCAAGGTCACCAGCCTCATTTTTTCCTCCAGGGCCATCTGGGTCCAGTGACCAGATATTCATGAGGATGACTGGAGATGACCCAGGATGCAGTGGGAGACCCTGGCCCTTTTAGGCTAAGACCTTTTCATGTACTCACTTAAAGTGAGGTAACACTCATTCAGTGAATACGCCTCTTTAAGAAGTGAGTCAAGGGATGGCCCCTTTAATTAGAAAAAAAGAGAAAGAAAAAAAATCAAGTCGGGAGGGGAAGACTTTTGGGGTTGCTGTTCCAAAGAGAAACAGTTACCATAGACATTCACTCTAAGCCAGGAGGGCCCAAAATACGGCTATTAAATGAAGCTTGGCCAGGGACTTATTGTGGTCCAACCTATGAGCTTCAGAGTGAACTGGGTTTAAGGTTCTGTAGAAGAAGAAAGAAAGGAAGGAAGGAAGGAAGGAAGGAAGGAAAGGAAGGAAGAGAGAGAAAGAAGAAAGAAATCTAGCCAGTAAGCCCCAAGTTAAGTGGGCAGCTTCTGGCCATCAAAATTTACCTTCTTTGGAGAGGAGAAGGAGAAGGGAGAGGGAGAGGACAAACTGAGTTACCCACTGTGTGACCCACACAGCTGGGTCCCCTTTCAGACAGCTTGATCTACTCACAGGTTGTGTTTGTCCTTCATTTTCGAAGAGGACCAAACCAAGTTCACTCACTGAATGGGCGTCACCTTACTCTGAGTACATGAAGAGGCCTTAGCCTAAAAGGGCCAGGATCTCCCATTGAATCCTTGGTCATCTCGTCATCCTCATGAGTATCTGGCCACCGGACCCAGATGGCTCTGGAGGAGAAAATGAGGCAGGTGACCTTGCACAGCCCTCCCTCACTCAAATCAAAGTCAATTGCAAGTCATGAGGAAGAAGTTAGAAGAGCATGGAAGAGTAGGAAGACTATAAAAGTAGGAAAGGACTATGATGGGACATTGTAGGAGGAGTTCAAGAAAGAAAAGACCTTGGAGGTCTTTTAGTTAGATTGAAAATGTGAGACTAGTGCAAAGGTAGAATGAAGGAACAAGCATTTATTAAATGCCTAATATGTGCCAGGCATTGTGCTAAGAGCCTTACAAATATCTCATCTAATCTTAAAAAAAGTGGGAGGCAAGTGCTATTATTACCCCCATTTTATAGTTGAAGAAACTGAAGTAGACAGGGGTTAAATAATTTGCCAGGGTCATACAGCCAGTAAGCATCTGAGTCAGGATTTGAACTCAAGTCTTCCTGACTCTAGACTCAGTGCCCTATCCACTGGACCTAGCAGTCTCTAAGGTGATGTAAAGAGGTGGTAGTGAGGGAAAGGCTAGGCAGGAAAGAAAGCAGAATAGAGTAGAAACTACATGGCTTGTCCTTGATCCTCAAGTCCGTGTTCTTTATACTGCACTTTATATTCATCCCTAATTAGACCCTCCACTGTTTCCATTATCCCAGAACCTGGATTAGCATATAATTAGTATATGGAACTGCAGATGGCTTAATCTTAGCATCTGTAACCGCCAATGTTTGTTCCTGCCCCAATCTCATCCCTTACCTTATTAATTCACAGAATGGGAAAGTTAGACCTGGCTACCTGACTGCCAAACACTGTTCATCCTTTCTCCTACTCCCAACTTAATTCATATTAACCAAGGGTATTAGTAAAATTTCCGTGGAGGCAGTCTGCTTCAGAGAACACAGTTCATCTTCCATTCTTGCCCCAAAGTTTAAGATGAACTGGGAAGGATGATGAGAAGGTCTGAGGAGATTGGGCCAATTCATGTGAACTGGAGGCCCTGAGTAAGGATGGAACAAGAAACTTACTTATTTCATATTTATCTTCACTACACACATTCTGCCCACAGCTTACTCCTAGCCTGACTCCAAAGCTGTTTATATCTCAAGTACTGGTCCACTTTTGATATAAAGTGGGGTTTTTTCTCCCTTAGTCGATGTACTTTCTTAAGGAGCAAATTTAACATCATTCACAAGGTTAGGTTCACAAAGCAGCTACCTTCTAAAAGATATATGCAGGATGAGAAGACTTGGCAAGAGGGTGAATTATTGTGATCCAGGAACCATAAAGCAAGGAAGACACCAATCAATCAATTCCATTTTTTCAGCACATTGTATAGAGACAACCTTATTAGATGCTATAAGGGGAGAAGATTAGAAGACATGATTTCTTTGTCTAAGAAGCTTTTAAAATGGGCACAAATTGGGGTGAGGAAGAGGAGAGAGGAAGTCTAAAGAACAGCAACATCAAAACACACCATCAATTATAGTTGAAAGAGAAGTGTCTACAGTACTGGTAAGAGGATGCTGGAGTGATTGAGCAAATGGAGCCATGGAGGAATTTCTAAGATGGCTTCATAAAAGAGGTGAGTCTTTAGGAAAATTTTGCAGAAGACAAAAATAAGCTAAAGATAGCTTGGTGGCTCAGTGGACAGAGTGCTAAATCTGGAGTCAGGAAGACCTGAGTTCAAATTCAGACTCAGATACTTACTAGCTGTGTAGCCTTGGGGAAGTCACTTAATCTCTGTTTGCCTTAGTTTCCTTGACTGTGAAATGGGGATAATAATAGCACCTAGGGTTGTTGTGAGGATCAAATAAGACAATATTTGTAAAACACTTAATATGGTTCCTGGCACATAGTTGGTGCTTAATAAATGCTTATTTCCTTCATCAGGCATGAGGTCATAAGTAGATTAGTTTGACTGGCACTTTGGTGCTTAGTTGTTAGTGATTTTGAAAACCACAGCAGGGGAGATATCCTCAGACAGGTTTACTGAAAGTTTTCAAAAACTATAACACCAAAAAATATTTTTAGGCCCACAAAATTTGCTGTTTTTTTAACTACATTTCCCAATGCCATCCTTTCCACCTCTGTGAATTCCCATCTCTTCTCATTCCCCGAAGCACTAGGTTAAAAGAATGCAGCCTCTGTCTGCCACAGCTGCTCAGAACTCCTTGGCAAACAGAGGCTCCCATGAAAGCCAAATGATATGAGAATAGAATAACACAGCAGAGTTGTCCTAGTTGTCATTAAGGCTGGCCCTGTCTTCATCAGGCATCTAACACAATGGCTCATGAATAGTGGTAAATAAGTGGTCATTGAGTGATTATGTATAATATACACGCATAGATAGGAGGGTGCTCTGGCTATCACTCTATTGATAAAAGTAATTTGTCTGGCTAGGTACATGTCCCCTTTCTAAAGTTTTTGCTTCACTTGAAGCAAATGGCTTTCCCCAATAAAGGAATATCCTTCTTTAGTCACAAGTATAAGCTTTAATTTGTAATAACCAGGAAATGGTTAATTTTCAACCAATGAAATTGTATCAAATACCCCCTATGAATAGAAGACTAGGGGATACAATAAGACCCCTGCCCTTTTAGGAGCTTGCAATCTAGTTGGGACAGGAAACTGAAAAAAATTTTTTGAAGACAAATAACAATGTTATATGGCGCATATACTTGAAGCATATATATATATATATATATATATATATATATATATATATATATGCTTCAAGTCCTATTCCACGAGACAGGGCATAGAGGTGGCCCTGGATTCTTGAAGGCTATGCCAATAGGGTACAAGCTACAGCAAGTTCTAACACGCTAGAAAAGCTTTGAATGTGACCTCAGCAACAGACCAAGGTTGTTTTTTTGAAGACTAACCTGGCAAAGCACAGAGAGGCACATCACCAGAAGACTGACCACGTGGTATGTATATATACATGTGCATGTATGTATATGCATATATGTGTATATGCACATATCCTGTATAACACACGTGTGTGTATGTATGTATGTGGGTATGTATGTCAACCCATGGAACAAAGAAAAATTTTAAATGGTACTTTCCCTTCCCTATCATTCTGTTTCTAAGTGATGTCAGAGTGTCAGGAAAGGGGACTAAGAGTGCTAAGAATCACAGCTTTTAGGCTGTCAATAAACTTAATTTTGCTATTGGATCTCCAGATAAGATCTTTGTCTGGTGAATAATGAATGGCCATATTGCTGGAAAAACTGAATGATCCATCTTGTCGTTCTTCCTATAAACAAAACCAGAAGACAGGTAGAAGGAAGTTGTGTCTAAATGGAAGGATGGCTCTTCTTGGTTCCTTGGAGAGCCAATGAAAGGAATCAGGGGAGTGGGCTTTACTGAATGTCCAAAGACAACAATAAACATTATGTCATGGCTATTTGATCATCACATTGCAGTACTAATGATGAGCATTTGCATAAAGACCACCATGAAAGCTTATGGTGCTTAAGCTTAAGTTTCAACATGGTACAGCTTATGCACCAATATTGGCTGCTAACAAAGTGGAAAGTCTGTGAAGAACTTGTTGAGACCCTCCAAATTAGAGCCATCTACACTCTGATACCTGGTGACATTGGTGGAAAGGTGGAAAAAGGAGAGAATAGAGAGAAATAGATGAGAAAACATGGTTCAGAAAGAAAGAATGAGAAAAACCAAACACTAATTGACTACACAAAAGCCTCACTCCACTTTATCATTCTCTTTAAGAAAATAATTGGTAATCATTGGACACAGTGAGAACCAAATAACACCATAAAGAATGAAATAGAATATATTTTAGCCAACAAGAAAAGACTTGTTAAAGATGTGCAGGTTAGCCCAAGTCAGCTCTCTGTGCATAATCATATTATCAACTCATCAAAGGTAAGATTGAACTTAGTGTTGCTCTTTTTATAAAAAAAAAAAGGAAGAGAGAAAAAATCAGAAAAAGATAATGTAGAATTAAATAAAAATCAGAATATTATTAAATAAATAAAAATCAGAAAAAGATAATGTAAAATTAAATAACCCTGACCCAGAACAACTTAAACATGTATCTGACACTAAAAATGGAAAATGGACAACATAAATTATAATGATGTCAATTATCATCATATTATCCATAAATTTTTGTCACAAGAGGAAGAGCAAAAGAACCCAGAAAGTGCCGTAATCGACAAACATCTGACTTCCTTGCCAAATGGAGATGGCTACCAAAGACAAAGCAACAGCTAAATTTTTGCCAATAAAATTGTGTCCAATATTCTCTGCGTATAGACCATTATGGGATATAAAGAGATCCCTGCCCTTTCAGGAGCTTACCATCTAGTTGAGACAGAAAGCTCAGAAAAGTTCCCCAAAAGTCAATCAATAATGATATATGGCATATATCTTCCCCACTCTCACCACTCTGCCACATATACCTGTCACCTTCTTACTTGCCTTCTTACTTTGCCAAAATGCCAAAGACAATTCTGAGTTCAAATGTAAACTCATTTTAAAAATCTTATGCTCGAAGGTGATGAACAACAGATTACAAACAGTATTTTCACAGAAAGCAGAAGCAATGAAGCATTAAATAAGTTTAAAGAAAACTTGGCGAGGTAGCCAACTAAACAAAGTCATCCCGAGCATTCAAGAAGGAAAATGGAAGGAGGACTACAAATAGAAAAAAAAATAAATGGAAAATATTTCCAAAAATCATTTTAAAAAAATTGTTTTCTCCATCTAGAACAGCAGAACCACAACATTTGGGCCCCAGCATTACAGCTCTGGATGTGCTTATAGAGGAGTTAAAAGACACTAAGGAGAACAAAAAAGGAAAAAGCAGCTGGATTGAATCCAGTGTGTATAGAATAGATTCGTGCTCGAGTTGAAGGAATGTGAAGGGCATTGATGGACTGATGTCTGAAGGAAGGGAAGTAGCAAATGTATTGAAAATTTTCAGATTTTATAAATACCCCAAAAGACAGATGAGAACATCATTAATGAACAACCTATAGGCCTATTGTCCTAAAAGTTTTGTAAGAGTCATCTATACACAAATCAATCACATTGTTGATGCGAGTATTAGTTGGGAATAAACAGACTTTTGCTAGTGATATTCAACAATGGGCGACATCTTTACCATTTCACAGTTAACTGAAAAATGTAGAGGGCATAGGATCCCAATGTGCTTATTCTTTGTTGAAGAATACTACCATATAGGGTCTTTGCAGCAAGGTGACTCCCATCCATACATCAAAATAATTCAAAATTCCTAAGAAGGAAAAAACAGATATAATCCTGTTTAACAACCTTCTGATCATAAACATCAGGCAAGGCAAAAAAAAAAAAAACAACAACAACTCAGCAGATGTATGATGGCCACTGTGATGGAGGACATCCAGCGTAGAATCCATGTTGAAGAGACATTCCTTGTATATGATGAGGTCCTCTAGATGCTACATCAAGAACAGAACTGGAAGAGATCTGTAATTGATCAGAAGAGTTTGCCTGTCCATCCACATGAGAAAGACTAAGTGGATGGAAAATGTCTTTTGAACATATATTTTGAAAGATATACAGTCTCTACAGCTTGTCTATACACATATACACACATTATATGTATATATGTATATGCACATATATATTATGAATGTATATATGTGAGACAGTATAGATGGACAAAAAGTTAGGCTCAGAGTTGAACTCTAGGAGGAAAGCATCTTTCCCTTCTACTGGATGTTCCTGAGGCACCTGCAAAGCTTCTTTATTGACTTCAAGATTCCCATGAAAGCAAAGACCCATATTTCTTAATAGTAGCAATCTATCAGTATTGCTACATGGAATAGAGACATGGAATACAACCTTCCTGGAAGAATTAAGAATGGGTATCACAAAGCAGGCAATGGAGATACACATGGTAGGTATGAACAGGCTGCAGCATATAACCAAGAGGAACAAGAATAAAAGATGGCATCAAGGAATTGTATGATAAGTAAAAAAGATGATCTGGTCACTAAGGGATCACAGGTGAACAGCCAGAGTGGAACCCTTCAAATGGACCCCTCCACTGGTACTCTTGAAATGTCAGGACAAAGCAAGAAGTGGACCTTCTGTTGCAAACTTATGGGAGGAGATAGACAAGAGACTCACAAAGACAGAAAGAGATAGGTCGCTCTCTGCATTGTTTAAGGGAACATTCATATGGATAAGATTATAGATGCATTTGAGTAGGGCATCTATTTTTATCAGCATTATAGAAATTCAGAGAAGGAAGAGGTCACAATAAAAACCCAAAATAATATGAATATGTTGAGCAATTTTTAAAAAATTATAGATAATGGATTTGAGTGTGATAAGCCTGCCTAATGAACATTAAACAATTTTTATGTGCCAGACATTGCACTTGTTGATGGAGAGACAAACAAGAAACCATCCTTGCCCTCAAGGAGTTTTCATTCTACTGGGAAAATACAATATGTGTACACATGTAAGTAAATAGGAAATATATTCAAGGTAATTTCAAGGGAAAGGAAAAATCAGGAAAGGCCTCATGGAGGAGGTGGTGAATGAACAGTGTTTTGAAAGAAGCTAAGGGTTCTAGAAGGTGAGGAGGAAGCGAATTCCAGATGTGGCAAATCATTGTACAAAGTGCCAGAGGTAGGGGAGATAAAATGTCTCATTTAGAGGATAGTTGGCTGACCACTTTGCCTGAATGGTGAGTGAAGAATAGATGAGAACCATATCGTGGACATTTAAATGCCAGGCTAAGGAGTTTGAACTTAATCCTAGAGGCATTAAAGATTTTTGAATACAGGGGTTGTATGGACAGATCTGACCTACAATTACTTTTCCCACCTGTCTCTCACACAGCCTATTCATAGCTGTTTTTAGACAAAGTTCCATTTAATATTGAGACTTGTTGTGATATCATTCTGAATAAGCTAACTTAAGCTAACCCCCTCAAGGTGAAATGGGGTGAATAACTTAGCAGGCTGACTTTGTAAAAGGTCAGAGTTATTCCAATACAAAGTTAACCCAATACAAAAAACCTAAGCAAAAAAAAAAAGAAAGATTACCTTACAAATACATCTGGTATAGTAGAAAGAACATTGGTTCTGGAATCAAGAAGATCTAGTTTTGGATTTCACCACTGACACTTGCTGAGGTATGTGACACTGGACTTCTTACCTTCCGAAGCTCTGAGGTCCCATCCAGCTCCAAATCTACGAGCTGGCTCACTTAGAAATGAAATGTAGAGCACTCTGGGCAAAACACATTTGTTTGAGACTACTCGAGATGCCAGCCAATGGGTTCCTTTAGATATCTCCATCTAATTCAGTTCCCCCAGTTCAAGGGATGAAGGAAGAGATGAGCAAAAAAAAAGAAATATTCAGCCTCTTTGGGCTAGGACCCAGCCCTTCCATTCCTGTTTATATCACTGTTCAGTTATTTCTGATTACCTCATTTTGTTCTAACTAATCAATCAACCAGCATTCATTATGTACCTACTATATGCTGCCTACTGTGCTGAGGAGAGAAAGAAAGAAAAAAACCATCCCTGTACTCAAGAAGGTTGTATTCTATCAGGGCAATCAAATCAACATGTACACACACACACACACACACACACACACACACACACACACACACGCACACACACACACCCCACAAAATAATTTGGGGTGGTGGGAGGCACGAGCAGTTGGGGGATCAGGTAAGCTTCCCTTGGACTGAGCTTTGAAGGGAGCTACAGATGCTAAGTAACGTAGTGAGGAAGAACTACTTTCCAGTAGTAGAGTATGGTCTGGTCAGAGCAGAATGGCAAGCATCTCCATCTCTCTCTAGCTTTCCTGTGCTTCATTTTAACCTACTCTCCGAGGTTGGATGGGGGTGGATAACAGAAAGGCTTGCCTAATATTCTTTTGCATATATTCACTACTCAGCATTGTTCCCTGTGAGCCTTAAGGGATAAAGAAGTCTAACATGTGAAAGAATAAATCTGCTTTAGAGTCCCTTGATTCAACTGAACTATCAGCATACAGTAGTTACTGGTAACGGTAATATTGGAAATCTGCTCCTGTGCCTTCTTCCATTTCCCCAACCAAGCCCCAGTGTGTCAAAAGGAGAGAGACAAAAGCTAGGAAGAATCCAGAAGACAAGCAATATGAGTGTAATAGATCCCAAGTTTCTTACGTATACAACATGGAACTCATCACAGCAAAGAAAAGGCCAAAGGATCCCATTTGGGTAAAGAGGACTGCGGCTCCAAGCCCTAGGTTTGAAATGGTTTTTACATCAACGTTTCTACTTCCTGTCCCTATAGAGCACAACCTCTTAAGTCACCTTCATGAGAAAAAACTCTCCTCTGGCCTTTTCTTGGCAGCAACTGAAAGAGGAATGAACCCATTTGAGAGTTTCCCTCTGATTCCTGCCTGAAGAAACAGCCTCATTAAGCTAAGAAAACCAAGAGTTTCTAGCAAGCATGTGAATGAATGGCAGTAGCTTCAAATTCCTTTCAATATATTATGTTCCCCAGGTGAAGAGCCTGAGGGATTGAAGAGAGAAAGAATAAGAATAAATTCAAACAAGCTATAAGAACGAGGATGAGAGAATTCTATTGGTCCAACTCCACAGACCCAGGGAGGCATCAAGCATATCGTGTAGGCTAGTTTACACCTCTGTCTACCCCTGACTCACTTTTTATATACAGTTCTTTTGATTCTGATTTCCTCACCAAAGGTGCTTGAATTGCCTTTTTCTCTTTGTCTCTTACTCTTATTTGGAGCTAAATGCAGAAGTTCCGAAATATTTTCCCCAAAAAACTCTATTAATCCAGAGTGGAACTAGGATTTTCAATATAGGGTTGTTGCCTGCTCTGCAGACTGACTCTAGGATGCTTTCTCTTCCTTTTCCTCAGGATGAATCTCAGAGTTCTAAGGCCTAGTGACTAAAGCCTGAGCCTGGTCCCCAGAATTCTTATTACAGCCTCTCGTGCCAGTTAAGCCATGGTACAGAACTCGTATTTGTCTTCAACCTATCTTTGGTAAATTGGATGGCTCTGCTCAATAATACCTCATCTTTTGATAGTACTTTAAGACTTACAAAGAAGGTTTTATTCTTCACAACAACCCTGTGAGATGGATAGTTGTTGTCATCCCCATTTTACAGAAGCTCAGAGAGGTCAAATAATCTACCCATGAGATACACAGCCGCTAGGTATCAGAAACAAGACTGAAGTCCATACCTTAGAACAGTACAGTAGAAAGAGAATTGAATTTGGAATGAGAGGATATGGGTTCAAATCTTGACTGCTGTGTGAATTTTAACAAGATAGCTTTTAAAGTACCTCCCAGTTCTAATTCTGTGGTCCTATAGAATCTCTCTCCCACACCCTTTCTCAAGTATAACACCTGCGCTCTGGCCCTACTCCTCCTCCTCTAACCAGGTCACTCCAGTACTCCCTGGCCATTTCCATCCCAGGCATCTTCTGTGTACTCTCTCACCACACACCCCTTCCCCCTCTAGGACCCTGCCCTGTGCTGTCTTCCTTTATTAGAATGTGAGCTCCTTTGAGTCTTATAAGGGGCCACATAGCCAAACAAAGAAGAAAGGTGCCATCATTTTTCTTCATGGCCTGAATTGTTTATTTCTCTCTCCTGAACCAGTTTCCAAACCATAAAGAATACTGCATATGTAGTAAACATTTAATCAGGACTTCAAACATTGGGGTGTTCTACACCTAGAAGATGAGCCAACAGGCAATCACTAGAGACTAGAATAGAGCCTAACAATGCTTTAAATAATAACTGACCAGCTTAAAACTTGCTTGGGATCCCCTACATAATAACCTTAAAGTCTGCAAAGTGCTTTTACATCCATTGTCTCATTTGAACCTCACACTAAGCCTGTGAGGTAGGTACTATACTTATCACCCCTCATTTTTCAGATGAAGAAATTGAGGCTAGGGATGTTAAGTGATGATGCCCATAGTCACACAGTCAGGGATAGGATTTGAACCCAGGCCTTTTGATTCCAAGTCTAGCACTATCCACTGCACAGTACTGCCTCTAAGATGGTATCCACCATTGAGCTCTGAAATATAACCTGGAGAGTCCAGCAGCCTTCCACAAGTGTTGGAAATCACCATGTGTTCTATCTGAACTGTCAAAGCATGATGTGGTAGAGCCCAGGAGGAACAAGGAAGTCACACTTGAAGTTCTGGATAGGATTGAGCTGAAACAATTAAAGTGCTTTCAGGGAAGACCTTCATGGCATGGCCAGGGCTTTCAGGGTTGGCCACTGGCAAAATGCCTCACTCAGGCAGCTCATTCTTGCCATTACTTCACTGCTATGCACCCAAGGACCTGAGCCTCTTGGGATGACAGCCCTGCTGCCCAGCCATGTGAGAGTTGTATTCTAACAGCATATAAAGGTAAACAAGGGGTTTTCCTATGTTGAGCTGGGTGTCAGCCTGCTGGTGATGCCAGGATCATGGGATCATGATCTAGCATTGAAAGGGGCTTCAGAATCCATTTAGTACAAGCCCATCATTTTAGAGATGAGGAAACTGAGGCCTAGAAGGTTAGGCGGCTTGCCCAAGGTCACAGAGGTAGTGGGTACAGAGGCAGACATTACACATTTTACAGGTCCACCATCTATGGGACCTTCTTAGTACAGGCAGAACCAGTCCCGGGGTGTTAATTTAAGGGCAGAGAGTGGGAGGAATGAGAATTAATAGTAAAAGGGAAGAGATTTTGAAGAATTAGGGAATCTAGAAAGTATGAGGAAACTAGAGAGGGGATAGGCAGCGTGATTACTCTGTGTCAGGGGTTGGCAAATTACAGTTGAATTTGGCCTTGAGCTAAGAATGGTTTTCACATTTTTAAATAAAGCCTCATACAGACAACTAGAAGAGTCTAACACAACAAAGTTAAATTGGTGACAAAAGCTTTGAAAACAAGAAAGCCAGAAGTAGCCAAACTGGGTAATTTGTTCAGCACTTCAAAGCCACTGTCAGAGGTAGCAGGAGAGGCCGGGAGACCTGAATTCACATCCTACTTCCAACACTTATTAGTTACGTGACCATGTCTACATTTCACTACGATTCAATTCAAGAAGCATGTGCAGAGTGTCCCAAAAGTCTTTGTGCTAGCTTAAACCTGCGCAAAGACTTTTGGGACACTATGAAAAACCTTCTATGTGTGGGTTCAGAACAAAGGGCACACAGATGAAAAGGAAGCAGTCCCATGCCTTCAAGGGTCTTGGGCAGGGGGTAGGAGGATGAGGGAGGGAAGGAGGAAACAATATATACACAGATAAGTAAATATAAAATATATAACACAATAAATATAAAGTAATTTTAGGACAGGCTAGAGAACACTAACAATAGGGGGATCAGGGAAGATCTTATGTAGGAAATGGTTTCTATGCTGTGTTTTGGAGGATAATAGGGATTCCATGAAGTTTAAGTAAAAGAGGAAGAGTATTCCATGCATATGCAAAGGACTGGAGGTGGGAGATGGAATCTTGTATGCAGGGAACAGTAAAAAACGCAGTTTGGCTGAACCATGATCAGGAGTGGGGCACAGTTGACATTAATGTGAAATCAGTTTGAAAAGATAAGTTGGAGCCAGACTGTGAAGGGCTTCAAATGCCTAATGGAGGTGACAAGGTAGTCATTGGTGCTTCTTGAACGGTTAAGATACGGTAAGACAGCTTCTCTGAGCCTTGATTTCTTTTTTTTTTATTCAAATTTATTTTATTTTCAGTTCCAAATTCTCTCCCTCCTCTTTCCCTCCCCCAACCTGTTGAGAAGGCAAGAAAAACAAAGCCCATTACAAATATGTGTAGTCATGCAAGACAAATCTGAGCCTTAGTTCCTTGAATTATAAAATGAAGATTATACCTGTAATACTGACTGACCTTCACAGGCTTGTCTGGAGGCTCACATGAGGTCGCATGTGTAAAGTACCCAGCAAACCTTGAAGTGCTATATAAATGTCTGTTGTTCATTATGATGATTAAAAGAGTCTGGAAAAGAGACACATGAGAAAGGGGTGTTGGGAAGAATCCAGAGAAGTCTCAGAACTTCAGTCTGAGTGGCCCCAAGAACAATGTCTTCCTGACATTGAAGGGGGGAACCAAGATCCCACACAACTTCCTCAAGTAACTAAAGGGACCATGAGAAACCATTTTGTCTTGGACCAGGGATGGAATTAAAGAGAGTTTTTTCCCTCCTTCACTCTGTGGATTAAATCTGACCCATTCTTTAAAGCCCAGCTCATATCTCACCACCTCCATGTATCTTTTCCCAACCCTTGCAGCCCACGGGGAGCTTTGCTTCCTCTGAACTCCTGATGCACTTCTCACACATCCCACTCACTTGCCTTTGAGTCACATATAAACTCATAGTCTTACTTAACTTTCTGTGTGTGTTATTTTATGTTTCTCCCAAATTCACTGTGTTCTTCCTAAGGGTAGGGACCATGTTTCAATTCAACAAGCATGTACAGAGTGTCCCATAAGTCTTTGTGCTAGCTTAAAACTGCACAGACTTTTGGGACACCCCTACTATGTGTGAAGATCTGGCCTCAGAATAAAGGGCATAAAAACAAAAAATTAAGCTTGTGAGACAGATATATTTCTTTGTATCCCTGCCCCCCACAACGTTGTACGTAGCGAAAGACTTTATTCTTTAGGGTTCCCAGAGTTTATATTTGAACAAAACAAATACATATGGTACAAATTATTTATATTGTTCAGCAATATGCTGTTTATATAAAGACAGCACTAGACCTGTGATTTCATTGCTATGGGGAATTCTCCATAAAGTAAGACACCTTCTTTGTAATTCATAGTTTTAGAGAATTGCCTGTGGTGCACTGAGAGATTTAAGTAACTTGCCCAGGGTCACACAACCACTCTGTGTCAGAGGGAAAACTTGAAGCCAGGTACTCTGGACTCTGAGGCCAGCTCTGGAGCAACCTCTCATGTAGGTTACGTACAGATATATCAGACAACAAAAATATGATATTGACACCATTTTAACAAATTAATTTAATTCAACAAAGTGATAAAAGTTCAAATAGTCCTTATTTTTCAGTCACGTTTGATGATTCTTGACCCAATGTGGGGTTTTCTTGGTGAAGGTACTAGAGTGGTTTGCCATTTCCTTCTCCAGCTCATTTTGCAGATGAGGGAACTGAGGCAAACGGGGTTAAGTGACTTGCCCAGGGTCGCATAGCCAATAAGTGTCCAAGGCTGGATTTGAACTCATGAAGATTAATCTTCTTGATTCCAAGCCCAGTGTTCTATCCACTAAGCCAACTAGCTGCCTCAACCAGTCCTAGATTCTCCTAGATCTTTCAGGAGCCTTCCATTCAACTTGGCCTTCAAAGACCAGGGCAGAGTAGAGGTCAGTTCTTCCATGCAAAGGTACATGACCACCTTGAAGATATGGCTCCTTGCCTAGAGGAGTTTACAGACTAGAAAGGGGGATGGGTAGCACCCACTCTACTCTATGATGATCTATTCCATTTCCCCTCAGATAGGAATCATGAAAGACATTCTGGTCCTAAATGAGCCATGTGCAAGAAACACTTCATTTGGATCCCCACTCTATTCCAATCAGTATTAATCAGTTTGATATGATTCCATAGAGGTAGTGATTATAAGTTCTGTATATTGGGCCCCAGAGCTGTGAACTGCAAATTATAAGTTTACTTTCTTAATCATAGGAAGCTAACTACAGACCTTCCACCTTTGTTTTTCCTTGTCGTGGTAACCAAGCCCAGTGTGACAGAGGTGACTCAATTACATGGGAACTCCTCCAACTTATTTTTGCGCCTCTGGACCATTGTCTCTTGTCCAGAATGACCAGGTGACCATCTAGTGGCCTCTTAGTCAGTGGAGATGTCCCATGCTTTGCCCAACCTGAGGTCCCCCTGCCCCCACTGACATATCATTTCTAGCATCATTTTTGGCCCTCAGAACAAGGTCTATCAACCAATGGGATTCCATACTGTGTATGGCCCCTCTAGGGTGGTCATGTATCAAATCTAGTATCAAACCCTATAAAAATAAGGTCTTGAAAGAAGGGAGCATCTCAGAGTGTGAAGATCTGGGGTCCATTTCATTAGAAGGTACTGTGGACCCCTTAATAAAGTGCCATTGGGTCAGAGCTCTGCCTCAGTGGTTTTTCATTCAGATTGGGCAATTATAACTCCCATGCATGTGTTAGCCCTGTTCAACCAGAGAGAATCCCTTAAAGGTGCTCACTCAGGTATGTCTGGTGGAGCCAGACAGTGGGTGGGAAGGGCTGGAGTTCAAGTGCAGAAAAAGTTGGCCATTGACAAGGCTCAGGCAGAATATTGAGAGAGTAATCATGAGTCAAAGCCAAGAAGTTTCAAAGCAAAAGAAAGGAAAAGTAGTTCAGGTCCTAGTCTAATTTCTGGCCCCATGGACCATCTGCTCCTAACCCTGAACTTAAAGAGACCCTGTCTCTCAATGGTGGCTTATAAGGGAAGTATCTCACCCCTTCTCCCCAAAGTTAGCAGGCAGGGGGATGGCTTCAGGGTGGAAGATTGTCTCTCTGGACCTTAGAACCATAAGCCCTGCCATTTTTCAGGCTGTGACAATGTCTGATCCATCTCCCTGTAGACCACCTTGAAGGGAGACTTTTTCTTTTTCTTTCCATTCTAAATCCCTATCTAGTCTCATAAATTGTCTTTGCTTGGCTGTCCAAGAAGTTGTTTTTTCCTTTTTGGTTCTGCCTGTCTCTATTCAATTAACCAATCACCATGCACCGTATGTGCTTTATTAATCATATTCTAGCCATTTCTATACCATGTCACCTTGACTTTGACCATCATACTCATCCTTCTCATGCCTCTGCCACAAGACCTTAGAATCTGCACCTGGGACTCTGGGAACTGATGGGTGACCTTTCACTTTATCTTCCCTGTAACAGTGTCACTTCCTGGCCATTTCCAAACCACAAGACAGTGCATATGAGCCCCTCCCCCTTCCAGTTCCTCTTAATGTCCTAAAAGTTAATGACTTCCTGACTCATTTGCTTGTCTTGCTATCCCCTTTGCTTATCACCAGACTGACACATAATCAACTCCCAATAAATGCTTTATCATTCATTTGTTCATTCAGGTTTGTATTAGTAATTAAGGTGAGACTTTTTTTTAACTGTTTTCTCTTTTAGAATGCTAAAGTAATTAGTACCTTTGATTAAGTCTTGCTAGGGGTAAAGCCTCAGGCCCACACACTTTTGCTGAGTAGATGTGAAGCCTTAGGGCCCTAAGAAGGGTATATAAACTCAGAGGTTGGCATTTTGCTTTGGGGCTCTCTCACTCACTGGAAGAGTGTCTGATTTGACTAGAGGAGATTCTGGGCAGCTGTTGTTGGAGCCCTGGCTTTGGAAAAACTCAGATGTTGGTGCTTCTCTGGTAACTATGTATTGCTATGGACAGACTGCTTTATGTTATTTGCTCTGTTTATATAATGTATGTTTGTAATTTCTGCTTGTATTCTTTCTGAAGTTCAGGGTGCTGGCTTTTCCCCCTGAACTAAGTGAATGATATATGTATGTTTGATTAAAGTGAGATTGTTAACCCCTTAAGGTTGCTTTCCTTAGAAAAGTAGATCAAAGAACCTGTGCTGGTAGCTCTTCTGTGTGCTGGTGTGGTTGGCCTTACACAGCCACAGTAGCAGCAAGCCACATTATTGTTAAGAGGTTCCAGGCACTGTGGTTGGTGGTGGGGATACAAGACAAAAAAAACCATTCTTTGTCCTTAAGGAGCTTACAATCTATAGAGGAAGACAATATGAACACCATGCACATACATAAGTACATACAAAATAAGGATAGAAGCATAAAAACTAGACCTGTGTATTCATTGGCAAAGGGAAATCCTAATAAGGAAACTTCTCCTACTATAGTTTAGAGAATAATCTAGAGCATTGAGAGATTAAATGACTTGCCCAAGGTCACAAAGTCAGCATGTAAATGAGGGAGAGCATGAACCCAGCTCTTCCTGGCTCAAAGGTCAGCATTCTATCCACTATGTGATGCTGACTCTCATGCAAAAGAAGTCTATCCATGTAACAACTGGACCATTTATCATAGACAATGCAGCCTGCATGTCATAGGTATGTATAGAAAGATCTGGAATCCTACTCCATGTATCACGGGGACAGGAGATCCACCTTTGTGGGTAGCAGGAAGATGATTTTTGCTAGACAATCACTCTGAGCCACAGTATACTCTTGATTTCCAATCCCTTATTCTACTATGTTCAGAAGGGATGTTGGGCTGGAAATTATATCTATTACATAACATATATTTGAAGACTAAAGGTATCATAATTTTGGAGGAGTTCAAGATAAAAGTGATTTTCTATAGGGAAAAAGTAGTTCTGTCCAGACTTGGAAGAAGCAGTTTAATCTCAGCTAGTTTAACTTCCCTTCTCTATCGTACACTTATTACACACACACACACAAACCAATCATAAGTAGCAAGCAAAGATCTTTATCAAAGCAAGCAATAAAATGGCCATTGAGCAAGTCATACAGATTAGTTTGGGCAATGCAATACACAAGAGTCAGGAGACTTTGTGACCTGAGAGCAAGATAGAATCTCAATTCAAAGAGGGAGAAAACAATCGAACCCAAGTAATGATCCTTGGCAGTCTTTGAGGATGTGCCAGCTCCTCCCCAGATACTATGGCCCCAGAGGCCATGTGTGCACCACTCAAATCCTATACCTTCTCTCCTTGCCTATCTCCCTGGTATCCTTCTGATTCTTTTTCCTAGAAGTTTTTCAGCCAATCAGGAATTATGTCTCCCTACACATGCAGCATCACGGGGGGCTGCCTGGAGGTGGAATTGCATATAAAACACATACAAAATAAATAAGTGGATGTGATGAGGCACTAGCACGTAGGAGTCAGGGAAGGGTAGAATAAGGAAAGGCCACATGTGGGAGGTGCTGTATGAGTTGAGCTTTGAAAGAAACCAGGGATTATGAGAGGTATACGTGAAGGTGTGCATTCATGGTGGGGAGATGTAGCGTAGTGAGGGATAGCAAAAACGCCAACTTGAATGAACTTATAAGTTTGTAAAGGAGAGTAAAATGTCTGGAAAGTTAAGTTGGATCAAGTTGCAAAGGGCATGACTAAACATGAGAGTTTATACATGAATCTAGTGATAGTAGGATACCATGGAAATTTGTTATTTCCAATTAAACTTAGAACTCTCTAAACTCTAGCTACTGAGGAAACAAACGGTTCCCTAATCCCAAAGTCCTGTTAATTTTTTCACTTTCATTTCTTTCTCCTTGGAAGTTCCTAGCTCCAACTCTTTTTCATGGACTGTGACACAGAGCTTGCATGCTCTACCCAGCATGCATTTCTCCTCCCCTCCAATTCATCCTGCACATTGTTGCTAGAATAACCTTCCTTGAAACAGAACGTTCATCATGTTACTTCCCTGTTCATAATCTCTCAATGTTTATTCATTACTGACAGGATAAAGTCTGAACATTCATATTCTGGCTGGGCTATAGTCTGGTCCCAGGCTACCTTTCAGAATTTATCTCCCACTGTCTCCCTCTGTGAGAGCCCTTTACCCAACCAAGCCTAACTAGATTCCCCTTTTCTTCCTTCAAACAAGCCTTCCTTATTCTTGCATCTGTACATTTGCCTTTGATGCTCCCTCTACCTTCAATGCCCTAATACCTCCTCTGTACCTAGCTTAATCCTACCCAGTCTCCAAGGCAGAAAGGTGGTCCAGTGGTGGAACACATGACCTAGAATTAAGAAGCCCTGAGTTCAAATTTGATCTCAGACTATGTGACCCTAGACAAATTGCTTAACCTCTCAGCTTCAATTTCCTCTATGAAGAAAGATACTATATGCATCCAGAGAAAGAACTGATAAATAAATGTACAAGATAATTTTATGTATATATACATGTATACATGTGTGTATGTATATATATGTATGTATATATGTTTGTGTGTGTGTATATATATATATGCATATATATATGTATATATATACACTCACATATACACCTATTTGAGTCTAATGGTAGCCATCTCTAGGGTGAAGGGAGGGTAAAAGGAGAAAAAAAAATCACATGATAATTTTGTTGTATATATAAAAGGAATAGCAAGTTGTGTATAGTAGTTCTGCAGTTTCATGTATATTCCTCTTTTTTTATTATACTATGTTGTGGAAATGCTTGTTTTCTTCCATAAACAAAAAACAAAATTAAAAAAAAATAAATCTTTAATAAAACTTTCATCTTTCTCCTCAAAAAATGAGATAATAACAGCACCTACCTCTAACAGTAGGTACCATGGAAATAAAATGAGATGATGTTTGTAAAGTGCTATATAAATGTTATTATTATTATTCAAGGAGCCTCTTCAATCCCCTACTCCCTTCCCCCCACCCTCATCCATTCTGCATTAACTTCCTTCCTCTGAAGTCCTAGATCACTTCTTGTGCATGCTATTCTTTTATACCTATTTTATACTGACTGGCAATGTGGTGTAACAGAAAGCCTTCTAGACTTGGAGTCAGGAGAGACCTGCCTTTCAATCCTATCTGTCACACTTGTTTATAGTGTGACAGTGGGCAAATCACCTGGCTCTCTGACTTTCAATTTCCTCATTTGCAAAATGGAGATCAATATTATCCATAGTACCTACTTGTGAAACTCTAATGAAATCATGAATATTAAGTGCTTTGTAATCCTTAAAAATATAAATGTCCATTAGCTCCCCTTTTATGTTTATTTCATTTTTCCAATTAGATTATAAGTTTCTTGAGGGCAGGAAGATATATTTTACAGTTCTGTATTGCCCCTAGGGCCTCATATTATGTTGATTGACTAACTGAACCCTAATTCACCCTAAACTGGTACCATCTTTTACACAATTCCCTGGTTACTCAATTCTAGCCTCTCCTGCTAACTAACCTTTCCTTATACTGAATCATTCCTTCCCTATCCCTGATTTCATTACACAGGTGGTAAGTGTCAGAGGTAAGATTTGATAGGACCAATGCTATTCTAACTGTACCATGTTGACATAGACATATCTGGCCAATGCATTAATTTGTTTTGCTTGGCTGTACGTATTTGTTACAAGGTGGGGGAGTATGGTAGGGTAAGGGAGATATTTGTTACAAGGTGGGGGAGTATGGTAGGGTAAGAGAGATGATTGGGAAGGATAACATAAAAGATCAATAAAACATTTATTTTTAAAATTAAATTTTGATTTATATTCTCTTTTTCCTACCTCCTACCTTCAAAATTGAGAAAGGAAGAAAAACAAAACTCCTGTTACAAACATGTATAGTCAAGAAAAACAAATTTCTTCACTGGCCTTGTGCAAAAATATGTCTCAGGCTGCACCCTGAGTCCATTAATTCCCTATCAGGAGGTAGGAAGCATGTTTCATCTTGATCCTCTGGATTTGTGGTTGATTATTGTATTAATCAGAGTTCCTAAGTCTTTCAAAGTTTTTTGTTGTTATTATTGTTTACAGTGTTGTTATTATTATATAAATTGTTGTGGTTCTGTTCATTTCATTCAGTATCAATCCATATAAGTCTTCCCAGATTTCTCTAAAACCCGTCATCTTCATCATTTCTTAACAGCACAATAGTATTCCACCATATACATATACCATAATTTGTTCAGCCTTTCCCCAATTGATGAGCATCCCCTAAATTTCCAATTCTTTACCACCACAAAAAGAAGTGCCATAAATATTTTTGTGCACATGTGATCATTTCACTTCTGTGATCTCTCTGGGGTATAGTCCTAGTAGTGGTGTTGTCAACAAGACATTTAAAAATTTAAAAGAAAAAACACTGAAAGCAACAGGTGTTGGCAGAAGAGATGGAAAAGAAATGTGAGATATAGAAGAAAGAATTAGAAAGGAAATAAACAGTTTGTCACAAGAGGTGCAAAACCTTGCCAAAGCAACAAACCCCTTGATAATTCAAATAGCCAAATAGAAGCTAATGACACCATGAAGCAACAAGAAATATTAAAACAAAGACAGAAGGCTGAAAAAATAGAAGAAAATATAGGGTACTTCAGAGCAAAGACAACTGACCTAGAAAACAGATTGAAGAGAAAAAAATTAAGAATAATTGGATTATCTGAATACCCTGACCAAAAAAGGAGTCTAGACATCCTATTTAAAGAAATCTTAAATGCAAATTACTCAGATCTCTTAGAAGGGCAAAGCAGAAATAGAATCCACCAGTTACCTCCTGAGAGAAACTCAAAAATGAAAATGTCCAGGAATACTACCAGAGCTTCCAGTTGCAAGAAATAATGCTATAAGCAGCCAAAAAGAAAGAATTCAAGCACCAAGAAGTCATAGTCAGGCTCACACCCATTTAGCAGCCAACACTATAAAGGAATAGAGAACTTGGAATATGATATTCAAAAGGCAAAAGCTTACAACAAGGAATAACACCCAACAAACCTGAATATAATACAGGTAATATGTAAACTTGAATATAATACAGGTATAATTTTTTTTTATTTTTTAAATTTTTTAATAGATTTTTAATAGAATAGAGGACTGTCAAATACTCATGATAAAAAGACCACAGCTGAATAGAAAATTTGACATTCAAACACAAGACTCAAAAGAAGCATAAAAAGGTAAGTATGAAAACAAACAATGATAAAGAATTAAGTATCAACGGCTTGCATTCAAATATGGGATATAATGCATGTGTACCTTCTCAGCCTTATCGTCGTCTGGGCTCATAAAAGAAGTCCAATTAGACAAGGCTTAGGAGTGGTCCTATTATATCTTGATGATCTTAAGAAAATAATGGAGGGGAGAATGAGAAATGCACTGGAGGGGAAGGTTAGGGAAATTTGTTTCACATAATAGGGTATACAAGTAGATATCTATGCAAACAAGGAGGAAGGGATAAGGAAAGTAGCTAACACTTGAATCTCATTCTCATCTGAACTGGTCAAAAGAAAACACACAAGTTGGGGTGTAGAACTGCATTTTATTCAACAGGGAAATAGGAGGGGAAGGGGAGATCTACAAGAAGGGTAGATAAAGAGAGGAATTAATCCTAAGAAAAACAAATTCTAAGCATATATAAAAATATTTATAATTCTTTTTGAGGTGGCAAAGAATGGGGATCTGAAGGGGCACTCATAAATTGGGGAATGGATGAATAAGTTTGTACTATATAAATGTGATAGAATATTATTATGCAAAACTCATCATTGTAATGGTCTACCAGGATTACAGGATGTAACACCCTGATAGAGAAATAGAGAACTGGGAATGCAGAATGAGACAAACTTTTTTTTTTTTAGGATGTGGTCATTGTGGAAATTTGTTCAGATCAGCTATACATGTCTGTAACGAATTTGTGTGTGTGTGTGTGTGTGTGTGTGTGTGTGTGTGTGTGTGTGTGTGTTCTTGACGGGGATGGAGTGGGATGGGAGAGTAAGAAGGCAGCTCTTGGCTGATTAAAACAAAAAAATTTTAAAGAAATAAAACTTGAGAATTCTGATCAACACATAATTAATTCCTCAGGACTCACGATGAAATATCTGCCCAACTCCTGACAGAGAGGTGATGGATTCCAAGTGTAAACTGAGACATGATTTTTTAGACTGTCAATTTGAAAATGTGTTTTGCTTAACTATATGCATTTATAACAAGGGTTTTTGTTTTTATTGCTTTCTCAAAGGGAAGGGGAGAGAGAGGGAAGGAGAGGAGGCTGACCTTTGAAAATAAAATAAAATTTCATTTTAAAACAACATATGAAATAATTTCTTACCTAGTTTTAAGTTCTCTGCTCTTAATTTTTAAAAAACAGATAAATTTCTTTCAGAATCAAAACTAAATTAGGATACTTTCAAATCAGTTTCAATTATTTTATGTAGGTTAATGAATCTCAATAGAAAAAAAAAAACATTTCCATACTCAATAGTCCAACCCCTCACCTCCACCCTCCCCTAGTCTTGCCTGAAAAAAACATAGGTTGCTGTCAGTAAAGCTCCAAGAGAAGGTGACCTCACTTGCCTAGGTGTCCAAAATTGCTGTCCAGTACTACATGGCTAGAGATCCAGTGGAGGTATTTGACAGAGTCTTAGGCTAAAAGCTGAATAAAGAAAAGTCCATTTACGTCCATGTGGAAAAAGCTTAAAGAGGAGATAAGAGTTATAGACATACACTCAAACTAGTTCTATTCACATTCCCCCATATAGTTCTAATATAATATGTACTGTCAGTGTGCAATATGTGGCTTGACATGTATTTTAAACTCTTTGAGATTCTTCTCTTCTGTATAATCACCTCTGGTTTGTAAACTAGATCTGTTGGGGAAAAGCACTGGATTTGGAGTCAATAAACCTGGCATCAAATCAGCAGCTCTGACACCGCCTGTGTGACTTTAGGCAAGTTACTTTCCCATTTTGAACTTCAACTTTTTCTTCTCTAAATTGAGACAACTGGACTAGACAAAGCACAAATGAACTACTAATTGTTGGAAAGTGTAGGGGAGACTTTTGCATCTGGTTGACTTTCCTGATGACCTTTCCCTATTTGGTGTGGTATACACACTGGGCTTCAGTTTCTTCATCTGTAAGTTGAGATGGTTGGATTAAGCAAGACAAGAATCAATTGGTACTTTTGTGGCAGCAAAGAAGTAGAGACAAAGTAGGTGGCCATTGATTTGGAAATGGCTGAAAAAATTATGAACCATGAATGTAGTAGAATATTACTGTGCCATAACAATCTGAAGAACTTGGAGAACCATGGGAAAACTTATGTGAACTGATGCAAAGTAAACAGAAACAGGACAACAATACATATATAATTAAAACAATGTAAAGTGAAAGAACAAGGAAAAAACCCCAAGCTTTTCACTGTATAATTATGTAGCTCATGTTCAGAAAAAAACTTTTCCAACTTCTGCTTACACTGTTAGGTCCCCAGAGTGTGGCTACTATGTATCCTCTCAGGACTCTGGGATTAATCTTGAGGGGATGAGAACCTCTTTCCTGAAGCTATAGCTCATAAACTCCAGTCAGTATGCTTCCCACCATGATTATCAGAGGAGATCTCAATGAATCAACCAGACTTAAATAGCTTTTGGAAAGGGGTGTTTACTAAAATTGTATTGTAAGAATGACTGGTACAAAAAAGCCCCCTCCAAAAGTCTGTGACACACTATCCCACAAAGATGTGCAGAGCCAGGGGAAAGTGGGCTCCAACTTAGAAAGTACATGGGACCCGACCAATCAGTTTCAAAGGTCTCACAATGAAGCATGCTATCCACCTCCAGATAGAGAGCTGACTCAATGCAGATTGAAGATTATTTTTCTTTCTGGGTTTTTTTTAAACATACTAATATGAGAATTTGTTTTATGTGACTATATCTATTTTTAATATATACTTTTTCTTGCCTTCTCAATAGGTGAGGAAAGAGGAGGAAGAGGAGAGAATTTAGAACTTAAAATAAAATAAAATTAATTTTAGAAAAAGTTTTAAAAACAAAGAAAGTACATGTGGCAAGGGGCATGGGACTGGGTTGGCAAGACAGTTCCTAGGATTCTCTTTACTGGTATCCTCAAGTGGTTCCTTCTTAGATATGGTGTTGGTTTTTTGTTTTTTGTTGTTGTCCTATTTCTCCTCCCCTCCCCCCTCCTCCCACTCCCCACTCTCTGGGCTCTTTGTAGAACCTTGATTCTACATCTAGTCTGTCTTGGCTCCAGATCCAGACAGTGACATAAGCGGTTTGTCCCAAGGACAATGCCAGGACTCTGATGGGAAAATGGCAAGACCAAAATCCTCTGGACCCCTTGAAGCTTACTAAGTCGTCCTTTGACCAAAGTGGGAAGGAGGAGATCGAGGCTGGGGCTAAGGTGCTTTCTTCCCCTCTCCCCTACAAATGGTTCCTTCTCAGAGAATTAGCTAGAATAGTTTCTCCTGGCTGGATGCTCACTCAAATTTCTGATTCCAGTTAGTTCTCTGGTTCTATACATGCCCCAGAGAGTGTTACAAAGTCACTCAACAAATCAAAACAGACTTTCTGTCACATCTAGGGAGGCATTCTGGCCTTGTGCAGACCGAGTGGACAATCCAGATGAGTCCTTACCTGATAAATGTCTCAGGACATAGCACCTCATCATTTACTTCAGGAGGGATGGGGTGATTTGGTTGATTTATTCAATCAACCCCTACCTTTACAATTCTAGTGATCAAACTTGGCCCCAGAAAAGAGACTGTTGTTTCTGCGTATTGTAATGAAAGTCCATTTAGAGCAGACTATGTCCCTTTTCTATTTGCATATCCAGCACTTAGCACTATGTCTAGTGCATAATAAGCACTTCACAATTTTTTTTTAATCTATTCAAATCAAAGTCTGAGCCTCTCTCCTCATCTGAAAAAATGGAGAAAACAATACTACAGTACCTACCTCACAGAGTTTGGGGGAGGAAAGTATTCTGTAAACCTCACAGAATGATAGATACGTGACTTGTTATGAGAGTTAGTGTGACTTTTTGGGAATGGAATCTGGAACCTAAAAAGTGATATACCACATAGAGTCCTAGGAATCTGAGGGTGGGAGGAAGGGGAAATGAGGTTCAATAACAGCAAGAGCTTCTCTAATCTTTTGTCCTCATTCCTAGCCCTAGATACCATCTCAATATTGCCCATAACCAAGAAAACAGCCTTCCTTAAAAATCTGTGTGGGTGAGAGAGTAACTCCAGTTTGATAAGGATGGGCTAATTGAAATGCAATCAAATTTGTATTTGGAGTGTCTCAAAAGTTTTGGTTTAGTTTCAAGCTACTAACAGTTGAAGTTTTAAGGTACTAAAGCTTTAAACTGCACCAAGATTTTTGAGACATCCTGCTTATAATATCCTTAAAATCTTATCGTTGGAAGGAACCTAAAACTCAATTCAAGCCTTTTCTTCTGCAGAATGCATTTCCTGGTTTCCTAAACTACTGGAGCCTTTCCCTCTAAGATTATGCTGTAGAAACATGGTATCTTTATAGGTGTTATATATATGTGTGTATGCATATGTGAATATGTATGTATACATCTATGTGTATATATAATATATATACTTGTAATATGTTTTGTACATACCTCTCTCTATATATGTGTGTATGTGTATGTATGTATACACATGTTGTCTCCCTCATTACAATGTAAACTCCCTGAAGGCAGGAACTGTTTCACTTTCTCTTCATATCCTCAGCATGTGGAACATGGAAGGAATTTTAAAACACTTGATCGATTGAGCTTATCTAGTTTCTAATCCTATACACCCATCTGCTACTTGAACTTATATTTGCCTAACAAGGCAGCCCATTCCATTTTTGCAAGGCTCTGGTTGTTAAAAGCTGGGTTTTTTTCTTCCTATATCGAGGTAAAATTTCCCTCTCTGTAATTTCTACCTATTGATCCTAGGCCTGCTCCCTAAAGTGACACAGAACATCTAATCTCTTTACTATACGACAGCCGTTCAGATACCTGAAGCCTGTCACGTTCTTCCCCAAGGCTTCTCTTCTTCAAATTAAACATCCCCAATCCTAAGCTATATAGAGAATTGAGTCAAATTTACAAGAATACAAGTCATCCCTCAGTTGATAAACAGTCAAAGGATATGAACAGGCAGTTTTCAGATGAAGAAATTAAAGTTATCTATAGTCATATGGGAAAAAATGCTCTAAATTACTATTAATTAGAGAAATACAAATTATAACAACTCTGAGGTACCACCCCATACCTATAAAATTGGCTAATATGACAGAAAAGGAAAACAGTAAATGTTGGAGAAGATGTAGGAAAATTGGAACACTCACGCATTGTCAATGGAATTGTGAACTGATCCAACCATTCTGGAGAACAATTTGGAACTATGCCCAAAGGGCTATAAAACTATGCATACCCTTTAATCCAGCAATACCACTACTAGGCCTGTATCCCAAAAAAATCATAAAAAAGGGAAAAGGACCCACATGTACAAAAATATTTAAAGCACCTCTTTTGTGGTGGCAAAGAACTGGAAATTGAGGGGATGCCCATCAATTGGGGCATGGCTGAACAAGTTGTGGTATATGAATGTAATAGAATACTATTGTACCATAAGAAATGATGAGCTGGCAGATTTCAGAAAAACCTGGAAAGACGTGCATGAATTGATGCTGAGTGAAGTGAGAAGAACCAAGAAAACATTGTCTATAGTAATAGCAACATTGTATGATGTCCAACTTAGTTCTTCTCAGTAATACAATGATCTAAGACAGTTCCGAAAGACTCATGGTGAAAAATGCTATCCACATCCAGAGAAAGAACTATGGAGGCTGAATGTAGAATGAAGCACACTATTTTCACTTTTGGGGTTTTTTTTTCTTTCTCATGGTTTTTCCCTTTTGTTCTGATTCTTCCTTCACAACATGACTAATGCAGAAATATGTTTAATATGATTGTACATGTATAGCCTATATCAGATTGCTTGCTGTCTTGGGGGGTGGGGAGAAGGGAGAGGAGAGAGGGAGGGAGAACAAAGTTGGAACTCAAAATCTTATAAAAGTGAATGTTGAAAACTATCTTTACATGTAATTGGAAAAATAAAATACTATTAAGTGGAAAAAAAATCCCCATTCACTTCAGCCTTTCCTCATATAACATTGTTTCTAAGTCCTTCCCCCTCCTAGGGATATTTTTGTTTTGTCCTAAAATATGGTCATCAGAACAGAACACAATCCTCTAAATATGTTCTGACCAGGACAGAATAGAAGGATTACTCTTGTCCTTGATTCTGGCACGCTACTTCTATTAATGCAGCCTAAGATTGCATTCATTTTTTGGTAGCTACATCATATGCTGCGCATAGAGGAAATTGGAATGAACTTCGATATCTATTAGATCATGGGTTGGCAAATTTTCCTAAGTCAGACACGAAGCTGCTAATCCTTATTCTGACAGGGGTGTCTATGTGTCACTCCAAAACAGGAAAAGTACACCAGGAAGGTCACCCTATTAAAAAACAACAACTATCTCTCAGCAATTCATTTGTGTTAACAAGCTCTTTTTCAAAGAATAACTAAATTTTTGGAAGGCCTACTAAAAAGTCTAAGTCTTTTTTTTTTTAATCTGGACTGCTGGTAAACCTATTCTCTCATATCCTATATTTGTATGATTTTTTTAAAACATTAACAGCAAACTTCATTTATCTCTGTTAAATTTTGTTTTCTAATTTTCAGCCTAGTGGTCCAAGCTGCCAATCTTTTAATGTCTTTATTCTTCAGGCCAACAAATTAGTAATATATATTTTTAATTATAGATATTTTAATTATATGCATATATACAAATATATAATATATATTTTAATTATATATAAACTCTTCTTCCTAGTTTGGAATTGTTTAGAGACTAAACAAATTTTTTCATTTCCTTTAACCAGTCAATAAGGAAAGTATTGAACAAAATAAAGCCAAGTATAAGAGCCCTAAAATCTCCCATAAGATTGTCATTGATCAGGGGCAGCTAGGTGGCGCAGTGAGTAGAGCACTGACTCTGGAGTCAGGAAGACCTGAGTTCAAATTTGATCTCAGACACTTGACACACTTACTAGCTATGTGACCTTGGGCAAGTCACTTAACTCCAATTGCCGTGCCTTCTCCTCTACAAAACAAAACAAAAACCAAACAAACAAACAAAACATAGACCAATATGATATAAGATATCATACACCAAAATAAAGTCAAAATGGGTTCATCATTTAGGAATAAAGGCTGATACTATAAGCAATTTGGGAGAACAAGGAATAGTTTACCTATCAGATTTACAGGAAAGCAAAGAATTCGTGATACAACAAGAGATAGAGAGCGTTACAAAATGCAATATGGATAATTTTGATTATGCTAAATTGAAAAGTTTTTGTATAAAACAGCCAATGCAACAAAGATTAGGAGGGAAGCAGAAAATTGGGAGAAAATCTTTACAACTAGTGTCCCTGATAAAGGCCTCATCTCTAAAATGTATGAGGAACTGAGCCAAATTTATAAGAATACAAGTCATTCCCCAATTGAGAAATGGTCAAAGGATATGAACAGGCAGTTTTCAGAGGAAGAAATTAAAGATACCTATAGGCATATGAAAAAATGCTTTAAATCACTACTGATTAGAGAAATTCAAATCAAAACAACTCTTATGTACCACATCTCTTTTGTCAGATTGGCTAAGATGACAAAACAGGAAAATGATAAATGCTGGAGAGGATGTGGGACAATAGGAACACTGTTACATTGTTGGTGGGGTTGTGAACCAATCCAGCCATTCTGGAGAGCAATTTGGTACTATGCCCAAAAAGCTATAAAAATGTTCATACCCTTTGACCTAGCAATACCACTTCTAGGGTTGTATCCCAAAGAGATCACACAAGTGAGAAGAGGACCCACATGTACAAAAATATTTATAGGGGCTCTTTTTGTAGCAGCAAAGAATTGGAAATCAAGGGAATGCCCACCAATTGGGCAATGGCTGAACAAGTTGTGGTATATGAATGTAATGGAATACTATTGTGCTGTAAGAAATGGGGAAGATATGGACTTCATAATAACCTGGAAAAACCTACATGATATAATGCTGAGTGAGCGGAGCAGAACTAGGAGAACATTATATACAACCACAGACATATTGATTCTGTGATGACTAACCCTGATAGACTTCGCTCTTCTCAGCAATACAAGGCTCAAAGGCAACTCCAAAGGACTTATGATGGAGAGAGCTGTCTACATCCAGAGAAAGAACTGTGGGGTCTGAATGCAGATTGAGGCAAACTGTTTGCTCTCCTTTTTTTTCTTTTGTTTTTTTTTCTCTTGGTTTTGGTGTTTTTGTTTTGTTTTGTTTCTTCTTTCTCATGATTCCTTCCATTGGTCATAATTCTTCTTTACAATTTGACTAGTGTATAAATAAGTTCAATGCGAAGTTATATGTAGAAGATATTGGATTCCATGCCATCTTGGGGAGGGAAGGGGTAAGGGGGGGAAGAAAATCGGGAGCTTGAAATCATGCGCAACTGAGTGTTGTAACCTAAAAATAAAAAATTTTAATTTAAAAAAAAAGATTGTCATTGATCAATTTGTGGCAAGCACACTCTGGCTCACTTTCCCAGAGGTCAGGCCAGCTACATATACTCCTCCTGGTTCTACAAGTACCCTGAGTGATTTAGGGATATGTCTTTAAGGGGCAGCTAGGTCGTGCAGTAGAAGGAGCTCTGGGCCTAGAGTCAGAAAGACCTGCTTTCAAATCCAGTCTCAGACACTTCTAGCTATGTGACCCTAGGCAAGTCACTTAATCTATGTTTGCCTCAGTTTCTTTATCTGTAAAATGAGGATAATAGTGGCACTTACTTCCCAAAGATGTTGTGAGGATGTGATTTTCTCATTTTATCAGATAAGGTAATAATTCTAAAGTGCTTAGCACACAGTAAATATTATATAAATGTTAGTTTTTAGTATTATTATTTTCTCCAATGCTATAGGATCAAGCCACCACTGATTGGGTTCTTCCTGCTGGTAGGTGCCAGTGAGTAGTGTCTCAGTTCTATTTTGCCACATAACATCACTTAGCTCTTGGAAGCATTTATTTAATTTGAAGATAAGGCAAAAAATAAAAGTACAAATACTTCCCTCCCAGAGCTCTGGGGCCACATTTTCTCTTATTCCAGCTTGATCTCTGGGGAGAGTGGGCTCAAATTTAGCTCAGCTCCTGCATATTATTGATCACATCACATTCACATCTATATGCTTCATGACTGCTGGGTGAGTCCTTGCTTTGGTTACTGTTGGATTGAGTGCTGAATATAGCTCCCAAAGATAATTCCTGACAGTATTGATATCAGGCCAGCTATAAAACCCAGATGCTAGGAATGTGGCTGTTGCTCTCCTGACCTTTCAAAACTCAAAGGGTCAGAGTCTTTGATCTCTTCACCTAAAACAGGAAAAAAAGAAATGATGAGACAGGCAAAGGACCTAGGCCTGTATTCAAAGGCCCCATAGGAGCCTTAGTGGGGAGAGCCAAAGTCCCATTCCCTTATAGCAATGTCTCTCACTGGACGCCATCAGTAAAGGAGGTCAATAGATCTAGCAAAGCACAACTTAAGAGAAAATGTCTATGCCTCTGGCTGCCAGTCCTTTTTAAATGCCTCTATAGCCACCTCTCGTAGCTATGGATGGGACATGCATTCTTAACCAAGCAAGAAATAGAGGAAATTACAAAAGATAGAATAGATAACTATGATTACATGATATTGAAAAGTTTCTGCACAGGCAAAATTAATGTACCTATGATAAGAAGGGAAGTGGTCAAATGGGGAAAAATCTTTGTATCAAATTTCTCTGATAAGTGTTTGGTATCCAAGACACATAAACAATAAGTGTATCTATAGCTATGTACACATATTGTATATATGCATACATATCTACATATATATATAATGTGTATATGGGTTTATACATATATGTGTGTTATATGTATATTTGTGCTGTATATATGTGTGTACATATATACATATGATAGCCATTTCTAAATAGATAGTTGGTCAAAGGAAACAAACAGTTCCCAAAATAATTGTAACGTACTCACAACTACATTAAGAGTGCTCCAAATCACTGTTAATCATAGAATGTACATCAAATCAAAACAATCCTACAAATTGACAAAAGTGACAAAGGACGGCACTATCAATGTTGAAAGGTTGTGGGTGATAACCACGCTAATAGACTGTTAGTGGATTTAGGAAATGGTACAACTACTTTGGAAAGCAATTTGAAACTAAGCAAAGTGACTAAATTGTTATACCCTTTAAACCAGAGACTCCATTGGTAGGCTTATACCCCAAGGAAGCCACTGATAAGAATAAGTCCCCAAGAACTCCAAGATGTTTACAACAGAACTTTTTGGAATACCAAAGAACTAGAAACAAAGTAGATGCCCATCTGTTGGGGAATGGCTAAACAAATGGTGGCACAGAAATGTAATAAAATATTGCTATGCTTTGAGAAACAATGTAAGTAATGAATTCAGAGAAGCATGGAGAGATCTACAGGAACGGATGCAAAGTGAAGTGCATACACAGTAACCGTAACAATGTAAATAACTACATACAAAAAAATCAGAAGTGAATGTAACAAAATTGTAAAGATCAAGCAGGACTCATATGAAGAAATACAAGAAGACATCCTTAATCCACCCCCTCATAGAGGTGGGAAGTCCACAGGTGTTATACACTGTACATATTTATAGAATTTTTCAATGTATTAATCAGTTGTGTTGATTTCTCTCCTCTCCTTTTTTGGAGGGGAGGGTGTCTTTAAAAAAATACTAGCTATTATATGGGATGATTTTCAGAGAAGGGAAGAAAAAAGGGATACTATGGATAACTATGATGTAAAAAACAGAAGACATCGATAAAAACTTATTTTTTAAAAAAAATTCATTCATGGCCAGAGAACTTCCTATTCACCACATAGTTAGCCAGCCTGAGCCAGTTACAAAATGTCTACACATACTCCAACATCTGTCCAAAGCACTTTCATTTGGCATCATCATGACCGTCCCACAAGCAGGCTTTCCAGCCCTCTTCCACATGAGGAATTTGCATCAGCTGAGCACATTAATGTCCCCTACATACTTGCCAGTCCCTATTACACATTAATCAATGAGAAAACTGTTCACTTCCTGAGAGTGCTTTCTCCACAAAACAGAAATTGAACCTTTCGACAAGGAGATATCTTAGACATAGAGTATACATGTAGCCCATAACCAAATTTCACTTAGGCTCACTGTCATAGGCTGATCCTGGCTTCACTATACTTCCTTGCAGACAAGCAGAATGACAGGCTTTTTACCAAAGGACTTGTCCCTTATAGATATTCCCAGCCCAGACAGTAGGCCCTGGAATGAGCCCCAAGTAAAGCAGAAGACAGACTGACAGACAGATAGGCAGACAGGTGCGGGTGCATGCATACACACACACACACACACACACACACACACACAGATGAGCAGAAAGGTACTTGCCTAACAGTTGCCAACAGAGGAAATCTCTCAGTTTTCTTACTTGGGATGAATAAATGATACCTGTCATACACATGGTACTCAAGTTTCAATACTCATTGTGGCATTTGAAAAGAAGGGGCCCCTGATATCAAAGCCTGTTGACGTTTACATTTTCTTCTGCCTTTTATCCCCTGGATGATAATTGCTTTGCATGGGGAGAAAACAGCGAATGACAGTGACGGCAGCCACATGGCCCCTGGGGATCTGCTGTGCCTTTACGTGCTGCCGGCTGCTCTCCACAGCATTGACAGCTCTGTTTATTGCCTGGTGTTACATAGTAGACAGGACTTATGCTGCTTGCAAGTAGATTTGTTTTTCTCCTGCCTTGAATGAAGAATTCTTGGGAGTATTCCTCTTGACATTGAGAATGGTCATTGAACCACATTGTTAACTCTACCTGTGGCATTCCAGCTTGGGTGAGCCAAAACCAAGTACTATGCAAACCTCCAGGAGAGACAAGGCCAGCTCCCGCTTGGAACCAAGAGGTCAAGAGCTCGAATTGGAAGAAGAAAAAGTATAAACTAAAAGGCTAACCCAGGTTTGTAACCTTGTGCCTACAAAACAGAGATGAAGGACTAGGAGAGATAGAAGATTGTTAACTGGGTAGAGATTCAGAATCAAAGAAATATGTATGAGTTTAGGAAACTGAACTCCAAGGAGTGCTGAGGAGTTTGCATGTGACTCTAGCTGATTCTCCAAAACATATCTAGTGCGTCTCTCATTCCTTGGTCCCTCTGGTTCTTTATATAGGGTCCATAAACTTTTTTTAAGTGTTTTGGTAACTCTTTCAATATAATTGGTTACTTTGTAGTCCTATGTATTTTATTTTATGCATTTCAAAACATTTTTCTGAAAAGGGATCTATAGTTTTATGAACAGGTACTGTTAGTTGCTAACTTGATACAATTTAACAGAAAAGGTCTGCCACTGAGCATACCATGCTCACCCTGGTAAATACGGCAGAAATTCTAGAGAAGAGCCAGCCTCTCTGTGGTTCTCTGTCCTCTAAGTCTGCTTTTTCTTGGGTGGCCTTCTCAGTTTCACAGGTAGAGGGTGTGGCTGGATCAATCAAAACCAGCTCTCAAATCCACACTTCAGATAATCTCTGTCTTTTTCTTGAACTTGCTATGTTGCACTAAGCCTTAATCATGTGCTCTTGGGATTATGTAGTTGACACGCCTCACAGGAAGAGACAGACCCAGGATGTCTTCTGTGTAAATTGGGTGTCTCTCTGTAACTGCATAACTTTACTTAGCAAATTTAGTGGGGAAGGAGCCAGTAGAAAGGAAGAAATTGAAGATAAGTGAGACAGGAGAGAGGGGCAATCAGTTGGAGGATGCAAGACGGAATGTTAACTGGGTTAACTTGTGCAAAGTTGGTAAGAGGTAAGGCCATATCTTTGTATATAAGAAGGATAAAGGAGGACAGAGTGGCGCAAGACAACCATGAAATGATATGAAATGAAATTAGGAAGAGGGGAAAAGGAAGAGCACATGCTAAATTGCCTCGGAGTTTTTTTGTAAGATATGAGGCAAAGTTCTCAGCTGAGAGGGGGTGGGGAAAAAAGCCATGGGAGGTTTGAGTGGGGATTAAAAAAAAATTAGAGGAGTCTCTATGGAGAGTGGGAACATGAGTTGATAAGAGAGCTGTAGGATTGCCTAAGAGCAGTAACGGTCCAGCTGAGAGTGTGTGACATACATTTGTAGGTGCTCATAAACTGTTTGTTTAGTAACCTGTCCTAGAGTTTTGTTATCAATAGATACTAAGCTTGCCAACCTGTTGCTTCCAAAATCTTTTTTACTAAAAAAAAAGTTTTGCCAATCTCTAGTGTTCTGCGATTGCTTTAATTTCCCATGATTTATCAAAGATTATCAACAGTAGCCTCTGAAATAATGTTCAACTAATATTTTAAGCCGGTAAGGAAAATTCTATTTTAAATTTGCTAAATAAAGTTATGCAGTTACAGAGAGACACCCAATTTACACAGAGGACATCCTGGGTGGGATTTTTTAAAAAGTTTTTATTGGTGCCTTTTTAAATGTGGCAATCATTCCTCCCCTACCCCAGTCCACCCCTCCCCCCCACACCCACCCTACCACCAAATACTCTCTTATAGCAAAGAAAAATATTTAGACAAAACCTTCAGGCAAAGGGATAGTGTCTGATGGCCTATATCAAATGTCACATGCAATCTCCTACCTCTCTGTGAAGAGAAGTTTGTATTTCATCATCCATTTTCTGGGGCAGAGTCCACAAAGATTTAGCAAGCATCCTGCTACAGGGTGTCCCTAAAGTCTGGACACATAGACAAAAACACATATTTTGAAATATTTGGAATATTAACAGACCTTAGCCTCCTTGACTTCTTTTTTTGGGGTACGCTAAAGGAGAAGGTGTAGTCGATGAAAATCACAGATGCAACACACTCAATTGAACATATAAAGATTGAATGTGCTAAAATTGACACTAACGTGGAGTTAATTGCATCGCGTTCACATGAATCTTGCAAAGTGCATCAACCTTTGCATCACAAATGATGGAAATCATATTGAAGATGTTATTTGTTAACATTCCAACTAAATAAAATGTTGTTGAAAATTTCATTCACTTCATTTCTTGAAAATAGGCATTTTTGCCTATGTGTCCAGACTTTAGGAACACCCTTTATGTTACAACTGTGCAAGGCTACAGAAAAGAGGCAAAGATAGAGGTAATACAAAGTTCCTGCCCTCAAAGGGTTTCTCACTGGTAACTTCTTTTTATTACTGTGGGATAGAATTCACCTGAGCCTGGAGGCTTGAGTTCATTTAAAACAACTTGCTGTTTGCCATCTTGCATTCTCTTCACCTATCTTAGACTTTGGATCCTTTTAACTGTGTTAATGTTTATGCTAATGTTTTACCCCATAAGAGACTGAGGACTGGAGATCCAAATTTGAGTTCCATAACCCTTAGGTGGGTTGACTGCATAGAATTAGGGGGAAAAAAAAGAAACAAGAGAAACATAAGAGAAGCTGGAAATTTCAGGGCCTAGTGGCAGATTTGAGTTAGGCCAGATTGTGAAGCCTTTCTGGGACCTTGATCCTGGGCTACATGTCAGGAAAGGAGGAGCCCATGTCAAAAGAGCTTGTGGATAGAAACCAGGCAAGCTGGTTTTATTTTTTTTTTATTGTTGGTAGAAGCCAAAAGAGCTTTTTTTGATGTGAGACAACAGATTGGACTTGGGGTCCAGACAGAAAGGATCTTTACCTCAATAATAAGCAGGAGAGCTTTAAAAAAGGGCAGGGGAGAGTGGGGCTACTTTGGACGAGGGTTAACAATGAGGATGAAATAAGGAATAAAGAGGGGCATAGGATGTGATAGAAGAGAGAACTAAGGGGTTGATGCATGTGTAACATAGTGGCAAAGATTCTTAACTTGGGTTCTATCCACAAGGTGGTTCTTGAAATTCTAATCCACAAAATAGATAAATCCGTCAATAGTGAGCCAAGAGCTCTGCCCAGATACAAAGCAACCAATAAGCACTTAACAAAGAGTTACTATATTGATAGAGATATCTCAGGTGCCAAGGTCCTTTCGCTGACAGATCTGGGTGCTATTTGTCCCCTCCCCGATGCAGACAGGGCTAAGCCTACCTTTGGCCTAATGTTTTGTGCAAAGGCCAGCTGGGGCCTGACCACTCTGCTGAGTTGCAGACTATCATCCCTGTTTCTCCTTTGTGTGTGGTCTGAGGAAGGCAGGAAAGAAACAAAGAGAAAAGGTGAATGGAAGTCATGAGATTTTACATAAGCCAGAATCCTTTTCCAAGCCATGGTTTATATACCATTAGCCCAGCCCCCAAATACACCCCACAGAAATAGAATTCATACAGTCACGTGGGACTTTTTATTATGGGGGTAGCCTTGTTGGGGAAGCCGAAATCTGAAATGGCTGATGGGAGGCAGAGAGGGTACAGGGAAGGCTGAAACCTAAGAATGTGCCCCGGGGAGATAAGGGGCTAGAGAGAAGGATGGGAAGGGTGGTGCTGAAAAGAAGGGGGAGAACAGAATCTGAATAAGGAGAGTAGAATGCTGAAATACGGAATGAAGGCACTCCAAAATAAATCTTACTTTGCTGCTGTCACAGCTTCTGACGATCTGTGCTGGGTGGATAGGTGTCCTGGGGAACTATCCGTAACAGCTCTAGAGAACAATGGTGAAATATTGTCTGCTGCATTGCGAATAGTTAAAATTGCACTAAGACTTTTGGAACACCACGTATACGGGACCGTTCCTTCTGTCTTTGCCTTTCTTGGGATATGACCTAAAATTGGAATTGCTGGGTCAATACAGCTAATCAGAAAAGAATTCTGTTCATCAGCACCACAAAGTTCAGGTTGGAGAGTTATGGAGGAAGTGGAGGCAGGCTTCTGTTACCTTCTCCCACTACCATCTGAATTGCCCCTCTGCCCCGCCCATATGCGCTCTCCCACACACAGGCATACAAAGTACATTTCACTGGAATGTGCACCCACGGAACTTTATTTTTTATGTTAAGGTGAACATTTATCAAATACTGAATTACAAAGAATATTATTTTTATTCAATAAGCCGCTTAGTTTAAACTTAACTTTTAAAAAATAACAACTAAACTTTAAAGGTAGGGATAGGTTCTGGAATTGTGATTTCTTTGGTACAGGGAATTCCCAAGTGAAGAAACTCCCCCTACCAATGCAGGTCTGCACCTTTTCTATAACCAATAGTCTTTTTTTAAAAAAAAAAAAGTTTAATACTTTATTCCCCTCCCCAGTTATATGTAAAAACCATTTTTAACATTTGTTTTTTAAAATTATTGAGTTCCAAATTCTCCCCCTTTCTCCTTCCCTGTCCTCCATTGAGAAGGCAAACAAATTGATGTAGGTTATATCAAACATAACATATTTATATTATAACTTATAGTTTTAAAGGGTTAAGTAGAATGTGAAGAGTTTAAGTGATTCACCTGGGGTCACATCTATAATGTGTTGGGGGTGGGATTTGAATCCAGGTCTTCTTGTTATTGAGGCTATCTCTATATCCACTATTCCATGTTGCCTCTTTAAAAATTAAAACTTTGAAAATGAAAATGCCCAATTGTTTTTGAGACATTAGCACCTACATGGGCACACTTGCCTATGATCCCCACTTGTCCAGTTGGAAACCTGTTCATTTTGTCCGATTTGTCCAAGCTCTTGGCCTCCTTCTGTTACTCAGAGCGAGGCTATGAAGCTTCCATCCATCTTTAGGTGTGTCTTTTCCCCAGAGCTTAGTGAGGCTTTAAGCTTCTTGCTGAGTATCCAAAGAGTTGGGTCTTCTGAAGCAGCTTTGTGTTCCTGCTGTTATCGATAGTACATGTTTGGACCTCAGCACAAATTCTGATTTATAGAAGCTGCTGTGTCACAGTGGAAACAGCATTGGCCTTGGAGTCTGTAGATTCACATTCAAATCTCGGCTTTGCCACTTACTCATCGATTTGGCCTTGGGCAAGTCACCTAACATCTGAGGCTTGGTTTCCTCTTTTATAAAAAGGGGATCTTAACACCTGCAGGACCAGAACTTAACATGATGCTGGGTACTTCATAGGCTAGATGACTGACTAGTTTATTCATCAACCTATTTCATGGGACTGTTGTGAGGATCTAATGGAGTAACTTATTTAAAATGCTTTGTAAACCATAAAGGTAGATGTGAATGGTTGCCCATTTCCCAATGTTATTGTAAGGAAAATGCTGTGTGAGCCTTAAAATGCATTATTCCTATTTAGTCAGGAACATTCATACCCATCAGAGCATCACTACTGGACAATAGCTAGGAACTTGGACTTTCATAAATTCATTTTCCTTCTGTTCAGTCCTGTTCAATCATAGGTTCATCCCAAGAGGGAAGGTAAAATATGGCAAGCATCTCTAATCCAAATTTTAGGGTCTTAGCAGAAGACTTGAGCCTTTCTAGAATCTCCCCTGGCATCCTTACATGGCAGGCACCAGGGTTCTCCCATTCTAAAGGAGTCTGTAGGCATGAGTTGACCCATAGGGTTGCAGAGCTGAGACTCAATCTGACTCCCAAGTTCAGTACTCTTTCCACCACAACATGATGCAACTGTAGCCCTCAGGGCCCCTCTATTGCTTTATAAGGTAGAGGCAAGGAGGAATCACATTCCAGGAATGGTGTGCAAAGGCATGGAGGTGAGAACAAGGCAAAATCCACCCCATACACATAGAAGCATATTCTCCTACACTATCAACTATTTTCCTAGAGAGATGCTCATGTTGTCTGCTGGACTGCTTTCTCTCTTACATTGTCATCTGCTGTTCTGTGCTGAATTGCTAGACTGCTTTTCTGCTGAGATGTCACTGTCATCAGCTGTTTGTCTACTAACCTGCCACTGCCATCTGCTGCTTCCCCATCAAATTGCTGATAGGCTGCTTCTCCACTATCTGCTACTGCCACCTGCTGCTTCTCTACTGAATGGCACTTGCTAGATGGCAGGGGTATTTCAAGCCTTTGTGAGCCACTCCTTAGCCTCAGGATTGTTTCTGCTCTTTTGTGACTCAGATCTACAATAGTACCTAGCCAGCACAGCA
The DNA here is from genome assembly GCA_028646595.1 of Phalanger gymnotis. Lineage (NCBI taxonomy): Eukaryota > Metazoa > Chordata > Mammalia > Diprotodontia > Phalangeridae > Phalanger > Phalanger gymnotis. Next base: position 160,707,408 of record CM053625.1, on the reverse strand, counting down.
AAAGCACTCAAATCAAATTTGCCTTTTTTAGATGTATTCTGTTTCATATTCAGTGGAACTTACTCCAGGTCCACTTGATATATAGAAAGTTAGGAAAATATTAATTTAAATTGTCATTGTGTCTCTGACTTTTAGCACCAGGACCCTGCAAATTACCCTGGACTTTCACTAAGCAAAACAAGAGGGGCAAAATGGAGCTAATGACCTTTGTTCTACATTCATAAGGGCATACTCATTGTTGCTCCTTATATATCCAACCTGGGTTTTAATCTTGACTTTGCCATTCTGTGTAATCTTGGGTAGAAGTCACATCAACCTTCTGGGCCCCAGTTTCTCCATATAAAGAAAGAGTTGAACAAGATAACCTTTAAGGTCCATTCTAGTACTGATTTGTCAAGAAGCTATGACCTATAGTCCCATGTAGTTTGGGAGATGGTAGTAAATCACAAGACAGAAGACAGGAATCCTGATTGAGCTCATAGCAGTATATAGTGAGGGCATAATGTTTATAGTGAGTAGATCTTGAAGGAAAGAGGAAATAGAAAATCAGCTTAACAGAAGCCCCTATTTATTGTTAGTATTATCGTCATAACCATCATTATCAAAAGCAATTAAGTTCCTAATTACACATGGTACCGGGCATTTATGGTCATTGGCCTTCTTAGATTATATACAGGGGACAGCATAGCTCAGTGCCTTAGGCATAGGTGCTTAGCAAATGTTGAGTTAGTTTAAGTACAACAGTTTGCCAATGAATTCTGAAGCTACAGATTATGTGGGTACGGTTGTTGATTGCAAGGAGGCTTGCAATAATCATAGAATCTTAGACCTGGAACAATGCATAGGTCAAAGTCCAATGACATTCCACCCCCATTTTACAGAAACTTCTAGGTCTGTGCATACTATTCCTATAAATTATGAATTTTCATATAATGGCTCCGTTTCTTCACTCCTTGTTAATTCATGTTCTAACACTTGAAAGCAAGAAGAAACACAGGATTTATCTAAATTTGAATCTTAATTTTTCCTGGTTGGTGACCCTATCTACATTACCAGCCTTAGTTTCATAGTTTCATAAATTTAGAGCTTGAAGGGACACCAGATGTCATCTAATATAATCCTCTCATTTTATAGATAAGGAGACTAAGGCCAGAGAAGTTAATGACTTGCCCAGGGCCATATAGGTAGTTAGAGCTTCTTTCTCTGCAAAGAAAAAAAAAAAGTACAAAAACTCTGTTTCTTTTCCTTCTGTTTCTCATCCTTTCTCCCTCCCCAACCCCCATACTCAGAAATGACAATATGGTGATATCTATAATCACTGTCTCATGGCCCTCTTACAAATTTACAAATGCACATCACTGTTCACATGTGGGGATGCTGAGAGCATCTGGGCAGTCTGAATCAGTGCAGATTAGTGCCTTGGGGGGAAAACAGCTCTGGGCACATGTCCTATCATAAACATCTCAGGAACAGGATATGAGCCATATCCCTCTTTTATCCCAATAACCGTCAGAGCACTTTACACATAACAGTCATTTATGAAGAGCTTGTTGAATTGAATGATAGGACAAATATCACTTAGCAGCAGAATTAACAGTATACAATTGATAAAGGAAGCTGGCCTGGTAGGAAAAAGCATTAGATTGTGACTACAATAACGCAAGTGGAAAGGTCACTGAAAGGAAACTGAATTGAGGAATGGAAAAAGCAATGATCTTGGAGAAGAGATATCAAAGCATACTAGAGTTGGGGTCCTTCTTTTCCTCTCCCATGGAGCATACTCAATCCACTTTTCTGGTTCCAGGTAACCATGTGGAAGCTTGGAGTGAGAGAACTGCTTCCAACTATATATGACTCATCATTGAGGGATTTGAAGAGGAAGAAGAATCCCTTGTTTCATCTGTGAAGCCAAAAAAGATAATGATTCAGTGGATGTATAATGGATGTACTTCTTTAGGAGCAGCCTCCCTCCCCTCCCCCTCTCTTTCTTTCTAGCCTGTGAGGAACTGTTTCCTCAAAGTTTCGGGGAGAGGGATGGGCTATTGTCCCTTATCTCCCACCTAGTCTCCATATGTTTGTGAACACATGCTCTGCTTAAGCAAGTTTGTGCCTGTGTGCCTGACTGCCTTTGCCTCTTTTGTGTTTGTTTTTTTTCCTGATCTTAGATGAACAAGTACCTGAGATATAGATAAATAGATGATAGATAGATAGATAGATAGATAGATAGATAGATAGATAGATATAGGTATAGATATGTATAGATAGAGATACAGCTGTGTCTATATCTATCTATCTATCTATCTATCTATCTATCTATCTATCTATCTATCTATCTATCTATCTATGTCTATATCTATATCTATCTATCTATCCATATATATATGTATATACATATATGTCCAAGCTTGAAAGAAACCTTGTGAGTTTAAGAGGTCCAGAGGCCTGGTTTTCATCCGGCTGGATTTGGCTGGTGGAAGGGCAAGCTTCTGCATCGGAGAGGATGGATGCTGATGGGAGGACTGGCCCTAGTCTGGCCATTTTATCAGCAGTCATATGTGTAGTGCTGAGCAGAGGTGAAATACAAAACACTTAAGTAGCAGTACTACAAACTACTTTTTGTTCTGATGAGGATTATATATTAGCCTCCTGGTAGACTTGCCAGCAGTTATAAGTTGTTACTGAATACAACTTTGAGTTTCCTTTTGTTGATTGTGAATATTCTGTGTTTAGAATTCCTTTTCTGTGTAGAAATCAACTATCTGTCACAAACCAAATTCATGTTGCACACTGAGTACACCTTTTACTTAACACTTTGAGGAAGTCTAGACCGAAACCATGACCTAAACCTTAAGCAATTTCTCCCTGAGTCTCTGGTCAATGTGAGAACAGGGATCTTATCCTCTCTCATTATAGAGGCATTATAGAGGCAGCTTGGCGACCCAGTGTGTAAAGTATGGCACCTAGAGTCAAAAAGACCTGAGTTCAAATCTAGCCTCAGACACTTACTAGCTGTATAACCCTGGGCAAATCATTTAGCCTCAGTTTGTTGTAAAGATGAAATTAAATGAGATTTGTCAGCTATCGTTGTTATTATAGACCCAGTTCCTCAGAAACGAACCTATTCCATTCCATATGCCTGGATACACAACAGGGAATGGTTTGGTTTCACAGCCCCTCAGTCGCTCAGTGCTAAGGACAACAGCATCACTAATAAACAGATGTGACAATGTACAACTGGGGAAGTATGCTGGCATAGTAGACAAAGTATTGAATTATGGGTATAATTATGTAAATCAAAAGGTCACTAAGAAGAAGCTGGGTTCTGAGAAATGGAAAAACCAGTGAAGGTTATGAAGAAGAGATATCAAATTCTATCTTCTCTCTCATGGTACAGAGACAGGGTGCTACTAGAGTATTATATAGAGTGTCAGACAAAGTTTCTGTCTCAGATTTTTTTTTAAATGTTTTTCTGGGTTGAAATGGAAGGTTCAGTCTAGAGGAGATATAGGGAATGATTATGTTGTAAAAACGTATTTAAACGCCAATATCCTTTAACCCAGAGATCCCACCACTAGGCAGATACCCCTAGGAAGTCAAAGATAGAAAGAAAGGTCTCACATACACTAAAATATTTATAGCCATACTTCTTTAGAGTAGCAAAGTAGTGGAAATTAAACAGATAACCTATCAATTGGGAAATGGCTAACAAATTGCGGTAGATGTATGAAACTGAGTTATCACTATACCACAAGAAATGATTATGAAGACTACAGAGAAGCATGGGAAGATTTATATGAACTGATGCAAAGCAAAAATAATATATCCAACAATAACAAACTTGAAAGAATTGAAAAAGCAAAGAACAGCTAAAATGGCAACAAAAACTGAATGTTGTATAATTATAATGACCATGCTTGGTCACAAAGAATAAATGAGAAAATAAATCTCCTTCACTTCTTTTCCAAGATTGGGAACTATAGGTGTGGAACATCGTATATACTGTTAGAAGCAGTTGGTATATTGGTTCATTTTACTGAACTGCTTTTTACCTTTTTATTTTTAAATCATTCTCACAGGGGATGGATGTTTGGTTAAGGAAGGGAGAAGAGAATATTTGGAAATGAAGGTGATTTCATCTAAATCCATTTTGAAACACTTTTAGAATAAAAAGAAGGAAAAAGGAAGGATGTACAAGAAAATCAGTTGATAGGTTTAGACTAGATCACTAAGGTTCATTCCATTTCTGATTCTGTGACCTATTTGTAAGTTTATCTTAGTTTGAACTCAATATGGTGAAAATTTAAAGTCTTTTTTTTCATGTCATAAAACCATAAACGCCACACAGAGACATAGTGTCCAGCTTCTGACACTAAAGCTAAGTAAGGAGTGAATAAATGATCTGTTATGATTCTATAACCAATGTGCTTTTTCCCAAGTCCTTTTTGAACCTCTTAATATTCAGCCTATGCCACTCCTTGGGGTATTACCATCTGTATAGTTACTGCCTGCCACAGAAAGTAGTCCTTTTATTTGTCCCCAACTGGTTTTTGAGTTTCAAGTGCCCCATTAGTCCTATGCTTCAGGATTTGGGGAACAAGCCCAGATTCACTTCTATATATGTTTCTATAGTTTCATAAACACTGACCCTATATAGCTTTTGTCTTTGCAGATTGATTTATCCTAATTTTTTATTCTATCCTTAAACTGAAGACATTTGATTGCTTAAGCTGCCCTTTCTTGTACATTTTCCCATTCTGTTATGTCTTTTGGGGACTGGGAAAGAGAGAAATTTCAACATTCTTGGTTGGGCACATCTAGGTTTTATAGTGGTAGTAATAACATAGTAATTAATAACAATAATATAATTGTCTGCTTTAAATATGTTTCTTAATGAGGCTCTGTATTTTCTGCTTTTTGACCATAGCAGCATATTGTGCCGCCATGTTAAGTGAACTCCTGAGTCCCTTTCCTTATTTGTAACTCATAACATATCACCTTAAGCTATTTTTATACAAAATTTCCCAAATATATTGTCTTATACTTGCTCACACCAAAGAGGAGGGGGAGGAGGAAGAGGAAGAAGAGGAGGAAAAGAGAGAAGGAAGGAAGGAAGGAAGGAAGGAAGGAAGGAAGGAAGGAAGGAAGGAAGGAAGGAAGGAAAGAAGGAAGGAAGGAAGGAAGGAAGGAAGGAAGGAAGGAAGGAAGGAAGGAAGGAAGGAAAGAAGGAAGGAAGGAAGGAAGGAAGGAAGAAGAGAAACATAGATGGATGCATGCATGGATGGATGGATGGATGGATGGATGGATGGATGGATGGATGGAAGGATTGATGAATCAGTTGAATTAACTAACTGGGATTCAGTTTCTTCACCTGTAAAATGAGGTGGTGAACCAGATGGTCTCTAAGGTACTTTCTAACTTTGAAAATCTGTATTATAAGTGAGCACCCTGTGAAGATTTCTGGGCTCAAGTACACAGGATTCTGTCTTTGGGAAATCTGCCCCGAAAGACAAAAGATCAGATTTTTATTGAATATTCTCATGTTTTACGTCCCTACCTCGTAATTCCAGAATAACCTCTTCAACAGAACTAAGCAGTAGCTCACGTGCTAGGTAGGCATGGTGGTACATGCCTGTAATCAATCCCTCCTATTGGGGAGGTTGAGTCTGGTGGACTGCTTGAGGTTGAGAGTTCTGAGCTGCTGTTTAGTGAGCCAATTAAATATCTGCAATGAAGGTCAACACCAATATGATAAGCTTCTGAGTTTGGGGACCCACTAGATTGCCTAAGGAGGGGCAAAACAGGCAAAGCTCTCATGCCAGTCAACAATGGATTCAGGACTGTGAGTGGCTCCTGCATTTCAGTCCAGGTGAAATAGGGAGATGCTGTCAAAAAAATTCTTGTATAAAGTTACTATCAAAAGAGATTAATAAGATAATTTCTCGCAACACTTTCAATGTGCATAGTAGATGAGGCATAGGGCAGCTGTTTCCTCCACCACAAAAGAAATGCTTAAAACACAAAAGACTCATAAGCACATATTGACAAATACTTAAAATGTAACTATAGCACATAACACCTCTTATACTCACTCAGGAAATTGACACTTAGATCATTAAAGCATGAAACATATTCTGATATCATTGAACATGCATTTCATCTTCACTGTGATTTGCAGTGTCTAAACAACTCATTTAAGATCCGTGTCATCACAGAATCACAGAATCTGAGTACTGTAAGACATAATAGCTCATCCTTCTGGTGGTAGTCAAATTCTCTAAGAAGTTGTTATGGAGAAAGGAGTCAATACTTAGACTCAGTGGCTACCAACCTCTTGAGTTCATGAGATAGCTGCCAAACCTGGAAACATCCATCCCAAATTAATGTTTGGCCACCTGTGTTCAGGGAAAAGAACACACAGCAGAAGAAGCTGCCAAGAATTTGGGATCCAGTCGCAGGCTCACCTCACCAGCACATGTGTTTACCATCATGTACTTGTAGCTGGCTACCAGAGCTACTGGGAAGAGGGAGAAAAGGTTCCCTCCCACCCCTTGAGAGAATTCCAAGGGAGAGAGTGCCTGAATCCTAATTGACATAGATGGAAAAAGAGAAAAAGAGAGAGTGAGAAAGGGTAGAGTCCACTCCTCTGAAATCCAATTGAGGGGATGGCTCTTTGGGGCTAAGGAGCCAATCCTTTTTCCTGATGCATTCACAAGATAGGGAGCTAGGGCTCAACCAGGAACTCTGTTCTCACACACTCTTAGGCAAAAGGCTAGAGACAACTCACTCCATTAAAAGCCTTTTTTATTTTGATTACTTTTTTCTCCTACAAAGGCTAATATATGATAAGAATGAAAGAGGAACAAAAAATGAGAGAAGAAAGAGGCTCCATGGGTCATGGTTATAAGGAATTAGAGTGTTCTGGCTCATTGTCCCCACTGGCTTCTGGCCCCATCCGCAATCCACAAGAGGAATATCGAAGAATTCCATAGTTGTAGTGTTAAAAGGGGCCTCAAGTAAGCGTATAGCCCTGGTCATAACCTAGAAAGAATCCCTACCTGCAACATATCTGATGAGTAATCATCAAACCAGACAGAATGTGGCAAAAGGGAAGAGTTTAAGCAAAGGAAGGATATGGTCAAAGCGCCTGGCTCAGAAGATCATTTTTATGGCATCTTATTTAACATCATAAGGAAGTAAGCAGAAGACATGACAGATGCAGACCATCTGCCTTCCTGTTCTTAAAGCAGAGTGCAATTGAAAGCCTGCCTTACCAGACTTCGGCCTGCTATTGCAGCATGTTTATCAATCAGAGCATTGTTATTTGTCAGCCAAGTTTCAGCCAATCACTCAATAAACGTTTGTTAAATACCTACTATATGCCAATTGCTATTCTGGGTGAGGGGGATTCAAATACAAAAGTGAGACAAGTCCTGCCCTCAATGAGTTTACATTATACTGGGGAGATACAATGCGTTCATGGATAAGTAATTGGAGAATACATATATAATTGGAAAGAGTTTGTCAGAATACTCCTGATGAATTTATTTCATTCCTCTCCTCCACCACCCTAGGTGATAAAATTATAGAATATAAAGGATAGCTAACTGAGACAAGATGTTCAAGTCTTCAATGAGGAAGGAAGAAGTTACTTCTTTACTGAAATAACTTCAAAGTTACACTTTGTTACTTCTTTAAGAGGTGTGAAGAAATTCTTCCATTAAGCCAGATGGAATAAAAGGTCAAATAGGCCCTGGCTGACCAAAGGATTGGCCAAACCCCTGGCAGCCCTTTAGAAAGCAAGATACATCCTTTAAAAAACTGATCAGGAAACAATTTCGAGGATTGACCTTTGCTTTGCATGTTGAGTATTGACTAACTGGTGACAAAGAAGAGAGCCAACTTTGAAGGAAGAACTCAGCTCTCTTCCCCATCCCTATCTCACAACATTGACCATGGTGTCTGACAGTAGAGCTACGGGTCCAGAAGGAAACACAAAGCAGAGATCCCCAAGTCAATCAAGAGATCAAGGCAAGAGATAAGTATGAAGAGGATGAGCTCTGAGTTGAGAACAGAACTAGCCTTGGACCATGGGAAATTGATCTGTGTAGATAAAGAGGCCCAAGGATCCCACCTGAATGACCCACCCATCAAAAAGCACCACAAGAAGGGAAAGGATGTCAAGATCTTAAGGTGCCACAAGTCATCTGTGAGCTACTGGGTCCCCATATTCTCCATATGTATGCTTTCCTATGCAAGTGCCCACTCTTCCCACTGATGCTATATATAGTTGTGGGAGAGTACCTAGGTCTTGGAGAGAATGTTTTGATTTGATTATTCTTATAATGACATTATCATTATATATGCCTCTTCATTAAGCCAAGCGTGTCTACTGTCTGACTTTTTAAAGATCAGTATACTAGTGGGGGCTTGTGAGCTAACGTCTTATGAATACGGGACCAAAGAACCTGAGGTAGTTGTTCCCCTTTGGGACCCAGCTAGTGAGTGAAATTTGGGGGTAGCATGGAGGAGTGCTACATATACAAAATAAATACAGAGGAGTAATTGAAAGATAGGCCTAACAACTGGGACAATCAGGAAAGTTCTCTTAAAGGAAGTAATACTTGAACAGAGCCTTGAAGGGAGTTAGGGGATCCAAGAAGTAGAACTGAGGAGGGAGATATTCTAGGTAAGGGAAAGAACATGCAAGGAGGGCAAGGGGAAAGGACCTGGAATGATGTATAGGGAATAGCAACTAGGCCAATTTGGCTAAAGCATAGAGTGTAAGAAGGGAAAAATGTGTAGCCTAGAATACAGTCTGGAACTGTACCGTATGTGGCAATAAACTCCAAATGGATCCTAGATAGAAGAGGTCAGATCATTTAAAAATTAGAGGGGAAAGAATGGATATACCTTTCACAACTATATTTAGAGAGAGTTCTTACATGAACAAGGTATAGACGTGATTACAAAAAATAAAATGGACAATTTTGATTTCATAAAGGAGAATATATTTTGCACAAGCAAAGTCAGTAAGAATGAGAAGAAAAATGATTAATATTAAATAACTAATAAACATTTTCAGAGTAAATCTGTCTGATAAAGGCCCAATATTCAAGACAAATAAAGCATTATTATAAATATATAAGAACAAACACCATTCCCCAATAGATAATTGGTCCAAGGGTATGAATGAGTAGTTCTCATATGAAGAGCTACAAAGAATCTAATATTATATGAGAAATACTCCAAGTCCTAATAACAAGAGAAATTCAAATTAAGACAATTTTGAACTTCTATTTCCTACTCATAAACCGTGAAGGGTGAAAACCGAAAAATAACATTTGGAGGTGAGGGGGAAGGCAAGGCATCTCAATACACTGTTGTTGGTGTTAAGACCTAATTCAACCATTCTGGGAAACGATCTGGAGCTATCACCAAAAAGTCACTAAATTGTACATCTTCTTTGACCCAGCCATACTCTTATTAGGCGTATATCCCAAGGAGGACAAGGAAGAGCTACAGGACTTACATTTACAAGAATATTTATAACAGTGTATTTTGGGTTTTTCTTAATCATAGTAAAGAACTGGAAACAAAATAGGTACCTAACAATCAGGGAATGGCTGAATAAATTATAATATATAAATATAATGGAATATTATTATACCATAAAAATGATGAAATGGATGGCTTCAGGGAAACATGGAAAGACTTGAATGAACTGATACAGAGTGAAATGAGAAGAATCAGGAAAATAGCTATATATCTAGAACTTTAAGGTTTGCAAAGCATTTTGTAAATGTTATCTCATTTTTCCCTCATGACAATCCTGAGGGGCTATTAACCTGCCTTTATAGATGATGAAGAAACTGAGGCAGGCTGAGTTTAAGTGACTTATCTATAGTCACATAGTTAGTAAGTGTCTAAGGTCAAATTTGAACTCAGGTCTTCCTGACTGCAGGTCCAACACTCCAGCCACTGGACAACCTAGCTGCCCACTTATGCTGTCAGAATAATGATAATGTGAAGAAAACAACTGTGAAAGACCTCAGAAATCTGATCAAAGTAGTAAATAGCAGTGACTTCAAAGATCGGTGATGAAACCTGCCTCATACTCCTTGGCAGAGATATTTTCAAATATGGCCAATGGGTTCAATGGTTGCACTGAACTATACATTTGAACTACACATCTTTGCTAAAAAGGAGAGTATCTATTCTGGGATGGCGGTGGGGGAGGTGTTAGTACACACACACACACACACACTCACACACTCACACACGCACACAAAGAGCATCAATAAAACCTTTTTAAATGCACGGAAGGGCAGCTCTTCCTATATGCTGAGCATAGCAGGAGTCTTAAGCCTCTCCCTGGAGGGCTATGGGATTAGGTGAACCTGAGCATGGGCCTTGGGCCCATGGCTGCTACTTCTTTTTATTTCTTTCCCGAGTATAGATGAACATATAGCAATTCTAAGATGGATGTGTCCAGCCTTAAAGGTAACATGGTGAGTTCAAGAGGTCCAGAGAGCCAGAGACCTTGGGTCCCTTTGATGAGAATTGGCTGGCATCAGGAAGAGAAGTTTCTGTCTAAGAGAAGATGAGCTCCAACAGGAATTTGACTTGCCAAAAGATAGAGACCTGGATGGAATTGTTTTAATCATACAGAGCTGAGGTAACCATAAAATGTTTATTCAGCAGTTCCACAAACTGTATCATGTCTTAAATGTTTTAAGTGTCAACCTGTTGATAATATTAATAGTAGTTATGTTACTGCTGCTGCTTGTTTAAGTCATCTGTTAATGCACACTTGTAAGTCTTTTGTATAGAGCAGGGGTCAGCAAACTATGGCCTTTGGGCCAAGTCTAACCCACTGCCTGGTTTTTATGATCTGAGAATGGCTTTTACATTTATAAATAAAATGTAATTGTATTTTAAAATGTAAAACCCATTCTTAGCTCTTGGGGCCATATAAAGCAGAAGGAGGGTTAGATTTGGTCTTTTGGCTGTAGTTGGCTGATCCCTGGAGAGAAAACAAACAGCTGCCCCATTTTTTAAAATGCGCAGAAGAAAACAAAAAGTGCAGACAAGGAAACAAATAGATCAGTTTTGTTATTACTTTATTAAATGTAATATATACAGCATATGCTTATTTTTAAAACTTACATAACAGTTCACAGTTTCCTGCATAATCCTCTTTCTTATTCTTCTTCATATGTTGAAATATTTGTTTATGGATGGTTGTTAAGTTCGCAATAAAAAAGTCTTTTAAAAATAAGTTGGAACCAGGTTGCAAAGGCCTTTAAACACCAAACATAGGAATTTTGTATTTTTGACCCTTTAGTATTTTGAACAGGGAAATGACATAGTCATACTTGTGCTTTAGGAATATCTCCTTGGCCTACAGTGTTCCATATGCGTGTTAGTGGAAGATTGGGGCTTATCGGTAAGTGTATTTGAAAATATGCCTAGGACCATGAGGACCTAGGAAGAGGAGGCACAGGAGTGCAAATGCAGGCAGTTGATAAGTTGTTTGACTAGATCCTCAGGCAGATCCAGTCTGAGTTGAGCTCCTTAGATCCTGGGAAGCTGACCTCTGTTAATCTCAGTTATCTGCTACAGAAAGACCCCAGAAAGGGGAGGCTATTAGCTCCCAGTAATGGGTTCAGGATAGGAAGTGACAAGATAAAACAGAGAGAGAAAATTCTGGTACTCGATCTCACAGTATCACCAAAGTGACAAACCCACCTCTTTGTGACCATGCTGATGTATCAAAGCAAGGTGAGAACAGAGAATTTGCACATCATCCTCAGGAAAGTTGGGAAAAGCTGCAAGAAGAAAGACTGTGTCAGCCAAATCATCATTCTGTCCCTCTTGTGCAGACTGACCCAGACTGAAATTTCCTCAATACCCCCTGTTCCCATTTCCATCCCTAATGTCTTCGACTTGGGTATCTCTGAGAAACTGGTTCTTGACCTGCCCTGGCCTCTGAGTAATGAAACTCTAGAAAAGGAAGTGGTGCTGACAAAAAGCCAGCATAGCCTCATCAGGAACAGGTCATGCCAGAATAACCTCATTTCCTTTTTTGACAAGATTGCTAAACTAATAGATGAACAAAATGCTATAGATATAGTTTGCTTAGGTTTTAGCAAAGCTTTGGACAAAATGTCTCATACTATTCTTGTAGAAAAGATGGAAGAATATGAGTTAGGGCAGGGGTTCTGAACCTTTGTCTGTGTCATGGACTCCTTTAGCTGTGTGGTGAAGCCTGGACCCCTTCTTAAAAATAATGTTTTAAAGGCATAAAATAAAATACAAAAAGTTATAAAAGATGTCAGTTATGTTAAAGTAGTTATCAAAATATTTTCAAAAGAAGTTAATGGACCCCAAGTTAAGAACTCTTTTATTAGATAATTGTACAGATTTGGACCCGGTTGAATGGCCATTCTCAAAGAATACTGCAGGAAGTCTACAGAGATCTATGTTTGGCCTTAGGCTAGTTAATGTTTTTACCAATGATTTGAATAAAGGCATGCTTATCAAATTTGCAGATGACACAAAGAAGCTGAACAGGCTAACTGGAATCCTTGGATGACAGGATCCAAAGAAATATTAGAGGCTAGACCACTGGATTAGATCAAAGAATGGTAAACTTAATAGAGATAATTGTAATGTCTTAGAAAAGGGAGTTCCTCATTAGGAGAGCCCTCTGTGGATGAAATCAGAAATCTCATTAAAAAAAGAAAAATATAAATTTTTACCATAGGGTTCAAAGTGTTAATTTCCCAAGCATGAGCTGGAGGAGACATGGTTAGGCAGAAGTTTGTCTTTAAAAGATCTAAAGGTTTGAGGCTAAATGAGCTCAACGTAGGTCGACAACATTACAGAGCAACCAAAAAAGCTACCGCAAGCTTAGACTACATGATGAAAATTCCTAGAACGAAGAGATGATTATTGGTTTTTGTCAGACCACTCCTGGAGTATTGTATTCTGGCTATGGTATTTTGGAAAGGACATAGATGATCAAGCAAGCATTTTAAACAGTAAATACTGGCTCCTCTACACATTGGTTTCTTCCCAGAAGAAGCTCTCTCTTCCTTCAAGTTGAAGAGAGGTTGCAACTGTCTGTCTTCTCGCTCCAAGCTGGAAGCCAGAAGACTAGGACTTCTCCTCTTTAGCTCTCATGAACACCACATCTCATGCAAGCTTGGAGGACTGGTTAATCGGTCTGTGTCCACCAGTGAAGATGATCTCATGCAGTTGGCCCTTTGAGTTAAGGATTACATTCAAATACCTATTTTCTTCCAGGCACTATGATACAAGTACAAAGAATAAAGCAGTCCCTACTTGCAAAGAGCTTACATTCTAATGGAGAAGACAAGTGCATATAAACTTACATATAGAGTAAACATAAAGTAAACAAATATATACAAAGTAGTTAAACACAAGGTAGTTTGTGAGAGAGAGCACTAGCAGCTAGGAGGGTTAATAAAGATTTTATGCAGAAGAGGTTGCTTGAGCTGGGTCTTGGGGAAAAATAGAAACTCTATGAAGCAGAAGTAAGAAAGAAATGCATTCAGTGCAGAGGCATAGAGATGGGACACATGGGATGTAGTGTGTGAGGAACAGAGAAAAGGCCAATGTGGCTGGATTGCAGTGTACATGTGTGTGGAGCGGGGGACAGGGAGAATGATGTCATTAAAGCTGCAAAGATAAGCTGGGCCCAGGTTGTCAAATGGTTTAAAAGCTAAACAAAGGAGTTTTGATTTTCTCCTAGAGGTAATAGGAAGTGCTAGAGTTGGGTGAGGAGGGGGCAGGACATAGCCAGATCTGTACCTGAAGAAAATTACTTTGGCAGCAGTGTGTAGGATAGACTAGAGTGGGGAGAGACCTAAGAGAGGGAGATTAATTAAGAAACTGTTGCAATAATCCAGGCAAGAGATGATGGGGGCCTGAGCTAAGGTGGTAGCAGTGTCTATAGAGAGAAGGGGATTGGATGGTGGACTATGGGGGTAGAAAGGACAAGATTTAGAAACAGGTGGGATATATAGGGTGAGGGAAAAGATGAGGATATTGCTGAAGTTACAAACCTGAAAGAATGGAAGAATGGTGCTGCCTTTGACTGAAGTAGAGAAGTTCGCAAGAAGAGAAGGTTTTGGGGAAAAAATAATGAATTTTGGACATGTTGAGTTTTGAGATGTCACTGGGATATCCAGTCTGGTGTGCTCAAAAAGGAATTAGCAATACGAGGCTGAAGCTTAGGGAAAAGACAGGTTGGAAAAGAAGACCTAGACAGAACTTTGGGGAAAACTCACAATTAGGAGGCCATGATGACTGAGAAGAAGTAGTAGGGAGGTAAGAGAAGAGCCAGAAGAGAGGAGTGTCATGAAAACACCGAAAGGAGAGACTATCTAAAAGGAGAGGGACATTAACAATGTCAAATTCATTAGAGAGGTCAAAAAAGATGGAGAAAATACCACCAGTCTTGGCAATTAAGAGATCACTGGTAACTGGAGAGAGCAGTTTCCACCTAGTGATGAGATTGGAAGCCAAATAGAAAGGGTTGTGAAGAGTGGAGGAGAGGAAATGGAGGCAATAAGCATAGAGAAGTTTTTCAAGGAATCCTGTTCAGAAAAGGAGGAAAGATATTGAATGATAAGTTGAGGGGATGCTAAGCCTAGTGAATGTTTTTTTTAAAAGATGGGGAAACCTTGGGCATGTTTGAAGGCAGTTGAGAAAAAAATAAAATAAAATACTACAGAGATTAGCAAGAGATTCAAGGTAGTGGGGTGTAGATGGGGAATGATAGAATCTGCAATCTGTTGGAGAAACAGGAGGTGGCAGAATCAAATGCATGTGTAGAGTGGTTGGAGAAAGGCTATCTTTTTTTTAGGTACTGAGGGAAAGCAGGATAGAGGGGAATGCCATCATGGGGTTTTTAGATGAAGAGAACTGAAGAAAAAATTTTCTTACATTAAAAAGAATGTGCTGGGTTTTTTTCAGGAAGCCTAGTGCTTCCTGAGGCAAATTCTCTTTCTTGCTGTTTGATGAATCCTTGGGCAAATTGCCAGCAAAATAGTAACCCCCACCCAGAGAACAGCTAGTTTCATTCCCCTAAATGGAGAGGTGCAGCAGTGATAGGAATTTCTAAATTGGATTTTTTTAAAATTTACATAGTGTATTAAATCTTCCATGAGGAATAGTTATTTAACCCTTTATGTTAGCATGATTAAATGCTCTTCTTCTGTCCTAACATCTAAGCAAATTCTCATAAAGCTTGAGTTCTAAATGTCCATGTCACAATTGTTTCAAGTTGCCTTTTGTGATTTTATTAAAACTCTTATAAGAGAGAAGTCACTGATGTAAAACTGACATTTCAACATTTGTATTTTCTTTATTTGGGAGAGACTATGTATATTTTATTTCTCCCACATCTATCACTGAAATGCTACTTTTCAGAGAAGAAAAAGGAGGATGGGAGAAAAGAAAATTTGAATCAAATGGTCCTAATTGTCTCCAAAAAGTAAGAGGCAAAGTCCTTAGCTGCAGGAGAATGAGGAGGGGGAGGGGAGGCTTGTGGAGAAAAGAGAATCTTTGGAATAACTTCAGTGGAGAATGGAATAGGGAATCAATTAGAGAGGAATAAAAGGACTCTCTGGCTGCAGGGAGGACCCAGCTGAAGATGGAGAATGTGAATTTTTAATGTGCCTAGTTGGTACAGTTGTGAGGTTTCTTCCAACTCCATTCAGCAGCAAGTAGGTAGAAGTAGGGAAATTGGGTGTTGCAAATAATAGAAAACTGAGGTTTGGCAAGAAATGAGCTGTGATGGAACAAGGGGGAAAGGATTTGAGGGCAAAGGACAGTGTAGAGCTGAAATAGCTAAATCCTGGGTTTTCACTAGAAAGGGAAGAAAGTGAAATCAGAGTAGGATTAATATCCTGAGAAATTATGGAGGGATTGGAGGTCTCCGTGAGGTCAATGAATACATTTAGGATAGGTGAGGTAGAGGTAAAATGAAGATAATAATTGTACCTCTCTCCCAAAGTTGTTGTGAGTATCAAATGAGATATTTGTAAAGTTCTTAGCACAATGCCTGGCACATAATAAGCACTTAATAAATGATTATTCCCCTTCTCCCTTCTGCCCACCAATTCTGAAGTTGGGGGCAGGAATCAGGGAGGAGAGGAAGATAATAAGCCTTATGCTGAACTCTGTGTAAAAAGAGGGAAAATGACCCAAGAGTTGGTGCACTACCACCACCATGATCTGGATGGGTGGAAAATTTGATTGAATGAAATTAAAAGGAGGAGAAGTTATCAAGTGTTGGAGGTAAAGGAAGTGGCACTGGAGAACAAGGGGTATTATGATTGCCCTTGACAGCACCAGTATGTTTGGGGGATGTGAGAGAAGATGCTGCTAGTACTGTCATTAGGGAGAGATGGGTCTCACTGAGCATTAGTACATGGAAGGAATGTGAGAGAAAGAGACCCAAAATGAAGGAGTTTCTTATTATGTAATGAATTTTCTGAAAGCACAGTGGAATGGGTGAGCAGGATTAAGATGGGACATGGTTGTGATAGAATTAGGAAGGATGGAGATGGGAGTTGAGAGGTGGAGGTTGGGTTAGAAAAGCTGAACAGCATCCAGAGGAGAACAACTGGAATGGTGAATCCTCACTGATTGCTGAAGAAAAAAAATGTACTGTTCACCAAGAGCTCTCTCCTCTCCTCCCCTCATCTCACATCATTCAGACATCATTTCCCACTCTCTCCTCTTTCAATCAAGTCTCTGATGAAGAGACAGTCCTTCTTCTTTGCCAGTATACACCATTGATGCTATCTCCTCCCAACTTCTCTAGCAAATTGTCTTCCACTATCTTCAGTCTTTCCCCATCAATCCTCCTTTCCCTGCAATGTTCCTTCCCTGCTGCCCACAAATATGCCCACCCTTTTAAAACTCTCTCTTGATTCTTCCATCCCTTCTAGCTTTGTCTTATATCTCTCTACCTATTCATAATTAGACTCATTGAAAAAGCAATCGATACTCAGTACCTCTACTTCCTGTCGTTCCCCCTCCCACTCATTAATGACCTGCAATCTGGCAAGTTATCAAGATCTTTTAGCTGCCAAATCTAATACAACTTTCTCAATTCTCATCCTTCCTGACTCAATGAAACAAGTGACACTGTTCACTTTCTCCTGAATATTCTTTCCTCTTGAGGTTTTCGTGACACTTCTCTCTCCTTGTTCACTTCCTATCTAACCAAACTCACCTCAGTCTCTTTTGCTAGGAGTGAAGCTAGGTGAGGAATCACTCATGTCATGCCCGCTAATTATAAATCTCCACTGAGGCTCTATCCTGGAGGCTTTTCCCTTTTAATCTATAGTTTCTCACTTGATAATCTCATCACCTCGCATGGCTTCAATTATCAGTTCTAGGCAGATGACTCCTTATTCTATACATCCAGCCCTACCTCTCCCCTGAGCTCCAGGGCTATTCCAGAATGAAATGGGCTACCTCAAGAAGGTTCTGGGTCCCACAGTGGGGGAAGACATCATGAAAGTCTTTGAGCAGAGGCTGGATGACAATGTGTTGAGTGTGTTCTGATAGGAATTCTTTTTCAGGTATGAGTTAAACCAAATGGCCTTTAAGGTCCCTTCCAACATGAAACCTTTGTAATTCTGTGATTATCCTCTTGCAGACTGTGGCTTTGACCACCACCCCCTTTCCTGCCCCCCACTCCCAGTGAGATCATGAGACCGAGCTCTCTCTCCTACAGCAGGACTGTCCTCAGAGTGATCAAGGCAGAGAAGTTGCCCCACTTTGATATATGTCATTGTGCAATCAATACAGGTTCCAGAAACCCCAATCCCAGCTGGTCAGATTATACTCACTGACCAGTTCAGAGATGGTTGTTCTAACAGAATTCTTGGGAAAGAACTGAAAGAAGCAATTCACCTAGCTTTCCACCTTTCCACCTCACTAAAAAGTGAGGAATTAAAATTCTGTCCTGAGTCTTGAATATCATTGCCATCCAGTACTGCTGCCATTAGATCTGGTGGACTGATTGACAAGCAACTATGTTGATATTCACCAAATTGAACTCCAGGGGTAGGCTAGATAGAGAAAGGTGTGACTGGAAGACAGCTTTAAGGACCTAGTATGCCTCAAATGCATATGCCTTACTTGGTTCAGTGCCCCCTCATAGCTTTTCAAAGATTCATGAATTCATCATTTCAAGACCTACTGGAGATAGTGGAGGGGTGGTAGTGGTAGGTTGTTGTAATCACATTCTCATCTACACCTGTGTTATCACAAGCAAACAGAATTGCTTGTAACTGTCCTCCATCATCTATGCCAGCAGTAGCTTTTGGCCAACTGGTAGATATGCCATGGCAAAAAAGGAAGAAGTAGAGATTCTGTGGTACAAAACAAGTTGGCAAGGAGAATTATGGATTCATACAAGCAGGAGGTTTTACTATGGTGGATGATCCCTTCCCTCAGTTTTGTAAAGTTATGCCCTTGCTTAACACCAAGGTTTTCTATCTTGATAATGCCTCTGCCACATGTACTGAAACCCCCTCCCCCCAGGTTTTCTCATCGATGCTGGATGGCAGTGGTGCACTTAGCGACCTGAAGAATTAGTTCACTTCAGCCCCTGCCTTGATGAACTTGTATCTACAGAATACCCATCCAGGTCAGTCCCATCCTTGCTATGTCCCTATCCCACTCTACTCTACTCTTCCATTGGACCACTGGCATTCTATGATTGCCAAACTGCCCATCACATTAGACCAGTACCCTTTCCTTGGAAATTACTCTGTCTATATATGTATTTTCCCCAGATTCGTGACTTCATTAACATGCAGAACTCTTGGTAGGAAATTCCTTCTACCAGGGCAGATAGGCAATTGTTTTATAACTTATAGTCATAGTCTCTGTATATTCTCCAAAGTAAGGGCTCCAGAGTAAGCCCTTGCAGGGCTATGAACTGACTCTGAGGGGCATTTACACTAACTCCAGGGGTGTTTGGGGTGTTCAGGAAGAATAGCACCTCTGGCGGGAAGGCTTGCTGAGCCCTCTTCAGGGCTGCCCATCCACCTTTGGTCGCCAGCCAGTCACCCAGCTCACCCCTGGGTTCCCTAAATGTTGTAGCATTGCAGCAACCATATCCTGATAAAAATGTGTTGGAAAATGAGCTAAATCAGGTTAAGGGTAAAACCTGTTTCTAAGTTAGAGGGAAGTCTGCCCCAAGCATGTGAAAACTTCCTCCAGTGTAATGGCAGATGAGACCAATTTGTTCCAACAGCTATGAAGGTGGCTGAATCAGGCGCTATGGAATGCTTAGAGCTTGCTCGGACATCAAAGATGCCAAGATCATGCACTGCATCCCAGGTTGCCAACAGTTGTCCTAACTTTGATCTTGTAACTGGACTTTGATGACTTTGGAAGAAAGAGTGAAGCTGATGACTTTGTATAATTGTGCTTCACTTAAATTCAATTCACACACAAGTGAAGACCCCATCCCACAATGTCATTGGTCTGCTTAGAAAACAAAGGACAAACAACCACAAGACTGATTTCAAAGGGTGTGTGATCAACAAAGATGAAGATGGAAGAGTATGTCATATCCCACTCTCCCTATGATACCCAATTATGGGGCCTGCCTCCAGTATAATAATACCTACATTATTCTTCAACATTCTTCCATTCTGCTCTCTCTCTCTACTATGTCTCTCTTAGAACTATTACCCACAGCAGTATCAAGGGCCACTGGGAAAATTCTGTACCCCCATACTCACATTTTATACCCCAGATCACCTCATGGTGGTGACAAGAATTCCTTGGAAGAAGGTGTCTGCATGGAACAGTGACCAGTGAGTAAGAGTTTCACCTCTACTCTTTAAGTTTTAAATAGGATGCCAAAGAAAGAAAAGGAAAGAAAAGATCCATATGTACAAAAATATTTATAGCAGCCCTTTGTGTAGTTGTAAAGAACTGGAAACTAAGGGGGCACCTATATGTTGGGGAATGGGTAAACAAATTATGATATATTAATATTACAGAGTATTATTGTGCCATAAGAAATCATGCAGTGTTCAGGTTTCAGGAAAATCTGGGAAGATCAGAATGAATTGAGAGTGAAACAGGTGAACAATTTGCACAATAACAAAATGATAAAGAAAATGTTTTTGAAAGGTCTGGTAATTCAATGACCAACCTTGATTCCAGAGGACTGATGATAAAGCTTGTTACACCCTCCTTACCACAGAGATAAGGAACTCAAGAGGTAGAAGAAGACATATATTTTCAGACATAGCCAATGTTATAATTGGTTTTTCTTGACCATATACAGGGCATCCCGATTAACTTTATGTGATTTTAAACTAAACTTAAAAGGTTTTCCACTTTTTTAAAGCTTCAGTTTAAGCTAAACTTAAAATTTCACTAAGATTTTTGGAAAACCCTATATATTGGTTACAAGGGCTTTGTTTTTCTTTTCTTTTTTCCTTTTTTCCCCGGGGGAGGATAGGAAGGTAAAGGAGAAAACGCTGTCTCCAAAAATTTCCTGTTATGTGCTAGGCAACATGGTAGATGCTAAGAATACAAGAATGATACAATAACTACTCTTAAGAAGCTTATATTCAATTAGTGGTGGCAACAAGTACATATATGAGTTTGTACACAGAATAAATGGAGTAAGAATAAATATAAGTATTTATTATGTAAATAAATTATAATAAATATAAATTAAATAAACATGAATAAATATAAATATTTATTTATTTAAGCAAAAATTGTTTGGGGGAGGGCACCAACATTTTGGAGTATTAAGAAATGCTTCATGCAGAAAGTGATGCTTGAGCTGCATCTTGGTGCCCCTCCTCTCTTAGGCTAAGCCCACTAGGCCTTTGTCTTACTTTCCATTCCTTTCCAGCTGTTAAGGGATCTTTCTCCAGCAATGTGCTAGGGCCAGCTCTGACTGATTGAGGCTTAGAAGAAACTGTTGTTAAATGTTCAATATAAACCTTTATACCTCAGAAATAGGTAATGTCTATACAGTACGACTCAACCTTTTGCTTTATAGGTTGTCTAGACTTTAAAAAAATGTTATTAATGCAGATCAAACTTAAAAGTGTATGTGCATACACGGTCCCCCCACCCATTGCTATACATTTACCAGCACATTCCTGCCTTTCTCTCACATTTCTCTTCTCTAAAATTTTCAGTCTCTTCCTTTCCATTGGTACTTTTACCTTCGCCTTCAACCAAACACAGGAAGAGTCAGTGCTTTAATGCCTGGAACTCTGGCTCTGGGGCCCTGGTGACTTGATTAGTGGTGGCCTTAACTGTCTCACTATATGTAGACCTTGGCTCCAATCATGATTCACTACAGTCCTTGGACTTCTCCCCATCAGCCACTTACCATACACATGCTTCTCTGTATTCACATCCTCCTTTCCAGTTCTGAAACCATAATCCAATAACTGCTCCTGGAAAGGGTGTAACAATCTGCTCTCCTAGGACTCTACTCATAGAGGTAGATAAATGGTTCAGGAGACAGAGCACTGGACTTGTAATCAGGAAGTCCTGAGCTCAAATTTAGCCTCAAGCACTTTTTAGTGGTGTGACCCTGGGGAACGCTGTCTCAGTTCCCTCAACCGTGAAATGAAGATAATGAAGATGATGATGATGATGATGATGATAGCATCTACCTTCAACAAAAGGGAAAGGACCTACTTATACAAAAATATTTATAGTAGCTCTTTTTGTGGTGGTAAAGAATTAGAAATTGGGAGGATGCCCATCAATTGAGGAATGGCTGAACAGTTGTGGTATGTGAATGTAATGGAATACTGTTGTGCTATAAGACATGATGAGCAGGCAGATTTTAGAAAAACTTGGAAACACTTATATGAACTGATCCAAAGTGAAGTGAACAGAACCAGGAGAACATTGTATACGTCAATGATGTATGATGAAGAACTGTGAATGACTTAGCTATTCTCAGCAATATAATGATCTAAGACAATCCCAAAGGACTCATGATGAAACATGCTATCCATTTCCAGAGAAAGAATTGATATTGCCTGAATATAGACTGAAGCATACTATTTTTCGCTTTCTTTTTTTTTTACTTTGAGTCTTCCTGCACAAAAATGATTAATACAGAAATGGTTTTACGTGTTCGTGCATGTATAACCTCTATCAGATTTTTTGCTGTCTCAGGGAGGGAGAAGAGTAGGCAGGAATGAAGGGTTAGAATTTGGAACTCATAACTTTAAAAAAACAAATATTAAGAATTGTTATAACATGTAATTGGGGAAAAATAAAATATTATTTAAAAATAATAATAGTATCTACCTCCCAGGGTTGCTGTGAGGATCAAATGTAATAATGTTTGTAAATCACTTAACACACTGCTTGGCACATAGTAAGCACTTAATACATGTTTATTTCCTTCTCTCCTCTCTATCCTTATAATTTTCCAAACAAAAATATTCCTCCCTGGCTGCCTCCCCCGCACAGACATATATACGTGTGTGTGTGTGTGTGTGTGTGTGTGTATAAGTCTGTGTGTATATATATGTCTGTGTATACATCTGTGTGTATATATGTGTGTATGTGTGTATACACATGTATATGTACATATATATATATACATTCCCCCTTTAGAATGTAAGCTTGTTGAGGATATTTTTGCTTATGAATTTTTATTTCTAGTGCTTGTCCGTCTTGCTATCCCTCTAGCAATCATCATATTTATCTCTTTCCTTTAAAAATCAAACTCTTCGAATGCATGATGAACTTGTGAATCATCTAGATCCTCTTTAAGCCCCGGCTCTGTGCCAGGCATTGTGCTAGATGCTAGTAACACAAAGACAAAAGTGAAGTGGTCCTTACCTTGAGGACCTTACAGTATAGTCAGGAGAGGGATGTGTGTGTGTGATGTGTATGTATATATATGTGTGTGTGTGTGTGTGTGTGTATACACATACGGAAGTGTGTGTATGTATGTACATATATGTGTACACACATATATATGTATGTATACACATGCATCCCTCTCTCCTGACTATATTGTGTATATGTGTGTGTGAACGAAATCACTTTAGTAGTCATGGAGAGGATGGATTGGAATGTAAAAAGACTAGAACAAGAGAGGCCAATTAGAAAGCTATAGCAATAGTCTAGGTGAGAGATGTTAAACACCTTAACTGTTGTGGTAGCTGTGGGTGTGGGGAGAGGGAAAGATGGTACAAGAAATGTTGTGGAGAAAGAAACAATATTTGACAACTCGTTGGATATGTTGGTAAAGAAGAGTGAGAAACAATATGAAATAGTGCATGATTGAGTATTGAAATGTGTTAGAGGTTATATATGCTACAGGATTTCAGAAGAGTAGGAGTATAATGAAGGCTAAAAAGTAAGGTTTGAGTCTTGAAGGATGACTAGGGATTGGAAATGAAAAACTACGTCTCCTATTGTTCCATCTTGTTGCATTTTGTTTTGCATATTTTAGTCTTGCCTCCCCAACTAGACTGAACAATCTTGAGAGAAGCCATGTCTTAGAGTTTAGTGTCCTTTGCATCACCTAGTCCAGTGTTGAGTGTGTGGGAGATGATCAGTAAATACTTTTAATTTGTTGATAAACTGCAGTTCTGCTCAGGGGTTAGCCAACTCTCTCCAGAGCGCCAGTCTTTTAATGAGTTAGCCGAATAGAATCTTCTACACAGAAGTGATGACCAAAGCTGTGAGAGTAGACTTGCGATAAAGGAGAGGCTAAACTTTCAGGACTGCCCACAATTAGGAGAGGGAAAAAGCTACCAAAAGAGGCAGAGAAGAAATGGCCAGAGAAGGCAAAAATCATGATAGTATAATCTCACAGAGAAAAAGAAAGAAAAGGTATTCAAGAAATAGGGGAGAATGAACAGAGTCAAATTCCCCATGAGGGTCAAAGCACATGGGGATGAAGAAAATATTACTGCATTCACTGTTCAGAACATGATTGATCATGAGATTTAGAGTTGGAAAGAACCTGAAAGATCATATACTCCAAGTCCTGACTTGACAGATGAGGAAGCTGGTTCCCACATATATTATTTTCTTTCTTTAAAATTTTATTTATTTATTTTTGGTTTTCAACATTCACTTCCATAAGATTTTGAGTTTCAAATTTTCTTCCCTTCCCTCTCCTCTCCCCTCCCCAAGATGTATATAGACTACTTGTGCATTCATATTAAACATATTTTCACATTAGTTATGATGCAAAGAAGAATTAGAACTAATGAGAGGAACCATAAGAAAGAAGAAATAAAATAAAACAACAAAAGAAAAGAAGAGCAAAGAGTATGCTTCCATCCACATTCAGACCCCAAAGTTCTTTCTATGGATGTGGATGGTGTTTTCCATCATGTGTCTTTTGGAGTTGTCTTAGATCTTTGCATTCCAGATATGTTATTCTCATGTCTCACAGTTAGTGAAGTAGTGGAGCTAGAAACTAAAAACAGTCATACTGACTTCAAGACCAGTGTTCTTTCCACTACACCACACTGAAAGAGACTTGGCTTTCGAATATTAGAGAAAAAAGTGAGAGATATTCACTCCCCAGAGTGGAGCAAAGTATGAGGGGACTGGAAAAGAGAAAAAATATAAGAGGGGAATATTTGAAGGACAATCCTATGGTAGAGAAAGGAAACTTATTCTTCTCTGCTCTAGAGGGCAGAAGTTTAAAAAATGGGTAGCCATAACAGGTATCATTGAGCTATTTGGAATTTATTGTGCGAGATTGTGTGAGATGTGGGTCTATTCCCATTTTTTAAACGAAATTTGCATCCAGTTTTCCCAACAATTTTTATTTTACAGAGATTACTTTGCCCAGTTTCTTATGTTCTGAAGCTCATTGAACATTAAACTACTATATGAATCTAGGTCAATATCATTATTATCTAATCTGTGCCTTTGACTGTTTTCCCTGTATTTTATTCAGTTCCAAATAGTTTTGATAATTATTGCTTTATATTTAGATCATAGTATTTATATATTTTATATATAATATATTTATATTGTTGCTATATATTTAGAGATCTGGGAATGCAGGTCCCCATTTTTTCTTTTTTTTCTTTTGACCTTCAAGATGGAAACTTAAGTAGTGTTTGTTATAGAAGTAACATTTTAAGGGGCTAAGGAGGAAGCAGTAGGAGGAAAAATACAAGCTGTAGAGATAGGACTCTCCTGAGTAAAACTTTACAGGGAAAGGAAGGCCACAGGAGTATGGGACAATCGGCACAAAGTCATCTACAAACAAGAGTGGTGGGAAGATGTCACCATCTACAGGAAATCCTTCCTCAATCTGGACTCTTTGGTGAACACCCTATAAGACAGTGGCAAATAATTGTGGTGAGTATACGATTGCCTTGGTCTTTGGCCTCACTTGACACTAATAATTGATCCTTAGAGAAGCGCTGCACCACATCGTCACCTTTGTTGCATTTACCAAAGAATCTGGCATGATCCTATCACATTGTTGGAGACACTTCGTTAGAGGGGAGTCTTTAAAAGGTTGCACTTTTCTCTACCGACTCAAATGCTTTTTTTATAGTCAACAAACAATAAGCACAATGAGATTCTGCATTCTCTTCACTTTTCATTCAATTGGGTGGCTGTAAAGGGGTGGACTATTATAGAAAACTGATTATGGGAAGGTTGTCTGACTGTCCTTCTCAGACTTCTCTCAAGCATGCACTAGACACATGTATGGATCCCTCCCACAATTGTTATAGAGATGAAGAAGTAGGCATGTGCATCAGTGGTTATTGATATCATTTGGATTTTTTTTTCAGTAGTAAAAACTTTCTGTCGCTTTTTCCACTTGTCTAGTATCTTCTCCCCTCTACCAAATAGCTTAATAATTGATTGCTCCATGCCTACAAAACTGGGATACCTTCAGCATGGATTTTCACTGTGGATGCTTAATGTGCTTCAGTCTTCCTCTTCATAGACTTCAGGATAATCTCACAGAGGGAAATGTGTGTGTGTGTGTGTGTGTGTGTGTGTGTGTGTGTGTGTGTGTGTGGAGAGAGAGAGAGAGAGAGAGAGAGAGAGAGAGGAATATTATCTCTCCATATATTATTATTATACTTTCAGTCATCAACCTCTTCATGTGGCACATTAAGGATTGAGCCTATATGTGGTAATTCCACTGTCACTTATGTCAATGCAGAGACCTGTTCAATTTTTCTGCCTTTTTTTATTCTCCTTTCATTTTTGCCTTTCCTCTTAGGACCAACCAATCAATTGGCAGGCATTTATTAAGTGTTTACCATGTGCCAACACTGTGCTAAGCACTGAGAATACAAAGAAAATTTTAAAAAGCCCCTTCCATAAAGGAAATTACATTCTAAAGCATGTATAATTAGTAACATATACACAGAATAGATGGAAGATAGCCTTAGAAAGGAGGGTACTAGCAGTTAGAGGGACCAAGAAAGACCTTCTACATGAGGTGGTGTTTTGGGCTGAAGCCTGAGGAAAAAAAGGAATTCTAAGAGGTGAAATTGAAGAGGGAGTGAATTCCAGGGAAAAAAGGGACAGTCAAAGGCACAGAAATGGGAGATGGAGTGTCATGTGTGAGGAAGAGCAGGTAAATCAGTATAGCTGAAGGAGAGTAATGTGTCTGATTGTAAAGCACTTTAAATGCCAAGCAGAAGATGTTATAAGGAACTATTGCAGTTTATTGAGTGGGAGATGATACAGTCAAACCTATGCTTTAGAAAGATCACTGTGGCAGCTGGATTGAAGTTGGATTGAAATAGAAAAAGACTTGAGACCGGAGTCCAATCAGAAGACTCTTGTATTAATCCAGGCTAGAGATGATGAGAAACTGAACTGGGATAGTGGCTATGGGAATAGAGCAAAGGAGCCATGTAGATGTAAGAGATATTGTGGAGAAAGACATGACAACATTTGACAAGTGAGTGGAGATGTACAGTGAAGAATGAGGGGCCAACAATGCTACTGAGGTTAAGAGCCTAGATAACTGAAAGGAGAGTGTTGCTTTCTATAGAAATAGAAGAATTGGAAAGGAGAGCGAGTTTGGAGGTAAATAAAATGAGTTTTGTTTTGAATATGTTGGTCTGAGATGCTCATAGAATGAGCAGTTCAAAATGACCAAGAGACATTTGGTGATATAGAACTGAAGGTCAGCAGAGAGACTGGGACTACTTATGTAGATCAAGGATCATCTACATAGAGATGATAATTGAATCTATTGAAACTGATAAGATCACCAAGTGAGAGTATAGAGGAAAAAAATGTAGAAGGCTGAAGACAGAGCCTTTGGTGTTGCAGTTATCATGTGTGACATGGATAAAAAGTCAGCAAAGGAGCAAAGTCAGATGTGGAGCAGTCAGAGAGGTAGGAGGAGAACTGAAGTGATGTATTATCACAAAAGCCCTGATAGAAGAGAGTGTCAAGGATAAGAAGGTGGTTGATGGTGTCAAATGCTTCAGAGAGCTCAAGAAGAAAAAGGTCAAGAAAAAGCCATTAGATTTTGGTAGGTAGAGGCTGCTAAGTGGCAAAATGGGTAGAATGTTGGACTTCAAGTCAGAAAGACTAGAGTTCAAATCATATCCTCAAATAATTTATTAGATGTGTGACCTTGAGCAAGTCACTAAACCCTTTTCAACCTCAGTTTCCTCGGTTATAAAATGGGGATAATAATAGCTCCTACCTCATATGATTTTATGATCATCAAATGAGATAACTTGGGTAAAGTGCTTTGTAAACTCTAAAGTGCTATATAAAAGCTAGCTATTATTAAGAAATCATTAGTAGCTTTAGAGGGAGCAATTTCAGGTCAATAATAAAATCTGAAATCAAATTGTAGATTATTTAAAAGAGAGTGAAAAGAGAGGAACTGAAGACATATAGTCTAGTAATGAGTTTATCTAAAAAGGTCAGGAGAAATAGGGGTGATAACTAGCAAGGATGACAGGACCTAGTGAGGGTTTTTAAGGAGAGGAGAGATTTGGACATGTTTTCAAGCAGTAGAGAAGAAACCAGTAGATAAGGAGAGATGGAAGATTAGAGAGTAAGGATAATATTGGGGGCAATATGTTGTATAAGATGGGAGGTAAAGGGTGGAAACAACAGTTCACAAAATGGGATTGACCCCCTGGCAAGAAAGGACAGTTTCTTCAAAGAATATAATGAAGATGGTGGGGGATGACGGCAAAGTGATGTGAGATGATGAGAAGGGAAGAGAAGGAAATTTTCAGTGGATGGCCTCAATTTTCCCCTTGAAGTACCCGGCAAGGTTCTTAGCTGAGAAAGTGAGAAGAGGAAGGGGTGTGGAAAGCTTAAGGAGAGAAGATTTGGAAGAACTACTGTGGGAACTTGATTAGAGAGGAGTAATAGGACTACCTTACTGTAGGAAAGGTTCAGCTGAGACTAGACAACACAAATTTGTAGCGAATCCAATAAGCATGGTTTCATAACTTCCTCTAGCTCCATTCAGCAGCACATGAAGTTAGAAGGAGATGGTTGACAGAAGTAATCCAAGTTTGGGATTTGGTAAGGCATGGTCATTGATAGCTCAAGGGATAAGGGATTCAAGGGTAGAACATGGTATAAATTTGACCTGGTTCACTAAACAGTTGAGCAGAGATTGGGAAGGAAGGAGAGTGTAGCCAGAGCAATGTAACCAGGTGATGGCCTGTAAAAGTACCAAATTCTGAAGAGATCGGAGGTCATGGTGAGAATGAAGAGTGGATTTAGGAAGTGGGAGGAATAAGAGGAAATGGGGAAATAAAAGGTAAGGATCTGATAAAAGAATTTCAGAATTCCTAAATATGGAAGCGGAATAATTGTACATGAAAGTACGATCAAGAGTATGACCTTACCTTGTGTTGGTGAGTCACAAGAGTTGAATAGATTAAGGAATTTAGAAGTTAGAGCATTTAAAAAAACATCTGCCTTCCTACTAAGACCTCATCAGTACCTCTGCCCCTCTGATTAGAGGAGTGAAGAAGCTCCTCCCAAAGCTTCTATTTAAGGAAGGTTTGCAAGCCAGCTCTCTCTTTATTGCTTATTCCTCTGTAGGCTATGCTGTTTTGAAGTTCTTCACCATGTCCCATACCTTACTACTCCCTCCCCCCTTTTCAGCTTTGTGTGTGTGTGTGTGTGTGTGTGTGTGTGTGAGAGAGAGAGAGAGAGAGAGAGAGAGAGAGAGAGAGAGAGAGAGAGACAGAGACAGAGAGAGACAGAGAGACAGAGAGAGATCTTCTCTCATTAGATGGTAAACTCCTTAGGGCAGGAACCTGTCTTTCTTTTTCAGTGCTTAGCACAATGCCTGGATCATTGTAGGTGCTTAATGAATGTTTATTCACTGACTGACATTAACGTGTGTGCTGAAGTCCCTTGATAAAAGGACTGGAATTAGGATAGAGAAAGTAGACTGTGAGTGTGACACTGAACTCAGAGAGAAAGGTGGGTCATATGCCCCAGATGTCAATAGATAACAGCTACCAGAATCTGGATTGGGTGATTATTTTGGATTGCATGAACCTCAAAAGAGCAGTAGTTGTTCAGTAATATTGATAGAGTCTGGAAATGACAATAGGGAGCAAGGAGTATTCTAGCTCCCTCATCTCAGCCAATGAGTCAGGGGACTATGATAGAAAGTATGCATCCAGTACTGGAAGGTATGGCCAGGGCTACGATGTCATCTGTAAGGAACCAGATCTCAGTGAGTAGTAGAAAATGAAAGGAACAAACAAGGAAGGGGTGTGGATAGGGATAAAGGGGAGGACAGCTGGGACTGGGTTAGGATTTTTGTTATTCAAGTCAGGAGTTTACTATCGCTAGGTTGAGAAAAATAAGAAGGCATGGGAGTATGCTAATGACTGGGGAATGGGTACAGGCAGAGTAACATTGAGGACCACTGATAGAGACAAGCGAGTAGAAAGTTCAAAGTCCATTTTTATGTTTTAATGCAGTCCTCCACTGACTGCCCTGTGTTCTAGGAGATGTCTAGAAGCCTCTTTTGAAATGGACATGAATAAGAGGTAATATGTTCCTGTCCAGCTGTCTTGACAATGTAAGCCAATCAATCAACAAGCATTTATTAGGTGCCTACTTGGGCCAGGCATTGTGCTAGATGCTGAAAATACAATGCGAAGAATTAAATGATTCCTCCTTATGATGAGCTTACATTTTAATGGAAGAGGCAACAAGTACAAATACAATTATATGTAGATTAAGTATAATTAAATAAAAGGGAATCAGCTAGGTAGCACAGTAAAAAGAACACTAGACCTGGAGTCAGGAAGACCTAATTTCAAATCCAAGCTCAAACACTTGTTAGCTTTGTGACCCTGGGCAAGTCACTTAACTTGTGCCTGCCTTAATTTGCTATAAAATGGAGATAACAATAGCATCTATTTCTTGGGGTTTTGTGAGGATGAAAAAGGGTAATATATGCGAAGTATTTTGAAAACCTTAAAGCCATGTACAAATGCTGGCTATTTATTATTTACTATTTATCTTAAAATTATTATTATTTATCTTAAAACAAGATAGTTTGGGAGAGAGGTCACTGGCAGTTGTGGCTACCAGGAAAGGTTTCATGCATAAAGTAATACTTGAGCTACATCTTGAAGAAAGAAGAAGATTCTATGAGGCGGAAGTGAGGGAAGAGGTGAATTCCAAGCATGTAGACTGTCCATATAAAGACATGGAAGCTAAAGACAAAATATGTGTGCAAAATAGAGAAAATACCAATTTAATAGGATTGCAGAGAACAGGAAGAAAAATAATGTGTAAGACCAAAAAGACAGGTTGTGATCAGGCTTTCAAAGTCTTTAAAGGCTAAATGGAAATTGACTTGGGACACCCACAAGCAACCATAATGCAGTAGCCCTTGGAACATTCAGAAACCTAGAGAGGAGACCGGTGATGGTGTGTCTCAATCAGACTTCACAGTAACCATGCTCCAATCTAATATCTCCCTTCATTGATTTCATTTTTTTTCTTTTTTATGCTTTTACTTTTTAAATTTGCCAACATTATTTCTCTCCCCACCTGCTGATAAAAAGAAAGGAAAAAGGAAAGGAAATAGATCCTTTGTATCATGTGAGCATAGTGAAGCAAAACAAATTCCCATATTGGCCACGTGCAAAAATGCATTTTTTTCATTCCAATATTAGTCTATTGTATTTCTCTCATGAAGCAGGCAATATTCTTCTTAGTCCTCTGGAATCATAGTTGATCAGTGCATAAATCTTTAAGAGTTGAGGCTTCCCATTTTATGAATCCGAAAGGAAGGAAGGAAGGAAGGAAGAAAGAATGAATGAATATTTTTTAAAAGTTTCTATTCCAAACTGCTCTTGCTCTCCACTGCTATCTCTCTGCTTGGCAAAGAGATCTAGGGTTTCCCCCACCCCAGCTTAAGCAGCTTGAAGTCTTAAGAAATGTACGTTGATTTAAATTCAATTGTATTCCTCGTTGTGACAATTATTATACCTTCAAACTTTAAACTTCCATAGAAAATGGTGATAAGCTGTGTCTATGTCTTCCTTTTATCCATTTCCATTTTCAGCATCAGTGGTCCACTTCAGTAGGTTATTTTAAAGCACTTGTATTTATGTGTCATATTTTCATGTCTTTTAAAAATCATTTTTCTAATTTGATGAGGCTCTTAATCTTTTGATCTGACTATACACAGATATAAGACTCAGAAATGACCATGACCAGCCATTTTCTGTCAAGATACAGACAATACATGTTAATGATGATAATTCATGAAATAGAACCCGAAGCCATTATTTTCATCTCTATTTTATAAAAAAAAGAAAAAGAAAAAGGGATTAAGACTTAGAGAGATCATACAGATAGTATGACTTAGATGTGGAGCAATAGGCCATGGAGTCCAGGCTGGATAGGAATTCAAGTGAAGCCTGAAAAGCACCTATAAGACTGGATGAAGTAGAAACTATGAAGGTAAAGGACAAGTATTGTGCCTTTGATGTAGAAGACACTGAAAAGTGGAACCTACAAGAACAAAGGAGGTGATAATATTAATTTTTGATCTCTTTAAACCTGATGAGGAAGAGAAATAGGAAAGCAAGGAAGCAAAAATAAGAATGCGTTGCTTAGTACACGTCAAAGAAGTCCAAAAAGCCTGCATTTGTTGCCAAATCCTTCCTCTTAGAGGAAGTGAAATCTTGATCAGATGAAGCAGGTATATGGGAGGATTGTATTGGAAACATTCAGGCAGATGGTTCAATCAGGATAATTTTGGTGGGATTTGGCATTAATAGATTTCAAATCTGATGTGTAGTTAGAGATTATTAAGTTAAAATAGACACACTGGAGGAACACATAACTGCCTTGTAAAACTTTGTGCAATCTATCTAAACACTACCACCCTTGAAAACTATGTTTCAATATAAGACTAAAAAAAATTGATTTGGAAGAGCTGGTGATTACTGAATATTACTATGAAAAATAAAATTGACTCAGTCTTCACAAACAAGAAATGAATGAGACATTTCTAAATCAGCTGTCTATATGTAGCCAGATTATCAATTAGTTAGAGCAAAGGTCAAAATGAGCAACAAATTAGACTAAAAAATAAAGAGGGGCAGAAGAAATTGTATACATTGTAAAACAGCTCCAATCTGATGTATTCAAATGATCAATCAACCAATAAGTATTTATTAAATGTAACTGTTTCAGGTGCTTGGTGCTGGGGATAAAAAGAATAAGTGAGGCTGACCTTGCCCTTAAGGAGCTTGAATGTTTTTACAGATAAGTAAATGCAGGATACATACAAAATATATATGAAGTGAAAGAGGGTGGGGTGGATATTAACAATATTGAGAATCGGGAAAATTCTCTTAAGGGAGGTGGTTCTTGAGCTAAGTCTTAAAGGGAGCTAGTGGTTCTAAGAGATGGAGATGAGGAGGGAGGACATTTTCAGCACGACGCACAGAGGCAGGAGAAGGTATGTCGTAAACAGGGACCAACTAGTAGGCAGAAAGATAGAATGCATGAGAGGGAGTAGTAAGGTGGAGTCAATTTGGAAATATAGGCAGGAGCCATATTGTGAGGGGCTTTAAGTACCAAACAGATGAATGTATGGTTTATTCTAGAGTCGCACAAGCTTCCTGAACAAAAGAGTAATAAGATTCCTTCACAGGCTAATTCAAACACAAATGTAACTATTAACAATTCAGTTTGCCCGGAAACGCGGAAGACGGAGGGGGTCTCATTGTTAATTGCTGAGGACCGAAAGCTTTGGGTCCTAACTCCTAAAGGTACTTCTTCGGTCCCCCTACACTTTTTCTCCTCTCGCCTCACACCCCGTAATGGCCAAGGAGGAGAAGCCGGGACCAGAGGACTCTTTCAGCCCTGAGAGTCTCCTTGACACACTGCTGCACAACCTTTACGACTTCGGAGAGACCCTAGATAAAAAGACATTGAAAAGAAGGAAAAATAAAAAAGACAAGAGAGAATCAGTAACTGCAGAAGCCACAACAGTGGACACAGCATTGCAGCCAGAGTCTCTTTGCAGAGGTCAAAACAAAAGTGCTTCTAGCTTCTTCCAAACGCTTAAGGAAGAGCTTCTTTGTGATTCTTCTGAGGGTTCCACCGGTCCTATTCCTACAGAAGTCTCTGCAACAGTTTCCCCTGAGCCGTTGCTAAAAAAGAGAGAGAACCAGTGCAAGTGGTTGAGTTTCACAGCTGGAAGAAAAAGAAGAAAACTGAACCAGAACCACCCAAGGATGAGGACACAAAGACAAAAATCAATGCCCTTGAGAAGGACATGGGTATGCAAGAGTTTAATTTGGAAAAGGCCCGTCTGGAAGTGCATCGATTTGGGATCACTGGTTATGGGAAGGGGAAAAACGGATTCTGGAACAGGAGAGAGCCATCATGCTGGGTGCTAAGCTTCCAAAAATAATTACGTGAATTACAAGGTTTTGCAGGAGCAGATCAAAGAAAAAAAGGCAGCAAAGGAAGAAGAGAAAAGAATGGTCCAGGTCACAGATATGCTTAGAAAAAAGAAGAGGAAAGGTTCAGAGGATAATCGGAAATCCAAAAAGAACAGCTCGGCTCCCAGTATTTTGTCAACAGGATCAGCCGGACAGATTGGAAAATTCAAAAATGGGACCTTGATTCTGAGTAGCGTGGATATCAAGAAAATAAATTCTTCTAAAGTGACTAAATGAAGCATTTACTAAATCAGCTAAAGAGAAGAGAAGCTGAGATAAGCCCCGTTATCCTAAAGGAGGACATCAGTTCATTCAGAAATTTCCTTCTTTTCATATTTCTGCTTGGCTTTTTTTTTTTTGGTAACATGGTTTATTTAAAAAAAAAAACAATTCAGTTTATCAATACCAAGTGAGGTATTAAATATGGAGACACATGCTCACCAAAGATTTTTGTCACTGACATGGATGATGTCCTACACATAGTGCAATTGAAAGAAGAATTCTTAATTGACAACGGGGTGCTCCAGGTACTACTGTCAGTGGATGACATTGTGTTGATTGAGCTGAGCACAAGAAAACTATAAGACATTCTCAATGAAATCCTGACCTCTCAAAAGATATTGGACAAACAACCCGTACCAGAATAGCCAAGTGAATGATAAATACACATGACCAAAACTATGCCATGCAGCTAGATGGACAATCCAATGAGTCCATCAGTTTATATATCTTAAACGGACACTGTAGTTGACCTGAGAACAGCCCAGAATTGTATAGCTAAATAAAACATTTATTAGGTGCTTACTATGTGCCAGACACTGTAATAAGTTCTAGGGATAAAAATATAAGCACAAAAATCGGTTCTTATCCTCAAGATGTGTATAATGGAGGGGGGGAGATGTATATAAAGGCGAGGGGGGGAGAGACAACACATAAAGGGAAACTGGAGAGCAAGGGAGGGAGGGGAGAGAAAGGGAACTGGAAAGCAAGGCTATTGGTGGGGAGGTGAAGAAACCCAGAAAATGAGGAATAGAGCCAGAACTGATGTGAGCGCAACCTGAGCACCTCATCAAGTTGTGGTCTGGGCTAGAGACTCACCAATCAGGAGAGCAGGCCTTAAGTCAGAGACATCTGTAGGGTAAGAAAGCTGCTGGCAAGGGTAGAACCTAAAGAATAGAAGAAAGGGAGGAGGCTAGAGTACATTTTAGAAATTATGCAGGACCTTCGATGATCCCAAGTTGCACCCTGACACAACAGCCCATCTTTTAACAACAATTATCTTCCACTGATGCTGTCTGACCATCAATTATGGAACACCATGATCTTTGAAGAATCAAAATTATAGGTGACACAAAGGGCAGAGATAGAGGCATAGTGGGCCTAAGTAGGCTATTGCTAAGGATGATTTGCATGTAGAAAGTATCCTGAAACATAATATCAAGGAAATATGTTATTGGAAAAGGAAGTATGTCAAGAGTGAGGAAGGTCAAGATGGCAAAGTGAAGGGTCACAATTGCCAAATTTCCCCCAAGATCTCTCCTACAAAATGAACACAGATAATGACAAATCAAATTCTGAGCAGAAAAATTAATGAAAAATATGATTGAGTCATTGTTCCAGCCCAGAGCAGCTTAGACAGAAAGAAAAAGAGGCACTGGAGTGGGTGCTGACCAGGTTCAGGTTGTGGTGGAAGCAGCACTGGCTCTGGGCCTTGGAGGCAGCAGCTGTAGCAGCAACGGTAGCAGGAGCTTCAAGCATGCCAAGTGCATAGGGCTGGTGAAGTGACTGAATACTTGGTCAGAAAGAGATTACAGGGGACCTCTGTACAGGGGTCCCAGTGTGCTAGCACTGGGCACAGGATCTGGTGCCATTCGGCAGCTAAATAATCTATCACATGGATCCAGGTCACAATTCCATCATGGAGTGGAGGGGTCACAATAATAAGGGAGCAGGAGGCTTACCTGGATAAGGATCAGAACACAGAATAGGAAGCAGTGACCAGACCTTTTCCCATATTACTCCACCTTGGAAGCATCAAAAACCTACATTAAGCTACTCATATTAAGCTACAGGGACTCAGACTGGCTATCCCCCTCCCCTCAAAATGAGCAGAGCCCAACTCTAATATAAAATCCAAAGTCAAGAAATAGATGGGGGAAATGAGCAAACAACAATAAAAGAAACTGACCGTGGTGACCTGGAAACACAAGACAAACTCAGAAGATGGCAATGACTTGAAAACGACTACAAGCAAAGGCTCAGAGAACACATTCAGATTGAACACAAACCCAACAAAAATTCCTAGAAGAGATAAAGAAAAAGAAACAAATAAAAGACTTGGAAAAATCAAATAAGAGAAGTAGAAGAAAAACTGGGGAAAGAAATTAAAGCAATGCAAAAAAATTATGAAAAGAGAGTTAACAGATTGGTTTAAAAAGGCATAAAGCCTCACTAAAGAAAATAACTCTCTAAAAATTAAAATTGGTCAAGTGGAAGCTAATGATTCCATGGGACATCAAGACACAAGAAAATATAATCAAAAGACTGAAAAATAGAAGAAAATGTGAAATGTGAAACTCATCAGAAAAAAACTGACTTGGAAAATAGATTTAGAAGAGATAATTTAAGAATTATGTGACTACCTAAAAGGCATAATTTTAAAATGGATCCTGGACATCACATTTCAAGAAATTATAAAGGAAAACTATCCAGATATCATAAAATCAGAGGGCAAATTAGAAAATTAAGGAATCTATTGATCACCTCCTGAAAGAGATCACAAAATGAAAACATCTAGGAATATGATATTCAATTTCTGGAGCTTCCAGGTCAAGGAGAAAATACTTCAAGAAGCTAGAAAGAAACAATTTAAATTCTGTGGAGCCACAGACAAGATCACACAAGATTTAGCAGCTACCACTATAAAAGAGTGGAGGACTTGGAATATGATATTCCAGAAGGCAAAGGAGCTAGGATTACAACCAAAAACAGTCTACCCAGAAAAACTGAGTATAATCCTTCAAGGGAAGAGAATTGTATTTAATGAAATAGAGGACTTTTAAGCATTCCTGATGAAAAGATCAGAGATCAGTAGGAAATCTGACATTTACACATAAGACTCAAAAGAAGCATAAAAAATTAAATATGATTGAGAAATGACAAGGGACTTAATAAGGTTAAACTGTTTACATTCCCTAAATGAGATGATGACACATGTAACTCCTAAAAACTTTATCATTATTAGGTCAGTTAAAAGTCTACTCAGATGGACATGAGTCTATTATGTTGAGATTATTTTTTAAAAAGAATAAAAGAGTGAGAGGGAAAAACTGCAAGAATGAGGAAGAAAGAGGAAGAATGTGGAAAATCATATCTCACCTAGAGAGGTGCATAAGGAAGAGTTTTTTTTATAATGGAAGAGAAAATGGGAGGGGAGCAGGTAACATTTGATCCTCACCCTTGCATGAACTTGTTCAAAGAGAGAAATATACATATATATATATATATATATATATATATATATATATATACATATATATATATATAAACACATAGCTGGGTATAAAAATTCATCTTACCTAACAGGGAAATAGGAGGGGAAGGGACTTAAGGAAAGGGGGAGGTTTGGTAAGAGACAGGATATATTAATGGAGAAAGTGATCAAAAGGTAAACAAATTTTTGAGGAGGGGACAAGGAAAAAGAGAAGGATAAGAAGAAGAGAATAAGATGGAGGGAAATACACAGTTATCAACTATAACTATGATAGCAAATGGGAAGAACCCACAGAATAGGATAGCAGAATGAATTAGAAACCAGAATCCAACAATATGATGTTTACAATGGAAACACTTGAAACAGAAAGACACACACAGAGTTCAAATAAGAGGCTGGAGCAGAATCTATTATGCTTTAACTGAAGTAAAAATGCAAGTAAAAATGCAAATCTCAGACAAAGCAAAAACAAAAACAGACCTAATTAAAAGAGAAGCTACATTTTGCTAAAAAAAAAAAAAAACCTTAGACAATAAAGTAGTATCAATACTGAATATATGTGCACCAAATGGCATAGTATGCAAATTCTTGAAGGAAACATTAAATGAATAACAAGAGAAAATAGAAAGTAAAACTTACTAGTGGGGGGGGCTCAGTTCACCCCTATCAGACCTAGACAAATCTAAACATTAAAAAACCATCTAAAAATTAGAAAAAGGGGCAGCTAGGTGGCACAGTGAGTAGAGGACTGGCCCTGGAGTCAGGAGGACCTGAGTTCAAATCTGGCCTCAGACATTTGACACACTTACTGGCTGTGTGACCTTGGGCAAGTCACTTAAGCCCAATTCCCCCCTCCAAAAAAAATTAGAAGTTAAGGAGATGAATAGAATTTTAGAAAAGGTAGACATGGTTGACCTTTGGACAATTTTAAATGGGAATAGAAAGGAATATAACTTTTACTCAGCTGTACATGGCAAGTTAACAAAAATTGACCATGTATTAGGGCATAAAAAACTCACAAACAAATGCAGAAAAGCTTAAATATTAAATGCACTCTTTTGTACAAAAATTATATTTGATAAAGGGACTTTGAAACATAGACTAAAAATGAATTGGAAACTAAATAATACAATCCTAAAGAATGAGAGGATCAAAGAACAAACTATAACAATGATTAATAATTTTACTAAAGAAAATTACAGCAATGAGACAACATATCAAAATTTGTGGGATGCAGACAAAGCAGTATGCAGAGGAAATTTTATATCTCTAAAAATTTGTATCAATAATAGAGAGAAGGAGGAGATCAACGAATTGGCCATGCAACTAAAAAAAACTAGAAAAAGAACAAATTAAAAATTCTCAATTATATACTAAAACAAAACTCTTGAAAATCAAAAGAGAGGTTCATAAAATTGAAAATAAAAAAATTGAACTAATAAATAAAAGTAGGAGCTAGTTTTATGAAAAAAAAACAAAATAAAATAGAGAAACCATTGGCTAATTAATTTTTTTAAATGAAGAAGAAAACCAAATTACTGGTTTCTAAAATGAAAACGGTGAATGCACAACCAATGAAGATGGAGTCAAAGCAATTATTAGGAGCTATTTTACCCAATTATATGCCAACAAAACTGGCAATCCAAATGAAATGGATGAATATTCATAATATAAATTGCTCTGATTGTGTTTGTCCTTCATTCTCGAAGAGGACCATGACATCAGGGAAATGATGACATGACTTGCAGTTGACTTTGATTTGATTGAGGGAGGGTTTGTGCAAGATCATCAGCCTCACTTTTTTCTCCAGAGCCATTTGGGTCCAGTGGCCAGATATTCATCATGATGACTGGAGATGGTCCAGGATGCAATGGGAGACCCTGGCCCTTTTAGGCTAATGTCTTTTGGGTTCTCACTTTGTGTGAGGTAATGCCCATAAAGTAAATAGGTCTCTTTAAAAAGTTAGTCAAGGAAGTTCAATGTAAAGGTATATGTAGAATCTACATTGGATTACATGCCATCTTGGGGGAAGGGGGAAGGAGAAGGAGGGAGAGAAAACTTGGAACCCAAAAACATGTGGCACTGAGTGTTGTACACTAAAAATTTTTTAAAAAAATTATTAATTAAAAAGAAAGAAAGAAGTTAGTCAAGGAATGGCCCCTTTTTTAAAAAAAATCAAACTGGGAGGGGAAGACCCTCGGGGTTCCTGGCCAAAAAGTTACTATTTAGTATTTACATTCATTCTCTGCTAGGAAGGCAGAGACCTATTGTTCAATCTATGAGCTACAGAGTGAATTGGGTTTAAGGCTTGGTCTTTGAGAAAGAAATCTAGCCAGTAAACCCGAAGTTAACAAGACAGCTTTCAGTCATCAAAATGTACCTTCCTTTGGGCAGAGCACCCCCTCGGTGAGATGAGGTGAGGTGAGGAGAGGAGGGGAGGGGAGGAGAGAGGAGAGGAGAGGAGTCCTTCTTTCTCAAAGAGGACCATGACATCAGGGAAGTGATGACATGATTTGCAGTTCACTTTGTTTTGAGTGAGGGAGGGCTGTGCAAGTTTACCAGCCTCACTTTCTCCTCCAGAGCCATCTGGGTCCAGTGTCCATATGTTCATCAGGACAACTGGAGATGGCCTCTAATTCTCAGGTTAACTGAAGAGGAAATAGAATACTTAAATAACCTTATTTTAGAAAAAGAAATTGAACAAGCCATCAATGAACTCCCTAAAGGGAAAAAAAAACCCAAGGCCAGATGGATTTACAAGCAAATTCTATCAAACATTTAAAGTACAAATAATTCCAATATTATGTAAACTGAAAAAATAGGCAAAGAAAGAGCCCTACCACGAATGGTGTTTTGATGCCTAAACCAGGGAGAGCAAAAACAGAAAAAGAAAACTAAAGAACAATTTTCCTAATAAATATCGATGTCAAAAATTTAAATAAAATATTAGCAAGGAGATTATAGCAATTTATCATAAAGATCATACACTATGATCAGGTGTGATTTTTACCAGGAATGCAGGGCTGGTTCAATATTAGGAACACTATACACAAAACTGACCATGTCAATAGCAAAAAACAACAAAAATCATATGATTATATCACTAGACACAGGAAAAAGGTTTTGATAAAATATTACATCCATTCCTATTCAAAACACTAAAAAGCACAGGAATAAATGTAACATCTCTCAAAATGATAAGTATTATCTATCTAAAATCAAGAGCAAGCATTATCTGTAATGAGGATAAACTTGAAACCTTTCCTTTAGAACAGAAGCGAAGCAAGAATGTCCATTATTGCCATTGTTATTCAAGATCATACTTGAAATGAAAAAAAAACTATAGCAATAAGACAAGAAAAAGAAATTGAAAAATAGGAATAGACGATGAGGAAACAAAACAATCACTGATGGTATGCTTAGAGAACTCTAGAGAATCAACTAAAAAGCTAGTCAAAACAATTAACAACTTTAGCAAAGTTGAAGAATATAAAATAAACCCACAAAAATCATCAGCATTTCTATATATTACCAACAAAACCCAGTATGAAGAAATAAAAAGAGAAATTGTATTTAAAATAATGGTAGGGATAGCCCTGAGCAAACAGGCAGCCTGTCGCAGCCTCAGTGTCTCAGTACATCAGTGTAGCTCTGGGGAAACACAGAAATACCCCACCAGCCTTAGCACACACCAGACACCAGCACTAGGACCCCAGCTTAGCACCAGGTAAGCTGCCAGACTCCTATGGCCTGCAGCAGCACCAACCACCCCCCACCCCATCCTCGTAGCACAGCACCAGTTATGAAGGTCTCTCATGAGGTTCAAAGTAACATCAGTGCAGCACCCAGATAAATAACCAGGTCCTGCAGCCCCCAAAAGACTGAGACAGTGCCTCTTCTGCCCCAGGGGCAGAACTCAAATTTTTTAAAAAGGAAAAAGGCCCAAAAAGATGAACAAAAAAAATAATCTGACCATAGAAAGTTATTATGGTGACAGGGAAGATCAAGACACAAACTCAGAAGAGAACAACAATGTCAAAACACCTATGGGCTAAACCTCAAAGTGGAAGTGGTCTCAGGCCAAGAAAAAATTCATGGAAGAGCTCAAATAAGAGTTTAAAAAAATCATATGAGAGAGATAGAAGAAAAATTGGGAAAAAAATGAGAATGATGCAAGAAAATTATGAAAAAAGACTCGACAGCTTGAAAAAAGAAAACAACTGCTTAAATAGTAGAATTGGCCAAATGGAAAGGGAGGTACAAAAATCTACTGAAGAAAACAACTTAAAAGTTTGAATTGGGCAAGTGGAAACTAATGACTCTGTGAGACATCAAGAATCAATCAAATAAATTCAAAAGACTGAAAAAATAGAAGAATATGTAAAATACCTCATTAGAAAAACAACTGACCTGGAAAACGGATCTGGAAAATACAATGTCAGAGTCACTGGACTACTTGAAAGCAATAATTAAAAGGAAGAACTGGACAGCATCTTTCAAGAAGTTATTAATGAAAACCACTGTGATATTCTGGAACCAGAGGGCAAAATAGGCATTGAAAGAATCCACCAATCGCCTCAGGAAAGACATCCCAAATTAAAAACTCCAAGGAACATTATAGCCAGATCATAGAACTATCAGGTCAAGGAAAAAAAAAATACTGCAAGTGGCCAGAAAGAAACAATTCAAATATCGGGGAGCCAAAATCAGGATTACACAGGTCTTAGCAGCTGTAACATCAAAAGACCAGAGGTCATGGAATATGATATACCAGAAGGTAAATAAGCTAGGACTATGACCAAAAATCACCTACCTGGTGAAATTAAGCATAACAATTCTAGAAAAAAATGGTCATTCAATGAAATAGGATTTCAAGCTTTCATAAGGAGAAGACCAGAACTGAACAAAAAATTTCCAATATCAAGATCTCCAATATCAAGACCCAAGAAAAGCCTAAAAAGGTAAAATAATTGCAGTGAAACTGAGAAACAATTTTTACAGCAAGTGTCTTTGATAAAGGCCTCATTTCTCCAATATACAGAGAACTGCATCAATTTTATAAGAATACAAGTCATTCCTCAGTTGATAAATACTCAAAAGATATGAACAGGATAAATACTCAAAAGATATGAACAGGCAGTTTTCATATAAAGAAATCAAAACTATCTCTAGTCTTATAAAAAAAGCTCTAAATAACAATTAGAAATTAGAGAAATGCAAAATAAAACAACTCACACCTATCAGACTAGCTAATATGACAGAAGAGGAAAATGATAAATGTTAAAGAAGATGTGGGAAAATTGGAATTTTAATGCATTGGTATTGGAGTTGTGAATTGATCCAACCATTCTGGATAGCAATTTGGAACTATACCCAAAAGGCATCTGTGCATAAAGGGCAAACTGTGCATACCCTTTGATCAATACTAGTTGATTTGAGCAATACCAGTACTAGGTTTGTATCCCAAAGAAATCATAAAAAGGGAAAAGGACCAACATATACAAAAATATTTATAGCAGCTCTTTTTGTGGTGGCAAAGAATTGGAAATTATGGGGATGCCTGTCAATTGGGGAATGGCTGAACAAGTTGTGGTATATGTGTGTAAGGGAATACTGTTGTGCTATAAGAAATGATGAGCAGGCAGATTTCAGGAAAACCTGGAAAGATTTATATGAACTGATGCTGAGTTAAGTGTACAGAACCAAAAAAACATTGTACACAGTAACAGTAACATTGTTCAATGATCAACTATAATTGACTTAACTCCTCTCAGAAAGACAATACCAAAAGTCTCATGACGGAAAATGCTTTAAAAAAAGATTCGGTCAAGCAAAAATAAAATAACTACAGACAGTATGAAATACTTAGGAGTCAAGACACACAAGAACTATATGAACACAATTACAAAATACTTTTGTCACAAAAAAAGACAGATCAAAACAATTG
Organism: Phalanger gymnotis; assembly: GCA_028646595.1. Taxonomy (NCBI): domain Eukaryota; kingdom Metazoa; phylum Chordata; class Mammalia; order Diprotodontia; family Phalangeridae; genus Phalanger; species Phalanger gymnotis. Next base: position 160,663,970 of record CM053625.1, on the reverse strand, counting down.
GAGAAATATTAATTGCTCATGTTTAGGCTAAGCCAATATAATAAAAAATTACAATACTACCTAAACTATTTTACTTATTTGGTTCCATACCAATCAAACTACCAAATAATTGGGTTTTTTAGAGCTAGGAAAAACCAAACAAAAATCATCTGGAAGATCTAAAGGTCAAGACTATCAGTAAAAAATAATTTTAAAAAAAAGTGAAGGAAGTTGACCTAGCCAGTACCAGATCTCAAACTATACCAGAAAACAGTAAGCTTCAAAATAATCTGAAACCAGTTACGAAATACAGTGGTTGATCAATGGAATAGATTAGGTACATAATGAAACAGTAGAAAATGGCCATAGTAATCTAGTGTTTGGCAAACCTGAAGATCCAAGCTTTGGAGGCAAGAAATCACTATTTGACAAAAACGTCTGGGAAAACTGGAAAACAGCCTGACAGAAACTAGGACTAGATCAATATCATATACCATAAACCCAAATAAGCTAAAAATGGTTACATGATTTAGACATAAAGGGTCATTAGGGGAAGTTAGGGGAACAGAGAAAAATTACCTGTTAGATCTATGAATAAGGGAAGATTTCAATTAATCAATAAACATATATTAAGTACCTCCTATGTGCCAAGCAAATAGTGTTAAGTACTAGGAATGCAAAAAGAGGCAAAAGACAGTGCCTGCTTTCAAGGACTTTACAATCCCAATAATAACATACCGAGAGGTGAGTCAAATTTATATAATTTTTTTGAAAGAGTTATTCCCCAAATGACAAATAATCAAAGGATGTATTGGTCAGTCTTCAGAAGAAGAAACCAAAGCTATCAAAAGTCATATAAAAATGGTTTAAATAACTAATAATTAGAGAGGTATTAATTAAGTTAACTGAGATACCACCTCCCATCTATTAAATTAGTTAATGTTACAGAAAAGGAAAATGACAAACACTGGAGGGGATATGGAAAAATAGGTACATTAATGCACTATTGGTGGAGCTGTGAACTGGTCCAACCATTCTAGACAACACTTTGGAACTATGCCCAAAGGGCCATAAAACTGTGCATTCTTTCTGATCCAGCAATACTGTTACTACATCTATACCCCAAAGAGATCAAAGAAAAAGGAAAAAGACCCATACATACAAAAATATTTACATCAGCTCTTTTTGCAGTGGCAAAGTATTGGAAGCTGAGGGGAAACCTAAAGATTGAGGAATGGCTGAACATGTTGTGGTATATAATTTTGATGTAATACTATTGTGCTATAAGAAATAATGAAGAGAATGGTTTCAGAAAAATCTGGGAAGACTTACATAGACTGATGCAAACTGAATTGTGTAGAACTACAAGATCATTGATAGTAACAGTGATCTATAATCAACTGTGAAAGACTTGGCTACTCAGATCACTACAATGATCCACAATAATTTGACTCATGATGAAAAATGCTATCCATCTCCAGAGAGAGAGCTGATGAACTCTGAATGCAGATTGAAGCATTTTTTTCTTTATTTATTTTTCTTGTCCACATTGTGGAAATGTTTTGCATTACTTCTTCTGTGTAATATATATCTATTTCTTGCCTTCTCAATGAATAAAAGAGGTGGTAGAGGGAAGGAGAGATTTTGGAATCGAAAATAAAAATTTTAAAAAATAAGGAAAACCTACCTGAGTGCTCTGCTAATATCCCCTAATGTAGCAATTAAGTGGCTCATTGGATAGATAGGAAGACTTGAATTTAATCCTATCTTAGATACTAAAAAGCTGTGTGACCTGGGCAAATCAATAAACCTTTCTCAGCCTCAGTTTCCTCATTTTGGGCATAATGATCGTATCTTCCTTCCAGGGTGGTTATAAGGCTCAAATGAGGTAATGTATGAAAAGCACTCTGCAAACCTTGAAGTGCTTTATAAATGTTAGCTATTAGTATTATTAAATACCTAGAATGGACGAGGATGTTGGGAGTAGAAAAAATATTGAGTTTGGATTCAGAAGACTGGAGTTTGAATCCAGACCCAGTTCCTTATTGCCTATATGACTTCGACTAAGTCATTCAATCTCCTGGATCTTGGTTACCTCGTCTATAAGATAATGGGAATCAGACCAGATAATCTCTGAGGTCTCTTTCAGTTCCAAATCTATGATGCCATGGAGGCTTTATGGGACGACTTGAACAAGAATCAGAAAGGATTAAGAAGTGTGAATGAGTTGGAATCTGCATTGGCGGAGGGAATGTCCACATCAGTGACACTATCTATGAAAGTACCAAATAATGGAAATTCATAAATATTGTACTGTTATTTTGGCAAATGCTTTTTTTCACAGCCACTCTTGTAAACTGGTGCTTTCCTCTCTCTGCCATTGCCTTTATGATAGTCCCCTTCACAATTCCCGTGTTCCAGCCCAACCTGTTCTAGCATTGCCCCCTCTCTTCTATGCCTGAGCCTTTGTTATACCACCCCTATGTCCTGAATGGATTCTCCATGTCTCTGTTCTGAAACCTCTGTCTATTGAAGTTCCTCTTTTTATTCAACGCAGGAATTGAGATGCCACATCCTCTTTGAAGTTTTCCCTGATATTCCTCCTTCTCAATTTAATGCACCAAGTATTTATTAATTGTTTTCTGCCATGTACTGGGTCATATGCTAGGGCTAGGGATACAAAAGCAAAGATGAGATACTATCTGATTTCAAGAAGCATCTAGAAAACAACGTAAGCAAATATAATAAACATAGAAATAATTTTTTCTAATACCGTTAAGAGTATTAACAATTGGGGTGGAGATCAGTATCTAATGAAGTGTAACAGAATTAGAAACTTTGAGGTCAGTAGTGGAGATCAGTATCTAATGGAGTTTAAGAGAACAAAAAACTTTGAGGTCGGTGTTTCAAGGGAGACATCTCCCTATAGATGCTGAAGTCAGGGAGGAGGGCATAGGGTGTGAGGCAAGAAGTTCTGAGGGAGACTGAACGGAGAGTTCTAGAGCCTCACTTGGGCTCTGCCTTGGCCTTTAGCCAAAAGCATTAAAATTCTGACCTTTGACCTGGGTTGGGCGTAGCGGGGTTTTATTCCACAAAATCTTAACCAGAGAGTGTAGGCCCTTGGACTCATGGGGCGGGGGGGTGAGGTTTGAGGGGAAGCAGTGGGGCTGTGGGGCTGTGGGGCTGCTGTCCCCATCCTCAGTGCTGAGACAGAGTGCAGTGGACTCTGCTGGAGGTAAAAAGAACTGCAGGCGAGAAGCCGTGCCCCAGGGGCTAGGCAAGCTGGTAGGGCAGGCTTTCGACTCAGGCCAGGGGGAGAGGAGGGGCTGCTGTCCCTGAGCTCAGTGCTGGATGTTAGGGCAATCAATCTTAGAGCCCAGGGGCCAGAGTTCTGCAAGGACTGAATGTGAATGCAGGAAACCTGGGCTTGAAGAAGCCTTGGCAGCAAGGGTTAATTAAGTGAGAGAAGGGGGTTTTCCCCAAGAGCCCGCTGCAGGATCTGGGGGGGCACTGCAGAGCAGGGCTACATGACCCCGTTGTTTTTCTTTGCTTTTGGTGCGTAGGGTGTGTCGTCTCTCCTATTGAGGGGTTGGGGGAATTCCCACTCTGGCCTGTATGTGTGCGTGTATATCTATATTGGTCGGGAGAGGGGGGTAGGGGGAAGGTTAGAGCTGTGCACTACTTCGGAGAAAGGTGGGGCGCTAGGACCCACGCGGGCTCCGGCTCCCGGATCCCCACTCTCTCACCTCCCCAACCACCCCAGTTTCTTCTCCCTCCCTAGGCCGGGCTCCGCAGCGCCGGAGCCGAAGCTAGAGCCGCCGCAAGGAAGGGAAGCGGCGGGCGGAGCGGCGGGGCTGCGGGAGGCCTCGGCCAGGCCGGGAAGGAGGGAAGGAGGAAGGCGGAGAGAAGAGGGGGAGGGAGGGAAGACAGCGGAGGAGGCGGAGAGAGGGAGCGCGACAGAGCGAGCGGAGGGAGGGAGGGAGCAGAGGAGGCGGCGGCGGCGGAGGAGGAGGAGGCGGAGGAGGAGGAGGAGAGAAGAGGACAGGACAGAACAGGGCAGGACGGAGGGACGGAGCAGGGCCGGGCCGGACCGGCCACACGGTAATTAGCGCCGCTCAGGGCGGAGTGGGGGGTGGGGTGGGGAGGGCGGCCCCCGCGGCTGGCAGTGCCCGGGTCGTGAACACCCGCAACTGCCCTCCCTCCCCAGCTCCCTTCGCCTCCCCTCCCCCGACCCCCTCCAACTCGGAGCTGGGCGCCTGGGGCGGCCAGGGTGAGGGCACTGGGCATTGGGTGGGTGGATGCGACTGGGGAGGGGGGTTGGGAAGGTTTTGCACGTCTTATTTGTGGGTCTGTTTATTTCCCTCTGGGATCCGGAAAGCTCCCCCTCCCGTCCCCCGCTCCCACCCCCAGCTCGCAGAGACTCTCCCTCCACCACCCCCCCGCCCCGCTCCCTCCTCCTTCCCCATTCCCTCCTCCCCTTCCCCCAGCTCCAGTCTCAAGTTCAAGTCCATACAATGCCCGCGGGGGGCCGCTCCTCCATCCCTTCCCTCCGCTCTCCTGCAGGGGCTGGGGGTGGGGGGAGACACGGACGACTTGGCCCCAGTCCTCTGGGCTGATCTGGCCCCCTGCGGACTCCCGTCTCTGTCAGAGATGGGGAGGGGGCACTCACAACCCGCTCGCCTACAACCGCCCCCCCCCCCGCCCGTCCCCATCCTGACTCTGGCTGCTTATGAATTCGTCTTGCGCCCCCCACCCTCCTGTTCCTCGGATGACGGGCTGAGAACCCAGGAGCTGGCGAATTAGGAGAGCTAGGATCCCCATTCCCCAGATAATCCTCCCGTCTGTCCTACGGGGGAGGGAGAAGGGGGTAAAGGGCTGGGGACTGAGGGCAGAGCAGCGGTAGCCGCGGCAGAAAATGGCAGCCTGGCACGACCCTTCGCCCCCCCGTTCCCTCCTCCCCTCCCTGGCTGGCCCGGCCCGGCCCCCTCCAGGCCCTCGGCCCCCCTGCGGGGGCGGGGGACCCTGTAGGGCCTCCCAGGGGTGGGGTGGCTGGAGGAAAGAGGCGGAGGAGGAAATCTCTCCTGGAGGGGGTATCTATTGGTCGCGGGAGCTGGGAGGGGGCACTGAGGAAGGGCTGAGTTGTCTCTGGCCCTTGCCTCCCCCCCTTGGCCACCTGTGGCTCAGGGTGCGGGGTAGGAGCCGGGATTTGGAAAGAGGCGGAGATTGGGGGGGGGCGGTTTGTGTGATCTGTCTCTCCCCACCCTCACTCGACTTTAGCTCTAACCACCCCCCCAACACGGAACCCCCATCTCGGGTTCGAGGGGCGTTAGGAGCTGCACTGGGGTTGTGGAGAGTCTTGCCCCAGGCCCAGCCTTCCCCACCCCCTCCCGGCCTAGGGAGCTCTGTGCGGCGCCGCAGTGTAGCGGGTGGGGGGGGGGGGACAGGACGGGGGAGGCGGATGAGGATTCCCCCCCTGAGCACAGGTCTATAGGAGAGGCTGGGGGATGGGGAAGCAGGAAAATGCGGGGGTGGCGGGGTAGGGGAAGCGGGGCCCTGCCGGGTGTTTGGGGGCCGTGAAGTCGGAGCTGCTGGGCCTCTCCCGGGGGTCGCTCCCCCGCCCCCCATTTCCCCTGCAGCAGCCTCCGCCTCCACCCCCCACCCCCAAACAACACACACACACATACAAACACACACACACACACACAGACACACAGACACACAGACACACACACGCTGGAGCTGGTGCAGACGTGTCCTTGAACGCTTCGCATCTGCACAGTGAAGGACGAGGCCTTGCGCAGGGGGGAAAGAGGCTTTTGGGCCCCTCTGCCCTAGAGCCCCTGGTCTCGCGCCCCCTCCCAGGGAAAGCAGACTGGGCCCAAGCCCTGGAGGAATCTCTCACCAGTTCCTAGTTCTGTTGCTCATTCCCCATCCCTTCTACGCACCTCTCGAGCACCCCCTCCCCCAATCCCGAGGCGGGGGCTGAGCTGGCACAATCCCAAAGCCTTACCCCTCCTTCTGCCCATTCCCCCAGTCCCTAGCTCCGAGCTTTACTCTGCCTGTGGTACTGTGGCTGGGAAACTGCTTTTCTCTGGACCATGGTCCCAGCTCCCAAGGCCCCCCTCTCTTTTCTTTTCTCCCATCTATTAGGCCCACCTTCTTTCCTTCTCTTCTACTCTCTTATTTGGCCCCTTTTACTACCTATCCTCCCTTTTCTTTTTTCCTTTACTTTTCCCCTACTCTTTAAATCACTTCTCCTCAGTTGATGGACACAAGGATACAGGTGAGAGTCGATGCCCCAGTAACTTCAGTCCCCTCCCCCTTGTCTCCTTGAGCATATAGCCTGGCAATCAGCACCGTAACCCAAGATGCTCTTCTGCTTCCAGCTGGGCATAGTCTAGTGGAAGATCCAGCAGAGGCGGAAAAGAACTCAACAAAATTATGGCCAAGGAGACATCAACCCCCAAAATAAAGATGGGTCAAGGGAGACTAATGCCTCATGCTCTGTTGCCCAATGCTTACTGCTCTAGTCAAAGGGTTGGTATAAGCGTCCTGTGAGGAAGCATCCCGGACTTAGGGGTACCTCAGGGTACAGGGGCAATATTTCAGGAGGCCCTGAGCTTGGTCCTCCACCATTGGCTAGTCACTTGTATTCAGTGGAGAATTGGCTAGAGGTGCCCCTGTCTCTTCTGAGCTTGATGAGTTTGGACAAGTTTGGAACTAGTATAGATTTTGTCAGCAGTGCTGCTGCACCATACCTGAGAGACCAGAGGAGTAACAATTGGACTAGATGGCTGTCTTCTCTTTTGGGGTTCATCAGGGTGCTTCCCTATCACAGTCTCAAAGGAGCTTCCTTAGCCAGTCTGCTTCTGTCTTTCATTCTTGGGGGTTAGGTGATCTAGAAAAAATATTACATGGTGGTCCTCTTGGGTGGGGGAAAGGATGCAGGCAGCACGTGAGATTCTTCCCCCCTTAACCTCAGCTCTGCTTTAGGGCTCCACCAATAATCTAATAAAGCTGCTTTAGGGAAGCTTTGTTTAAAAAAAAAAAAGCATGTGCTTGTGGATGGGCATGTGGTCCATAGGCCAGGTTTGCCCCCCCATTTCCCTTTAAGGGCCTCTCTTTCCCCATTTGGGCTCTGACCCTTACCCTCAAACTTCCCACTCTCAGTCCCTCTTTTGCCCTATTTCTGCAAAGCCTTTCCTTCAGCTATCTATCCACCCGTGTAACAGGTGTTACTTAGGAAAAACTTAAGCTGTTAGCCCTTTCAGGGTCAACTAGAGGATCTTCTTGGCCCAAAGAGTAAAATCTCTACTCAAAAATGAAATAGGTTGCTTAATGAAGAAGTAACCCTCTAGCCTTCAGGTAGAGGCAGAATAGTCACTGGGCAGGAGTGCTTCAGAGAGGACTCCTGCCTTGAATAGAAGATGGTGTCAAGAAGAAGACTGAGTGTCTTTTAAGTCCTGCCCAGCTTGAAAGTTCTAATTGCTAATGTTGGAATAGCAGGCACTGGGAAGTTGGGGAAATGTTTTTGTGAAGGAGACTATGTGGGGTATCCTTGGAATCAGACTTTAAAACTGCCTGCAAAATCTGCTTCTGTACACTGCTGTTTGTATGTGTATATTTGGTATCTCTCCCTGCATGTGAAGGTTGGTTTTTACATATATTCCAGTACCTTTCCCTATTTGTGTGTCTGTCAACACATGTACTATTTCACACCTGCTTTTCTGGTTTGTTTCTACACAAGGATATCTATTATTCCAGTATTTGTGTCTCTTTGTGTCTTTAAATATGATTGCCTCTGAGAAATGTATGTACTGTACTAGGGAATGTTAGAAGGGACTCTGACATCATATCTAACCTGCTCATTCTATAGGTGAGGAAACTGAGTTTCCAGAGAGGTGAAATCTCTTGTTCAAGAACACAAAGCAAATTAGTAGGAGAGCCAGGACTTGAACTCAGAGCCCCTGATTTTCAGTGAAGGTGACTTTCCAACACATTGTGCTGCCTTTTATCTAAGCTGGTCTGCAAAGAAAGAGCTCAGGGTTAGGAGGAAGCTGACATAGGATCTAATACTGGCTCTGTCACTAAGCTATGGGTCATTTGGTTTGCCCAAACCGCTAAACTTCTTTAGGGCTTGGTTTCTCCATCTCTAAAATGGGGACCATAGATTTCAGAGGAAGAAAAGACCTCAGAGGATATTTAGTCCTGTATCATTCAATAACCTCTGATTAACCAATCTCTGAAGGTTGTTATGAGGAAGGAGTGAAAGCACTATGTCAACATGGTTATTATTTAATGGGCTTTCATTAGGATCCTGCATGACTGACAGATTCTGTTTATCTAATACCTTGGCTTTTCCACTGCGCTGTGGTCTCCCATGACCACGTCAACTTAAGGAATCCAGAAATTCCAGCCCCAGTGCTACCAGAGCCATCTTAATGGGTTGCAATGACTTGGAAAAGCTGAATCTTTCCATCAATGTCATTTTTCTATAAACCTAGGCTTTGGCACTTCCTAGCTATGTGACTATGGGCAAGTCATTTAGTCTTTCTAAGGCTTGGTTTCCACATCTGTGAAATGGGGCTAACATTTATACTATCTCCCTTGGGGCCGTTGTGAGGAAGGTGCTTCGTTATCCTTAAGCCTCTATGTCAGTATGAGTTATCTTTATCAGTTACAATAATTTGTTATTTCTTGGGTGTCTATTTTGCTGTAAAATACTGTGCAGAATACAAAAAGGAGCAGACAGAATCCCTCCCACCATGGAGCTTGCGGCTCATTAGGAAAACAACACGTGCAGGCTGTCATACCAGACAACAGGTGATATGTGCCAGATGAGTGGTCTAGGTAGGTGTTATCCATAATGTCAAAGGAGGAAGAGGATAATACTTTCAGCAAAGGGATCTGGGAAGCCCTTTTGGATGTGGGATTTGAGCTGAGCCATGAAAGTTGGGTCATGAGAAAAACTGTAGCCTTTCCTATAATGCTATAAGGTTGGCAAAGTATCCAACTCTATGGGGGTAGGTAGTGCAAGTGGTTTATCCTCATTTGACAGATTGGGAAACTGAGACTCTAAGAGGTTAAGATGCTGAACTGGCTGATATCTGTGGCAAGATTCTAAACTGGGCTTCGAGCTGCAGATTGTAGGTTCTTTTCTCTCCGTCACATCACCTGTCTCAGGGTTTCAGTAAGCAGAATGGTGGTGGGAAAGGCATTCCAGGTAGGGGAAAACACATGCTATGGTTGCCCCATACCAAATAGATCAGAGTCTTATGCCCTGAGTGCATAGTGAATGTAAAAATGTGGCCATCTAGAAGTCCTTGCACAGACTGTGCAAGATTTAAGAGGGACACAATAGCTGTCTTCAAGTATTTGCTGGGCTGTCATGTGAAAGAGGGATTGAGCTCATTGGGCTCAGCCTCAGGGAACAAAACCAGGAGTGATGGGTGGAAGTTCTAAAAAGGCAAATTTAGGTTAAATTTGCTACTAATTAGAGCCCTACAAAAATGAAGTGGGCTGCCTTGAGAAGGGGTGGGCTGACCTTCTTTGAAAGTCTTCAGGCAAAGGCTGGATTCTTGTTCAGGTATGGGGTAAACAAGGCAGCCTCTAAGGTCCCTTCCAACTAGGAGACTGGTGATTCTGTGTATATCCTTATACAGATTTGTGTGTGTGTGTGTGTGTGTGTGTGTGTTTTCGTCACAAAGTCCAGTGAAGGGCTTATTTGGGTCAAAAGCCTTGGGGACTCATTGCCCAGAGTGAAGTCAGTGGATAGCCCCATTCCTAAGACAGTGGGTGGTGGCGTTTAAGCTTAGCCTGGCATTCATATTCTCCTCTTGGTGCTATGTCCCCCCTGATTTTCCTACACTGGAAAGATAGTTACCTCTTCCTGGCTCTCAGGCACTGGTTCCTGAGACTTAAGAGACTTAGCCAGGCCTAGCATGTAGCTACATTTTTCCTGTTTGAGGCACACAGAAAACATAGTTGGAGGCACTTCCTTGACTAGTTAGTCCCCTCTTGGGCTCATTTCTGATCCAGATAAATGTGAAATGCTGGAAATAGCAAAATGCCACCCCCTGCTTCCCCCTTACACTTGGAGCTGGCTTTGGAGTCATTAGAACCTAAGAGCTCTGGAGTTTGTTCTGAGAACAAGAGAAAGCATTAGCTGTTCTGGGGGGCCTTCCATCCCACTAGCCAGGGGGATAAAGGGAGGAGGAGGGGAGGTCAAAGTTCCTGCAGTCCACTAAAACTGCCCCCAACTTTCTACTTGGGTTTGCAGCTTTCTGCTGGGCCTTGGGTCAAATGAGGAACTGACTTGACCTGCTCTCAAAGATCCCTTCCCACACAGGCCCTTCCTGCTGACGCAGCAGGAGGCAGCTTCCAAGGGCAGCCAGCTTCTGCATTCCTGGCATGGAGCGACCCTCATCTGGTTGGGGAGGGGGGCAGCTGAAAGAAGGTGGAAGAACAAGATCAAGAGAGGAGCTCCCCTTATCCCTCCTGCCCCATCCCCCCTCCTCACTCTTCCACTTGCCCCTGTAATGACTGGGTGTGTTTGTTATCACACAGAGATCTTCAACTTATTCTTCTGGCAATGAGAGGAGCTGGATTAAATTTTATCTGGGGGACCCATGAGTTGTTTACATTTGAGATGTGGGCAGATAGGCAAAGCAGGTCAGGAACTCATGTGGCCTTCATGGAAGGCTGGGTGTGTGAGTGTACATATATGCTTTGGTGTGTCCATGTGGAATCCTAATAGTAAAATAAAGACTCCAAATTCCTCTTCCTTTCATACAACCTGGAGGGCTCAGTTTCAGCCTAAATTCCTTATGTCTACCCAAGGGGCACTAGAGAGAAGGTCCCATCCAACAATTCCCCTGTGTGTGCTTAAGAATCATGATAGCACTTTATGCTTAAACACTGCTTGACAGTTATCATCTTCTTTCCCATACTTGGCCTCAGGCATGTGGAGGTGAGAGATTTGTTAGCCTCTCTTTACAGAGGAATAAACTGAGAGTCATGGAAGTTAAATGATAGATTATAGGATATAGGTGTAGATTAAATGTAGATTGCAGGATGTCAGAGCTGGTAGGGACTTTCCCAAATCCTAGAAAAGGACAGAGCTGGGATACTATCAGTTTTTATTCAATGTAATATTTATTTATTAACATTTATTTTATATTTATTATATATATTATGTATATTTATATATATATGTATTTATATATTTATATATATTATATATATTTATTATATAACATTTATTAAGCGTCTACCATGTGCCAGGCACTGTGCTAGGCACCAGGGATACAGAGGTAGAAATAAATATTAGATCTTCAAATTGCTTACATTCAGTGGAGAAAATATTATGTACTTTGATTAGTATGTACAAAATACAGAGAGAAGTACAAAGTAATTTTGGTAGAGGAGGGAAGAGTAAGGAGAAAGCATTAGCAACTACTAGTTCAGGACTTTTCCCATTACCACTCACTCTGGTGACATGGATGGGCCTTGCATATATACATATATATATGTATGTGTATATATATATATATATATATATATATATATATATATATATATATATATATATATATCTGTCGTTGTATATAAACATGGGTCTCCCTGAGAGAGAGCCAGCTTCAGAGTCAGAAAGGCCTGGGTTCTAGTCCTATTTCTGATATACTGACTGTGTGATCCTGAGCATAACTTCTCAATGTTCCTCTTCAACTCTTGAGACTATAAACTGCAGAGGAAGTGCTAGAATGTATTAATACAAGGAGGAGTTACCTATCTGGGAATTACGTATACCAATGAAATTGCAGGTCTTGGCCGAAATATTCTTATTCTCTCATAATTCTGTCTCTGTCTCTCCCATTTCTCTGTCTCTCTCTCTCTCTCTGTCTCTCTCTCTCTCTCTGTCTCTCTCTCTCCTTCTCCCCCTTTTTCCTCCCCCTCCCCCTGTCTCTTTCTCTCTCCCATGTATACATATATTTGGGTCAGAGCTACAATTTTGTTGACACAGGGAACTTCCAGCATGGAAACATGTTAATTCATCTGTAACTTAAAATTTTTGAGAGTTGCTTGAGCCAGTGAATTGCCCAGGGTCACATAGCTCCTCTGAGTCAGAGACAGGATTTGAAGAGGACTTCTGACTGCTGCCTCTCCAGATTTATGTGCATGTCTACATATAGACTTTAGTGAATATGTGTTTATCTGGACACTGTGTCCATGTGAGTTAGATATGTCAGTGTATACTGTAGACATGGTTATATATACATGGATATGTCTATTGTATAGATTTGCCTAGTATGGGTGGATCTATGTATAGAATCAGAGTGCAGGAAGGCACTTGGAGAAGTTATGTGGAAAAGTCATTGAATTCATCCTCTAACCAGAGTGCCATGATCTGGGACAGATGAAAATAAATATTTCTCCTTTTTTCTCGTTAAGTATATTATTGATATTCTTAAAAAATTCATCTTCATTTCTCAATGGCTCCCTTCCCATCCTGTGCCCATAGAGCCCTCCCTTAAAATAGCTGAGTCTAGCTAAGGAGAAGAAATGAGCACATTGGCCATATCCAAAAATGTGTGTGTGTATCAATATCTATCTTATCTATCTGCCTGCCTGTTTGTCTATCTCTCTATCCATCTATATCTGTATTTATCTATATCTATACATCTATATTTATCTCTAGGTAGATAGACAGATGATAGATAGATAGATAGATGGATGGATAATTCCACGCCTATAGCCCACCGGCACCTCTGCTGTCACTTCTTTGAAGTCACGCTTGATCACTGGATTGACCAGAATTTTGGAGTCTTTCAGTCTTGTTCTTCTTTACACTGATGTAGTCATCATGTAAATTGTTCTCCTGGTTCTTCTTATGTGTCTCGCCACCCAATCCTAGACCTTCAGGTATGGGAGACTACACAACCCATTCTGCCTTGACAGCTCTTAATGTCAGCAGGTTTCTCTTAGCGTTAGCTTGAGCCCCTCATGCTGTTCACCATTTTCCTTGTGTTTGGTCCTCGGCAGAGCCCGGATAGTTTTCATGTTGGTGGGAAGCAACCCTGCAGAGACCCCTTGTTATGGTTAGTGGAAGGTTATGGAATGGGGGAAGAATTGCTTCCATTGAGTGCTTGAACGCATGCTCACACACACACACACACACAGCAGCAGCAGCAGCAGCAGCAGCAGCAGCAATACGTGCAAGATGACTCTGTGCTGAACTGCGTTGGGGAATAGTGTGACTCCTATGAAGGGACAGAGGTGGACAGCTTGTCCCAGCGGTGATTCTTTCACAGGGCTGCAGTGGGAATAAAATGGAAAGGGCACGTGATTGGACTCAGAAGACCTGGTACTTAATCCTGGTTTTGCCGCTAATTTCCTTTGTGACCTTGGGAAGGTGATGTAACCTCTCTGAGATTCAGTTTCCTCATGTTCCTATCTTACAAGGTTGTTACCAAGATCAGTCTGTTGTAACCCTAAGGCACTATATAAATGTGGTTTTTTAATAATGGCACTTGCTCTCCCCCTGTCTCCCCTCCCATATAACCCTCTGTGCCCCTCCTTGAGCAGCAAAGCTAATGTAAGGTTAAGCCTTGTGAGCAAGGAGCCGACCCACATTCTTAATGACAGTGGATATATTCCTCAGTGGGCAATTTGCTAGACCACTCCTGAACTTGGAGGAAAGACTTTGAGCTTGTTAAGTCTGGGATCTTGACTTCTTTAAGTCTTTTCATAATTCATATATTGCAACCATTTAATCATCTTTGTGGTTCTCTGAATAATCTCCCAGTTAGGGATACAACCTTCTAGAAAAGGACTGACCAGTACTAAGGTAGATAAAACAGGCAAAGATTAGCATGTGTTTCTCCTATAAGTATTGCAACTTTTCTGCTTTATATAGGCAAGAATATTCTTTTGACCATGCCCCTAGGCACTGATGCTTTGGTGGAAGCTGGACACTGAGCTTAGAAAGGGGACATGATCTGTGGCGAGTTTAAGCTAAGATGTTTTCAGGCTATCCCATGCCCTAGCTTCCTGGAGTGTGTTTGGGGAGTTGGAGCAAAAGGGCTTGCGTGCAATTTACTCAGTTGTCGTTCAGTCATTCTCAGTCTTGTCCCTATTTGGGATTTTCTTGGCAAAGATCCTGCAATAGTTTGTCATTTCTCATTTTGCAAATGAAGAAACTGAGGCAAAAAGGATTAAGTGACTTGCCCAGGGTTACACAGCTAGTAAATGTCTGAGGTCAGATTTGAACTTAGGAAGATGATGAGTCTTCCTGACTCCAGGCCTGGCATTCTATCTACTGTGCCACCTAGCTGCCCATAGGCAGAGAGAAAATCGATGTGTTCCAAGACAGAATGAGGTGAAGAGGTCCCTTCTTTTCCTTAGTTTGGATTTCATGTTGTTAGCATTTTCCCAGACTGAAAGAGGACACATATAGTAGTATACTCTTATCTATGTGCAGTGGTTTTAGGTTAAAATAACAACAGCAACAATAATTTGCCTTTCTTGTTCATATTCACCTGTGGTCCACTCTGATTCCTGGATCTTTTCGGCCTTGCCTATTTATACATAGCCAGTCACTATGCAGCTTCTTTTCTCTAAGTATATATCATTGAACTAATTCCTTTTTATATTCATTCTCTTTGCTTTACATAAGACTTCTCTCCACTTTTCTTTCTAATGTTAATCCTGTGCTTGCAGGCACTAGAGATGGGTCTAAACACTGAGCCCAGGACTTCTCCTCTGGGGACATTACAAAAGGGTGAATTTTCTCAAGAAGGGCAGTAGATTCTTAGCTCCCAGTCTTCCAGGGCATTTGGAGTACGATCCAGCCTCCATCTGATTCTGTGCTCCCTGCCACATGGCAGTGGTTAGTAGACAACTAACTAGCTTGCATTATCGAGTGGGACTGCTTTGATGATCATGGTTCAAAAGATGTGCTCATGGAGAAAAAGGAACTGGCAGAGAGACTGAATGAATTTTTTGCCCCTTTAGTGAAATTCCTTCCCACTCCTACAATGACCTTTGAAGTAGATAGGTTGGGAGTGCTGAATCAAGCTATGGCAAATGCATGAGACAATTTAAACCTAATCAACAAACCAGGTGTGGTATCAATCACTGGTGCATCTGACTTTGAAAGAAATTCAAAGGTGAGATTATAGAAGGTATGGTGAAAACATGTAACTTGTCCTTATAAACAGTCATAGGTTGTAATATTGGACAACTTGTGGATTACCAGTATGAGCAGCCCCACCCCACCCACCCCTGTTCCTAACAAGGGTTTTATATCCAGAGAGGTTTCTGGGAGCTAAAGATGGGCCATTGAGACATCTTTTCTTGCCAGGCAAGCTGATGAAATCCATAGTAAAGGGTAAGGTCACTGAATATTTATACTATTCAACCTACTGGGGAAAGGGCTGCTTCAAGAAGAAATCATTCCTGATTAATTTGCTAGAATTTCCTAAAGGGATAAAATCAGCATGTGGAGAAAGATGAATCAGTTTAGGTCTTTGAAAGCCTTTGACAAGGTTCCATTCTAGAGATGAGGGAGAGGAAGAGCAGAGAGCACTGTTTGGTCATGGAGAGGGAAAACCCCAAAAAGCTTGGATAGAGAGAAATGGTCACTTCTTGGGTCAGAGAAGATGAGATGGACAGTGGGGCCCTCCAGAGAGTACACAGTGGCATCTCTGTACTTGCAGATGAGATAATCTCAGTACAGAATACTGCAAACCTTAAAGTGCTATAGAAATGTTAGCTATTATTATCATCACTGAGTATTTTCAAGTGATGAAATGAGTAGCTGAAGGGTATAAACTGCAGGAAAGCCTCACGAGGCTGTGAATGAAAGGGTGGCAGACTATGTACAATGGAAGGAACATGATGGTGGGGGAAAAGGGGGGAGATCATCACAATTGTGCTCTGAACTGTCAGTTCTGACTCTGAAATGGGACCTAGGAGTAATGGTAGACAGCTCTCTGGAGACATCAGCCCAATGTTCAGGTTCAGCCAGAAAGACCAACAAATTTCTTAGACGTCCATGGGAGGGCCATAGGGAACAAAACAGAAAACATTTCACCTGCCCTCCTACTGTATGTATGAGAGGCAAATTGCTCTCACCTGTGTTATATGGTATACACATATCAATGCCGTATTTGAAGGAATAGTAAGAACAGCTGATGTTTCTATTGTATTTCTATTGTACTTTAGGAGTTGCAAAGCACTTTATATATGCATTAACTCAATTGAGGCTTACAATCACCCTTTGAGGTAAGTGCTATAGGTCTCAGGATTCTCATTTTACAGATGAGGAAACTGAGGCCTACAATAGTGCAATGACTCAATAAAGGTGATGAAGATAATGAATGGCCAGGGCAGGATTTGAATCTACATCCCTTTATTTCTAATCCAGAACTTCTTCCCACTTCACCATGCCATCCCCAGGAGGCTGGTGGTAGACCTGAAGGCTATAGTATGCTGAATGGGATCGTTAGAACAAACGTAGACTGCCTCCTGAAGTGCTAAGGTAATGGCAAATCAAGGCAATTGCCACAGCCAGCTTCTGTGAAGGGCTCAGAGCTGCTGCCGCTGCTGCTGCTGCTGAGGTAGGGTGGAATGGGGTGGGGGGTGGACTAGTGACTCAGAGAGGCAGCGGTTGGGAAGGAGAAGGTGGCTGCTAAAAAAGACCTCCCCACACAATCAGCCCTGTCATTGGGGCTGGCTGCCTGGCAACAGCACCCACTCCTCTGGTTCTACCACCCACCACCCCTTACCACCCGCTAGGCTGAGTTTGCCCTTTAGTAATCTCTTTTTCCCTTCAAGGATGCCCTTGGTGTTGATCAGCATCCTGGTTTCACCCAGATACAAAATGTTGGTGGGGGAGGGAGGGAGAAGACAGATGGCATCCTGTGATCAGCCCCAGGCTCTGCACCCCTCTTGGGATGGCCCCAGATAGGAAGAGGATGAATTTGGACCAAAAAAGTACTACTTCTGGCAGGCATAGTAAAGATTCAGAAGTTATTGACTAAGTCATTATGAATCATTGAAGGAAACTAGGGTGATTGTGGGAAATCCCTATCATTCTGTCATTAACATCTGAGGGGGCGGGGTAGGGGGGCCCGAAAGACATACCTTTTTTTCTCATGTCCTTTGGCACCACAATCAGACAATCTTCTGGACCAGGTCTAACTTCTCTCTCTACTCTCTAACACCGCCCCCAGCATTTTAGATGTTTTAGCATTTCAGTGCTTTACCTGAGATGATCCCATGTATGCACTGGACTTCTGTTTGTGTTTTCTTTTCTTTTTCAAACAAATGGATTTTGGTCCCATAGGCTTATAGATCTAGAGGAGGAAGGGACCTTAGAGGTCACTGAGTTCACCTGTTCCCACTCTCCCATTGAACAGTAAAGGAAGCTCAGTCATCAAGGGTTTAAGTGACTTGTCCAAGGTTTTGTAAGTAGTTAGTGGCAAAGTCAGGGTTCTAACTCAAGCTGAGTGGACTGTGACTCTTGAATCCATATGGAATTCTGGGACTGAATGGGGAGAGGTCAGAAAAAAAGGTGGTCTGCCCTGGACCACTTTAGCACCTTTAAGAGGCAGCCCAGCATCATTGAGAAGCACTAAATAGAATAGGAGGGAGGGAGGAAAGGAGAAAGGAAGAGAGAGAAGGAGGAAGAAAAGAGAGGAGGAAGTAAAGGAGGGAGGGAAGAAAGAAGGGAAGGAAGGGAGGGAAGGAGGAAGGAAGAAAGAAAGGAAGAAGGATTAAATGCCTACTGTTTGCCAGGTGTTGTGCTAAATGCTTTATAAACATTGAATTTAATCCTCAGAACAATCCTGGGAGGTAAATGCTATTACTATCCCCATTTTATAGTTGAGAAAAGTTAGGCAGACAGAGGTTAAGTGACTTTCCCAGGGCCATACAGCTAGTAAGTGCCCTCCAGTCTTCATTACTCTAGGCGCCCCCCCCCCCCATCTTCCGTCTCTTTCGTCTTCTGCTCCACCTTGCTGCCTAAGGGGAGTTAGGAGACCTGGCTTTTCTAGTCTAGACTCTGCCCCTAACTTCCTGCATGCCCTTGGGTAAGCCACTTAAACCTTGAATGTAAAATTAGGTTAGACTGGATCCCTGAATTCAGGGATCCCCCCTGAATTATCTGATTATCTGGTAATTCTGTATTTATTTTGTATAGACATACATATACATGTTGTTTCACCTGATAGAAAGTAAGCATCTTGAGAGGAAAGATGAGGTTTTTTTTGTCTTCGTATCCCTTGAACCTAGCACAGAGCCTGGCACATAATAGCTGTGTGATAAATGTTTTTTGATCAATTGATAGAGGACCTGGGGTGGAACCCTTCTCTGTGACCTTGGCAAGTCACTTTACTGGACTCAGTTTCCCCATGTGTAAAATGAGGTGTTTGTACTTAAATAGTCCTTGAGGTCTCTTTGGCCCTAAATCTATGTTCCTTCGCATCTGTGTTCTTCTTGACTTTCTATGAATTTGTGCCTTCCAGGACCCACACTTAATTGGTCTGTCCTATTTGTCTCATATGGCTTTAGAAAAAGTCTTTGGTCATCCCTAGGGACTGCAGACTCCCACCCTGTCCTTCTAAGTCTAGAGCTGAAACTGCTCTTCTTCCCCAGTGCCCTGGGGCTCGGCAGTGGCTGTGGCTATACTTTGGCTCCCAAATGAGAGGAGCAATGGGGTTGAAACCACAGGCCTGGAAGCTGGCACACAGTGATTACTTCTAATAGTTTTATTACCATCAACAATGTGGTTATTGCTGCCACCAGCTCCCTGACAGCGGCTCTCTTCCCAGATGCTGGTGGCCGAGGGGCTTGGTCTACTGTGGCCACACAGGCTGGGAAGTCCAATAAGGCTTACTAATTGTGTCTGGGTTTTTCTCCTGTCTGCACCATTCTGTCTGCATAAGAATATTAGAGCTGGAAAGGACTTCAGAGAAGATCCAGCCCAACCCACTCATTTCACAGATGAGGAGACAGAAGCCCAGCAAGGGAGGTGGTTAAGAATTATTGGCTCATAGATTTATAATTGTAAGGGACCTCAGAGACCGCCAAGTTCAACTCCCTCATTTTACAAATGAGGAAACTGAGGCTGAGAGAAGTTCAATGGCTTATTCAGGGTCACACAACTAGTAAGTATCTGAAACAGGATTTTATCTCAGGTCTTTCTGACTCTAGGATCATTGTTTCATCCTATTTGCCACTTAACTTGCCCAATGCCATAGAATTAAGTGATAATTGAGTTGGGAGCTCCTGATTTCTAACCTAGGGCATTTAACACTGGGCAACCCTCCCTTCACTTTCCCTTGGTCACTGTAGTTCCTTCCCAGGAGCCTTGGTAACTAGTGTTTCACTTATTTCTATTCAACAATCACTTAGATATTTAATCACTTGTTTGTTGTTGTTTAGTCGACTCTTTGTGATTCCATTTGGGGTTTTCTTGGCAATGATACTGGAGCGGTTTGCCATTTCCTTTTACAAGTGAGGAAACTGAGGCAAACAGGGTTAAGTGATTTGCCCAGGGTCACATAGCTAGTAATTGTCTGAGGCTGGATTTGAACTCAAGAAGAAGAGTCTTCCTGAGTCCAGGCTGGGCACTTTATCCATTGCACCACCTGGCTGCCCATTCATTTATTAAGGACCTGCTATAGGCCAGGCACTGTGCTGGATGGGGCTAAGCAGGGTATAAAAGTAAAAAATGAAAAGAAGACAGGCCCTAGCCTCGGGGAATCTTAAGATAATTGGCTGGAAGGCCCTGGATTTTGTTATAGGAAATGTTTGCAGGGAGAAAAGAGCTGGGAATAGGGACAATTGGTTCTTTGAATTCAGCCTGGAAGCAGTGTCTCAGGGATAGGGTAGAGGGAGCCAGAGAGAGAAAGTGATTGATAGGCACCAGGAGTGTTGGAGATGTGATCTATTCCCATGAGGGTTGGCAGGAGTCACATAATAGGAGAGACTTGGAATCAGTCATAGACTATTAGAGCCAGAGGGGGCTTTTGAGGTCATTTAAACCTGAGCTGGCTAGGCTTAGTCATGTACATAACTGCTCTTCTGCTTGAACCAGATGTAGTGAGAAGAGCTCTGGGAGGGCATGAAAGCAGGAAAGAGGGGAGACAGTGGGCTAACGTGGAACCTTAGCCCCATAGCATTTGTCTGATCAATCTCAGGTGTTCTACCTCGAACCAAATGAATGTTTTAGGTGCTGTTCTAGCCCCTAGGGCTAACTGGGTGGATGACGTTGGGTGAGTTACTTTCTGTGACTGGACCTCAGTTTCCACTTTAGTGACTTAAGGAGGTTGGACTAGATCTCTGAAGGCTCTTCCTGTTCTAAACTCTATGAGTCTATGCCACTAACCCTCTCTGGTCTTGGTCTGGAAAGTGCCAAGTTTCTCATGTAATTTGGGAATGGATAGGGAGTCTTGCTGATTTATCTGCCTTACCAACCTCTCCTTGGATCTCAGTCTGATAAATGAGGTGGACGATTAAACTGGGTCATGACTACAATTTTTGGTCAGAGATGAGGTGTGATTCTAAAGTAAGATGATGCATTTAAGGAGGCAGAAGGAGGACTTGAGATTCAGAGGACCTGAGTTTAAATTCCACCTCCAAGGCTTACAACCAACATGACCTTGAGCAAGCCTCTTAATTCCCCTGGAGCTCAGTTTCCTCATTGAAAAATGAGAGGATTGGACCAAGTGGTATCCTGTGATTGGCCCCAGGCTCTGAGACCCCCTTCCAGCTCAAATTCTATAGCTGTATGACTTTTCTCATGAGGCAGCTTGGTGGAGCTGTTAGAACTTAAGACTTAGGCTAGATTTAAATCCTGCCTTAGATTCTTAGTATCTTTGTAACCAGGCAAATCACTTTAACGGGTCTGAGCCTCAGGTTGCTCATCTGTAAAATGGGACTGATAACAGCCCCCACCTGACAGGGTTGTTGTGAGGATCAAGTGAGATGATACATGATTGGGAGCTCTTAGGCAGCTCCCAAAGTGGCATTAGTCGCAAAATGTTCTGAAGACAGATAGCCTCTCTGGAATAAGTACCAAGCCTTCTAGGTGACTACTTTGGAGGGGAGAGCATTTGTTTGGACAAATAATGCACATTGGGGCCAGAACTCCCTTGCTTTCTTGCTCCTGCCAGATGCCCCCTCAGTCCTGCACCACTGACCCACCTTGGCCTGGCCAGCTGAAGCTGGGTACACCCAGTCTTTATTTTTTGCTGCCACCCTTGCTACTGCCGTTAGCCCTTGTTCATCCCCAACCCAGCTCCACTTATTATGCCTGGATGGCAACTCTTGCTGAGGGGAGTCCATGTGAGAAGATTGATTTCTTTTTTGTAAAGGAGCAAATATGTGCTAAGCTGCTGTTTGTCTCAATCAGGTTTGGCAGGGAGGGTGGTGAGAGGGAAAGGGCATAGAAAGGGGTAGAAGAGGAAGAGAAGTTGCTGAAGGTCCTTTGAGGAATGGAGCCAGGCTCTCTGAGGTGAAATCTGGTGACTTTTTGATGCGACAGGGACTTTCTATAGTTATAATAAGCTCTGTAGGGCCACAAGGGGAGAGTAAGTTCTCCTCAATGCTCACTAGGGGCTGGAACTCTGAAAGTCCAGCTAATCCATAAATCAGTAAATAAACACTGTTCTATGTGCCAGGCACTGTGCTAAGTGCCAAGGATACAAAAAGAGGCAAAAAACCCAATTGCTGTTCTCAAGGAGTTTACAATCTAATTGATCGAGGATTGTAAACAGCCGTTTAGTGGCTTCAGATCTTCTAGCAGAGGCTAGATTATAACTTGCATTACTTGTGGTGGTGTGTCAATCAGCAACCATTTATTAAGCTCTTACTCTGTTCTAGGCATTGTGCTGGAGAGGCAAAAGGACCTCCCCTCCCCTCCTCTCAAGAACCCTACGTTATATTCAAGGGAAAACACTCTGTACATATAGAAGTAGATATAAAATATATTCAGGGGCAGCTAGGTGGCTCAGTGGGTAGAGCACTGGGTCTGGAGTCAGGAAGACCTGAAGTCAAATCCAGCCTCGGAGACGTAGTAGTGTGATCTTGGGCAAGTCACTTAATCCTGTTTGCCTCAGTTTCTTCATCTATAAAATGAGCTAGAAAAGGAAATGGCAAACCACTCCAGTATCTTTGCCAAGAAAACCCCAAATAGAGTCACAAAGAGGTGGACATGATTGAACAACAACATACATGTGTGTGTATGTGTGTGTATATATATGTGTGTGTGTGTATATATATGTATGCATATATGTGTATGTATACATATATTTATGTATATATGTATATATGTATGTATATACACACACGCACACACACACACAAGACAAAGTAATTTCGTGGTGGGAAGCACTAGCAAGAAACACTTCATGTAGCTGAGTCTAGAAGGAACCTAGAGATTCTAAGAGACAGGGATAAGGAGGGAAAGCATTCTAGGAATGAGAAAAGCCCCAAGATAGGAGATACAGTGTAGTGTATGAGGAAACAGCAAGAAAGCTAGTCTGGCTATAGAGTTCATGAAGAGGTACAATGTATAAAAAGCCTGGAGAGAGAGGTTGTCAGACTACGAAGGGCTTTTTGAATGTCATACAGAGAAGTTTGTGTTTTATCTTAGAGGTGATAGAGAATCACTAGAGCTTTTAAGGGGTGGTGAGGTCAGGTGTGTGCTTTGGCAGCTGTCCAGAGGATAAATTGGAACATGGAAAGACTCAAGAGGCTAGACCAGTTAGGAGGCTGCTGCTATTGTCCAGACACGAGGTGACCAGAGACTGAGCTAGTGATGTGGTTGTGTGAATGGAGGGGGGGGACAGATGTGAGAGATGGTGGCAGAACTGGCAAGACTGCACAAGTGAGAGATTATTTGTGGCAGCGAAACCCAATGAGGGAAAATGAGCTATGAATGATTCTGAGGCCGTGAACTTGGGGGACTGGAAGGATGTTTAGATGACATTAATAAGCTACTTAGGGACAAGGGAAGTTTCACTTTAGTCTTTGTTATCCTCAGTGCCTAGCTCAGTTCCTGGCACATTGCTCAGGTGTTTTTTAAGTTGTATATGACTCTCCGTGACCCCATTTCTTGGCCAAGATACTGGACTGGTTTGTCATTTCCTTCTCCAGCTCATTTTATAGATGAGGAAACTGAGGCAAACAGGGTTAAGTGACTTGCCCAAGGTTACACAGCTAGTAAATGTCTGAGGCCAGATTTGAACAGAGGAAGAGGAGTCTTCCTGACTCCAGGCAGCATGGTACTCTACCTAATTCACCACCTAGCTGCCACTCCTGGCACATAGGAAGATAAAGATAAATTCTTGCTGACTGATTGCTGATGGTGGTGCCAATCAATAGAGAATTTAGGAAGAGGGAGATTCTTGGTCAGATGAACCATAGGACCACAGATATAAAACTGGAAGGTACCTTTAGGGTATTCTGGTCCAAATCCTTTCATTTGACAGATAAACTGAAGCTTAAGGAGGGTAAGTGACTTGCCCAAGTTAGATTAGATCTTAAATGGCGAATTCTGGATTTGAATTCAAGTCAACTGATTCTAAATTTAGTACCTTTTCCACCTTTGGGGTCACACACACACACACACACACACACACACACACACACACACACACTTCCGTGCCCTCTTCAGCAGAGGTAGGATGCTAGGATTCAGGGAAGTGAAGGGGGAGAGTTTGCATTGACAAGATATGCCATCCAGAGAAATTTATTGAGTGCACCCATGTGCAAGGAGATGCTGTGGACATTTTGTACAATATGCATGTGACTTGAGTTTTTCTGGTTTTGATCCCCTGGTATGATCTTCCCTCCTTCAGTGGTTGTCACCACAGTGGTAGTGGTGGTGGAGGGTGTCATTCTTGTCAGCAAGATATTCGCTCTGCAAATGTAAGGTCTCCTGCTACAGGTGTCCAGATGGAGGGGAAGCAGTGATCCCTGATTTTTTAAAAGTTGTGCACAGCCAGCCATGCTACATGAGCAGTGTACCATAAAGGCTGAGTGTACATGAACAGAATTTACTGTCCTAATCTAATAAAACAAGACAGCTAATCCTGTACATATTGAATGATATACATAAGTGGTATTTTGTTGCCTGGTAATTAGGCACAAATGGAGAGCATTTCATGTTAGTGACAATGATTAGTAATATCGTTTCACAGGCAAAGCCAAGATTTTACAATTTTTCTTTTCTTACTTTGTTAGTTCTCCAGTGTCTATAGTCAGTATCAGACCTGACAGCTTTACTCACTACAATGTACCCTTTAATTCTCATAAATATACATATTGACATTCATAAGGAATGTAGGAAATTGGACAGTGGAACAGGCATCAGAAGACCTGGGTTCTAGTCCTTCCTCTGCTATTTACTTGCTGTGTGGTTTTGGAAAAGTCACTTAGTTTCTCCAGGCCTCTGTCTCACCTTTAAAATGAAGAGTTTGAACCAAATAATCTCTAAAGAGGTGATAGCTCAGCTTAAAGCTCTGATGGTTTGGGGTTTTTTTATGTTAAACGACTCCCCAATAGCTACATTATCCTTCATTCACTATTTCCTTGAACCCATGGCCCAGGACTAAGGTTTCTTGTGCTTGCTTCATGTCCTCCTAACAGCCCTAGGCCTCTTCTACACGCCCTTTTCACACCTGAAGGGTTCTAGAATGGCATATCCAGCTGTTGCTTGTTCCCATTCCTGAGTTGTTTGCCAGATGAAAACTCAGAGTCAAGGGAGTATGGATGGCCTGCTGGGGAGGGAGGGGTGTGAAACAATACAGTCACTACATTGTGGGGGGGGGGGTGAGAGAGAAGCAGATGTGAGATGGGGTGGAGGGGAAGGAAGGGAGCACAGTGACAGTGGGCTCTGGTTTCCTAGCATGTGAACATCCTGGGATACGTGAGAAGCATGGGATTAGGATTAGAAATCAGGGGCCCTAATTGGTCTCTGAAAGGGAAGTGAGGGTGAGGAGATGGAGAGGGGGGGGGCCCTGAGGATAAGTAGACATGTTCAGTCTGGGCACAGTCCAGGCTTCATGGCCACAGTTAAGAGAAACCTATGACCCTGGGACATTCAGCTCTCCATCCCCAGCTGCTCCCTCCAAGAGGCTCTCTGATAGTGAGGCACTGCTGGGCACACTCTACATCTCATCTTCTCCAGGGGATAGAGAGAGGAGAGACTTGAGTCAGGAGACCAATTAGGAGGCTGTTATAATAATCCAGGCAAAAAGTGATAAGTGCCTGAACTAGGGTGGCTGAGGGGGTTGGGTGGCTGGGAACGAGAAGGTGGTACAATCAAAAAGATTTGGCAACTGCTTGACTTGGGAGAGAAAGGTGGAGAAGGCAATGTCCTTGACTGCTCTTAAGATTCTCTCCTGGACACTGGCCCTGGAGTCAGGAGGACCTGAGTTCAAATCCGGCCTCAAACACTTGATACATGTACTAGCTCTGTGACCTTGGGCAAGTCACTTAACCCCAATTTCCCTGCAAAAAAAAAAAACAAAAGAAAAAGATTCTCTCCTGTCATGATGGTAAAGAGGGTTATAGGGTATATGGCCCAAGGTACATCTGGGGAATGAGCAACAAAGACCAAGACAGGACAGAGGGGCTCAGGAAGGTGAAGCTAGAGGCCCTAGAGTCAGATTTTTTTTATGACTGCTCCATCTTGCTGAGGGCTGGTGCCACTTCTAGCCGTACCTGTTTATGTTCAGCATGTCTTGTGTAAGCTGTGCAGTTCTGCTCCTCATTGGTATAGATGATATTGGATACCAGGCTGTACTGGTGACCACAAAGTGGTATGACCCCTTGTAGTAACCTTAATTCCATGAAATATGCGCAATGGAAGTTCTGGCATCAGCAGCATTAGAGTTAAGAAGGCAGGGTGAATGATGTTGGAAGTGGGAGAGCCTAAAAGGGAAGAGCCATAAGAAATGCCCATGCCAAAGGACAGTCACGGACAGGCAGATGCACAAGCACAGATTTAGAGTTAGACTAGATATAGTCAGGCCCCTCCCCATTCCCTCTCCCCCTGCCCCAGTTTCCTCAGCTGTAAATGAAGGGGTTGGACTAGAAGGCTTCTGGTGTTCCTTCCTGTTCTTGAACTATGATTCTTCATTTTAAAATGAGAAAACTGAGGCCCAGAGAAATGAAGTGATTTGCCCAAGGTCACATGGTGGGGGAGGGAGGTCTGGGGCAGCACAGAGCTTTGAACCCAGGAATTTCAAATTGAAATCTTTCCCCTACATCACTTTGACTCCTATTTCTGGGCTCTCAGGAATGTAATCTTCCTGCTAAGACCACCAAGGCAGACTCACCAAGGAAGGAAGGTCTCTAGGGCCCTACTTGTTTGGTGGAGGGGTCTGGGGTAAGGCATGAGAGGAAGATACAAGGTGAAGTGTGATGCTTAGCCTACACCCTGGCAAAGAGCACTGAAGGCAGCCAGGGCCAGGAACTCCTCCATGGTCTCCTCTGTTTCAGGAGATGGCTTCAAGGGCTTACTGTAGACCACACTATGGCTCTTGTGAATAATTATAATAATTATTATATAATTAAAATCCCGTAAATTGACATTTGTATATGGTGCTTTGAAGATTACTTTACATACGTGATGATATTCATGTAACTGTTGGGACCATGGTTACCCTCACTCTGGTCCTGGAGGGGGTTTGGGGAGAGGACTGAGAGCAAAGTGTTCTGTGTTTAATGTTGGCTTTGCCACCAACTTACTATGTGACCTCCCACTTTTTTGTCCTATCTTTTATGATTCTGTAATTCCAATTGATCAGTGACATGGCAGCCAGGTAGGAGTACCTTGAAGTCACCTGAGGACACAGAAATCATCTCCATGGACACAGAAGAGAGGCACCTGGGGTGGGAAGGGAGGGTGCTCCTGAGGAGAACTCTAGTATTAGGCTCTTCTAGAAATACAATCACAGAACTAGAAATGACCTTAATGTATAGATAAGAAAACAGAGGCCCAATGAGGGGAAGGTATATATTGATGGTCACCCAACTAAACGGCACTGAAAGTCTTCATTATTGCACAGCTACAGATATTGCAGACCATACACCCTGAGAAATTCAGTGGAAGCCAGACTGAGGGTCAGGGTGGTTCAGGAGGTAGGGCCCTGAATTTAGAGTCAGAAGACCTAGATTTCCATCTTGACTCTTTGCTAGTTGTGTGATGTTGGGCAAGTCTTTATCGCAAAATGGGAAGCAAGATTGGATAAGATTGCTGCTAGCATCCCTTCCGGCTCTGCTTCTATGATCCTATGGTCATAACTAATCAATCCGTCAAGGTTCTTCCCATGCCCTAAGGCTGGTGTTGTAAAAGTTCCACTCAGCTGGGGCCTAGATGGGCCCATTGTCTTCCCTGATAACTTCAGCTCCACTAGAGTACCTGTTCTTTAGTCCTAGGAAGTCTTTGATAAGTGGTGTTGTGTTGGCCCTTGATAATAGAAGAGGAATTCCTGTTAATCCCTGACCAAAATGGCTGTCATGTTTTTGTTTGCTTGTTTAACAAAGTTCGAGGCTGTTTGTGGGCAAACTGTGGTGATTCTGAGAAGGATTATGCCAAAAGGTTAAGGGCCATGGTGAGAGCTGGGCATGATTTTGGAGCAGATTAGATTAGGAGCCTTAGTGGCAGCAGCCCAGCTGAGGAGAAACCATAATTTAGATGACTTTGGGTCCATCTTGAGCAGTTTTTACTGTGAGGCATGATGGTGGAGGTCAGGACAAGGCCACACTGGTAGAGATATTAATGAACGCTAGGGGCAGGGAGAGGTTGTGACAAGGGCCTGGAAAGGGAAGGATGGTTAGTCAGAAGGCTCTAGTCAGGGAAAGCTTCTACTCTGCTTTGATGAATCCAGGATCTCACTAAGGTGGGCACTCCCTCCCACAATGCAGATTGCAACCCATTCATGCCTTCTTACTCCAAGCATTCTTGTCCGTCTACCTTGTCTGTCCCCTAAAACTTGAATTGTATTATAGGATAGACTTAGAGCTAAAAGCTTTAATTCAATCTCTTTCTTTAAAAAAAAATTTTCCTAATTATATGTAAAGACGATTTTTAACATTCAATTTTTAAAAATTTTGAGTTGCAAATTTCCTTCCTCCCTCCCTCACCTCACCTCTCCCTGGGATGGCAGGCAATTTGATATAGTCAACCCCTTTGTTTTACAGATGAGGAAACTAAGGCCCATGGAGATAAAGTGAGTTGCTGAGATTGGAGCCCTGGTCCTCTAACTCCAAATGCAATGCTCTAACCACTGTATTATCCCACAGTAAGATTCCAGAGGGGATAAACATGTTTATCAGCCTCACACCTGAGAATAATAATAAGTAGTACGCAAAGACTTACAAAGCCTCACCCGCCATAAGAGGCCTTGGGAGTTGTATAATCATAAACAAAGATCTGGCCTTAAAGCCAGAAGGACCCTATGATGGGGGTGGGGAACCTGCAGCCTTGAGGCCTTTGACTAAATCCAAACTTCACGAACAAATCCCCTAAATAAAAGGATTTGTTCTGTAAAACTTGGACTCAGTCAAAAGGCTACACCCAAGAACCTAGAAGGCCACATGTGGCCACCTGCTCCAGTGGTGGTGAAGTGAATAGAACCCTGGGCCTAGAGTCAGAAAGACTCAAATCCAGTCTCAGGCCCTTGCTAGCTATGTGATCCTGAGCAAGTCACTTAACCCTTTTTGCCTCAGTTTCCTCATCTGTAAAATGAACTGGAGAAGGAAATGGCAAACCACTGCAGTAGCTCTGCTAAGATAACCCCCAATGGGATCATAAAGAGTTTGGACATGACTAAAAAAATGACTGAACAACCAATGTTCTCCCTATTTTACAAATGAGAAAACTGAGGCCCAGGTGAAGTGATTTGCCCATGATTACACAGGTAGTAGACGTCAGATCTGGGATTTGAACTCAAGTTTACTTACTCCATGGCTAATTTTCAGTCCTCATGCCCAAAAAATATACACAGAGCCTCCTCAGGCTCAGGGTCACTATAAAGAAGCTCTGTGTTACAGAGCATAACCCTCACTGCCAGTGGGGAGGGGGAGTACCTGGTAGGCAGACTTACCCCTTCTTCTCAGGGTCACATTTATTGACCTCCCTTAGCTTTCTTGAGTACTTTCTTGGTGCTTAGGGCTGTATTCATCTAATCATTCAGTACTTGACTCTAGCAAAAGATCTATTAGGCATAGTAAGAGCTTCTTCTCCCTTCTTTAGTGCTAAAGTTCTTAACCTGGGGCCCATAACTTGTGTTTTTAAAAAATATATATATTTTAATAACTGCATTTCAATATAATTAGTTACCTTTGTAATCTTTTATATTTTATTTTATGCCTTTAAAAACATTCTTCTGGGGTCCATAGGCTTTCCTAGCCTGCCAAAGGTCCGTGACATCAAAAAAGGTTAAGAACCCTTGCTACAAGGTGAGTCAACTTGTTTTAACATCCCCTGAAGTCAAGGAGGAAGTTTAGCTGAAGGCTATTATCTCTGGCCGGGTGTCACCCTTGGGGAATTTATTAAAAGTCTTATCCTCTGGAGTTCTTGGAGTATCCTCTCGATTCTTAGGTCCCTTTCCTGACACCCATCATGAAATTGGAAGGCTATAATCACTAAATTGGCAATTGACAACAGATTGGCAAGGCTAGCTGTTTTATCTGGGTCAATTTCCTCATCTATAAAATGAAGGAATTAAACTAAGAGTCCTCTGCAGTCCTTTCCAGCTCAAGATCTAAGATGCTGTGATCTCTGAGTTGTTAGTTATGATCAGGGAAAGGGATCAACCCAGGAGCCAATGTGGGCTGTGCCGTGAAGACAATGGCCCTTTTTACTGCTGGGAAAGGAAACAGAAAACCTGTCCTGTTATGTGTTGGGGGGGGGGGCCTTAGGGAGAGAGACCTTGGTGTGTGTCCACAGCTGGAATATTGCCAGAGAGCCTTAATGGAACTGGGAGTATCTAGAGAGAGACACTACAGACTTCAGTGATACTAAAAAACATAAAAACAAACTTCATTGTTGGCAAAATTGGGAACCATAGCCCCACCCCAAAAAGATTTCACCTGCATCTTTGTAGAATGTTTTCCTCATTCATGTCAATAGCCTTAACTTGACCATAAGTATCAATAGCCCTAATCAGATTATTCACATTCAGAGCAGCAGTGCTCCACTACCCCATTCAACTCCTCTTTTCAAACCCCATCCACCTTTCAATACTTATCTAAAGCCCCAACTATAATACTCTATTGGCATTTTGGTCTATCCTAAACAGTTTGGCTCTGAGTTACCCAAGAAACAGTCTAAATCTTTTGTATATACCATGAACTACTTTGGCAATCTGGTAAAGCTTAGAGGCCCCTTCTCGGAGTAATATTTTTAAATGCATAAAATAAAATGCAAAAGTATTACAAAAGAAAACCGATTATATTTTAGCAAAGGTATGATTTTTTTTCCTGTTCAAGATCACAGGTCCCCTGAAATCTGTGACCCTTTGGGGGTACATGGACCCCAGGTTAAGAACCCCTCGTCTAGAGAGACCTATTCTGCCTCACGAATGTGAAGAAAGAAAATCAAGTCTGTGGGTACTGGAGTAAATCAGTCTTTACTGGGTGATTATTAGTTTTTCTTTTCTTAACACAATGAATTGTGTGGTGCCCAGGAAATTGACTAGGACATGAAATCAGTTTGGTGCTATTAGCCATCCAGCTGAAGAGGACACTCTTATTTTATTGTTAAGAGCTAAATACCTGGCCTTCCCTGTGTAGGCAGAGTGCCTTGCCAGAAAGGCAGGACTATTTGAAAACTTTGGTTTTGTCATTGATCAGTGCCCAAACTGGTCTGCAAGTTAATCAACCACTGAACAAGTGCTTTTAAAACACTACTGTGCGTCCAGAACTATGTTGAATAAAAGCAAAATACTAGGCATGGTTCCTGCTTTCAAGGAGCTTTTAACTTACTTGGGGAAATAAGATTAGTACATGGAAATTAGTTAACTTGTCAACCTATGTGATGCAGACAATATGGGATTTGGGAGTTCCAAGAAAGGCAAGATTTTCATGAAGTGGTTGGGACTTTGGCTGAGTATGGAAGGGTGGATGGGGTTTGAAAAGAGGAGTGGAATAGGGGTGGTGTTGCCTTGTTTTGGATGTGAACAATCTGATTAGAGACGATTGATAATTATGGTCAAGTTAAGACTATTGACATGAATGAGGCAAACATTCTATAGCCCTAACAAAAATGAGGGTGAAATCTTTTTGGGAGGGGAGGAGAAGAATATGGTTTCCAGTTTTGCCAATAATGAAGTTTGTTTCTACGTCAGGAGGACTGGTGTTGAATTTGATAGTGAAGATAGGGAAAGTGCATTTGACTAGCTAATAAATTTGGGGCTGTTTTGGTAGGGATCACATCGTGGTGGTCAGAATGGGGTTATAAGTTTTATTACTCTAAGATGATCAGTCTAAGACTAAGGAGGTGAATAGTATTACATCGTTAGGATGGTTGGCACCAATGATATTGTTAGGGACCTCAGTATTTCTAGGTGCTAACTAAAGTGGCACTTGGGATGTTATAATTGGCTATTGCTAGTGTTATCGTTGTATTGAGGCTGTTAGTGATGATCAGAGTATCAGTCAATCAACGGGCAGTTATAAAGTGCCTACCCTATTTCAGCCACTGTGCTAGAAAAAACAAAATGAACCTCTGCTTTCCAGGAGTTTATTTTATTGGATGGCAAAAACATACACACATATAAGTAAAAGCAAAATATATGCAAAATAAATAAAAATGGTTTTCATTGTAGAGAACACCATCAGCTAGAAAGAATTAGGAAGGATTTCATGTTAGAGAAGCTTCGAAGGAAAGAAGGGGTTCTAAGAGGTAGAGGTTAGGAAGTTTTGCTGTGATCGTTGTTGTTCAGTCGTTTCAGTTGTGCCAGACTCTCTGTGACCCTATTTGGGGTTTTCTTGGCAAAGATACTGGAGTGGTTTGCCATTTCCTTCTGCAACTCATTTTACAGATGAGGAAACTGAGGCAGAGTTACATGACTTGCCCGGGGTCACGCAGTAAGTGTTTGAGACTGGAACTGAACTCGGGTCTTCCTGACTGTAGGCCCAGCACACTATCCACTGCACCACCTAGCAGCCCCTATCATCATAGATTTAAAGCTGAAGAGAACCTTAGAAATAATTCAGTCCAATCTCAGCATTTTTAGAAAGAAATGGAGGGCCAGGAAACGTGAAGAGATTTGCCAAAGGTGGTGCCTGAGTTGGGACTATGATGTAAGTGACTATGGTGTTGGGCAACGTTGTTCTGACATTACGGTTTTTGCCCGTACTCTTCTTGGATAATGGGGGGATTTGTGTTTCTGTGGATTTCTTTGGCACTGATGCCAATGTTAGTAGTGATGGTAGGACTCATTTGGGGGTGAATGGTGATGTGTAGCAAAGATTTGTTGGCAAGGAAAGTAGCACTGGTGTTGATGGAACTGATTGGTGGCTTGAGTCATGGTGGTGCTCCAGTTAATAAAGATGTCGATGATCAGATAATCAACCAGTAAACATTACTTAAGCAACTACTATATACCAGGATACAAACTCTAAACAGTCTCTGCCTTCCAGGAGCTTACATTCTACTGTGGGAGTGGGGATGGGATATAACATGTTCACAGTTAAATACATACAGAATATACAGACTAAACATTCAGTGATATGGGCGGGAATAATAACAATGGGGGTGGGGTAGGATAAGGAAAGACCTTAAAGAAAGTAAACTTTGAGCTGAACTTTAAAGGGAGAGAAGGGTTCTGGGAGGCAGAAATGAGAGTCAGAAATGCTCCAGCTCTAACAAAGATGAGGGTGAAACCTTTGGTGCCTTCATGAAAGGGCACGAAGGAAGGAGATGAGGATAACAGTGATGGAAGGGCACTGCTTCTTTTAGGCCGAGGATCATTAAGTGACCTGTATCCAGGGTGCTGGAGAGGTGCTTTAGAGTAACAGTCACACTGTTAGTTCAATTTACGAAAGATATAAACATTTTAAACCAAGGCCATGAGGATTTGCAGCCAGTGTCTTCGGTGCAGCAGCAGCAGATGCTGCTGCCAGAAATTGGAAAGGAGAGAGTCAAGCAAAGCCTGAGGCTCGCTGGTGCAGGAAAGTAACAGAGGGGAGGGAGAGAAGGACAAGTGCCCTTCACACCTCTCATAGTTTCCTTTAGCTTCTTTTAGCCCTCTCAGCTTCTTCCTCATGCCTTTGTTTCACTACCATGTCTGATACTTCTGCTTTAGAATCATTTATTGTCCTCCATATCCCCACCCCACCCCTCCTCATTCACTTCTTGTGCATGGAAGGAGAATCATGGTTCAACCTGCCCATTTTTCATTTTTGGAAACTGAGCCCCAGAGAGGTAAACTAACTTGCCCAAGGTCACACAGATACTAAGTGCCATACAGATGAGGAATATGAAACTCAAGAATGTCTGACTCCAAAGCCAGGCCTCTTTTCGTAGATGTTTTCCTTTACTAAGGTGGCCTATCTCTCTTCTGGATCAGGCTTGGCTGGGAAGGAAGTAAGAGGGAGAAGGACACAGAAAGGAGAAGTTGAAGGGGAAGAGAAACTTCTGTTGAATATCCTTTGGGAAATGGAGCCTGCCTCCCTGAGACAGAGGGAGAGAGGCCTGGGACAAGGACATTCCACAGTAATAAGCTCTATAGGGCCCAGTGAGGAGGGAGAGGGAGTGAGTACCCTTGAAGCCTTCTAAGGTATGGAGCTCTAGAAGACTAGCCATTTGGAATCCTATTTTAGGGTCTGAAGAGGACTACCTTAGGTCCTCAAGCAGAGGCTATATTACAGCTTGTCAGGGGATGTTATAGAAGGGCTTCTTCCTTCCTTCCTTCCTTCCTTCCTTCCTTCCTTCCTTCCTTCCTTCCTTCCTTCCTTCCTTCCTTCCTTCCTTCCTTCCTCCCTTCCTTCCTCCCTTCCTTCCTTCCTCTCTTCCTCCTTCTCTCCCTCCCTCCCTCCCTCCCTTCCTTCTCTCCTTTCTTTCTTCTTCTTTCTTTCTTTTTCTCTCTTCTCATCATCCTCATCATCAACAGTAACTTTAGAATTTCCAAGCCGCCTTATGTAGAGCACTGGTGTTGATGGGACTGGTGGCTTGAGTCCTGGTAGTGCTCCAGTTAACAGAGATGTTGATGATCAGACAATTCAATCAGCAACTCTCTAAGACAGAGGTACTATATTATAGCTGTTATTTCTATTTTACAGATCAGGAAATAGCCTCAGAGAGATGAAGTAATTTACTTATGGTCACAGAGCTAACAAGTGTGAGCACCAGGATTCTAACCTCATTTTTCCTTCCCCTGATCTGCCACTCTATCTATCACATTGCCTCTTGTTGAGCTACTAGTTGGCTTTTTCCATCTCTGACCCTACAGATATTCTAAATAGCTCCAGGCTTTTTTCCCTTCAAATCTGACCTGGCGCCTTCCCCCAACCTATTTGGTAAAAGAGAAGTCTCTTCCTCATTTCCCATGTTTCCAGTTCTCTTCAGATAGACTTCTAGGTAGATATGGAAGTTCCCTGTCCCCATCCCCATCTTTTTGGATGAGGGCATTGCTGATTTAAGAAACTGTGTTGAAAATCAATGAAGATTTAGCAACATACCACTTTAGTAATATACCACACACATATCTAGCCTAAGAGCCCCTATTCGTATTACTTTTTTCCAACCAGTGCAGGCTACTTCTGAAAAAGGGATCTCTTCCTGTTGGTATGACCAGTTAGGAGGATTCTATTTCCTATTTGAACTTTTCATCTTTGTCTTCAGGGCTCTGGTCTCCATTCCTCTGCTTCTGGGCTTGCCCACATCTGTGCCTATCTCTCTCCTTTGTTTCTGATTATGAAAATCCATAACTATATGGCACTTCGTCCTCTTGTTTTCTTTTTCATGCAGACCCAAAAACATGACATATCTTCCCAGCACCCAGTGGGGGAATTGCCTCCTCTGGGGCTGGATCCTGTGAGGATAGACACTTAGCTACCCCAGAAAGCTCCTTATGAAAGACAGTAAACCTGGGACCAAGCAGTGTTTTATATGGGAACTCTTGCTTTGGGTTTTCCTTGGAACTCAAGTAGGAGGAGCATAAGAAAAGAAGTAGAGAGGGCAGAGAGAGATGCAGAATAGGAGAGAAAACGGAACAGGGAGACTGGGGGAGGGAGTGTGGGTGTATGCTGGGGCTAACTTCATTTCCTGCCTATGGGCTCTCAGTAGCTTCCACTTTCCTTCTTTCTATCTGAGTAATTTCTCCTTCACTCTTCATTAGAAGGCTCTGGAGAAAGAGGGGCAAGCTCCTGAACCCACCACCATCACCCACCTCTTCCCTTCTCTTGGCTGTTGAGATGAAGTGGGAGGACAATAGACTTAGAGCTATGAGGGGCCTTTGAGATCATCTGGTCCTAGGATTACAGAACCAGAATTAGAAGGAATCTCAGAGGCTCTCTAGTCCAGCCTTTCATTTTGCACATGAGGAAACAGAGGCTCGGAGAGGTTAAGGCACTTGCCCAAAGTCACACAGATTTTATTAGGTGGCTGAGGTAGGTTAAACCCCAGGTGTCCTCAGCCCAAATCCAGGACATTAGAATGCATTTCTGTTCTGTGCACAGTGTGGTAGGGAAAGTGAGTCAAAGCAGTTGGAATGCCTCCCTGCTCCGTGTACAATTGGAGGCTATAATTTGGCCCAGGCACAAGCCACTAGGATAACCCTATAACACTTAAGAGTAACAGAAGACTTTAAAATCCTCTGTGTCTCTGTATGTGTATGTGTGTGTGTGTATGTGAGTGTAAATGTACAAGTATGCATGCATGTATGTGTGTGTAGGGGGTAGAGAGGGCAAGTAGGCCTGGGGTAGCCACCTAAGTCCTCATATTGACGTGGGTGCATTGTAGTGGAAGCTAGGAATGGGGAAATAAGATTAATAATCTTTTGCTTCAGTTCTTGTTCCTTCACAGCTGGTATACTAGGTCTTGCTTCTTAGCCCAGAAGAATTGAGTCTGGATAGACTGGGATTGTTTGGGGGAGAGTTTTCCCTATTTGAGGGTGGTCACTGGACATCCACATAGATCTCTCTTCTTGCCTCAGCCTCCTCAATCCCTTCCCAGCGCCAGGGACTCTGAGTAGATGGAATAGATTTGGAAATTGGTCCAGGTGCTTGAGTCTTCATCAGGCATGTTTAGATGCTCACAGTGAGGCCCAGATTTGGGGTCTTGTCATGAGGCTGCCCTGGCTGCTGACTGGTCTCCTCTGGAGTGGGTTATGTGAAATAACATTCTCTTTGTTACATCCTGTGACTGTGGCTCACTTCCTCCAGAGGGGTTGGTGGTGGAGGGTATGTGTGGGGGTGGGTAGGTAGGTAGCTGTATGAGTTCATGGGCCCGATCAGGGAGAGGGGAAGGGGCTAGGATGAAAAGAAGTCAGAAAGATCCATCAAGTGGTTTAGCTGGCTCTGGAAAGAAGGGAGGAGTGGGAAAGGAACTGGGCAGTAGGATCTTAAGAATTCCCCATAGCAATTGGATTTGGGTGGAATTTGTCACCGTGTGGGAGGGGAAAGGAAAAGAGCAGAAGGAAAGAGAGGAGATGAGGCAAGTGCAGCAGCTGGAAGGCTCTGGAAGCAGCCTGCCTGGGCTGTGCCCACAGCAACAGGCCCCAGGGAACAGAGCCAATGGCCTCAGAGCGGCAGGTGGGCAGGGCAATGCTGGCATGCCTGAAAGGCAGGAAGCTTCTTGGAGCTGGGGAGGTGGAAGGGAAAGCCATGTTTGTGGAGTAGTCAGTATTTCCCCCAAAATCATTGTGAAGGGAAGTCAGGGGGACTTCCTGCCTGGGCTTGGGGGATGGGGGAGGGTGATGAGGCTGAAGAAGGGTAAAATGAGGTCACGAGTGTAAAGTGAGCTGGAAGGAGAGCAAGCAAATGTGAGTGTTAGGAAAAGCTGGGACCAGGAGTGGGAACTTGGGATCTAAGAGTGAATTTGGAGGCAACACATGAGGGTTTCAAGATAATTTAGGATCCAGATGGACCCCACTATCCCCTGCTGACCCCTCCGCCTCTCCTCTGGCAGGTGGAGCCACTTGGATCCCAATCCTACAGACGGACTGCATCTTACCAGGGGCTTGACGCTGGGATTTGTGGATTTGCATGTGTGTGCTTTTTTTTTTTTTGAAGTTTAAAATTTTCTTTTAAAAAAAAATTACCCAAAGCCAACAAATCCAGCTCGCCCCTCCCCAGCCAGCCTCCTACCTCTCAGATAGCCCACGATGCCCTCCAGTGGTGCCACCACCGTGGACAGCAGCAGCTCCAGCCTGGAGAGGGACGAGGACCGCAAGGTAGGCAGCTGCTGTGGGCCAAATGCCTTGGAGCCTCTTGATAGTGAAGAAACTTGGGAGGGGAGAGAAGGGTGTACCATATGGCATGGTGGAGAGGGAGGGGAGGGCATAGAAGTACATAAGGAAACTAACCAGATGCTTGGTGGGTACCTACATAGATGCTTCCTGCTCTATTCCACACCATTGCTGTTTAGCCCTCCCTGCTTCCTGTCCTCCCCCAGCTGCTTGGCTGACTTCCTAAAGGTATATTGGGGGGAAAGTAGTTGGATTTTGGCGAGACTGGTGAGCTCTACTGAACTACAGAACCCACAGTCTATCCTGTGGGACAAACTGAAGAAGCCATGCTTAACCCTCAAGTTCTAATGCAGTGGAAAGATCACTGGACCTTTGGTTTCTAATCTTGGCTCAGCTATGTGCTACTGAGCAAAGTGTTCAACTTCACTTAACATCAGTTTCTGATCTGTAGAATGGGTACAGTAATACCTGTTGCTGTGAAGGTACAATGAGGTAATGGATGTGCTTTGAAAAACTGTAAGTGACTATGCAAACATGGTATAATAAACATAACATAGGTAGTAGGATGGTTTTTCAAAGAGATTGAAAGGTTGTCTCTACCAGATAGGGAAGGACAGGATCTCAGGGGTGGTGGTCCCATGCCCCTGAGTAAAAGGAATCAGGGGCTACAGTCACCCCAGGGATCCTACTCCTTGGAATAATTCTTGACTCTTCTTTCTGTGCCTCTCCCAAAGCCCATCACTAGATGTGTATTCACTGACTGGCATATCCTCTGGCCTGTGTCAGTGGGGAGCAGCTGTAAGATCTGGCATCACTCCTGTTAGTTCCTGCCTCCACCTGCAGAGGCACACACACTTCCATGATGTGTGGCCTCAAGACTGGCTTGGAAGGTAGTATTGGAGACATCCGTAGAAGAGACAAGACACAGAGAATGTGCAAGGACACGATAGCGCAGTTGCCAAAATACATATACACAGGCACATACAGCTGCTAAGAAAGCCCCACGCACATGCACATACACAGAGATCTGAATGTGTCAGAGCAACTCTCCTCCTGGTAATCTGTTCCCTTCAAGTTGAGTCTGAGGTGACAGTGTCAGGCAGAGGGGTCTGAGGGAACCTGAAAAATTGGGATGAATGGTGTGGGAGAGGCTGGGGACAGGAAAAGACTAAGAGGAAATGAGAAGTGACAGGTCAGAGTCAGTGGTTAATGTAAAGAAGAGAAGCAAAGAAGAAGGACAAAAACAGTCTGGAACAAAAGAGCATGATGCCCGGTTTGGGGTATTGGCACTGCTGTTGGCTGATTGAATGACATGGGCTCATATGTGTGTGGGGAGAGGGGGATTATTTCTTTCTGGACTCATATTTAGGCAGAATTCTTTCCCTTCCTCCGCCACATTCATTTACTGGGAGAAGAGAACCACACAATCATAGATTAAAACTGGCAGCACACAATCATAGATTTAGAACTGGAAGGCATCCTGTCCAAACCTTCAATTTGTAGGTGAGACCTAGAAAAGTGAAAGTGACTTGTCCAAAGTCACACGTTTTCTCGGAGCAGTGGTAAAGTCAAGCCTGACTACAGAGCACTTCCTTTTAGAAAGGTCCCCCAAAGGCTTTGGCAAAGGCAAGGTCAGCAGAGCCAGAAGTGTCCATAGCAGGTTAGGGATTCTGAGAAATGATGAGCTCAGGTTGCTTAGAAATAGAGGGGAGAAGAAAGATGAGCAATATAGAACATGATACCTTACGTTTGGATGGTGCCTAAAGGATTACAAAGCATCCTCTTCTACAGACATACCCAATACTGCCCCAACCAATATCATTTCATGATGCCATTAATATATAATAACTGAACTCCATTCTAATGTCACAAATCTCTACGGTAATTTAGTTACATTTATGACACTGTTCCTATGGAACTAACTGCCCTCATTAACATTTTTTCAGATAGTATCCTGTCTTAGAGAAATCAATTAATGACTTTAGGTGAGATATGCTTGTATATGATTTCATTTGAGGCTCACAATAATCATGGAAGTCAATAGAACAGGTATAGTTAAACCAGTTTTGCAGTGACAGTGTATCGTAATGGTTAGAGCCAACTGACATACACTGTTCGTGTGACCCTGGGCAAGTCTCTTAACCTCAGTTCCCTAAGTTATTGAGTAAGTACTGATCTACCTAGAAGGAGTTTCCTCACCAGGACTTTCCTACGTTGATGAAGTCACAGGTCTGGTACCAAAAACAAAATGAAATTGCTACTCAGAGAGGTTGTGTGGATGCCCATGACTGTATAGCTAGCAAGTATGGCTGAACCAGGCTTTGGATTCTGCATCTTGGTCTTGTGATCCCTAGTCCAGTGTTGTGATTCTGCATCTGGCGAAAGAACAGGAAGGAAGGAAAGACCGACAGAAGGAGGGGGTAGATAGAGAGCGGAAGTGACAGCTCAGAGTGAGAAAAGGGAAAGGGTTTGGGTGAGAAGAGAGGGGAGGACAATGGCAAAGAGCCAGAGGTCGGTTTTAAGAGGGAGGTTTTAACACATCTTCATTGGAAGAAGCCACCAACTTTCTGAAGCAAAGAATGTCCAAGGGAAAGGATAATGGAGGAAAACCAATTAGGGAAGAATGAGAAAAGGGAGCAGACTGGAAACCAGAGTTTGGCAGGTGGGAGAGACTTCATAATGTATTTAGTCCTTGTGTATGTGGGACCACATGCACCTGACCTCAGAAAGGCAGGTATCCTTCCCAACCTCAAAGCCAATCAGAGTTGGAGATTTATAAGCATCCCTATGAATAATCCTGCTTCTGTCACTACCTGTGTGACCTTGGACAAGCCCCTTAACCTCTGCAGACCTCTGTTTCTTTTTATTTTAAAGAAAGGAGTTGGACCAGATGATCCCAAAGGTCTCTTTTGGACCTAGAACTCAGGGGTAGGGAACCTGCAGCCTTGAGGCCACATGTGGCCAAAAGGCTGCACCCAAGGACCTAGAAAGCCACATGTGGCCTCAAGGCTGCAGGTTCCCCACCCCTGAGTAGATCTACCCTTATGAATCTGCCCTGTGCTTCCCAGACTTTACAACTTATGTTCTTCTGAGGCATTTACCTGTCTAGCTACTGTCGCACCTTAAGGTGCATTGCTTATATCTTCTCTGGTGTAGCTGGAGATAAGTTCATCTTCCATCTATTATTACTCAGGGTGGGTCAGTATAAAGAGCATTGAACTTGGAGTCAAAAGGATGTGGGTTTGAATCCCAGAATTTCAGAGTTAGCCAGAGTTAGCCCAGACCAGAGCAAAGAAAAATCCAGCATTATAACACAGCTAACAAGTAGTCATCCAGCCTTTGAAGACCATCAGTAAGGGGAACTGCAGACAGGCTCTGTTCTACTAGCTATGTGATGTTAGAGAAGTTACTGAGCCTCAGTTTCTCCATCCATAAAATAGGCATAATATCACAGGGTTGTCAGAAGAATTAGTTCAGACACTCACAAAAACACACACTTCTGTGGTTACACTCTGGAGCCCACTGGTAAGCTATCACTTTACCTCTCTTTCTGAGTCCAGAATAGCAGTTTTTGCTGGTAACCCCAGAATCATCCATGTCGTTGACACGGGATTGGAGTCCTGTCCCTGTCCCCTTGTCTGAGACCACCTCAAGACTAGGTATCCTAATGGAAAGGTATCGTACATCCAGGACCAATCACAAAGTCTATAAC
Source organism: Phalanger gymnotis (assembly GCA_028646595.1). Taxonomy (NCBI): domain Eukaryota; kingdom Metazoa; phylum Chordata; class Mammalia; order Diprotodontia; family Phalangeridae; genus Phalanger; species Phalanger gymnotis. The sequence goes on along the minus strand of CM053625.1, from coordinate 160,622,846 downwards.
TGCTGCTCAGTACTTGGGCCAAGCTAAGTGACTTAGACTAGTCTGGCATGTGAGTGTTGGATACTTTGACTGTGAGGCAATCTTCCAAGCCACAGGGCTCTGGGGATCTGTGACTCTGACCCAGCCTCCTCTTTCCCCAACTCTTTTTTCTCCCTCTTTCTGTGAGAATTCATACCCTCCCTTTTGCTTCCCAGCTCTGTACAGACCACCCTACTCTGCCCCTCATCTCCCCCAGCCCATTCCTCAGGCACCCTCAGACATCTCTGTTTGGCAGTGTCACCTGACTCAGCAGGGTAAGAACAGGATATCTGGTGCCACCTCTCCTTGTCTAGGTATCTCTTTGCCTTGAAGCCTTGCCTCTGACACATTAACTATGTGAAAGCTCATTGGGCCAGTCAGTCATTTAACCTCTTGGTGCCCCCAAGGAACTCTCTAAAACAATAAGTTTCAGAGAAAGTGGCGATCTGCCTTAGTAGAGGAACTTCCTCAGCTGGAGCTCCCAGCATGGAATGAAGTCACGGATCCAGAATAATATGCGTGGATTGATAGATGGATAGATCCGCATATACATACACATAAACAGAATATCCGTGTTGGCCCTTTAGTGCTTGGAACTTTAACAGCTCGATGATCACATTTGATACTCGAGAAAAGATTCGATAGGATCATAGATTCCTGGTAAGAAGGTTCTATAGCTTTATTTTCCCCCTTATGCAGATGGGGAGACTGAGACTCACAGAGCCTTGCCTGTGGCCATGTCAGGGTCAGGATTCCAGTCCAGGTCTGCCATTATTTACAGGCTGTTCCGAAAGTCTTAGTGTGGCTTTAGGCTCGCACTAAGACTTTTGGGACACCCTGTACTAAACAGTTTCGTCATGTCCCTCATTATTGCTTTCTGTCTGTTTTGCTCTAGGCAGATACCTGGCTGGCCTACCCGTATCCTGTTTCTGCTCTGCCTAGCATTTCACTTTTTTTCCTCCTTCTGAAGTACTTTCAGTGCTTTCGCAGCTCTGGGAGCTCCCTTTTCCCATCAATCCCCCCAGTCCTCTCCCACCTCTATCCCTTTGGGCAGAATGACCATCTTTCATTTCTGGGCATTCCTTGGTTCCTTATTCACAGCTCCTGAAGTTAAGCTCTCCATTTTTAGCCTTTTTTCAGTTGTTTTTCATTTATGTCTGACTCTTCTTAAACCCCATACTGGAGAGGTTTGCCGTTTCCTTCTCTATTTCATTTGACAGATGAGGAAACTAAGGCAGGTTAAGTGATTTGCCCAGGATCACGCAGCTAGTAAGTGTCCAAGGCCAGATGAGGATGAACTCAGCAAGATGAGTTTTCCTGACTCCAGGCCCAGCAGCCTATCCACTGAGCCACCTAGATGTCCCCACTTTTACCCTAGTCCTAGAGGGTAACAAAGCTGATTAGAATGGAGCTCAAAAGTCATAGCTGAGCAGTGAGCAAAACAGACCTCTTGAAACCTAAAGAGATACAAAAAATTATTCGGGATGGATGGGTGTGTGTGTGACAGATCACTTTGTAGCCCCAATACATTAGGATTCTTTTAAATAGCAACTCCCTTGGTGCATATAATGTATTTGCAAGAAGAAGATGCACATATAGCTTTTCAGGAACACAGCTGTTGCCAAAACCCCAAGTATGTTTGTATCTGTACTCTGAAAATTCCCTAAGTGTCAAGTTCCAGGTTCTGTAAAAGCAGCTATTGATTAATTAGTGGTCCATTGAGTGATTGTTCAAGTTTAAAGTGTTGTATGTCAAGTTTACTTAGAATGAGGCATGCCTTATATCTTGTAGTCATGTATTTACATGTGTGTACATCTATATATGTATATATACTGAGTCAGAGGGGAGAGAGCAAGAGGGAAAAATGAAGAGAAGGAATAGGAGAGAGAGGGAAGGAGGTCACTTTAATTTTAGCATTATCTTCCTCCAGGGTGCTTGTTGGTATCAAAACGAGAGTGAGACAGACTGAGAGAATGTGTAAGCCTGACCTGGAGTTTGCAAGCTACATAAAACAAGGGAGTCAGTTGGTCGGTCTAGCACAGCGGGTACTGAATTTGGAGTCAGAGGAACTGGGTTCAAATCTCTAGCTCTACCTTATACTAACTGGGTGACCTTGGGCAAGTTAATTCCCCTCTCTGGGACTCAGTTTCCTAATCTGTGAAATGGGAGGGCAAGGGGGCAGTGTGGAATTCAGCCCTTAAATGTACAGTCCCAAGGAGGTTAAGGGGAGTTTAATCTCTTCTGAGGCTCCCACCAGATGTTGGCAGACCAGGCTGTCTCATTTGTTTTCTGCACACTCCCATCAACAGCCCCCTTTACTCTCTCAAATGGGGTGGGGATGGGGGGAAAATGAGCAACGGGGCAA